>CM033641.1:207202198-208404268 GCA_019512145.1 Engystomops pustulosus | reverse complement strand
TTGGGGATATGATGTTTGGGGTCTATGGGGAAAAACCTAAAAAGGGTGACAGGTTCACTTTAAGATTGCACTGGGGAGCAAATTAAAAAAAATTGTGGTGCCTGGAGTTTTTCACCTGATTCTGGGTATTCTTGAGTTGTTGATTCCAAAAATACCTTCCATTCCTCTCTCGTAACTCTAGTTTATTAGATGTTGATGCAATGAGTACTGTGTTCTTATGATTATGGCTCTTATGGCTGATTACTGTCGGAGCATCCTGCAAGAATGTCCAAGAACACGTCATCATAGGACACCCCAGAAACAAGATTTCAGCGACCTGATGGAAAATCTCTATATCCACAAGTATGGCATTAATTTTCCAAATTTCTTTAGAACAATATTGAGTGACCACTAGTTTGAGCAGCATTATGACCTTTATTAATTGACAGTAAATCCTCAGAAAACTGGCCCTTTTTTTGTTTTGTGTTTTTTGTTCCCCACTTAAAAAAATCCATAACGTTTTATTTTTCCATTTACAAAGCAGTACAACAAATTTAACTTCCTAGCAACAGTATTTTAAATTCCATGTAATGTACTGAGAAGCGAGAGAAAAATTCCAAATGCGTTAAAATTGACGCAAGCATTAACACCATTTTCTTGTAGGATCTGTTTTTACAGCTTTCACTTTGCATTCTAAATGACACCTAATTTTCTAAGCCAAAAGGGATAGAAAATGAAACAACCCACAAATTCAAATTACCCCCCTTTCCCTATTACTGATATAAATATAAATAAAACAATAAAAATCATAAACATCATAAACGCTGCATCTGAACTATGCCCGATCTATCAAAATATAATAATGTTTTTTTACTGCGTTTAACCCCTTAAAAGAAAATAGCTTCCAAAGTCGAAAATGGCACTTTTTTTGCCATTAAAAAAAAATCTATAAAAAGTGATCAAAAAGATCATATAGTCCTAAAAATGATAACATTGAAAACATCATCAAAAGTCACAAAAAATGACACCACTCAAAGCTCTGTACACCAAAGTATAAAAAAGTCATTAGCGCAGGAAGATGGCAAAATCCAAATAATTATTTGTACAGGAGGTTTTAATTTTTGTAAATGCATGAATACATTATAAAACCTTTACAAATTTGGTATCCCAGTAATCGTACCAACCCAAAGAATAAAGAAGATATGTAATTTGGGGCGTACAGTGAAATCTGTAAAAACCAAGCCAACGAGAATACGGCGTAAATGCGTTTTTTCACCAATTTCACTGCGTCTGGAATGTTTTTTCCGGTTCCCAGTACATGGCATGGAATATTAAATAACGACATTTTGAAGTGTAATTTGTTACACAGAAAATAAGCCATAACACAGCTCTGTACATGGAAAAATAAAAAAGTTATAGATTTTTGAAGGTGGGGAGTGAAAAATAAAAACGGCATCGGCGGGAAGGGGTTAACTGAAATATAAATATTTTATAGGGCAAAAAAGTGTGCTATGAACCAACTGAAAACATCGCAATTCTATGGTTAATGAACAGCCCTTCTTCCCTTCTGCGCTTTACTTTGCTCCCCTACAACAAGTAACGTCCATTGCATAAAAATTTGTAACCCCTTAGTGACCAAACTCATTTGCGCCTTGATGACCAAGGCCTAATTTTCAAAACCAGCATGTGTCACTTTATCGGGTAATAACTTTAAAATGCTTTAACTTTAAGTTTGTTTTTCTTTGACATTTTGTACTTCAAGTTAGTGGGAAATTTTGGGTGATATATTTTTATAAATTTATAAAAAAAAAAAGATGAATTTGGTAAACATTCTGAAAAAATTAGCTATTTTCAAACCTCAAAATGTTCTGTTTTTCAATCTGATAGTCTTACTACCCAAATTAGTTGTGTCATTTTAAAAGCGTCTTTTTGTTTTATTACGAAACTAGAAATATCACAGATGGAACAGCATACTCTCATACCGCCAACTCTATTAACTTTACCCTTCAAACTATTCAGAACAGCCCGTTCGTTGGAAGCTTTAAGTATTTTACAGAACTTCAAGCAAAAAGGTTTTATTTGGAATTTACTAATATTTATCACTAATAAGTTCATTTAGTTGTAAAATTTACCCACATAAAGTGTATAAAAGTAGAAAATGCATCTAGGAATATATTATGCAGTTTTTTTCTGAGTGAGAGGACACACCGCATGTGGATGTAAATGCACATGACCGGGCACGGAAGGGAAGGAGCCATTGAGCGTTTATAGATAAAAACATTTTTCAGGTACCATGACGTGTTTACAGAGCCCCTGAGGCTGCGTTCACGTGTGGCATTTTGGTTGTGTTTTGAAACACAGTCCAAAGGCTCCTCCTGCGATCGCATTTTGAGGTAAGATTGCATTTCCTTTATGTTTTGTTAGAAACACAACGTTACCAAAATCGATTATGAGTGGAGTCTTTGGATTGCATTTCCAAATGCAACCAAAATGCTACGTGTAAATGTGTCCTTTGGTACCACAAACCTTTATCCCAGTGAATTTGTAAAGTTTTTAACATGTGGTATAAGGTGCATTTTATCCCCTTTCCACTAATGGGCTTCTATTTTACTGTCTGTTTATCGCTCCCCACTCCATAACATATTTTACTTCCTAGTGATGGTATTTTATAGGGGGAAGTGGAAATAAAATTCAAAATGCGGTAATATTGACAAGAACCCCCATTTGCGCCATTTTATTGTATGCTCTGTATTTAGCATATATACTTGAGTATAAGCCAAGGCCCCTAATGTTACCACCAAAAACTGGGAAAACCTATTAACTCAAGTATAAGCCGAGGGTGGGAAATGCATTGGTCACAGCCTCCCAGTACAGTGGTGGCCAAAAGTATTGTCACCCCTGCAATTTATGTCAGATAATGCAATCATTTTTTAGAAAAAAAAATGTATGTAATCAGAAAATTATTATCTTCATTTAATTTGTCTTCGATGGAAACCCACAAAAAGAATTGTCAAAAAGCCAAATTGGATATAATTCCTCACCAAATATAAAAAAGGGTGGACAAAAGTATGGGCATTGTTTGAAAAATCATGTGATGCTTCTCTAATTTGTGTAGCAGTACTTGTAACTTACCTGTGGCACCTAACAGGTGGTGGCAATAACTAAATCACACTTGCAGCCAGTTGAAATGGATTAAAGTTGACTCAATCTCTGTCCTGTGCCCTTGCATGTACCACATTAGCATGGAGAAAAGAAAGAGGACCAAAGGACTTGAGGCTCTGAGGACTTGAGAATCAAATATGTGAGGAAGCATAAACAAGTCCATCTCCAAAGAGCTGTATGTTCCTGCGTCTACCGTGCGGAGTAGAAAAATTAATGAGAGATTTCAACACAAGATTGTGCGGATGGTGGTACAACAGTGTCAACCCGTACTATCCATCGGCCTCTGAATGAAAATGGACTGTATGGTAGGAAACCCACTTCTTACACAGAAACATAAAAATGCCAGGCTGGAGTTTGCCAAAACTTACCTGAGAAAACCTAAAACATTTTGGGAAAGTGTTCTCTGGTCAGATGAGACAAAAGTAGAGGTTTTTGAGAAAATTCATCAACATAGAGTTTACAGGGGAAAAAAAACTCCTTCAAAGAAAAGAACACAGACCCTACAGTCAAACATGGCGGAGGTTCCCTGATGTTTTGGGGTTGCTTTGCTCCCTCTGGCACTGAACTGCTTGACCATGTACATGGCATTATGAAGTCTGAAGACTACCAACAAATTTTGCAGCATAATGTAGGGCCCAGTGTGAGAAAGCTGGTCTTCCAGCATGACAATGACCAAAACACACTTCAAAAATCACTAAAAAATGGTTTGAGAGAAAGCACTGGAGACTTCTAAAGTGACCAGCTATGAGTCCAGACCTGAATCCCATAGAACACCTGTGCAGAGATCTCACAATAGCAGTTTGGAGAAGGCACCCTTCAAATCTCAGGGACCTGAAGCAGTTTGCTAAATTTCCAGCAGAGCATTGTCAGAAACTCAATGATGGTTACTGGAAGCGGTTGTTATTAGCGAGTATTAGGCTGAGGGTGCCGATACTGTTGTCCGGCCCATTTTTGGAGTTTTGTGTAAAATGATCACCAATTAGACTTTTTTTTATTCTCGTTTGTGTTTTTTGATTGCAAGCAAAATAAATGAAGATATTAATATCAAAGACTTTGTGATTGCAATCATTTTCTGGAAGAAAACGAGTATTATATGACAGAATTGCAGGGGTGCCAATACTTTTGGCCACCACTGTGTTTAGCCAGACAGCCCCCTCTAATATATAGCCACCCGCCAGTTTGCCCAGCACATAAAAAAAATAAACTTGCGTACTTCACGGAGCATCGGAGAGACGCGCCGAGCATAGATGGCGCCGGAGGGTGAGTATTTAGGTTTATTTTTTATAGACTTATGTATAAACTCCACCTCGGCTTTTCAGCACATTTTTTGAGCTGGAAACTCGGCTTATGAACAAGTATATATATATACGGTACGTGTTTCACTGTACATTGCAAATGGAATATCTAATTTATTCTTTGGTTCGGTACGATGACCATGATACCTAATTTATATAGGCTTTATTAGGTGTTATAGATTTTTTAAAAAATTAAAACCTTTTGTACCAAAAAAATGTATTAATTTTGCCATTTACTGACTAACTTTTTCATACTTAGGAGTACGGAGTTGCCTAAGGTATAATTTTTTTGTCCAGGATGAGCTTTCTTTTTCATTACTATCATTTTGGGGACTGCGACATTTTAGATCGGTGTTGCAAAACGGCAAAAAAGTTGTAATTCGGACATTTGAGCACATTTTTTTGTTATGGGGTTTACCGCCGGGAATGACCTTTTTTCTATTTTTTATAGATTGGGAATTTTGCGTGGCCACCATACCTAATATGTTGAGGGTTTTTTTTACTTTTTTCCACTTTTTTTCATTATTTGTTTTTTTATGTGTTATGGGCTTTTGGGAAATGTGCATTTTTAATTGTTTATAATCTTTTTAACAGGTACCTTCTCTGGGGCTGCTCGGCAGTGAAGACCCCTCCCTCTGCAGGTACACGGGATCTAACAGGTTAACAGACGGACTGCTAGAGCAAGGTCCTGGCTGTCATAAGACAGCTGGGTTCCTGCTCTTGACCTTAGGCTGACGGAGAAAAAAAGAAAAGCCCCCTGTAACATCGTTGAGGAGCGATGATCTGTCTCCAAGACAGCCTTGGGTCTTTTTATTTTTCTGGCCATTTGTTACAATGAGTCACTTTTTTACCATTTTACAACATTACAAACATGTAATAAGTGATCAAAAGGTTGTACATTCCTCAAAATGGAAGCAATGAAAACATAATCTCATCTCGCAAAAAAATTACACATCACACAGCTATGTTTACCAAAGTATTAAAAAGCTATGACAAATTGAAGACTTTTTTTGTACTGAATGTTTTCATTTTTCTGCATGTATTAAAACAAAATAAAACCTATATAAGTTTAGTACCCCCATGATTGTAGCGACCCAAAGAATAAAGGAGACATGTCATTTGGGGTACACGGTGAAAGCCATAAAAACCAAACCCACAAGAAATGGGCGCAAACCTGTTTTTTCACCAATTTCACTGCATTTGGAAATTTTTTTTCGCAGTGTACGGCAGGTAATATTAAATACTGTTACTGAAGTGCAATTTGTTTCGCAGAAAACAAGCTCTCCCACAGCTCTTTTCATATAAAAATAAAATGTTTATGTTTTTTGAAGGTGGGGAGTGAAAAATGGAAACGCAAAAAAGGTAAAGGGCCTGGTGGTTAAGGGGTTAAAATCTAAAACCAAAAAAAAATTTGGTATTCCAGTGCACATATAGAATAAAGGGGATGTGTTACTTTGAGAGCACAGTGAAGGCTGTAAAAACAAAGCCCAATAGAGAAAGTGGCAATTACTCCCCACTTTGACATTTTTTTCAAGCTCAGTACATTGCCTGGAATACTAAATGGCGCTAATAAAAAGTACAATTCACACCACAGATAACAAGCCCCCTCACATCTCTGTAAACTGAAAAATAAAGAAAATACTGTTTCAGACTGGCTCCAAAAAGGTAATTTTTGAGGAGGGTGTAGAGAGGTTACTTACCAAGTTCTTCACACCACCTTGGTTTCACGATTTTCCATTTATCAGGGACCATGAGTGAGGTGATCTCTTGCCAGGCTCTGTGCTTTACCGTGCTTTCCAGATATACTTCTACCCGCTTGTCCTGTATCTGGGATTGTTCTTCCACAAGCGAAATGAGGCGTTTCATGGGAATATACACTCACCGGCCACTTTATTAGGCACACCATGCTAGTAAGGGGTTGGACCCCCTTTTGCCTTCAGAACTGCCTCAATTCTTCGCGGCATAGATTCAACAAGGTGCTGGAAGCATTCCTCAGAGATTTTGGTTTTAGCTGTTTACAAAAACATGTTCAGAAATACAATTATATATATAACATGGCTGAAAGTGCACACTCCCAGCTGCAATATGAGAGTTTTCACATCCAAATCGGAGAAAGGGTTTAGGAATCATAGCTATGTAATGCATAGCCTCCTCTTTTTCAGGGGACCAAAAGTAATTGGACAATGGACTCTAAGGACTGCAATTAACTCTGAAGGCGTCTCCCTCGTTAACCTGTAATAAATGAAGTAGTTAAAAGGTCTGGTATTGATTCCAGGTGTGTGGTTTTGCATTTGGAAGCTGTTGCTGTGACCAGACAACATGCGGTCAAAGGAACTCTCAATTGAGGTGAAGCAGAACATCCTGAGGCTGAAAAAAAAGAAAATATCCATCAGAGAGATGGCAGACATGCTTGGAGTAGCAAAATCAACAGTCGGGTACATTCTGAGAAAAAAGGATTGACTGGTGAGCTTGGGAACTCAAAAAGGCCTGGGCGTCCAGGCAACAGTGGTGGATGATCGCCACATACTTTCTTTGGTGAAGAAGAACCCTTTCACAACATCAACTGAAGTCCAGAACACTCTCAGTGAAGTAGGTGTATCTGTCTCTAAGTCAACAGTAAAGAGAAGACTCCGTGAAAGTAAATACAAAGGGTTCACATCTAGATGCAAACCATTCATCAATTCCAAAAATAGACAGGCCAGAGTTAAATTTGCCGAAAAACACCTCAAAAAGCCAGGTTAGTTCTGGAAAAGTATTCTATGGACAGATGAGACAAAGATCGACCTGTACCAGAATGATGGGAAGAAAAAAGTTTGGAGAAGAAAGCGGCACATGATCCAAGGCACACCACATCCTCTGTAAAACATGGTGGAGGCAACGTGATGGCATGGGCATGGATGGCTTTCAATGGCACTGGGTCACTTGTGTTTATTGATGACATAACAGCAGACAAGAGTAGCCGGATGAATTCTCAAGTGTACTGGGATATACTTTCAGCCCAGATTCAGCCAAATGCTGCAAAGTTGATCGGACGGCGCTTCATAGTACAGATGGACAATGACCCCAAGAATACAGCCAAAGCTACCCAGGAGTTCATGAGTGCAAAAAAGTGGAACATTCTGCAATCACCAGATCTTACCCAATTGAGCATGCATTTCACTTGCTCAAATCCAGACTTAAGACGGAAAGACCCACAAACAAGCAAGATCTGAAGGCTGCGGCTGTAAAGGCCTGGCAAAGCATTAAGAAGGAGCGTTTGGTGATGTCTATGGGTTCCAGACTTAAGGCAGTGATTGCCTCCAAAAGATTCGCAACAAAATATTGAAAATAAAAATATTTTGTTTGGGTTATGTTTATTTGTCCAATTACTTTTGAGCTCCTAAAATGTGGAGTGTTTGTAAAGAAATGTGTAAAATCATACATTTTCTATCAGATATTTTTGTTCAACCCTTCAAATTAAACATTTCAATCTGCACTTGAATTCTGTTGTAGAGGTTTCATTTCAAATCCAATGTGGTGGCATGCAAGCCCAACTCGCCAAAATTGTTCACTGTCCAAATATTTCTGGCCCTAACTGTATTGTGCAGTTTTTTTGAGTAAGAGGACACACCCCATGTGGATGTAAGGGCACATGACCGGGCGCGGAAGAGAAGGAGCCATTGAGTGTTTATAGAGAAAAATTATTTTCAGGTACCATGACGTGTTTGCAGAGCCCCTGAGGCCGCGTTCACGTGTGGCATTTTGGTTGTGTTTTGAAACGCAATCCAAAGGCTCCGCCTGCGATCGCATTTTGAGGTAAGATTGCATTTCCTTTACGTTTTGTTAGAAACACAACGTTACCAAAACCGATTATGAGTGGAGTCTTTGGTTTGCATTTCCAAACGCAACCAAAATGCTACGTTTGAATGTGGCCTTTGGTACCACAAACCTTTATCCCAGAGAATTTGTAAACTTTTTAACATGTGGCATAAGGTGCATTTTATCCCCTTTCCACTAATGGGCTTTTTCTATTTTACTGACTGTTTATCCCTCCCCACTCCATAACATATTTTACTTCCTAGTAACGGTATTTTATATGGGAGGGTGGAAATAAAATTCAAAATGGGTTAAAGGCAAGAACCCCATTTGCGCCATTTTATTGTGGGCTTGTATTTCAAATAATACTCGATTATAGCCAAGGCCCCATTCTACCACCAAAAACTGGGGAAACCTATTAATCAAGTATAAGCCGCAGGGTGGGGAATGCATGATCACAGCCTCCCAGTACGTGGTGGCCCAAAAGTATTGTCACCCCTACAATTTATGTCAGATAATACATTAATTTTTTTTTCTAACAAATGATTGCAATCAGAAATTCTTTGGTATTATTATCTTCATTTAATTTGTCTTCAATGGAAACCCACAAAAAAAAGAATTGTCAAAAAGCCAAATTGGATATAATCACTAACCAATATAAAAAAGGGGGTGGACAAAAGTATTGGCACTGTTTGAAAATCATGCGAGCTTCTCTAAGTTGTGTAAATAAACAGCACCTGTAACTTACCTGTGGCACCTAACAGGTGGTGGCAATAACTAAATCACACTTGCAGCCAGTTGAAAGGGAAGTAGACTTAACCTCGTTGTGCCCTTGCTTGTACCACATTGAGCATGGAGAAAAGAAAGAAGACCAAAGGACTTGAGACTCGCGAGGACTTGAGAATCAAAATTGTGAGGAAGCATGAACAATCTCAAGTCTGCCGTGCGAATAAAGAAGTTTAATGCCCATGACACTGTGGCTAACCTGCCTAGTTGTGGACGGAAAAGAAAAATTGATGAGAGATTTCAAAGCAAGATTGTGCGGATGGTGGTACTACAGTGTCAAACCCGTACTATGGTAGGATACCCAGGAAGACCCCACTTCTTACACAGAAACATTAAAAAGCCAGGCTGAAGTTTGCCAAAACTTACCTGAGAAAACCTAAAAACGTTTTGGGAGAATGTTCTTTGTCAGATGAGACAAAAGTAGAAGTTTTTGGGAAAATTATCAACATAGAGTTTACAGGAAAAAAAGAGCCTTCAAAGAAGAAAGACACACGGTCCTACAGTCAAACATGGCGGAGGTTCCATGATGTTTTGGGTTGCTTTGGGCCTCTGGCACTGAACTGCTTGACCCATGTGCAATGGCATTATGAAGTCTTGAAGACTACCAACAAATTTTGCAGCATAATTAGGGCCCAGTGTGAGAAAGTGATTCTCCCTCAGAGGTCTGGGTCTTCCAGCAGGACAATGACTTAAAACACACTCAAAAAGACACTAAAAAATGGTTTGAGAGAAAGCACTGGAGACTTCTAAAGTGGCCAGCAATGAGTCTAGACCTGAATCCCATGGAACACCTGTGCAGAGATCTCACAATAGCAGTTTGGAGAAGGCACCTTCAAATCTCAGGGACATGGAGCAGTTTGCCAAAGTTTGCTAAAATTCCAGCAGAGCATTGTCAGAAACTCAATGATGGTTATTGGAAGCGGTTGTTCACTTTATTTTTGTCTAAAGGTTGTGCTACCAAGTATTAGGCTGAGAGTGCCAATACTTTTGTCCGGCCCATTTTTGGAGTTTTGTGTAAAATGATCAATGATTAGACTTTTTTAAATTCTCTTTTGTGTTTTTTTGATTGCAAGCAAAATAAATGAAGATATTAATACCAAAGACTTTGTGATTGCAATCATTTTCTGGAAGAAAACGAGTATTATATGACAGAATTGCAGGGGTGCCAATACTTTTGTCCACCACTGTATATAACCAGACAGCCCCCTCTAATATATAACCAGCCGCCAGTTTGCCCAGCACATAAAAAAATAAACTTACGTACTTCACGGAGCATCGGAGATAGCGCTGGAGGGTGAGTATTTAGGTTTATTTTTTATAGACTTGTGTATAAGCCGAGGTGGAGTTTTTCAGCACATTTTTTTAGCTGGAAGACTCAGCTTATGAACAAGTATATACGGTACATGTTTCACTGTACATTGCAAATGGAATATCTAATATATTCTTTGGTTCGGTACGATGACCATGATACCAAATTTATATAGACTTTATTAGGTGTTATAGATTTTTTTAAAAATTTAAACCTTTTGTACCAAAAAAAACTTATCAATTTTACCATTTACTGACTAACTTTTTCATACTTTGGAGTACGGAGTTGCCTAAGGTGTAATTTTTTGTCCAGGATGAGCTTACTTTTTCATTACTACCATTTCGGGGACTGTGCGACTTTTTAGATTGGTGTTGCAAAACGGAAAAAAGTTGTAATTCGGACATTTGAGCACATTTTTTGTCATGCGGTTTACCGCCGGGAATAACCGTTTTTCTATTTTTATAGATTGGGAATTTTGCGTGGCCACCATACCTAATATGTTGTGGGTTTTTTTTACTTTTTTCCACTTTTTTTCATTATTTGTTTTTATGTGTTATGGACTTTTGGGAAATGTTCATTTTTATTTGTTTATAATTTTTTTGACAGGTAGTTTCTATGGGGCTGCCCGGCAGTGAAGACCCCTCCCTCTGCAGGTACACGGGATCTAACAGGTTAACAGCCAGACTGCTAGAGCAAGGTCCTGGCTGTCATAAGACAGCTGGATTCTTGCTATTGACCTTAGGCTGACAGAGAAAACAAGAAAAGCCCCCTGTAACATCATCGGGGAGCGATGATCTGTCTGGGTCTTTTTATGTTTTCTGGCCATTTGTTACAATGAGTCACTTTTTTACCATTTTACAACATTACAAAAATGTAATAAGTGATCAAAAGGTTGTACATTCCTCAAAATGGAAGCAATGAAAACATTTGTTATGACAAATTGAAGACTTTTTTTGTACTGAATGTTTTCATTTTTCTGCATGTATTAAAACAAAATAAAAACTATATAAGTTTAGTACCCCCATGATCATAGCGACCCAAAGAATAAAGGAAACATGTCATTTGGGGTACACAGTGAAAGCCATAAAAACCAAACCCACAAGAAATGGGCGCGAACCTATTTTTTCACCAATTTCACTGCATTTATAATTTTTTTTTCCCAGTGTATGGCATGTAATATTAAATACTGTCACTGAAGTGCAATTTGTTACGCAGAAAGCAAGCCCTCCCACAGCTCTTTTCATATAAAAATAAAAAATGGAAACGCAAAAAGGTAAAGGGCCTGGTCGTTAAGGGCTTAAAATCTAAAACCTATAAAAAATTTGGTATTCCAGTGCACATATTTACCTAAACGATAAAGGGGAGGTGTCACTTTGAGAGCACATTGAAGGCTGTAAAATCAAACCCAATAGAGAAAGTGGCAATTACTCCCCACTTTGACATTTTTTTAAGCTCAGTCCATTGCATGGAATACTAAATGGCGCTAATACAAAGTACAATTTGCACCACAGATAATAAGCCCCCACACATCTCTGTAAGCTGAAAAATAAAGAAAATACAGTTTCAGACGAGCTCCAAAAAGGTAAATTTTGAGGAGGGTGTAGAGAGGTTACTTACCAAGTTCTTCACACCGCCTTGGTTTCATGATTTTCCATTTATCAGGGACCATGAGCGAGGTGATCTCTTGCCAGGCTCTGTGCTTTACCGTGCTGTCCAGATATACTTCTACCCGCTTGTCCCGTATCTGGGAATGTTCTTCCACAAGCGAAATGAGGCGTTCCATGGGAATATATGCCATATTCACTGCAGGATCCTCACGGTTTGCACACGCTTTTCATACTGTTTCACATTCTTAACACACCTTTGCACACCCTTTCCCACCCTAGCACACCCTTTCCCACCTTAAACTTTCTTTTTGCACACTTCCCTCACTTCTTACAGGCTTGTTGCACTGGCTCGGCACACAGTTCTATTTCCAGACATGATTTTTAACTGGCCCATTCACTTCTATAGGGAAGGTCCAATCGCAAATCTGTCCATAAATGGGGCATTTTCTATATTTTGTGATGTGGCCGTCTTGTCTGGTCAGGATTCGGTGAGACACCGTTTGCTCACCTCATCCAAACCAGGAGTATTCTATGGGGGCTGTGATCTGGTCACAAATCATGCACCCAGATCATGGTCCCTCTCAAGGTCGTGTGAATGAGGTCTTAGTGAGATACTTTACAGCAGATTTATAGCCATAGGTAGAAATATAAAATCAATCAGATTTTTGCTACCTAGGAATTGAGTCGGCTAACTGACTATTTGTCTATCTGAATTTCATAGACAGCGATAGTCTGGAGTCAAGGTCAAGAGTTTTTAGGAATGCTTTGTGTATATAGGAGGTGTGAATAAACTGTGAAATCGTCTAGTGTTAGCAGTGGCAGTGTTTTGTATACAGGTGTTATCTAAGTGAACATTTCAACATATATTACTTCATCTAATATAGATAGTAAAAAAAAGATGATGAAAAAAAAAATGTTTAAACCATTTACATATCATTGACTTGTCTAACGAACCTGTAATATCCATCATTTCGCAACTTCAATCGCTACATGTTGCTGTTCAATGTTGAGGATTGTAGCATGTATACAAATGTATTTTATTGTGCAGCTATTTTGAAGCCTTCATTTTATATAAATGTAATTATGGGTGTAGTGTATGAGTAAGAGTTGTGTTCAAAGATAAGGTGTCAAGATGCCTAAATGATAACTAATTTGGGCAAATTTTTCAATCTATGACAGAATTATGGAGAAATTTGCCCCTGAGATGCCACATTTATAGATGGTTTTCCGAGTTGTCCAAAAAAGGGTCATGGCTAGAAAATAAAGTTTGTGACAGAAAATGTAGTTCTAAAGTACAACTTTCAATGCCCAACTGCCCCCCCCCCCCCTCCTGTAATGTTATCGCAGTGCGCCCATCGATTGCTCTGGCAGCCTACAGTTTCATAGAGACTTGTAGGCCATATAAACTGATCAGCAAAATTACTTATTATACTGCAATACAGTATCCAAAATACAGAATCATGAAATAATGACAATGCTTTAATAAATATATTAAAATACCAAAGCAACAAGTGCAAAAGTCCACCCAAAAGAGGAAAGAAAAAGTTAGACATTTAAAATGATGTTCCAAGCAAAGGGTAGATCAATGTAGCAGTCAAGTTCCATTACATGATCTGTGCCAAAAATTAGGCTAAAAGAATAGGACCCACTTCGGTCTGTACTATACAAATAAAAAATATTAAGAGAGGAAAGGCTAGAATTTGGCAAGACGACCAAATGACATGGGGGGGGGGGGGAGTGGAATGAGGAGTGGAAGTGATGGAGTGTTGAGGGGAGGCTGCTGGACTCCAGCGTGAGTAACACGCCCATTCCGACTCACCTGATTCTCTCCCTTTGGGCATAAGGACTGTGACAGGTTCTCTTTAAAATTGCTTGGACACTGAAACCCCAAAAAGTCCTACCATTAAAAGGTTTTAAAACAAATCCCATAAAAAAAACCTGCAGTGAAAGATGGTTTGTGCTTCTGGTTTTAAAAGTAAATTGTGTCAATTATTGCTGCAGGTTTTACAGTGCAAAATTAAAAGCTACAGGGGGTCTGTAGAGAAACCTCTCAGTATAGAAATGTGAGTATGTATTTAGTATCTTATAGAGCTTGTCTTACGTTGTAAGTGCAGACATGAAATAGCATTTCTAAGTTCTTTTTGTTTACTTTCTATGGAATGTAGTCGTTGATTTTAAAATAAATATGGATTGTATGATATAAATAAAGGTGGGGAAGACAAACATTGCTTCATGAGCCTGTGAATGAATATCAATAGCTCTGAAACATACTGTTTGCTTTGAGAACATTAATAACACTCTCACTGACACAAATGTATTGTGTAGACATCAGCATGTTGCCAAAATATTACATTTCTTTTCAGTTTTAAGTACCTGAGTTGAAAGGGTAGTTTTTACTGAGACTAAACTTGAGAGAAATGTTTATATTTGTATATCAAGTGTACAAGTTACTTAAAATTATGCATTGGTTACACCAGGCCTTCAAAACACTTGTAAAGTCACCCAGACGTTGCTTTCCACTACTTGGTAAAATTGACATATTTATGTAATGAGAAATGCTTGGAGGATGGTAGAGTTGCAATTTTATTTCAGGTTATTTATTTTCATAGTAAATAATTAGGAGGAGACCTTAAAGAGAAGCTGCACTGTCTTAACAATGCCTCCACACATGCATTCATTTCTTTTTTCATCATCACACGGCCTTTAACCCCTTCAGGACCTTTTTTGGCCTCATTTATCAAATCTGCATTATGTCACTATAAGTATTTATAGCTTTGGAACGCTTTAACATATCCAGGGAATTTTGAGGTTGTTTTCTCCTGACACATTGTACTTCAAATTAGTTTAAAAATTTTAATGATATGTTATGTGTCTAGTTATGAAGAAAAACTAACTTTGCCAAAAATGTCATGAGATTCTCTATTTTCAAAGTTCTAAATTCTCTTCTTTTGAAGCAGATAGTCCTAGCACCCAAATTAATTCATAACTTACGTTTCTCAAATGTCTTCTGTTTCATGTTTTTCTAAGAATCCAGATATTTTGCTAGAATGTAATGAGACTTAGAATTTGGGTGCCATTTTTCACACTTTTTAGAAAATCGCCAAAACCTGTATTTAGAGGGACCTGCTCAACTTTCAATTGACTTTGCAAGACCTTAATAATATCAAAACTTATAATATTACCCCATTATAGAAAGTACACCCCCTCAACATATGAAAAATAACTTTTATGAAGTTTGTTAACCCTCTAGGTGTTTTACACGGGTTAAATCAAAAAGTTGTGGTCTACAAATTGTAATATTTTAGACAATACATTTATTTTGGCTGGAAAATTCAACATTCGCAATGGATTAAATGACATACAGCTACACAGAGTTTTCTACCCAATTTCTCCCGAGTTTGCCAATACCCATTACTGTATATACTCGAGTAAAAGCCAAGTTTTTCAGCACAAAATGTGTGCTGAGAAACCCTAACTTGGCTAATACTCGAGTCTATAAAAAATTAACACTGTACTCATCTTTTCTTTGCCCCTGTAGGTCCTCTTCTTCCTTCCGATGTTGCGGTGCCTCTTCGGATCCCTCTGCTCCTCTTCGGGTCCCCTCGTGATGCCGGCAACTCACAAACAATGATGTCGTCAAGCGGCCAAATGATCGAAGAGGAGCCAAAGAAGACTGAAGGACCCAAAGAGGATCCTAAGTAAGAAGAGGACCTCAGGGGGGGGGGGTCGGAAAGGTGAGTACAGTGTTAATTTTTCTTTTCACTACAGGGGCTGGCAGGCTATATACTACTGCAGGCTGGCAGGCTATATACTACTGCGGGCTGGCAGGCTGTATACTGGGGTGGCAGGCAGGTTAAATACTGGGGGGGGGGGGTTGTGACAAATGCATTTCCAACCCTCGGCTTATACTAAAGTCAAATGGTTTCCCAGTTTAAAATTAGGTACCTGTGTTTATACTCGAGTATATATGGTACATGGAAAATTTCTTGAGAAGACAAGCATCAGACGTGGCACAATTTTTTAAATTTTCTTATATTTATTACTTTAGATTCTCAACTGTGGCAGGAGTTACCAGGGAGCATATTATCTGTTCCCTGTTGTATTTATATACACATCACATGGGCTTTTTCAATTAGATCACTGCTACAATCAATAACTGTTACCAGTGATCAGTACCCACAGAGATACTGAGAGGATGCACATTTTCCCTGCATATCTGTTCCTGGATTGCATGTTTGGGAATCCTGATGATGTCATCAATGGATCTCCTGGCATAAGTGTGCAAACTGCACTGGGAAATAGCCAGAGGCTGCACTGAATATATAGAGCAAGTCTTTTTCCTGCCTGTCTTTGCATTGCAGACAATCATTTCTTACAGACATTGGCTGATGTGTGGTATTATTTTGGCGAGTGGAACATGTTTTTTTACCAATTTTTTTAAAAGGTGTTAATAAAAATTGTTTTTTTCTGAAACTTTTCTTTTTTTTTCTGCGGCATTCAACGTACGGGTCCAATAACGATTCTGTTTTATTATACAGATTGTTACAAATGCAACAATACCAAATATTTGGGGAGTTTTGTGTAGTTTTGTTTTTGTTTTTTTACTTTATTAAGTGTTTGTATGGAAATGTGTTATTTTAGGGGCTTATATTTTATTATTTTTTCTTTATTTGATGTTTTAAATAATTAAGAAAATTATTTTTTTTTACTTTACACAAACTTAGACTTGAACTACTGATGCTCTGATTGCTGGTTCAACTCCAAGACATTACACTACAATACTAATGTATGTATTGTAGTGCAGTGTAAACTGTCTGGCTTGAAGGCATTGGGCAGCCCCAGGGCACTTGGCAGACCTCGGGGCTGCCCTGAAGAGGATCGCATCCCCCGATAAGTGGATAGGATCCCTAGGGAGAAGCCCCTTACACGCCATGGTCATGCTTGACTGCGACACTTAAGGGGTTAACCCTCACGATCAGAGAAGGCTCCGATCGTGGGTGTTAGAGTGTGGTGTCAGTTGTGTATATATGATGATTCTGGTGACTGCTCTGCTTTTGAGCCGCTACAGGAAGCTTCTCGTTCAGGTGCAGGAAGAGGTTAAATGAATGTTAACAACAGGCTGGTCTTGAAATTGTTTTCCACAACTAGCATGGTGTTAGAACATGCTTTATAAGAAGTGCATGTAACTGGCTGTCTGTCTACCTCCTGGCCTCTGTTTGCATTACACGAAGTCTGTGCCCACAGATACACCAGCTTAATGGCCTTCAGCCTTTTCACTGTCAACCAGGGCTGTATTACAAAGCCTGGACTTATGCCAGTAAATGAGCAATTGTTCATAGCTTGTCTGACCACCAGACACACTGGGTAAATTTATACAACTAATTAGTATATTTATTTCATTGGTCATCAACACAAGGAAATGTATTTAGTCAGCCACCAATTGTGCAAGTTCCCCCACTTAAAACGATGAAATGCCTGTTCTTAACATCATAGGTAGACCTCAACTATTAAGGACAAAATGTGAAAACAAATCCAGAAAATCAAGTTGTCTAAATTTTTAAAGAATTTATTTGCAAATTATGCTGGAAAATGAGTATTTGGTCACCACAAGCGAGCAAGATTTCTGGCTCTCACAGACCTGAAACTTCTTTTAGAGGCTCATCTCCCCTCCACACATTACCTGTAGTAATAACTCTTGTTTTTGAATTTATCAGTATAAAAGATACCTGTCCACAACCTCAAACAGTCACACTCCATTATGGTGAAGACCAAAGAGCTGTTGGAGGACACCAGAAACAAAATTGTTCTTCAAACAGCTTGTGTGAAGAAATCAACTGTGGTAGCAATAATTAGAAAACAGAAGACATACAAGACCACTGATAATCTCCCTCGATCAGGGACTCCATGGGGTCAAAATGATAACATGAAAGGTGTGCAAAAATCCCAGAACCAGACGGCAATGACCTGGAGAAAGCCGGAACCAATGTAAAAAAGGCTACCGTCAGTAACACACTACACTGCCTTTAACTCAAATCCTGCAGTTCCACACGTGTCCCCATGCATAAGCCAGTTCATATTCAGGCCTCTCTGTAGTTTCCTAGAGAGCAATTTGATGTTACAAAATAGTACAGGCGGTCCCCTACTTAAGGACACCCGACTTACAGACAACCCATAGTTACAGACGGACCCCTCTGCCCACTGTGACCTCTGGTGAAGCTCTCTGGATGCTTTACTATAGTCCCAGACTGCAATGATCATCTGTAAGATGTCTGTCATGAAGCTTTATTGATTAATTCTTGGTCCAATTACACCAAAAATTTTGAAACTCCAATTGTCACTGGGGCAAAAGAAAAAAAAATTGTCTAGAACTTCCATTATAAAATATACAGTTTCGACTTACATACAAATTCAACTTAAGAACAAACCTCCAGACCCTATCTTGTATGTAACCCGGGGACTGCCTGTATTTGGAAAATGTCACATGAAACTAAAGTAGAACTGTTTGGTAGAAACACAACTCAATGAGTTGCATCCAAATAAAACCATACCTACTGTGAAACATGGGAGTGGCAACATCATGGTTTGCAAATGGACCACGACGACTGATCGGTGTATATGAAATAATGAATGGGGCCATGTAACATGAGATTTTGCATGCAAACCTCCTTCCATCAACAAGGGCATTGAAGATGAAACGTGGCTGAGTCTTTCAGCATGACAATGATTCAAAGCACACCACCAGGGTAACAATGGTGCGGCTTTGTAAGAAGCATTTCAAGGACCCGGAGTGGCCTAGCCAGTCTCCAAATCTCCACCCCGTAGAAAACCTTTGGAGGGAGTTGAAAGTCTATGTTGCTCAGCGACGGCCCCAAGACATTACTGCTCTAGAGGAGATCTGCATGGAGAAATGGGCCAACATACCAGCAACAGTGTCTGCCAACCTTGTGAATAATTACAGAATTGACCTCTGGCAAACAAAGGATATATAACAAAGTATTGAGATGAACTTTTGTTATTGATCAAATACTTAATTTGTAAGAAATTATATAACATTACATTTATAATAAATTTACATAATTTGTAAATAAATTCTTTAAAAATCAGACATTGTGATTTTCTGGATTTGATTTTAATTATGTTTCTCATAGTTGAGGTCTAGCTATGATGTCACTTACAGGCCTCTCATCCTTTTAATATTGGTGGCTGACTAAAAACTTCCCCACTGTATGTTTACAATGATCAGTGTGACCCCATATCAGATTGCATGTCCTATTTTTTGAGGAACTTGTCGATCAGGACTATACTTTTTATCAAATAAATTTACGTCTCTTATGTAATTTAAATTTTATGTTATTTTATATTGATTTTTGTCAATAAGTAGCTTATTTATGGAGTTGAGTCACTATAGATGTCAACATTCCTTGCTATTTTGATGTTGGCACCACCATAGTGCCAACTTTTTTGTTTTACACTATTTACACTGTGGGGGTGGGACTGCTGGCATCATAGTGATATATGATGCGCGGAATCTGGTCCCTTGCATTGAAGTTTGGTCTGTGAAAAAGGACAATGCACAGTCTGTGGTTCACAGAGTGGGTAGGCTCCAGGAAAGTATTCTTTGATTTGGCCAAATGTGCCCAACTTTTCACCCCTTCATCCCCAGCTGACATCAAACTGTGCTCTTCTTTTATTCATACTACCGTTATAATGTGCAGGGCTGCCTCTCTTATTGAGTAAGTGACGAGTGAGTTATTAATAGTAACTTATGTCCACATTTTGTAAATTCTATATATTTTCAGCAAAACTGTTTCTGGAGTTCTCTGAAGCCATATTTGATCTTTGTCTTGAAAGCACAATAAATGGATTTTTACGCTGTGAAAAAATTACATGATTCCATTCTACAGCTGTTTGGCCCAATCTGATACTATGTTATTATACAATGCAGGTCTAATCTTCAGGGTTTATTTGAGCACTTCTGTCCAATCTCTAAACTGAACATGCTGTTCCCTGTACTGATGATGCACTTTTTCCAAAAGTAATAGACCATAAGGAGTAATCATAGCTGTGCAGAGACATTTGTATGATCCTGAGAGAATGCTATTTTTGTTCACATGACATTATTTTCTTTGACATTGTTCCTGAGCTGTTAATGATTACAGTATTGAAACATTCTCCTGTTCAGCCAATCTTATTAGTATTTTTTATTAGTTCTCTGAATCTGAAAGGATTCGAGGAGTATTTTATGAGTTTGATTCTTCCTTGTTTGGATTCCACAAGAGTTAAGATACTGTAACTGTACAGAAGTTTGGGTGCAAATATTTCATCTGATTTAATGCATTATAATTTTATTTTTAATATAAATTTTATATCCAATATTACATTCCTTATAGTTGTACCACAGTTCCAATGTACAATGGCAATGCACAGTTGCAACATGATCATCTGTAAAACAATATATACACTCCAGTTATTTCAAGAATCAGATTTTAATCTATTTTTTGCATAACATACATTCTGGTCAAACGTGGGTAGTTGTGGTCAACATTATTACCACCTGACCTAAAATTACTCTTGAAATAAAGTTCTGTGAAGTTGTAGGATATATATATAGCTAGAGGTGGAATAAACACCAAGTTTGTTTTCACTACATTGGAGTGCTGCCGTTTTCTTTATTTTTGGATATCTATTGGACTCTGGCTGGTGAAAGTGTGTGTGTGTGTGTGTGTGTGTGTGTATATATATATATATATATATATATATATATATATTATATTCGTTGCTGAGGACTGTGCTGCTGTTTTTCTATTATGTTGAAGGGCTCATCAAGGCATTACCAGAGATCCTCTGTGGAGCACACAGGGTGTTACATTGTGGAGAACTTCGTCCTCCCACTGCGTCCTGAAACTTCCTCTGCTGATGTGAGATTACATCCAGCAGAGGGAATGGGGGAGATGATTTAAAAGAACATGAATCGGCAGCACAGAGGGACTCTATGACAATACCATTCTTCTTGCCGAGTCCATCAGGTTTATTAACATAATTTAAAAGTTTATTTTAGAAGAAAAGAGGCCATGGATATATTTCTGCCCAGCAGTGAATCCTTATCACAATCCAATTAAAATTCGATAGGGAGAAATGGGATATTCTACTGGGAAAAGGAACAATGCAACATTGAAAGCTTACACATGTATGTCCAAAGGGCAACTTTGTTTGCTAAGCATTTTAGACATACATTAGAATATTTTAATGATACAAAGTTGGTAGAAATCTTCCTGACTATAGTTTTTATTATACTAAGTGTTCTTGGGTGCCAATAATGTTAACTATAATTATGACAAATATGTCATAATATGCTCTAATGGTATATTTTCACGTAAGAGATTTCAAATGGAAGCATACCTACAAACCACTTATTTATTAATGATAAATCAGTGTGAAACCAGAAGGATATGCACATTTTGAAATCATCCTTTTAAGTTTCTATGTGTGTCATAATTATTTTAAACTCTTTCCATAATAGAATAATTGCTCAAAATACAAAGAAAATATTTGCATAGAAAAGACTCCTTCATTACACAATAAAAACAGGCAACTATATTATAATAAATATATTAAATTTAATATCAATTTTTAAATAATCCACAAAATCAAAAAGAGTTACATAAACTTAACAAGCTATTATGTACACAAGCTATTTTTCTAAGTAAAATATGTGCATGAGGCTCATTTGTACATCATTAATTACAAAAAAAATTATTTCAATAATTTGAGAATTTTTTTTTTTGAGAATATTCACTCTAGACTTTACGTGTGGTGATTCCTTCCCAGCTCTCCTCTCCACCTATTGATTCACGCCTCTACAGGTAATTTATGGGTTTCTAGTGGGGTTATGGGCAAGCATCACTGTTTTTACATTGCTATATTCTCTGATTGTTTACACTTGTTATCACCACATCGCTCTGCCCAGCCTACTTTGTGTATTTTTTGCATTTGCTCCTTGGCATGCAGACATACTAACTTATTATCAGGAGGGGTTTTCTGACAGCAGGGGTAGCTGGGACCATCAGGTTGACCAGCACTATCATATGCTAGGGCTTCCTGTTTGTGATTTTGTTCACATTTTTAGATGTCTTTATTCTCTGTTGTTGTGTTGTGGTGTAATGATACATAGTAAAATATTTGGATTTGGTCATATAGCATGTCTGTATTTTTGTTTTCCTGTTTGAGTAGTTTTGCATGCTTTGACCGGGACATTGTTTATCTCAGTGGTGCTGGTCCCTCTTTTTCATTTTTACATATATTCACTCTGGACTAACATTGTCCCTTCTTATACAAAGTTATAAAGCTATGTTTATGTGCTATACTGATATGCCATCATGAACCCCTTAACGCTCTGCGCCATAGCTCTACGGCGCAGAGGTGCAGGGAGTCCATGAAGAGGGCTCACGGGCTGAGTCCTCTTCATAGAAGGGTGGTGGTTGTTGCAGAAGTATTGCAGTATATGGTAGGAACGATCTGACCATCTAGGGTTAATGTTCCCTAGATGGTCTAAGAAATAGTGGGAAAAAAAAAGAAAAAAAAAAGTTTAAAAAAGAAAAAAAAATTATAAAATATTAAAAATTCAAATTGCCCCCCTTTCCCTAGAACTGATATAAAACATAATAAACAGTAAAAATCAGAAGCATATTATGGATCCTCGCTTCCCAAAATGCCCAATCTATCAAAATATAAAAACGGTTATGGCCGGCGGTGACCTCCGAGACGGGAAATGGCACCCAAATATCCGAAATGCGACTTTTACACTTTTTTACATCACATAAAAAATGGAATAAAAAATGATTAAAATGTCGCACAGACCTCAAAATGGTAGCAGTTAAAACGTCGGCTCATTTCGCAAAAAATGACATGTCACACAGCTCCGTACCCCAAAGTATGAAAAAGTTATCAGCGTCAGAAGATGGCAAAAACATTTTTTTCTTTTTTGTACACATTCGTTTAATTTTTGAAAATGTATTAAAACGCAATAAAACCTGTATAAATTTAGTATCACCGCGATCGCACCAAACCAAAGAATAAGGTAGAGGTGTTATTTTGAGCGCACATTCAAAGTCGTAAAAACAGCCCACAAGAACGTGACGCACGTGCATTTTTATTTTCAACATTTGGAATTTTTTCCAGCTTCGCAGTACACAGCATGTTAAAATAAATAACAATAGGGGAAAGTAAAATTTGTTACACACAAAATAAGCCCTCACACAGGTCTGTACACATAAAAATGAAAAAGTTATGGATTTTTGAAGGTGGAGAGCGAGAAATGAGCGAAAAATACCTGCGTCCTTAAGGGGTTAAAATATGCTTTATCTACTGACACAAATTGAATAAGGAATTTGCAAATATATTTTAACAGAGGAGAATAGGAAACTATCCCTTTGCCCTAAGGACAGCAGTTCCCTTTACATCAATGCCCGATTTATAAGAAACCTTGGGACTTGGGAACTGGCTTTTTTATGGTAGCACCAGAAGCGGTTTTTGTACATATTCCTCACCCTGAATTCTTACAAGGGCACGCATGACCTTTAGGATTGGAAATGCCTACAAAGAAGTCTCCTTAACGAGATTTATTTTGCTTCCTGACCCACATCTAAGGTTTGTCACTTAGCCAAACCAGTTATCTTCACTCCACCTATGATAAGCAATGACTCTTAACCCCTTCAGGATGTATCCAGTGGTACAATTTGGCTGATAAGTTTTGCGTTTATTTATTTTTTAAATATGTAAAAACGGAGGAATTCCATAATTTTTGAAATGTCTGAAAAATTTATTTTGATGTCACGTGGCATTCAAATCGAACATCGTATTTCAGTATTTTCGAGGATATTTCAGAATTAACTTTTTTGGGGATCAATATTGTTTTTAATGAAACATGAAACTTATAATATTAGAAACCCCCTATATATCAACCCATTTTCAAATCTGCACCTCTCAAACTATCAGAAACGGCTTTTAGGAAGATTGTTAACCCCTTGTGATCTTTATAATAATTTAATAAAAATGGAGATGAAATTTAGAATGGTCCATTTTGTCCGTAATACATTCATTTAGCCATAAAATTTAGACATTTCCAAAAGATAAAAAGAGAAAACCCATATTAAAATTTATGGAGACACCCCACGTGTGGACTTGCACAGCGAGACACAGAAGGGAAGGTGCACCCTGCAGGTTTTGTCCTTTAGACGTTGCCGCCCTTTTGTAGGCTATAAAATTTTTGGTTTTTCCGTTTTTTTTGCGGGATGAGATCTATTTTCCAGTGATACCATTTTGGGGTTGTATTCCCTATTGTTGAAAACATATTAACTTTTTTTGGGTGAGGAGGAGTAGAAAAGCATCAATTATGTACCGTATATACTCGTGTATAAGCCGAGTTTTTCAGCACAAAAAATGTGCTGAAAAACGTCCCCTCGGCTTATACACGAGTCAATACTTAAAAAAAATAATTAAAAATGGACTAAAAAAAACCCAACTTATTTACGCACCCTCTGGTCGCCCCGATGCGCAGCGCTGCTCCCCCGATGTCATCGCGGCTCGTCTTCAGGCTTCCCGGCTCCTCTTCTTGCTTCCGCGCCGTCTTTGTTCTTCTCCTGTGCGGCGCCTAGTATGACGTCAGCAGCGGCGCGTCATACTAGGCGCCGCACGGGGGAGAACAGTTGCGGCACCCAACGCGATGTTAAAGAAGACAGAAGAAGGCGCGGAAGCAGGAAGAGGAGCCGGGAAGCCTGAAGACGAGCCGCGATGACATCGGGGGAGCAGCCGCTTGCGCATCGGGCCACCGAGGGTGAGTAAATAAGTTTTTTTTTTTTTCTAATTCTGGGCTGACTGTATACTAGTGGGGGGCACTGTATACTACTGGGGGGCAGGCTTGGGTGGCTGTATACAACTGGGGGCAGGCTGGTTGGCTGTATACTACTGGGGGCATGCTGTATACTACTGGGGGGCAGGCTGTATACTACTGGGGGGCAGGTTGGGGTGGCTGTATACTACTGGGGGCAGGCTGGGTGGCTGTATACTACTGGGGGCTGGCTGGGGTGGCTGTATACTACTGGGGGCTGGCTGGGCAGTGCTGTATACTACTGGGGGCTGACTGGGCAGTGCTGTATACTACTGGGGGCTGGCTGGGGTGGCTGTATACTACTGGGAGCAGGCTGGGGCAGGCTGTATACTACTGGGGCAGGCTGTATACTACTGGGGGCAGGCTGGGGTGGCTGTATACTACTGGGGGCTAGCTGGGGTGGCTGTATACTACTGGGGGCTGGCTGCGGTGGCTGTATACTACTGGGAGCAGGCTGGGGCAGGCTGTATACTACTGGGGGCAAGCTGTATATTATAGGGGGCTGGCTGGCTATATACTTGGCTGGGTCTGTGACCAATGCATTTCCCACCCTCGGCTTATACTCGAGTCAATAGGTTTTCCCAGTTTTTGGTTGTAAAATTAGGGGTCTTGGCTTATACTCGGGTCGGCTTATACTCGAGTATATACGGTAATTGACTTTTTTTTTTTTTGCTGCTCACCATTTACCCTTATAAACCTTATATTTATTCTATGGGTCAATACAATTACAGGGATAGCATACTTGGATATATTTTCTCACGTATTACTAAATTTCGCAAAATAAAACCTAATATGGGGAAAAAAATCTATTGTTTTTGCATTGCCATTTTTTTGTCTACAGAGCTGGCTGATGATACTGGTCTATTGCAGGGTATTAGCTCGGTCAGCCTACGCACATGCCTTTAAGATCCAATCACAGACAAGGCCACAAATAATGGACCACAGGTCTGTTTTTTGAGGCCTTTGAAAAGCATGTGTTTATGTACAGGTAGACTCTTTTAGAAAGTATTTTGTTTTTCCCTCCAGACAGTTACAGAAAGCTCATTTAAAACTCATCACACACTGCATTAGATTGCTACTAATAAACTTAATAATTTTCACTTTTTCAATTTGTACAAATAAAACTTAATTACAACTTAACCTATTATATAAACCCCATGTCATTATACAGGCGGTCCCCTACTTAAGGACACTCGACTTACAGACAACCCATAGTTACAGACGGACCCCTCTGCCCATTGTGACCTCTGGTGCAGCTCTCTGGATGCTATTACTATAGTCCCAGACTGCAATGATCAGCTGTAAAGTGTCTGTAATAAAGCTTTATTGATAATTCTTGGTCCAATTACACCAAAAATTTTGAAACTCCAATTGTCACTGGGGCAAAAGAAAAAAAAATCTGTCTAGAACTTCAATTATAAAATATACAGTTTCGACTTACATACAAATTCAACTTAAGAACAAACCTGCAGACCCTATCTTGTATGTAACCCGGGGACTGACTGTATATTTAAAAAAAGATCTCTCATACAGCTACATGGCAGAGGAAATGCAAAAGTGTATAAAAAAACCATTCAGCAACACGTAGTTCCTTCCTTGGGTTCCTCGCTCAGTCAGAATTTTGATGCAGAATTTTGATTTTGACAACGCCCCCTGTCATACAGCAAAATGGGTAAAGGATCTCCTTGAAACAATTAAATGACCGGCCCACAGTACTGATCTAAACCCAATAGAAAGCCTCTATAAAATGCTTGGTGACAAAATCAGGAAAGGTTTATTCTGATTAAATGTCTGAGGTTTCATGAGTGAGAAAAATATGCACATGTGTCTTTTAATTTATATAATTTATATGATTTTACCTACCCCTTTACAAAATGTAACCATAATTAATCAACCTTAAAGGGAACCTGTCACAAGGCACATTTTCACTGGTGATAGGCTGCAATAGTTAGTTTCAGATCTCTGCTCCCTTCTGTTCCTGAAATATCTTCTGATAAAGCTTTCCTGGTTCCCTGTCAACAAGTCCTGACCAAGTCCCGGGTTCATGTCTCTTTTCAAATCTAACATTCTCTGGTTAATTAGCATAACGCATTGCATTGCCCCCGCTTGTCAATATTTTATTCCTAACTCTCCCACACCCTATCAGCTCCTGAGCCTCCCTCTCTGACATCACTCACCGTGCAAACTTTGCACGTGTGCGGTGAGCCCTACGTAGCACTACGTAGTTTGCGTACCTGAGCTCTGCCAAGGTTAAAGGGTTTTATTGTTTTAATGCTGTTTTAGTTCCTATCACTCAGTGATGGTCAGTGCAAAATTCCATAGTGTGGGCGGGGACTCTCTAAGAAGACACATTATGATGCATCTAGCTCTGTGAGCTGACAATGTGCTTAGATTATCAGGGTACAGAATTATATACACTTTCGTTTAGCTTCTAAAAATTGTGCTAGTATCTGACACATAGAGAGATGAGACAGATGATAGATGAAAAGATCCATGAGATGCCTATGGCACACACTGACACAGTCATCTCTCCTACCCCTCTGCTATTCCACAACACACTACATCTGCTGTGCCTTCCTCCATCTTCCCAGATAAAGAACTTATCTGTCTGTAGCTTTACACTCCTCACGCTGTGGGGCTTCTAAATGGGCTTCTAAAAATAACACCACCCCCAAAAACATTTGCCCAATCCAGGGTTTCTGACTTGTTCTGGGGCTTTTTATCCAGCATCCCAGGACATTTCATGGGATATCAAATACTGGCACTAGGATGTACAACTTATCCCACAGTTAACAAAAAAATATATAATAGCAAAATGCTGCAGTGAAGTGCATAATCTGGTTACTGTAATTGCTAAGTCACTGTTCTCCTGCAGTATGTTCCTACATATGTGTATAAAAAAAACTTGGGGGTAAAATAATATTTTATTTATTTGTTTTTGCAGTTTTCACAGAAATAGGCACTGACTGAGCTTTTCCTGACCTTTAGTACCAAGCACCTTTTCCAATAAAGAAAGCAACACTCCTGTTTCCTCTGTTCACTAAAAACAGAAGAACCCTTAGGAAGGGCTTCCTATTTCTGCAATGACACTGCTATCTAAACAGAAGAAATTATGGGTGTACAAGCCTTGATATAGTCACATTTCTTGCCATATGGTAAGGAATTGCAACAATTTCCTCCGTTACGCCAACTCCAGGCCAGAGCCTCTTGATAAACTCAGTGCACTGGGAGGGGCAGGGTTAACACCAAGCCCCGTTTGATATATATTGTTGGCGGTTTATCACAAGTGTCTAATCAAAACTGTTTTAATCAAAGCTCAACTTTCATTTTATAAAATGCTGTGAGAAAATGAAAGCTGAGCCCTGATTGGTTGCTAGAAGTAACTAGAACACTTTTGCTCTCGGACACTTCTGAGAAAGATTTTAAATGGAAACCAGGATACAGATGTGAATGGAATATTAAACATAAAATAAAAAAAATGTGAAACAGAGGGTGGTCACAAACCACATGGTTGAAGATTACTGTTTTAAATGGCTAAATAGTAACTAATTATTGATGTTAGGTGTTTTTACCAGAACTATACAAAAATTGCAGAAGCACCTAAAAATTTTCCTGAAAAAATATGAAATAGCTGGTTATTTTTCTGCCACCCCTTTTAATACATAAATAAAGTCGAACAAGGGTTAATTATGTAATCTGGCATATGGAATAATTCTTCATATGAATAAAGTCTCTAACTTATTCATAGGCATAAGAGGTGACCCTTAGTAGATGGTGTAAACTCATTTAAAAATCTCAGGCTATTCTTATCTTCAATCACATTTTACAATCTATAGCCCCATTATCGCCCTTTACAGCTAAGCATTACATTTTTTTTCCCTTTAATAAGATGCTTTATTTGTAGGATATTCTGCCTATAAACATAGAACCAGATATGATGGACAGCTGTAGTGCTGTCACCTTTGTTATGCTTGACTTGCACAGATTGTTGAGTCAGTCCTTTTCGTTTCTGCTGATGATATATGTCATATATATGATTTAAATTTTGCCAAAATGACCTTATTGAAAAAAGTCTTCCCCAGCCACACTATACAACTTTAAAGAGAGTATCAACCAGACTATGTAACTCAAATTGCATGTACATTTTTTAAGAGCCTTCTCTATGAATTAGCATTTATTTATTTGGAATGACTTCTAGCTTCATCTAATTTATTCTGTGCGTCACTGTAGGAATTATTATACACATGTTGGTAAAGACTTCATAGGAAAGCATGAAATTTCCACATCCACTATAATAAGTAAGACTTCATTGACATCTGCTGTGAGTCTCTAATGGATATCCCATTAAAAATGATGGAACCCTTTAACAGCCACTCAAAGCCACTATTATACAATACCCAGTACAATTGGGTTCTGTCACGTATCATTCATTTCCATTATACACTAACTTTAAAGCTGTCCAATATTTCTGATGTTTAGCACCTATAACAAAACAGAAATAGCAATGCAGATAAGAACGCAGCCTAAAAATAAAATAGGTTCTGTCTCTGAGTACAAGTGAAATTCACAGTATTCACAGATCTGCTAGTTAATAACTTTGTATGGCTAGTCAATTTATATGCCAAGTAGCAGCTTTAAATTTTGAAGGCAACTTCCCCCAATCCCCCACTCATTTCACAGTTACTTTTTCAAAAAGGCCATAAAGTTTTGTTGCTGCCCTCATACTATTAAACTACTTTATGAGGTATATTGCAAATATGCATGCAGCAAAACACCTTACCACCAAAATTGCAGCTAGACTTAACCTCCCAGGCTTCCAGCAGTAGCTGTATTACAATGGGTCCAACTCATATAACTCAGAGGACAAGGAGCATAAAATAATTAACACACACATACAAGCCCACAAGTGGAAACCTGCACAGACCATAAACACGCATATACGTTATAGTGAAAATACCTGCGTTTAAGAGAAGTACCTTCCAAAGCCTAAAATGCTCCCATAGTGATTTATCCTGTTGGAATATCCCTTGGATTCTTCACTACAAGTTAATCTGTGCTTGCAACATGGAGCCACCCTGGCCTCTGGAGACACCCTGGCGTGTACCACTAGCTGCTCAGTTTGTAATGGAATCAAATAAAGTGCAACAGTGTGTATATCACTTAACCTATTACATGTATAAAAATGAATTAGTAATTATTGAAAGAATTTCTAAATGCTTTGCATTCATACATATTTTTGGTAAAAAAAAACAGGTTTTTATTATGTATTTAAAAATGAAATGAAATATTTAGGTGTTTACAACTTTGCAGTTTACGTGTGGCATGTGAATAATGAGATTAAGTAAAACTTAAATACATGTGCAAGTAGAATGCATATTCTTTTCAGTGCAAAGTCAGACAGAGAATGGATGCCAAGGCTTTAATAAACGTGGGCCAATACGAAGTTAAAATATTCTAAGTCAAATTTTTGGATTTAGAACAGTTATTAGCTTATAAAAATATGTATGTAAAATGAGTCCTATTATGTTAATGCTAGTAGTTCTATTGATTTGTTTAGCCCGGTAAGAGCCATTGTATTTAAAAGAAAAATCCATCTGTTTTCTCCCCTAGGCATCTTTTTAATGAATAGCCCCTCTCTCGTTCCTGTAATTTAAAAAAATGGAGATACCGCTAGAACCCATAAAATTTTCTTTGTTAGATTCTTTTTAATGATTCTTTTTACAATTGATGTCCCTCAAATTGGCTACTCACCCCTCTTCTCTCCATAGAGAAGTGAGAGGCCGGGCCCGCTCATGGTGCGGTGAGACAACGTGTTCTCCAACACACAGTGACCGGGCGCCATAGACATCTATGGGGACCGATATGCAGATGAACATGATGCAGCCGCATAGCAGTCCCCATTACGATCATGTGAATGAGCCCTAAGGCAGAAAGCAGCACGACTTTTGGATTCTCAGCCACTGGACAGTGTGGCTCCATGCTGCAAGCTCAAGTTGATTATTTCCTCCTCTCCCTTGTGGTAAAGCATCCAAGAGTTATACTGACAAATTCAATATGGGAATATAAAAAAGGAACTCCTTCTCTCATTCATGGAAAAGTCTCTACAGCTACACACATGTATTTTCACTATAAGACATACACGTGCATATAGTCCATATAACAGGGCTGTGGCTTGTATTTGTTTTTAAATTATGTTATGCTCCCTCTCCTAGGGTTATCTGTAGTTTTTATGGCTTCTATGAGGAGGTAAGTTCCACACTGGACCTGGAGGAGGCTGTGGATGTTGTATATCTGGACTTTTCCAAGGCATTTGATACAGTGCCATATAAAAGGTTGGTACATAAAATGAGACTGCTGGGACTAAGGAGAAATCTGTGTGTTTGGGTAAGTAATTGGCTTAGTGATAGAAAACAGGGGGTTGTCATTAATGTCACATTCCCAGATTGGGTTGACGTTACCAGTGGAGTGCCACAGGGGTCAGTATTGGACCCCTTTCTTGGTGGGTTTATACAGTCAACTTTCAATATTAGCAGATGATACTCAGCTGTGTAAAGTAATTAATAAAGAGGCTGATAGTATAGCATTACAGGGCAATTTGTGGAAGCTTGAGGAGTGGGCAGAGAAATGGCTGATGAAGTTTAATGTAGAAAAATACAAGGTTTGCACTTGGGCCATGGAAACAAAAAGTACAATTATGTTATAAACAGTCAATTACTTGTTAAAACTGCAGCTGAAATTTTAATTTTAGTGACCAGTGTATAAAAAGTACATAGTAGAACTGGAACGGAGTGCAGAGGAGTGCACCCATGATTATTAGGGGAATTGGGGGACTAGAATACAATTACTAAACTTGAGGTTTATTCAGTTTAGAAAAAATACTGTTGATGGGAGACCTCATTACAATGTACAAATACCTGAACAGGCAATACAAGGATCCCTCCAAAATATTTCTATACTTGGCCTGTGGCAGGACAAGGGGGTATCCTTTGCACCTAGAAAGGAGGCAATTCTATCATCACCATAGACTATACAGGGATTCTTTACTGTAAGAGCAGTGAGACTATGGAACTCTATGCTACAGGAGGTTGTTATGGTGGATTTTATGTACATGTTCAAGAGGGGCCTGGATGACTTTCTGGAGAGGTAAAATGTCACGAGTTATTGGGAAAACTATTTGTTTAATTCTTAAAGGTTGGACTTGATGGACTTGCGTCTTTTTCCCGCCTTATATACAGGCAGTCCCCGGTTTATGTACAATATAGGTTCTGTAGGTTTGTTCTTAAATTGAATTTGTATGTAAATCGGAACTGTATATTTTATAATTGTAACTCCAGACAAATTTTTTTTGGTCTCTGTGACAATTGGATTTTAAAAATGTCGTATTCTCATATGAACCAGGATTAACAATAAAGCTTCATTGCAGAAATTTAATAACTGTTACAGCAGCTTATTGTAGCCTAGGGCTAAAGTACAGTAAATTACGAATTACCAGAGGTCTGTTTGTAATTAGGGGTCGTCTGTAAGTTGAGTGCCTGTACTATGATACATTGGACACATTATAATACAGCTCCAGCTGGAAGTATAAGAGGTTTATGATATACAGCTGCAATTGTGGAGGTATGGTCTGCTGCTTGTATATATACAATATACCTTGTTTCATCAGTTCGAGCCTTAGTTTTTTTTACATCAGCATGTATTTAAATTCAGATTTTTGATCTCTCAAACCCATTACAAAGGTCTTGCTACCTATTTGCTGGATGCAATCCTTGACCTTAACTTATCTTTGAGTCTCTCTCTCTGACTTATATGTGGACTATATTTGCTTAAAAAAATAACTGTACTACCGCTGCCAATCTGAGACTACTATGGGTTACACACACTGTAGATTCTATGTAGAGAATAGAATCTCTGTATGCTGGTTAAAGACAATCTTCCACCTCCACCAATTGTGCTGGCAGCATGTTCTAGATAGATGAACAATTTCCATCACACCTTTATATTAATGTTATATGTATGGAAATTAAGAATGTGTTGTACCAAGGACATGTCCTCAGATCCTGAAGTACTGCTACACTATTCCCACCTAAGTCAATTCCCTTTTTTCAGATGTGTTGCCCCAAGCTTCTTATAAGAAAATCTCCTGTTTTGCTAATGGAGGGGGTAGTGGCCCCTCCGGGAATAACAGAACTCTGGTGGCTATGGACTGTCTCATTAGCATAAAGATTAAAATGAGAATTTTTCAGAAAACGCATAACAGAAATAAAGGTATTTTTTGAGATGCATTGCTCTACAACATGCTGCCAGCAGATTAAACCGCATGCAGAAGTGGTAGACTCCCTTTAAAGGATGAATACTACACTAGGATCCATCTACAGAATTAGCCACCATAAATCAAATTTAAGTTGGAGAGAAAAAAAAAGAACCTTTACGAACCGATGTAAACACAACTGACACAAAAATTGTTACCTCTGAAGCAACAGATTTGTTGACAGTAAAACAAAATTATTCTTGCTCTTTTTACCTATTCTTTACCCAGTGTTGCTTTTAGTAAATGTACAGGTGATTTCCAAGGCCCTATAACCAGGAAAAGCTAACTTTACTCTCCAGTGTAAAAAAAATCCTACATATAATTCCCTAGAATTGTGAGTTAAAAATTTCCTGTAGCAACATTAGAGAAATATTAAATGAAACATGAAAAGTATGTATTTTATTACATATTCAAATGGATTTTTTTCCCTTTAAGATTACACAGATATCTTCAATTTAACCCTTACCAGGGTTATACTCTATGACAGTGATGGCGAACCTTTTAGCAACCGAGTGCCCAAACTGAAACCGAAACCCCGCTTATTTATCGCGAGGTGCCAACCAAAAATTAAAGCAGTAAGTTATTGCTCCCTGTTCTTCAACAACTTTCAATCAGATTGCCCTCTTGAGGACAGCAACACAGTAGAAAGATGGAATATTTTCATCATTTTAACTTCTTTCCAGTGTCCCTCTGTAAACCGACAATCATGGGGCCAGCCGGAGGTCCTCCATAGATAATTCGGCCCTGTATACTCATTCTCCCTCTTCCTACAGTTCTAAATAGTAAAACAAGTGTCAAAATATGTCTGAAAGCAGCATCTTTTAAGTGGCTTGCAACTGTAGGAAGATTCTTTGAGTTCTGTCTGGTGTGCTGGGGTGATGGCCCAAGTGCCCACAGAAAGGGCTTGGAGTGCCGCCTCTGGCACCCGTGCCATAGGTTCGCCACCACTGCTCTATGATGTGCACATAATGTCTATTACCTCAATAATACATACAATGCATATCTAAAAGATATATAGTTGTTGTTGGCATCTATTTTAATTTCAAGGATTAATATTGGTAATGCTCTTTTTATGCGCCTGTGTGTAAAACCTGGGCCGCAATGCCGGGCTGTATATATGTTCAGGAAAAGGACATGCAAGATCTTTTGAAGCAAGGCCACACGGCTCAGGCAGGGTGTAGTCAAACATGTTGTGCTCATCACACTGTAGATAACGCACTTCTTTGGCTCCCATGAGTTAGCTGCTGCTTTTGTGGCTAAAACACAGCCACCATTTGCAAACATGTCTAGGAGCACAAAGGTGGGGGCTGAGAGTGGAGCAGTCTGCAGCACAGACAAATCGCATGCTGCTTTTTGAAGTCCATCCAAACCAAAGACCAACCCCTGAGCCTACACAGAGGATTCTGTCAGGATACAGGGTAAGTTATAATACATAATTATATTGTAATGCAAATGCTTAGAGAAAGCAGAAAGACATATTTGCACTGCTGGTGTGAAGGGCTTCTGTAACCTGTCTTTAGTGAAAATGAGATCCCTGGTGACAGGTTGCCTTTATGTACAACATAAATACAACATAAAATAGCTATTAAAGACAACTTTAAAGAAACAATTTATGATGGAAAGTGCCATACAGCTACTTGTTTTGTTTTGTAGCTCCTAAATTTGTAGGTTAAGCATCACTTTGGTGGTATAACAGGGTGCAGAATCTAAGGGAAAAAAAACACAGCATTGAACAATTTTTCATGAAGCTAAACATTAATAACAGCAATATTTAAGTGATTAACAATCTATTTATTTTCATTTAAGTACCTAACTTTAATATTATCCACATTAATACAGTCCTACATGTAAGCCATACAAGGCATAAATATTGTTTCCTTAAAGAAAGTGAATAATGAAAGTGAATATTCTGGGAAATATACAAGGGTCACCAAGTGTATTCTAGGGTAGAACTTATCCTGTTCTCACCCAAAACCATTTTTTTTACATTTGCTCAAAAATTGCAATACAAAAAATCTTGAGAACTATTGTGGTTCATAGATTCTGTTTTGGATGCGGTGCTGCTTCAATATATATATATATATATATATATATATATATATATATATGTCTACTTGGATATCCAATCCAAGTAGACAAAGAAATATTGACCATAATTTAACAATAACATTAATCAATGTGTCACAAAAACATTCTCAAAATCACTTAGATAAATTAGAATTCACATCAGTGAAAAGTGGGTAATAGTCCACAAGCTGATAAAGAGGGGTTAAGAAATGTCTCCACTACCTTTTAGAAACCCTTGATTATAAAATAAATCCATGTAAATCATTTAACATGCAGAATTTACACATATTGTATATACTTTACCTCTTTCCACAAGATCTTTTATGTAGGATTTCATAAATTCTTTCTCAAACTGTTCACGATCTTGATGATTACTTTCTTCTTCAGGCTCAATATCTATTCTTTCATTTCCTTCAATGGGATTATCAAGTAGCTTGACATATCTGAAAAGAAAATAGAATGATTTGCATTTTGTAAAACTCATTTGGTTAGCAGGTATTTCCCTCACATAATGCATTTTTATTGCAGTCACAGGTTACATGCACATATATAAAATCTTCTATGATCAGCCAGTGTAATAATCGTCCTTATAAAGGAAGTTAGCACACTGAAATCCCCTGCCTCAGTGCATCTTGAATGCTCTTTTTGGTTAATTTTTAGTTAAACCAAATAATTAGATATTTGGGTATACTGCAAAAAGTATATCTTTATCATTGTAGCTCATTATTATTAAAGGAAACCTACCATTTGATTTGATGCATTATGAAGCAAACATACCTTGAGAACGCTGTAGCTAAACTGATGCATATCATATCTTGGTTAATCCCTGTGCTGAGGGGTTTTGCTGACAACACAGATATAACATTATGATAATGAAGCTCTGTGGCTTCTATGTCTGCTCGGGCGCTTGCTTTGCCGCCTCTCATAGCAGGAGAGTTTCTCTCTGATTGCATCATCATCTCGTGCAGTTCCATTCCTGCAAGACAGAATAATGAATTGCTGCACCATCCCAAAGCTGCTGTGTATGAGAACATTCAGCTCAGGTTGATTAGTGCTTGACTAGTCATGCTTTACTTAGCAAGCATCAGTGTAATATGTAAGCCAGTCTGTCCCAGCTTTCCAAAGGTCCTGAAAGGTATAATTGTTTTTTCAGCGAAACCACTCAGCTCAGGGATTAACCAAGATATGATCCTGCATCAGTGTAGCAACACTATTCTCAAGGTATGTTTGCTTCATAATGCATCAAATCAAATGGTAAGTTTCCTTTAAGAGTAAGGGTTCTTTCACAGAACCCATTTTGGCTTATGGACACATACAGATTTGTTTTCTCTCCCCGGCTTCACTGATTTTTCACTGATACCTTACTGATCCATTCAATGGGCTTTTTCACACTGAGGCGGTCAGGTTCTAATTTTTTTCCACTGATCAGTGGAAATATCTGGTGTGAAAAAGATCATTGAAATGAATAAATCAGTAAGGCATTAGTGAAAAATCACTAATGTGGAAAATAAACCTATGGCTAGGACCAAGGACTGACATAATACCAATTTTACTAATAAAGCTTACTCTTTTATTTCCTGATGTCCTGATGTAATTTTCTGTTGTATACTATCATTATGTCATGCACATTTTCTAGTGTTTATTTTGTAGCCTATTTCATTTAAAGAAAGAATTAAAAGATGTGTTACGTTAATTACACAAGAACAAGTTGTTTTTCATATTTATGACTTTAATAATTTTTGCATACTTTAAGTAATAATTTGAATAAATACATATGCAAAATGTACACAAAGAAGCTGAACTGTAGAATTTTTAGCATACATGCAATATGAATCAGCATTTTTGTTTGTTTTATTGTCAGTAACTGCTGTAGTATACAGTACTTAATTTGTGTCATACATATACTAGAATTTCTACAATGTTCATATAGGAAGTTATTAAAAGTAATTGATACATTCAAGTGTGCAAAATTAAGTGAAAACACAAAAGGAACTATTTTTATTGAGTGTTCAGGTTAAAGGGAACACATTTGCTCCACTAAACTAATATCAACCTCAGGTAAGATATGAAATACAGGCAGTCCCCGGGTTACATACTAGATAGGGTCTGTAGGTTTGTTCTTAAGTTGAATTTGTATGTAAGTCGGAACTGCATATTTTATCATTTTACTCCCAGCCAGAACTTTTTTGGTCTCTGTGACAATTGGATTTTAAAAATGTTGGGTTGTCATAAGAATCAATATTAACACTAAAGCTTTATTACAGACACCTATGATAACAGTTACAGCTGATCATTGTAGCCTAGGACTAAAGTACAGAAAATTTCCAATATCCAGAGGTCCGTTTGTAACTAGGGGTCGTATGTAAGTCGAGTGTTCTTAAGTAGGGGACCGCCTGTATCCTTATAAACTTATCCATTTACTTATTTAAAAATGTCACCTCCGAATTAGCTGAAAAAAAGTATTTTTTACATGAGATGATTCACCTTTAACAGCTGGACATAAATTCAGAGGCCCCCTATATATATATATTGGGTTCAGGAGGGGACGCCACTCCCAAACCACATTCCGGTGGTGACTGCCAGGTTCCGTATTGCAGTCACTGCCCCCTCATGAATACGCCAGACCGCTGTAAGTTTGGTCTGGTGTTCGGAAGGCTATGAACTGCAGTGTTTCCTAGTTTACCGGTATGTTCCAATAAATCAAGCGATTTAACACTGCTATTACTGGGGAAGGGCTAGGGAGTTGTTTATTTTAGTAAGGGGTAGGAACCTGAAAAACATGCAGCTCTGGTAATTCAGTTAATAGACATGTGTTAAGAACAGACCTAGGACCTTCATTAGTCCATGGATGTAATTCTAAGAAGACATTTCTTAGTGATCAGGACGCAGATGGCCAGCAGTGTTAAATAAAATACAGTTTACATGCATTTTAAATGTTAGATGCTACTGTGTTATGACCACAGAATGTAATGAGTTAACCCGTGGCTGGTGCCCTAGCATAGCAAGGAAGTAGGAGAAGGTTCACTCTGGATTCCAGGAGTCAAGTTGACAAAACCTTTTTATGCTATTGAACCAGAGGGGCTATGTACGTGTAATAGCAACCCTCTGTGCTCTGTAGTGATGGGCAGTCCAGCTTTTCTTAGTGAGCTGGATTACTAGTGCTATGGATTCAGAGGCTGTTACACTGTAGCAGCACATCTAAGTCTCCCCCTCTACCTGCACTTTCTGTAATCTCAGCAGCAGTGAGTACACAGTGGGAGGGGAAGAGTGTTGCTTCAGAATGTAAAAGCCTGTGTAGCTACAGCCCAGAGGGCTTCTGATAACACAAAATGCTTCAAAGATTTTAGATCCAGCTCATTGAAGGGTTAAAAGCAGCCCTTATTGGAAATTACTGTCCAGTTGCACCTTACAGCAATGGAATACATGCCAATGATGGGAGAGGCCACAAGGATGATGGGTGATCTGGTGTTTTGGATGTTATTGGCTTCTGGTAACATGCCAATAGTCTTACAGACTTATTAGCAACATTTTGAACGTTTATTCTACAAGGGAAAGGGCCATTGATAATAAATATAAGAAGATTACCACAATTACATTGCTTGTTTTTATGAGTAAGTGCCCCTTTTTTTTATCATGCTTGATTTCCTTTGCAAATGTCTTTTTAGCCTCTGGCTCAAAACTTAGGGATTTGTTTGCAAATCTGAGTTTATAGACATCTGTCTTAAAAGCTTCTTAAAAAATCATCTGTCTTAAAAGGTTTTGTACTATTATGGTAATGATGACCTATCCAGATACATAAACATGGCTCCGGCTTCTTGATGGATCCGGCGGACGGCTGTGCAGCGTATAACTCTGGGCCAGGTCTTACCTGGCACAGAATTGTGCAATTAATTGAGATCGTTCAGCTTGAACATTCTTCCATTGGCTGTGCACCCACCTCGCCCTTCTGTGACCCCTTGGTGTGAAGAGGGAAATAATCTCAATTGCTGACATAAAAGCACTGATACATTTCCCTCCTATGTGTGCATAACTTACTTCAGTGAAGGGTTTTCTACAAGTGCAGAGGGTATTTCAACCAAGTTGTCACCACTGACGACCAATAACTTCAAATTAGAAAGATTGGCAAGCTCAATTGGTAAGTAAGTCATTGCATTCTTTTGCATCAGCAAGGTTTCTAGTCCCTCTAATCTGCAAAATAAAATATACACTAACTTCAATATAAAAAAAATCAAGAAAACAGCCAAAGTGGTCTACTTAACTGATGTTATACCAAATCATCAAATACAGGCAGTCCCGGGTTACGTACAAGATAGGGTCCGGAGGTTTGTTCTTAAGTTGAAATTGTATGTAAGTCGAAACTGTATATTTTATAATTGTAGATCCAGACAAAAAATTTTTTGGCCCCAGTGACAATTGGAGTTTAAACATTTTTTGCTGTAATTGGGACCAAGGATTATCAATAAAGCTTCATTACAGACACTTTACAGCTGATTATTGCAATCTGGGACTTATAGTAAAGCATTCAGAAAGCTTCACCATAGGTCAGAGGGGTCTGTCTGTAACTATGAGTTGTCTGTAAGTCGGGTGTCTTTAAGTAGGGGACCGCCTGTATCTGAAAGCGCTCAGTTTATATTATTTAAAATGTAACCTTTTTAAGACTCAACTTTACTACAGTCCTAGTAGTTTTAATCTACTGCATAACGAAACAAGGGAGATTTATCTCATATTGTACATCATTTTCTGTCATAAAATATATTATTTAAGTCACGCATTACAACTTTCAGGCCATCTCAGGATATGTCAGAGATAGAGCTTAACAGGTCAATTCCTGGCCTCCCATATTGCTTTTATGATTCACAAAAAGTTATGGGTTTTCTAAAGTAGTTTCGACCTCCAAGATGGCCATCATCTACAACTCCCATGATACCTCAGTTCTCAGTGATGATCTAACAGACTGTCTTGCTGTTTTAAGAAAGAAATGATGTGTGTACAATAAAAAAATCTTGCTAAAAAGAGCCTGTGTCTTATAGTCCAAAGGATCCAGCACTGCCAGACCCACCTGATTGCTGTAATGGAGATCGGGTGAGGCACTGATATAGGGCTGTACCTGATCTCCTAGAGAGCAGAGTCTCCGCACTGCTCTCTCCCTGGTGTCGCGACATGGATATCACCTCCAGGACCTGTAGTGATGTACTGAAGCATGTAAATGATCACATTCTTCCTACATCACTCAAGGTCCTCATGCTGCTCAAGATGTGGGAGGGAAGAAGTTAAGCATTGAAACAGGGTAAGAGGAGGGGAAGGGGGGTTCTGTGTGTGTTTGTGCGTATAGTAGTGTCTAGTGTGTCTCTAATGTGTATAGCAGAGCTGCATGTGTGTTTATGTGTATAGTAGTGACCAGTGTGTTCCTTATGTATGTGAGTATAGCAGAGCTGTGTTTATGTGTATAGTCATGCCCATTATGTTCCAAATGTGTGTATAGCAAAGCTATGCATGTGTTTATGTGCTTAGCACTGCCCAGTCAGTGTGTTCGTATTTGTGTGTGCATAGCAGAGCCCAGTATAAGTAGCACTGCCAACTGTGTATAGCAGCGCATAGTGTATGTAATAGTGCCCAGTGTCCTTCCTATGTATGTATAGCTGTGCTGAGTGTGTTTCTATTTCTGTTTGTGTGTGTGCTGTGTGTGGATGTAGCAGATCTGTGTGTGCTGTGCCACCAACAGGGATATTTTAATTGGTGTAAAATATGTTTTTCCTTTTTTGTAAGAATAAATCTGCAGTGCGTCTTATAGTAAGGAGCGTCTTGTGGTCTGCAAAAATACGGTATACTGCACATTGCATCACTGAGATGGGTCTCTCCACAACACTGGACATACTGGATGTACTACAACCAACCAAACTTCATTGTTTACTTCTTGTGTATAGAAATCTGTACCTGGTAATGTAATACTTGCAGTAATGTTGAGCAGACGCAAACTGCAAAGTTTTGGTTTGTGACAAACTTTGGCGGGGCTCAACCAGTTCGGGTCTGGGTTTAGTCCAGCTTAACAAACCACCAGTAATGCGCACTATTGGTGCTGGCACTGAAGCAGGCATTAACTCATCAAAGTCGTTGCCACAATTTGCCTGGCTGCTTTGCCTGTTACCTGGGTAGTTATGCCTACATAGTCTAGGTAGCTATATAAGCAATAACTATAATATCACATGGTAAATTTAACATAAACAAGTACTCCATTATGCCAGTCACAATAACTGTGAGTAAAATATATATTTTTTCAATAATATTATTAAATAGAGAATCATAATTTGCATCCAAGCCATGAAGACTGTTGGAAGTGCCATGGGGCTGCTGTGTAATATTTAGCATTGCTTAGAGTGTTTTTCCCTTGCTGTCTATAAATAAAATAAAAATGTACTTTGTTACAATTACACAATCTATGTGTTATGAATTGGTAGCTAACATTACTGTCATTTGACCTGTCAGTAGGAGAAATAGTCCTTCAAATCACACTGTCCGTTTATGTACATATTTCTCATTATGTCTTCTATATGTCAGTAAATGATGTGTGCAAGTCAGTCACAACTATGAAACTGAGTCTCATGATATCATTGATTTTGAGCATGAATCACATTTACCTGTCTATGTCCTGGGGAAGATCCTTTAGGTTATTACTGCTGATGTCCAACCATTGCAAGTTTGACATCCGTAAGACACAAATTGGAACGGAAGAGAATTTGTTTGCCGACAAATCAACAAACGTGACCTTTTTCAAATTACTCAACTGGAAAAGAAACAAGAAACATTCATGACAACAGAGATTGTGGGAATGGTCTATTCCCTTAAAAACGCTCACGTGTTATATGCTCAAAGTAAGCCAAAAGTTCTCCCTTGTTATTTCGCTTTGTAACTTTAAGGTCTAGTCAATAAATGGTTTACAAATATTCTAAAAACGCAAATTACACGGTTGATTGATGAATTATGATTGTTACACTATTATGTGCCTTATTTTCAAAATCTCTTATTTTCATGACATTTCTGAACTCTCCCTTAATGACCTGTCCACCTTTTCCTCCTATTACAGATTTTTCATTCCTTGGATTCACAGACTGGACCTTTTAATGGATAACTTCAAACTTTACCAGTTTCTACCAATATAACGCCATCTACACTTAAAGAGAACCTACCACCATGAATCTGCCTATAAAGGTAGATCGGGTGGTAGGTGGATGTAAGGGACGTGAGGGGAGCTCTTTTTAGAGCTAATCCTCACATCCCCGCTAACTTTTGGGAAACTTTATTGACCGAATATGTAAATTTAGTTATGCGGCATGCGCAGTAGCCGGCTTGTCGGACGAGGGCGCGCAGCTACGAGGAGCTGCGCGCCGCACACAACAGGGTAGGAGGAGTAATGTGGCTACTGGGGCGTGGAGTAGCCGCGCCGTGTAGCCTCGTGCCGGCTACTCCACGCCCCAGTAGCCGCATAACTAAATTTACATATTCGGTCAATAAAGTTTCCCAAAAGTTAGCGGGGACGTGAGGATTAGCTCTAAAAAGAGCGATCCTCACGTCCCTTACATCCACCTACCACCCGATCTACCTTTATAGGTAGATTCGTGGTGGTAGGTTCCCTTTAAAGGGGTGTTCCCATTTCAGTAAACACAGGCGGTCCCCTACTTAAGAACACTCGACTTACATACAACCCATAGTTACAAACGGACCTCTGGATATTGGTAATTTATTGTACTTTAGTCCTAGGCTACAATAAACAGCTGTAACAGTTTTCACAGGTGTCTGTAATGAAGCTTTAGTGTTAATACTGATTCTTATGACAATCCAACATTTTTAAAATCCAATTGTCACAGAGACCAAAAAAGTTCTGGCTGGGATTACAATAATAAAAAATACAGTTCCGACTTGCATACAAACTCAACTTAAGAACAAACCTACAGACCCTATCTTGTATGTAACCCGGGGACTGCCTGTATATATTATTGTTTGTATAATGAAAAGTTATTCATGTTTCCAATATGATTTCTGTATCAATTCCTCAAAGTTTTCTAGATCTCTACTTGCTGTCTCTGATTACTTTCTATGATACTAACGAGGTGTGACCATGGTCAGTTTTCTGTCCACTAGAGGTAAACATAGAAGCTTTCCATAGATTGACAGCAAGCAGAGAGCTAGAGAACAGTGAAGAATTGATACATAAAGTATATTGGAAACATGAATAACTTTTCATTATACAAACAATAACATCTGCCGAAATGGGAATACCCCTTTAATCTCTCTTTGCAAGTATTCCTCATGTTTGGTCCTGGGATTCTTAGGGTCATTTTTCTCCCATCTTATTTAAGCTCTGTACCAGAAGCCTCACCTCTACTTTTCCCAGTAACAGGTTTACCATCTAGAAGTAACCACTGATTATACCCTGTACTGCAGAATGCACATCCAAGCTTACAACCCTTCCCATCTTACACACTTAAACCCTCCGAATCTGCACTTAACCTTAAAGCAGGTTATTTTACCTTTACCCTCCTGTATCACTGCCTTGGCTATTCTCTTTCTTGTACTCAATTTCCCAGCAAATGTCTATAAAAAGGATAACAATGTGCAACCTGTCCTCTCTTGACTTCATTGCCATATCTTATTTGCTCGACATACGAGTACATTCCTTGCTCTCTTCTTGTCAGCTCCTCACATCATGATCTCCAATTTCTTCAATGCAAACAGCATTTTCTGCAACTCCCATTGGTAGCTTAGAAGGTATATTAAAAATGCACCTCTTCAGTAAGGTTACCTTAAGATGAATGGCCTCCGTTTGGATTGAAGGGGTTTGATAGTTTTAAATATACGGCTGGGGTGCTTGAAAAATAATAGATGCATATACTTACCTCTCTCCCCACTCCATTTTAGCTGCAGTGCCAACCATCACTGCTGGGTCTCTGTTTGTTTACACACTGGGGGAAGCGTATCATGTTTTTATTTTATTTGTTTTATAATTGAGCCTTTTGGCAGGTCTTTTTTTGTGTCTTATGTATGATCATATCTTTTTTCTAGTGATACATGTTTAGTTTCTCCTACCCTGGCAGCTGCAACTTTAGACTTTTTGTTGCAAATGTCTCAAATCCACATGGACACATGCCATGCGAGGGGGTTATATGCAGGAGTGGACACTACTGCAAATTTTGGGATTTGAGACAGTGGCCTGAATTTTTAAGCACTCTAGTCGCACCCCAGGGAGATGATGACATTGAAGCTTTGGTCACACGTGGTGTTTTCAAATGCATCACAACAGTTGAGAAGTGCAGATTTGCCTAATTACATTGCTGTCAACTTTTCGTTTACAAAATACAATAACAATATAACACACGCTAACACTGTATAAAGGTATGTGTTAACGCATGCATTTTGTTAGCACCATGTTGACAGCAAACTAAATAGGCAAATCTGCTCTTCTCAACTGTTGTGATGCATTTGTGTAACCAATAAATTTCAGTAAAATGTGAAAAAATGTATAAATTAAAATAAAAAACGGCAAAACTCTCAATGCCCAACAGGTTTATGTGCAAAATTAAACATTTAAAGCATGTGAAATAATTCCAATTTACATGTTAAAACAGGATCCATGAAAAAAGATCCTTCCTAGACAAAGAAATGTATACAGTGTCTTGAAATGAATGTGTACAAGTATTGTAATTTCCTGTAAAGATTACTATTTTGTTATTTTCCCCCAGACACATATTGTACGTCAGTGCGGGAAGATACTTCCTGCACGCAGGCATGCTATAACGTCCAGCTTCTGGCATCGGCTTATGAGTGGAATCGGTGCCAGAAGCAGCAGGTGCCACCAAGTACACCATGCTGTAATACCCATGACCAGAGTCATCTCCAATTGTGGGTGTTAACACCTTACACACCGCGCTGAAGCATGACCGCGACTTGTAAGGGGCTCCCCCTGTGCCGCTTACCAGGGGACCCAATCCTTCTCAGAGCAGCTTTAAGATCCAGTGTTCCATGGGACTGCCTGATGTCTCCAGCGGTCAGACCCATTACGGGACTCTAAACTGCGTCAGCATGCCAGACAGTTTACCTGCACTACAATACATTTCAATGCAGTGTATTGGACTTTATAAATTTTAGGGGCTTATGTTTTATTTATTTATTTTAAAAATGGTTTAAACTTATTTTTTTTTTTTTACTTTATACAAACTTGGACTTGAACCAGCAATACTCTGATTGCCGGTTTTAAGTCCAAGTTTGTATAAAGTAAAAAAAAATAAGTTTAAACCATTTTTAAAATAAATGAATAAAATATAATCTCCCAAAATAATATGAACATTCCCAACAAACACTTAATAAAAGATTAAAAAACACAAATCACAAAAATATGGTATTGCTGTGTCAGTAACATTCTTTATAATAAAACCTGGTGTCATGGAGCACAGCAAAGAAGCCACTTCTCTCCAGAAAAACATCAGGGACAGACTGATATTCTGCAAAAGGTACAGGGAGTGGACTGCTGAGGACTGGGGTAAAGTCATTTTCTCTTATGAATCCCCTTTCTGATCCCCTTTTTTCCTGGAAAACAGCTTGTTCGGAGAAGACAAGGTGAGCGATACCACCAGTCTTGTCTCATGCCAACTATAAAGCATCCTGCAACCATTCATGTGTGGGGCGGCTTCTCAGCCAAGGGAATCGGCTCTCTCACAGTCTTGCCTAAAAACACATCCATGAATAAAGAATGGTACCAGAATGTCCTCCAAGAGCAACTTCTCCCAACCGTCCAAGAGCAGTTTGGTGATCAACAATGCCTTTTCCAGCATGATGGAGCACCTTGCCATAGAGCAAAGCTCAGGGAACAAAACATAGAGATTTTGGGTCCATGGCCTGGAAACTCCCCAGATCTTAATCCCATTGAGAACTTGTGGTCAATCATCAAGAGACGGGTGGACAAACAAAAAACAAAAAATTGTGACAAAATGCAAGCATTGATTGTGCAAGAATGGACTGCTATCAGTCAGGATTTGGTCCAGAAGTTGATTGAGAGCTGCCAGGGAGAATTGCAGAGGTCCTGAAGAAGAAGGGTCAACACTGCAAATATTGACTTGCTGCATTAACTCATTCTAACTGTCAATAAAAGCTTTTGTTTCTCATAATATGATTGCACTTGTATTTCTGTATGTGATAAAACCTCCGGCAAACATACATAAAAACCAGAGGGCAACAGATCATGTGAAAGTATAATATTTGTGTCATTCTCAAAACTTTTGGCCATGACTGTATTGTCCAAAAAATAGCAATTTGTAGATTAAACTATCTTTTCTGTTTTAACCCCTATAAAACATCTAAAGGGTTAACAAACTTCTTAAATGTTGTTTTCTATATTGTCTATATAAACCTGTACCCTGATAATCTAACCACATTGTCCCCACCCACACTCTGAAATTTTACACTGACCATCCTAGGGAGTAATAGGAGCAAAAACAGAAATAAAACTAAGTAAAATTGTAAAGTAACGGGTTAAGGTGATTCAGCATTCCTGATACTTACATTAAAGCAGTCTTCAGACTCTCATGCTTCTTTGTTCACACTATTGAGCACTGATGAATACGAGAGGCCTGCAGCAGGAGATTATGACTCATGCTCCCCCCTCCCCTCTTCCTGTGTCTGTCACTGAGACTGACTGTGAGAGAAAGAGACACGGACTGGAGCAGTAAGAAACCGGAAGTTGTGTAGGCAAAGGTACAGGTATATAAATGCAGAGACATGTCTAATGGAGCAGATTTATTGAAAAGTGGCCAACCCCTTTAAGATGTTTGCTGTTCATATTTGTATTCCTGTTAATATCTTTTTACCTACTGTTTTTTATTGGACTTTCTGCATCTAACCTGGCCTATCACCTTGACTTTCACTACCCTATCCTACCTCTCTTGACCTCAGTTTGCTCATTGACCATGTCCCCACCTGACCTACAATGCCATTTTCTGGTGCTATCTTTCTCTGTGCTAAGAGACACCAATGCCAAACCAATTTGTTGGTACATTGGGTCTACTGCATGCCATTATTTTACATAACTTTGATTTTACTGGAATTTATTTCTGTTTACACAAGAGTTTTATAAATGTGAAGCAAACAATGTTCTGCCAGTGTTTCACTAGCTGAAATCATACAAAGAAGGTCCATATTTTATGTTTCAGTAGTCTGCACATTACTGTAACTATGCACATTGTATGAAAACATGGTATTTGACTATTAAATTAGCAGCTAAAGTGAAAAAGTTTCATAGAATTATTACCCTTGCTTAAATTAAGTGGCCTTAATGTGTTTTCAAAGCCCATTGTGCCCTTCTTGTGAATGCCCTAATGTACATATCTCATTGTTGGTGGGCTATGAATATTGGTTATTGTAAGACAACGTTGCAACCGATGGTTATACTATTGTCATCCATCCTATTTTTATCTTCATGAATTCATTCGTACAGCATTTTTTCTAAGTTCCCTTTATCTGACTTTGTATAGAAAAGTGCATGGCCTTTATTTAGGTTCCATTTAGAATTCTGTGTTTTACAATGCATTTACGCCTTTCACAGCGGCACCCACTGTTCTATTTAATCATTATTGTCATCTTTAGTTGCTAGGTTCTCAAATTGCTTCTTATCTTAATAATTTTAGAACTATAACTTTGCCATTAAAAAGCACCACTGGTTTCCTTTTCTCTTTGACAGTTAGTTTCCGTTGAAAGCAAAGGACACTACGCCCCTGACTTGAACTAGGTGTTTGATTAATGGGTGTATTTTCATTTCTGCTCAGCTCTATTTTGTGCCATTGAAAGGGATTTGCTGATAAGATTTGTTACTTATAGTTTCAGCATGAAAAGCTTGGCTGCACAGTATCAAACAAAACCAAAGGTCTGTATGGCAACATATAAAAAAATAAAAATAAATAAAAGTATACCCAAGCAATAACTTTATGCACATCCATTATATACTGCTTATTATATGCAAAATAATGCCAACAAGCACCTGCAATAAAGTTGGTAGGTCATGTTGTATGCATTATAAACAATGTTGTATAGGTTTTAAATATTTATAAATAGCAAATATCAATGCAGGATGTAACCTTCTCATAGGAACATGATATTATGAAACCTGTGCAAACACATAAATATGTATAATGTCAGTCACTACTGTAGGTGTGCAATGCAGAAGTAAATCTTAAGAAAAAAATACCTGAATCATAGATCATTTTACATTTTAGTATTTAAAGAAATAGACCAGAATAAAATATGTTTAAGTTTGTAACCATCTCTTAATAATTGATATAATTTGTAGGAGTGAACCATCATACACGTACGTCCTACCATTCACATGGCATAGTAGTTAGGGCCACACAATCAATCAGGGAGATGCTTGTGATACAGTTTACATTGTTGAGCCATAGCCAATACCAGCTGCTTATTTCCTAAACGATACTGCACTTAAATAAATGCTGATAAAGACAACAGAGGAAGAATTTTAGCCTAACTGCACACAATGCTGTATGATTTGTGGTGTGGACGCTCTACATAGTCACAGTGCGGTCAGACATGCACCAGGCTGTGAATGAGTGCAATAGAAGTCAATGTGGCTTGGGGGTTTACCATACACTAGTGCATGGTGCCACAGCATATCATAGTAATCCCCCCCCCTATCACCACCAGATATTTATGGTGATGCTTCAGGCTCCTGATACAGACGCTTAGTGTGTGGCTTGGAAGTTCTATATCAGGTTCTGGAGCAGGCTATAGGCAGTACCACAGCTGGGTATGGCCCCCTTCATTTGGTGTATGGAGGAAAATAGATGAAATTCCTGGCCATGTGCCAGGAATTGTGACTATTTCAGGAGTTTTATGTCAGAAAACTGGTATGTGCCCCAATAAGGCCTTATGCAGTAATGTTCAAGTGAATGTGATTTTGTTCAAAAGATTATGGCAATGCCGTTGTTTGAGCGCCGCCATTGGTTGTATGCATTTTTTTTAACATCAAAACCCGTTTATAAGTAAATATCTGCATTATATCCACAAACATTATATCTATGCCGATGTCATGTTGATTTATTCAGAAAAAGATGTGACAAAATATGTTAAAATAATAATAACACATGGAAAGGGTGTGACCTAGCTGAGCATGACGTAAGATGCATTTGATGACTGCTCCAGCCAATTATCCTGCTAGTGATAAGGTATATGCCTGCTACCTTGCTTAATACCTATCATAACTGTTCTCCCAGATCTTCTACGCTAAAGTGCCTTCTAAGAGCACCCGGAGCTCAAAATTCTCAGTGGCCTGAATTTTCAAGATGGTGCTAATGCTTCTACCTCCACTTTTGCCTCTATCCATCGACTACAGACCGCCCTGGCTGATTTCCCAGAAACACAGGAGGTGGCTGCTATAGAAGTTCAATAAACAGACTTTTTCCCCCATTGTTGACCAGAGAAAGGGAGCAAAGGGTCCTGGCTAGACTGATGTTGGCGAAAGTGCTTAATTTTAAGGATAGAGACACTGTTCTCAGGAATACCATGGATAACCCTGACCTAACAATGATAAGCTAAAATAATTTCACTTATTGAGAATTGTTCATTGGATATACAAAGGAGAAGAGCTAAGTTTACAGACTGAATATCCCATACTCAATGTTGTTCCTGGCCAAGTTGGATCGGCACTGCAGTGGATGGATCAATATGAGGGTCAACTTTATGCCCATGCTACAAATGTGGGAGACTGATGTCTACCCAGGGACTCAAGTTCTATGTGCCATGTATAGAGTTTTGAGCTAAATGTGCAGACTCCACTTTATGGGCCTTTACCTATGTTACTTGTTCTATCCAGATTGGAAGGTTTTCTGTGCAGAAACCAAGTACAGAGAGTAGGGTTTCTCTGAAAGGGTTCCCTTGGAGGTGCGTTCTCACAATACCTCACCACCGTGAGACCCCATAACAATCCAAAACTGTGACTGTAAATTTACCGGGAGGGGTTGTAAAGAGGTTATTATCTAACCTGGATGATTTGTGCTCCATTATCTATCTTGGTAATTACCATCTCTTTTGAGTTTAATGCATGTATAATAAACTTCTCTAAAATTTATAATGTTAACTATCTCACTAATCTGTGAGACCAGAGGTATTTTGTAAGGTCCAATACTTACCTTAGTGTATAACTGTTTTTATTATGGTGCTTTTTTGATTACATAAACAATATGGTCGTATCTTGTTGCCTAAGCTTTTGGAAGTTTTGATTAGTTTGAGAAGGGAAGTTTGCCTGCATCAATGCAAATGTTGTCATACCCTCATTTACTCAACTCGTATGGACCCATCTCTCTATTGTCCACTGATGTAAAAATATTTGCACTGCTCACTAGATGCAAACTGCATCACGGTCTAAGGCCTCACGGACATGATTGTATGGTCTTTTCTGTTCTGTATATATGGCTGTATTCTGGTCGTAAATACGGGGCGTACTGCAACAGTATGGCAACATATTGCACCATATCCATATAAAATATAGTGGGCTGGCAAATGATGGATGCTTGACTATTGGATGGCTGACAGAATGTACCTCCCACTGGTTCTGGATACTGCATGTATATACAGCAACATACGATACACAGCCGTATTCAGCATGTATTTTTCCTGTATTTTATACGTTTCTATTGACTTCTATGGGCCGTACAGAACGGAAATACAGTGGAAAATAGGACATGCTCTATATTTTTACACGTCTCGCTTACAATACGGTACCGTGGACAATACGGTGATCTACATGGATGGTCGTATTGCCCATTGCAATGCAAAGGGCCCCATTCTAGACATATATACGGCCTTATGCATGTGGCCTGAGTCAGAATTTGAAAATGAATGCTGAACTATTGAATGTACATGCAGTGTTTTAAAATTTGAAAAACTGTGGGGACAGTGGTTAGATACAATGGGGTTAGCATCAAAGTGTACTTTGTAACATAATTGTGTTGGGAGGTCTGGGAACCAAAGTATAATTCGTTGGTGTTGCCGTTAAGCAATGTCTGAGTGCTGTGGTTTAAGTGGTATGACTGTGGTATCCAGGTAAGGAGTGAATCCAGTTGGTCTATTGAGGTTTGGAACCAGTGGGGTGTGGGGCTCTTGAGCTTGGGGTGGATTCTGTATTTGTTTTATAAAATATTTAAATACACCCTTCTTGTCCCTTCAGCCTCAATAAAAGACATCACTATTCTCCATTCCCTCTGCATATCCATTCCTGTCCTGTCTTGCACACCTTCACTCCTCTTCTCCACAAACAGATATCTAAGGCTTCTCCTTGATGGCTCCGCCCCATAATTGTGATAGGCCCTGACCCCACAGTGACATCAAACCCACTGCAAGCAACCGACTACAGCCAAATATAGTTATGATCACATGACCTGCCCAGGTGCAGGACATTTGATGTGGACATCTGGCCATCTTCTGTCCTGTGTTTTCTCCACCAGGACAAAATCAATGAACTTATTAAAGGGCCAGTATCATTTTAATTCACTTCATTAGAGTTTATATCCACAACATTTTTCTGCTAAGATGAGCCAATTTTAAATAAATAATTACATATTAGCTTGTACTTTCATAACCCATTTGAATATGAATTATGCATATTCCTTGAATCCCTTTAAAAATTATCACATCAAGTATAAGAAATTAGTTTAGACTGAGTAGACACACATGTAGTATTATTTTGCAGTCACTATTAGTTCAGGAGAATTCGAGCATTTATTATTATCAATTACATCAATTAGAGAGATGTGTCATTTACCCTATATAATTTTAATTAAATTAAAAGATTTAATATGATTTATTTGGGAACCAGAAAAGTGGGGACTGTAACAAAAAACATTACAACATTACAATAACCTGTGGTCACAAAAGGGTTAAAGCTTATCTTTTGCAGCTAAGGAATAAGACTGTAATGTATTTTTTCAATTCCACAAAGGAAACATTATTCATAACCCTAACCCTTACCTTTTCCCAGAGGATCATTGGTTGATTCCATCATTTATCTTTCCAGTAACACCTTGATTACATTTATTATTTTTTAAACTGTATTTGGGCTCATAAAAATGGAGAACAAATAAGCAACATATAAACCTCCAGCTTGGAAAGTTATGAGAGTTCCTAATGCCTAGCTGTACCCTGAGACTATCTTTTCGTGGCAGAAGACCCAATATTTAACAAAAATTACAGGTTTCAGTTTGTACATTGAGGTAGATCTTGACTGACTGCATCCTTAAAGGGGTTGTCTAGATTTAAAGATTTTTTATACATGGCTGGAGTGGCTTATACAGTGGTGGCCAAAAGTATTGGCACCCCTACAATTCTGTCAGATTGTTTTTCCAAAAAATGATTGCAATCAGAAATTCTTTGGTATTATTATCTTCATTTAATTTGTCTTCAATGGAAAGCCACAAAAAGAATTGTCAAAAAGCCAAATTGGATATAATTCCACACCAAATATAAAAAGGGGTGGACAAAATCATTGGCACTGTTTGAAAAATAATGTGATGCTTCTCTAATTTGTGTAATTAACAGTACTTGTAACTTATCTTTGGCACCTAACAGGTGGTGGCAATAACTTAATCACACTTGCAGCCAGTTGAAATGGAAGTTGACTTAATCTGTGGTACAATGTGGTTTGTACCACATTGAGCATGGAGAAAATAAAGAAGACCAAAGAACTGTCTGAGGGCTTGAGAATCAAAATTGTGAGGAATCATGAGCAATCTCAATGCTATAAGTCCATCTCCAAAGAGCTGAATGTTCCTGTGTCTACAATGCCCATGGCACTGTGGCTAACCTGCCTAGATGTGGACGAAAAAGAAACATTGACTAGAGATTTCAGCGGCAAAACTTACCTGAGAAAGCCTGAAAAGTTTTGGAAGAATGTTCCCTGGTCAGATTAGATAAAATTAGAGTTTTTTGGGAAAAGGTATCAACATAGAGTTTACAGGAAAAGAAAAAAAAGAGGCCTTCAAAGAAAAGAACACAGTCCCTACAGTCAAACATGGCGGAGGTTCCCTGATGTTTTGGGGTTGCTTTGCTCCCTCTGGCACTGGATGGCTTCACCATGTGCATGGCATTATATGAAGACTACCAACAAATTTTGCAGCATAATAAAGGGCCCAGTGTGAGAAAGCTGGGTCTCCCTCAGAGGTCATGGGTCTTCCAGCAGGACAATGACCCAAAGCACACTTCAAAAAGAAAATGGTTTGAGAGAAAGCACTGGAGACTTCTAAAGTGGCCAGCAATGAGTCCAGACCTGAATCCCATAGAACACCTGTGGAGAGATCTCACAATGGCAGTTTGGAGAAGGCACCCTTCAAATCTCAGGGACCTGGAGCAGTTTGCCAAAGAAAAATAGTCTAAAATTCCAGCAGATCATTGTAAGAAACTCATTGATGGTTACTAGAAGTGGTTGTTCGCAGTTATTTTGTCTAAAGGTTGTACTACCAAGTATTAGGCTGAGGGTACCAATACTTTTGTCTGGCCCATTTTGGAGTTTTGTGTAAAATGACCAACGATTTGACTTTTTTTTTTCATTCTCTTTTGTGTTTTTTTGTGATTGCAATCATTTTCTGGAAGAAAATGAGTATTATCTGACAGAATTGCAGGGGTGCCAATACTTTTGGCCACCACTGTAAATAGTAGAGACCAAAATTCCCCTCCTGCGTCACTCCTGTCTGGCACCGCTTGTCAGTGCCTGACCTCTGTTTTTATACATTACTATACTATACGATACTATTGTATCTCCAACTACAGCCATGTGCCTGCTACAGCTTAGTTTCAGGTAGTTGTGACTATACAAATAGAGAAGAGAAAAAAAAAGGGTTTTTTTTTGTGTGTTCACCCTTCCATTGGCTCGTCCCAGTTGATAGCCGTGCTGGATAGAAAAAAAAAAAAACTCCTGGTCTGGATCCAAGGTAATAAATTGCAAGAGAAAAAGAAAAAATATAAAAGAAATCCGCACAGGCAACTGTTGAGAGTAAAAAATCTTCGTAGAGAGCTTTATTAGTTACATGTTAAAAATGTGACATCACGATAGAAAAAGGGGGGTGGAAAAGCAAGGTGACGCTTTTCGGACAAAAAATGTCCTTAGTCATACCCATAAGGAATATTGTTGCAACTACCTTTTATGCATTGGAGGAGAACGCCACCGGAAGTCTGGTGAGAGGCGGGAGAGAGGTGTGTCAAGTAAAGAGATCACATGATCGCTGGAGGAGGGACAGTATGTGTAAAACTGTAGGTAAGTATACAAATATGTAAACAAAATATAACTACGAGTATGGATGTTAGTAGATGAGCAAAAGATCTCGTTCCTGAAGTTCATACCATTAGGTGATCGTGTATCTAATAGTAAGATCCAATACGCTTCGCGCATATGGAGTTTCTTTTTTCGATTGCCTCCCCGTTTAGTAGGTGGAATATGTTCAATTGCTACCACAGACATATATTTGGTAGAGCCATTATGTGCATCCTTAAGATGTTTAGATAAGCCTGAGGAGTTCCTAAGGCTGCTTAAATTGTTGGGGTTTGCTGCTGTGATATGTTCCGCTATGCGGGTCTTCAACTTTCTAGTGGTGCAGCCCATGTATTGCAATTTGCACTGTGTGCACATGGCAAGATAAACCACATAAGTGGTTTCACAATTTAAATGTTTATGTATCGGGAAAGTATGTCCAGTAGCGTATGATGAGAAGGTAGAGGTTTTTAGTATAAGATTACACAGATTGCATCTCTTGTTGCCGCAACATACACTACCTCTATAGCTAAGCCAGGATTAGAGATGAGCGAACATACTCGTCCGAGCTTGATGCTCGTTCGAGCATTAGCTACTCTGAACTGCCTTCGCTTGGATCGAACGAACGTTCGTTTCGCCCGCATCGATAGATAAATAATTCAGCTCCCGTCCGTTTTGCTTTTTTGGCGGCCGAAACAGGCCAATCACAAGCCATGAGAACTTTGCACTCCACGCCAGCAGACGTGAGTCCCTTACCACTCGATAGCAGTGGTGGCTCGGCCAGATCAGTGACCCTGGGATAGACTAACCGCTGCCCCGCTGCTCGTATCATTCTGTGTCTGGATGCCACTCGATTGAGAGCGCTGCTGGTTCAGGGTACGTTAGTGTTCAGGTAGATTTCTGTTAGGCAGGAGTGATTCTCCAAGAACCCAACAGCCCTTCTTAGGGCTACAAACGTTCTAACTTTTTTTTTTTTTGTTTGCTTGTGGCTGGGCTGTCTGGCTATCTGCACTAGTAACCATATTGTGAGGAATTTGCAGGGGGAATTGCGTACCGCTGTGTTTAGCGCTTAGTGACACACATTCCATCCTCAACACCAAAGTGGGAAATTTATTAGGGGTTTGATTTAATTGCACAGTCTGCCCATTTCCTTTTTATTTTACGTTTATTTTTTCATAACTCAGCGTCATCCATCAGTGTGCTTTCATACTTGGCTAGAAAATAGCCAAAGGAGAATCCAAACGGCTTACTTACGCCTACAATAGCGTTTATATTATTTTATTTCTGGTTGATCTGCTGGTGGCTGTCCTTGCTGCAGTGCATATACTAGCCATGTGAGGAATTGGAGTGAGACTTGCGACCCTGTGTTTAGCGCTTAGTGACGCCATATCCATCGCAAAGACCGAAGTGGGATAATTTATTAGGGGTTGGATTTCAATTAGGCACAGTCTGCCATTTCTTTTTATTTATTTTACGTTTTTTTCATAACTCAGCGTCACTCATCAGTTGCTTTCATACTTGGTCTAGAAATAGCCAAAGGAGAATCCAACGGCTTACTTCCGCTACAATAGCGTTATAATATATTTATTTCTGGTTGATCTGCTGGTGGCTGTCCTTGCGCAGTGCATATACTAGCCAATTGTGAGAATTTGGAGTGAGACTTGCGACCGCTGTGTCTTTAGTAGGAGCGATTAGTGACGCACATATCCATCGCAAAGACCGAAGTGGGATAATTTATTAGGGGTTGGATTTCAATTAGGCACAGTCTGCCATTTACTTTTTATTTTACGTTTATTTTTTCATAACTCAGCGTCATCTCATCAGTGTGCTTTCATACTTGGCTAGAAAATAGCCAAAGGAGAATCCAAACGGCTTACTTACGCCTACAATAGCATTATATATATTTTATTTCTGGTTGATCTGCTGGTGGCTGTCCTTGCTGCAGTGCATATACTAGCCAATTGTGAGGAATTTGGAGTGAGACTTGCGACCGCTGTGTTTAGCGCTTAGTGACGCACATATCCATCGCAAAGACCGAAGTGGGATAATTTATTAGGGTTGGATTTCAATTAGGCACAGTCTGGGCCATTTCTTTTTATTTATTTTTTTAACGTTTTTTTTCCTAACTGTCAGCGTCAGCTCATCAGTGGGTGCTTCACTACCTTCGGTGCCCCCTAGAAACTAGCCAAGGAGAATCCAACGGCTTACTTCCGCTACATAGCGTTTACATATATTTACTATTCGTTGATCTGCTGGTGGCTGTCCTTGCCGCAGTGTCATATACTAGCGCATTGTGAGACTTTGGAGTGAGCACTTTCGACCGCTGTGTCTTTAGTAGGAGCGATTAGTGACGCACATATCCATCGCAAAGACCGAAGTGGGATCAATTTATTTGGGGTTTTGATTTCAATTCACAGTCTGCCATTTCCTTTTTATTTTACGTTTATTTATTTCATAACTCAGCATCATCGTTCATCAGTGTGCTTTCATACTTGCTAGAAAATAGCCAAAGGAAAATCCAATACGGCTACTTACGCCTACAATATCAATTTATATATTTTATTCTGGTTGATCTGCTGGTGGCTGTCCTTGCTGCCGTGCATATTTCGCCAATTGTGAGAGATTTGGAGCTGAGACTATGCCGACCTGCTTGTTTAGCAGCTTATGAACCGCACACATCCATGCGCAAATACCGAAGTGGGATAGATTTACTTAGGGTCTGGATTTCATTAGGCACAGTCTGCCCTTTCATTTTTTATTTACGGTTTATTTTTTTCAACTCAGCGTCATCTCATCAGTGTGCTTTCATACTGGCTAGAAAAATAGCCAAGGAAATCCAACGGCTTGCTTATCTCCTACAAGCGTTATATATATTTTATTTTCTGGTTGATCTGCATTGGTGGCTGTCCTTGCTTGCAGGCATATACTAGCCAATTGTGAGGAAATTTGGAGTGAGACTTGCGACCGCTGTGTTTTACGCTTAGTGACGCAACATATCCATCTCCAAGACCAAAGTGTGATATTTATTAGGGGTTGGATTTCAATTAGGCACAGTCTGCCATTTACTTTTTATTTTACGTTTATTTTTTCATAACTCAGCGTCATCTCATCAGTGTGCTTTCATACTTGGCTAGAAAATAGCCAAAGGAGAATCCAAACGGCTTACTTACGCCTACAATAGCGTTATATATATTTTATTTCTGGTTAATCTGCTGGTGGCTGTCCTTGCTGCAGTGCATCTACTAGCCAATTGTGAGGAATTTGGAGTGAGACTTGCGACCGGTGTGTTTAGCGCTAAGTGACGCACATATCCATCGCAAAGACCGAAGTGGGAAAATTTATTAGGGGTTGGATTTCAATTAGGCACAGTCTGCCATTTCCTTTTTATTTTACGTTTATTTTTTCATAACTCAGCGTCGTGCTCCCGGAACTTTCCCGATGCTCGAGTGCTCGTCTCGAATAACAGCCCCATTGAAGTCAATGGGAGAACTCGACATTTTTCAAGGGGACCAAGGCTCTGCACGGGAACTTGGCCAAACACCCTGGGAACCTCTAGAAAAGGATGGAAACAACCACGAAATGACATGGACCAGCAGGGGCAGCATGCATGGATGCCTCTGAGGCTGCTTAACGTACCATTATGCCAAAACTATGGGCAACACATGGCCATGACAGAGTGACACAGAATAGCTAGATAGCATCTAAAAACATCCAATAATTGACCCTGACACTATAGGGGACGGCATGCAGCACGCACAGGCTCGATAGGTCATGGCGACATACCCTAAATGGACTCAGGCTTCAAACCAATGGGTGGCAGAGAGGAACCAAAGAGGTGAGCAAGAAGCACTCAAATAATATCGGTACATGATAAATTTGCCATATATTTTGTGGATTACACAGCAGGGTGGCGACAAAGTTAACAACTTTGATGTGGAATCCATGAAACACACAAAATTTGTGCCTGACACACTCTCGTTTGATAGAGGGACGATGTATGGAGGCAGCTATAGGACACTTTTGGAGGTAGCATGGAGACAACGTGTGGAGGCTGCTATGGAGACAATTTAATTTGGATAGTGCCTGTATGTGGCAGTCCAAAAAGTTTTCAAACCAGAGGAGCATAGGGTGGCCCTCCAAAAATGAAATGATTGAGTGCCTGTATGTGGCATTCCAAAAAAGTTTTCAACCAGAGGAGCAGGTAGGCCCCTCCAGAAAAATGGAAAGATTGAGTGCCTGTATGTGGCAGTCCAAAAAAGTTTTCAAACCAGAGGAGCAGGTAGGTGGCCCTCCACGAAAAATGAAATAGATTGAGTGCCTGTTGAGTGGTCAGTCAAAAGTTAAACCAGAGGGAGCAGGTAGGGGGCCCTCCAGAAATGGAATAGATTGAGTGCCTTATGTGGCAGTCCAAAAAGTTTTAAACCAGAGGAGCAGTAGGTGGGGCCCTCCAAAAAATTGAATAATTGGATGCCTGTTATGGGCACTCCACAAAAATTGTTTAAAACAGAGGACCGGTAGGTGGCCCTCAGAAAAATTAAATGCATAAAGTACTATACTGCAGAGCCAGTGGGACCCTTCAAAAAATAGCCAGTTTCCTCTGCTTTAGTGTACAAAGAGGAGAGAAGGAGGAAAATGAGGAGGAGGAGAGGAGTGCATAAATATTCAGGTTGAGCTTCTTCACCTGGAGATTGGAATTATGAGAAATCAAGGCTTTATTCATCTTAAAGCGTCAGCCTGTCAGCGCTGTCAGTACGACAGGCGTGTACGCTTATCGGTGATGATGCCACCAGCTGCACTGAAAACCCGCTCGGACAAACGCTAGCGCGGCAGGCAGGCAAGAACCTCCAAGGCGTACAGCGCCGTTTCGTGCCACATGTCCAGCTTTGAAACCCAGTAGTTGTAGGGGAGCTGTGTGATCATTTAGGACGATGTGTATGGTCAGCTACGTACTCCCTCACCATCTTTCGTAAAGACAGCCCTACTCTGCCGAGACTGGGGACAGGTGACAGTGTCTTGCTGGGGGTGACATAAAGGGCAAAGCCTTGTAAAGCGTACCCTTGCCAGTGCTGGACAAGCTGCCTGCTCGCCTACTCTCCCTCGCAACTTGTCCCGCAGAACTACGCACTCTGCCGCTAGCGCTGTCAGAGGGAAATACTGTTTCAGCTTGTGCACTAGACGCTGCTGGTAATTCATGCATTCTCACACTCCTTCCTCTCCAGGATGGAGAGTGAAAGATTTTGCTGGTACCTGGTGGTCCAGGAAGGTGAATACCCAGTAATCGGTGCTGGATAAATTCTTTGAACGCGAGGGTCACGGATAGCAGCCTAGCATGAAATCTGCCATATGCGCCAGAGTCCCAACGCGCAAGAATTCACTCCCCACACTGGCCTGACTGTCCATTTCCTCCTCCCTCCCCAACTCCTCTCTCTTCTGCCCATACACGCTGAACAGTGAAGGACTGAACAATGGTCCCCTCTTCTGTCTCGCCAACATTTCTCCTCCCTTCCTCCTCATCCTCCTCCACCTCCTCCGATATGTCTGAGAAACAGACCTAAGGGTGCTTTGGCTATCAACAAGGGAATCTCTTCCCCCGTCTCTTGTGACGAGCGCCAAAGCTTCCGACTTCATCTGACCAGAGAGTTTTTCACAAGGCCAAGCAGCGGGATGGTGAGGCTGATGATGGCGGAATCACCACTGACCATCTGTGTTGACTCCTCAAAGTTACTCAGCACCTGACAGATATCAGACATCACGTCCACTCCTCATTGTAGACTTGAGGAAGCTGACTGACCTGACTACCAGTTTGGTGAAGTTGACAATCTGGCAGTCTACAATCGCTCTGCGCTGCGTGAACTCTCTGGATAAACATGGTATAATGTTGAATCCCACCTCGTGGGCACGTCGTGCATTTAGCGCTTAGTGACGCACATATCCATCGCAAAGACCGAAGTGGGATAATTTATTAGGGGTTGGATTTCAATTAGGCACAGTCTGCCATTTACTTTTTATTTTACGTTTATTTTTTCATAACTCAGCGTCATCTCATCAGTGTGCTTTCATACTTGGCTAGAAAATAGCCAAAGGAGAATCCAAACGGCTTACTTACGCCTACAATAGCGTTATATATATTTTATTTCTGGTTGATCTGCTGGTGGCTGTCCTTGCTGCAGTGCATATACTAGCCAATTGTGAGGAATTTGGAGTGAGACTTGCGACCGCTGTGTTTAGCGCTTAGTGACGCACATATCCATCGCAAAGACCGAAGTGGGATCTCGAATAACGAGTACCCGAGCATTTTAGTGCTCGCTCATCTCTAGCCAGGATGTATTACATTGTCCGGTATTGAATTGATTAGGGGAAAGTATACCTCCTAATGGGGGTGCTCGAGTGGAGACACATCGAATACCCTTATCCAAAATATTGGCTAGGGTGGTGTCTTGATATAATATAGGTAGGTACTTCTTCACCACTTTAGTTATTTCCAAATATTGTGGACTGTATTGTGTAGAAAAGACAGGGATATTGTCAGATTTATTGTTGGTATTTTTGTTTTTATCCTTTAAATAGTAGGAACGATCTTTGCTATCCACTATGTTACGTGCTCTATGGCATAGTTTGGGACTGTAGCCTCTTTTTTTCAAGCGATCAGTGATTCTATGGCATTCAGCATTATAGGACTCTGAGGTGGAGGACACTCTTTTGGCCCTAATGTACTCTCCTATTGGTAAATTCTTTATAGTATGGGTTGGGTGACAGCTGTCAGCTTTGAGTGATGTGTTTCCAGAGATGGGTTTGCGATAAAGTTTTGTTAGAATTTTGGATTGAAAGAAATCACCTGTGAAAAGAATGTCTAGGAAGGGAATTTGTGTTGGTTGTTGATCAAAAGTAAATTTCAAGTTATAATCATTAGTATTGAGATATTGTACGAAATCGGCGACTGCCTCCCCACTACCACTCCACTACCCTACAGAATTATTTTGAAAAATCTATGATTCCGAGAGGACTTCGTATTAAAAAATTTCTCACAGCAGACTATGGACCAACTTTCATGAATGCCTGGAATGACGCACTGTCCGAATGTTCATTTAAACTAATGACACTCATAATTAACCAAGAAAAAATTCTCCTAAAGGAGGCACAGACCAACATTGAAAAAACTAAAACTACATTAATGGAAACGGTACCCGTGGAGAAATATCAGGAAATCACTGCAAAAATACAAGACACTTTGGATAAGCTGGAAACAGAAATCATGGACACAAAAAAATCTAAATTTAACCGTGATGCCTATGATTACTCCACCAATACTGTCTATACTAGAACCAATTTTTCCACATTTGTAATTTTTTTTCAACTTCCCAGTACACAGCATGTTAAAATAAATAACATTATGGGAAAGTAAAATTTGTTACGCACAAAATAAGCCCTCACACAGGTCTGTACACGTAAAAATGAAAAAGTTATGGATTTTTGAAGTTGGAGAGCGAGAAATGAGCGGAAAAACCCTGCGTCCTTAAGGGGTTAAAGCTAGAAGGAAGTCATTGGTATCCTTGATATATGACGGTATGTCCTTGAGTAGGGGACGTAAAAGCCAATCAATATATTTTGAGAGGGGTTCTGTCAGGGAGCCTATGCCCGCCACTATGGGGCGGCCTGGAGGCTCATTTAACCCCTTTTGTACTTTGTGCAAGAAGTACCATGAGGGAAAGGTAGGGTGGGTGGGAAGTAATTTCTCTGCAAACCACTCTGTAAAGATACCTCTTTTGACTCCTTTTCTCAACAAAGACTGAAGTTTTCCTTTAAACTTTGTGGTGGGATTTGTTGGGGGAGGTATGTTTCTCTATCGTTCAGTTGTCTATCTGACTCTTTTAGATAATAATCCTTTGTCATCAACACTACATTTCCCCCCTTGTCTACCGGCTTCACAATTATGTCCTTCATGGACCTCAACCATCCCAAAGCACAAAATTCTTCCTTAGTAAGATTTGTTTTTTTTGGGGGGTAAATAAGAGTTAGTAAATCGCTCATAACCCTATTTTGAAACTCCTCTAGGGGACTACCGGCAGACAAGGGGGGGACAGTATGTAGAGCCCAAACCACCTCTGAAATTCTCGAATCCCTCCATTACAGCGGGGAACGGTTCACTATTGTCTGAATTGTCACATAGATTGGCCAAAACATATGCGTCTGATATATCTTGGCGATGTGTTTCTGTCATAAAGGAACATGCACTAAAACCCAGAGGGCCAATTGAGCAAGGAGTTTCGCCCTGTCTCAAGGGATGAGTGACCTCAGCAATCAGCCAGTTATTCCTGTGGATAACTTTAACTTAAGCCAAACCCTTCAACCATTAGGTGTTTTCTTTCATATATAGGTTCATTATGAGAGACATTGTTGTATGGCGGCTTGATTTTTGCAGGCTGAATATTTATTTTTTTAGCACAGTATGGTAGAAATAGCATTTTACATTGCTTTACCACTTTTATTTAAACATGAAGCCTGAGCTGGGTTTTTGCAAGTTGAACTTTTAATTTTTTGATGCATACAATTTTTTTAAATCACTTTTTAATTTTGAGAAGGTAAGATAAACTGAAGCAGCATTTTTTAATTGATTTCCCTATGCTGGAAATATTAAGTTATTATATTGCTGGGTGAGGGGTGATTGGTTACACTGGCAAAAACCTGGGATGCTGTTATCACTATATTGATTGCAGCTTCTCCATTTGCACCATTTTCTTGTGGGCTTGGTTTTTACGGCTTTCACTGTACACCCCAAATGACAAGTCTCCTTTATTCATTGGGTCGGTACAATGGAGAAGATACCAAATTTATATAGATTTTATTGTGTTTTAATACATTTTTTTTTTTAATTAAACCTTTTTTTACTTCCTATACCTATACTTTGTTGTGCGGAACTGTGTGAGGTGTCATTTTTTGCAAAGTTTCATTGACCTTTTCATTGCTACCATTTTGAGGACCATAGGGCCTTTTGATCACTTTTTATAATTTTTTTTTTATATGTAGCAAACACTCACCTTGTATGGAGAGGGCTTAGCCCAGGAGCCCTTTCCTCTATATATCCTCAGCCGAGATGTGACCCACTAATATGTCACACATCAGTTAATCATATGTTAAATAAAAGTTTACAGAATCAACAAGTACATGCTATATCTTATCTTATATTTTTCAGCCTGTGGTATAGCTATTGGTTGATGCACACTTAAACTTAGTGACTGGTACATTTTTGTATATATATATATATTGTACACATTGTACAACATATGTATATATATATATATATATATTTTCAAACTCTAATATATAAAAATATTTCTTAATTTTATTTCAAACTACTCTCAAACATTTCATATAAAAATTGCCCAGAGGGGATATTTTTGTTTTGTTTCATAAAACCATCTGTGTTGTGAGTAGGAAGAATGTTCTGTGTATCAGCACATAAACCAATATGTTATTGTTTGCTCTACGCAAACATAAAAGAGTTAAAACTAACGGGGGAAATCTTTATGTGCCACTGGCAGAGCTCTGGATCCCAACAGAATAGTTGAAAACCACTCAGCAACTTTATGCTACATTAAAACATTTTTAAAATGCACAATCAGGTTTAAAAACAATGTTATTGCTGTGAAATGCATCCGTTCATCAAATTCTAACAAGCAGAAAGAAATGTTCAGGGACAAGTTATCCACATATTTATGAAATAAGAAATGTAAGGTCATGTACTTGAAAACAACAGCTTTCTCTATATGCCATTTGTAACTCTAACTACGTGCGCTTGGAGTCCCAGTATATATGCCACAACAACCTCAATTTAAACTATGCCTTTTGGTTAACTATTAGTAGGGACAAGACTATGATCTTTATAAGCATATATGTATTATTACCTTATTCAGTTGGCAACATATAGTAAGATTTTGTCATTTAGAGCACTTTTAATTGAACTGATTGTCACATTGCAGAAAAACCCTTAGGGTGTGGTCACACGTCGTGTTTAACGCTTGCGTTTAAAAGCGCATTGCAAAAGCTGAAGAGAGGTTTGCCTAATTAAACAGCTGTTAACACTTGTGTTTACAAAATGCTAATATTAACACATGCGTTAACACATGCATTTACATTTCGTTAAAAAACACATGTGTTAACATGATTTTCACACATGTGTTAACAATGTGTGTACATGTTTACACAAGTGTTAACAGTTGTTTAATTAGGCAAATCCCTCTTAAGCTTTTGCAATGCGTTTTTAGGGGTGCGAAGTGTGACCGCACCCTTAAAGGCATTGTAACAAGTTTACATTTTCTGTGAATAGGTGTCAGAACTCGCTAATTGCTCTGAATGGGATCAGATTTCAGGCGTCTGTGCTTGAAAACCACACACAGGGCTGCTTTGATTGACAACTCCCTTTCAGGATCTTTCCTTAGGGAAAAGCTGGGTGTGAGTTTGAGCTTGTTTTGTTTGCAGCGGTGGCTTGAGTGATGGATGGCTTAAGCAGTCAGTGGCTGGGGGCAGTGTCCATTGCTCATCTTATATTTCACCCATGTCCTTCAGAGGGTGCTGGTTATTGTAGTCCAGCTTTTGTCTTGCCTGTGCTATTGCTATATCTTTGCAATTCTATGTATCTGACCTCAGCTATGTTTATTTGATCATTTTCTCGCTATAAGTTTCTGTGCCTTTCTGCCATCTTGGATTTGACCCAGTTTGTCTGACTTTGCTATTATCTGTTGTTTGTCCCTCTGTGTCTTGCCTCTCCCTGTGTTAATCCACATTGTTGTCCACAAGAGGTATTCAATATAGGGCACATATTGAATTTGCGGTTCAACTTCTTAAGTTTATACTGACACGTAATGTCTTCTCCTTCAATATTAAAGTCTTCCACGAGCTTAGTGGCACAGCAATGGGGTGACCATGTACCCCTGCATGTGGTAATTTACTCCAGGGCTGGTGGTGCTTATTTGAGTATCTTTAAATGGATTTTAAAGTAAAGGTTAAGTTTATTTATAAATCACAAACGGCTTGCTTTTATGTTATAAGTACTCCCACTATCACCTATTAATATTTTTTATGATATGCAAATTATCATACTTGATTTTAAAAGATCTTTGGCTGCCAGTGAACCATTTCCCCTTACTTAGACTGACAGCTCCGTGTCTCTTTAAATCTTGGGAACTGCCTTGCATTCTTGTTCCTATTTGACAGGTCTCACTGCTTGGACATGCTATTGTATGGAGCTGGTATTTAGGGACTGTCTGACAATATTCAACTATAGACATATAAACCTGTTTAGTTATACAGGGCTTTTTGTTACATTCATGTCATGTGACACAGGGTAAATAACCTTAAATTACATCACCCTGGTCATGAAGTGCTGGGCATAAGGCATGGGAAGTTGTATAAGGGAGGGGCTGGATGAGCAGGACATGCCCCCTCTGATGCCTGGAAACATAAGAGGAATAGTGAGAGAAACATTTTTTAGGTAAACAAGGGTGGCATTTAGTTAACAAAGATCTATGGGAACCTGTCCCTAGCTGTATTTGTGAAAATGTGGTGACAGGTTCCCTTTAATACCATAATAGTAAAGCAGAGAAGGGATGCTGGCTCCCTCATTGAAGTATATACACAGCTCTTATTCTTTTTATGTCTCTAGACTACTAGCTCAGGTCAGTAATACTTTAATTAATCTGCAATATATAGACCACAGCCTATGTGTGGTCCAATAAAGAGGCCACAGTACTTAGGACCTGGTTCATTCAGTTAAAGTTATAGCCCTAACTTTTACATTTAAATTATAACATCTTTAACATGGATTTGTGGTTTCATAACTTTAGCTGTAGTTTGAATAAAGAAATGATAAATTCAGCAGAAAATACCATTTTTGACTAATAAAAAGTATATTTTTTCATTTCATATTATTCAGGGAAGAAAAAGCAATTTGTTTTATCAAAATCATTTGGCAGAGATAGGTGATGCTTTGTTATTTCCCTTATCTTGTTCTGTTAGACACTATTTTGTCCTTCCTTGTCTTCCATTTTATATACTTTTAATATTTATGAGATTTCTGTCACTGCTAATCCCTCATTGTTATGTTCTCCCTCTGACATCAGAAACCCTTTAACCTGTCCTTGCTATTTACATCATTCACTTGCTAATAGCTGAAATTAAAACTGATTCCATTTTACCAAGCAGCTGCTGTGCATTGACAATATCTTGGCAAATACCATTGCCCATTTACCCCTGAAACCATCCAATTATGAGGAAAATATTTTGACTCATATTTTCTGTCTTTTCAAAGGAATATTAATTCGCTGATACATTGAGAAGCAGAAAATTGGTCTCTGGCAGGTCTGTTGGAAGAGTTTTAAGCTCAAACCTCATTTCCATAAGAATATAAATTGATTTCAACAAATGCCAATTGTGCTTGCTGATATAAATACCAAAGATGCATGTCCCAAAAAAAAACCATTTACATATCTGTGAAGTAATCAAATGCATAAAAAAGTGATATGTGCAATTCAGAGAAATCTTCCACAAATCACTGACAGGTCATATGTTAATTTATGCACATCGGAGCTGAGCTGCAGGAGCCGGAAAAGATAAGAAAAGTGATGTTTTAGGTTGTTAATTAAAGCATAAGTTTTTCAACACCTATTGCTTGAATACGTATATGAATATATTAAATACAAGGAAATATAGAATATAAATAAGTCAATTTAATTGTTAACTTTGCTTAGGAAAATGCAACCCCTAATCTTACCAGAAGCACCGTTATCGGCTTCCTGCACAGTGTGGACATGTGCTAGTCATATTTACGTCAGCTAGTAAACATCAGCATTAAATTTTTTGGGCTCTTTCACAGACCATGAAATCCACTGCCTGACATGCAAATGATAGAGCAGATCTTATTCCTGCTTGTGTTTGCATCCTGAGCAGTCATTTTCCATTGTTTTCTGTGAATTTACTTACCCGGTCTGATTCGAACTCTCCGGCGAGGATGAAGTCCGGCGCGATTCACCAAGATCGCGTGGCTGAGATCCTGCATGTGTGGCTTCCCCGGTGAAGTCCCCAGAAGTTCACCTTCTTCTTCCTGGTGTATGTGAGTGCATGTCTTGCGACACAATTTGACATGTTAAATCCCACGCGTTGTCCGAATCCATCGGATATCTGACGGCCCTCCCCCCGATTTATGTCTCGTGAAATTCAGCGCTGATGCGTCAAAATCCGATTGTGTCTAAACACAATCCCCGGCGCAATCCCCGAAAAAAACAAACTGAAAACTTGCCGAAAATGCGTCCGCGGGACCTTCAGAAATAAGCCTCAGTATTTTGTATGAGGGTACACTAGAATTATCTCCATCTAAAAACGCCCAAAGGAAAACCTTTCTCTACTTGGATTCTAAATAAATATGAATCTTGAAACAAAAATGGTAATCTAGCATCCATGCAGTGAAAAAAGCCTCTGTTAAAACATCCAAAATATATTAGGTTTTGATTAAAAGCATGGTGGCCCCACTAGAGGTACTGGGTGTTTTGGATCGTTCACATCCTTAGTCGTAGGAAGGAAACTACTGTGTGGTCTTCTTTGTGGTAGCCACCCGTCTAAATGGGCTTAGAAAACCCATACACACATACACAAGACCCAAAGCACAGCTCACACCTATTAATTGGCTCACATTATTTCAGTGAAACAAGTTGTTTCAACTCATTTGTCATATCAGACAAGAGACTTATTTGTAAGGCTTAGGAACCGGTGACATTTTTAATGCTTCTAACGCTACAAATGCAAACCTGTCTAAGGCCTGGGCACACAAGGTGTAATCACAGAGGACATAAATATTAAGAATAATGTGCCTTTTGGGGTATTATTGGTCATATGGTCTTATTTTTTATGACAAGATGCCCCAAAATGTATACAGAATACATTGTAAGGGCATAAGTGTATTTTTGTCTTTATTCTTTCACCTTTAATCTTTTTTCTTATAACATTACAAATAACAGATCCTATCTGTTAGTAATAAAATCTTAACCCCTTACAACGTGTGGCGTAATAGTAGGGTGGATGTTGGGTCCCGCTGCATGGAACGGGCTCACAGGCTGAGCCCTCTCCATAACCGGTAAGTCTTTGCTGCATATTGCTAGCACCGATCACTTGTGTTATCCCAATGATCTTGCCAAGAATCGTCACTTCCCATGATGACATCTGGGATCAGTGATCCAACGCCATGACAGCCTCGGGTCTTCCGAAGACCCGAGGCTGTCTGCTTTTAACCCTTTCATTACAATGTGTGATCAGCACATTGTAATGAATGAGGAGGAATATCGCCATATACTGCCATACTGTAGTATGGCAGTATATGATCGGATCAATCAGACAACCTAGGGTCAAAGTACCCTAAGGAGTCTGAAAAATAGTTAAAATTTAAATTAAAAAAAGTGAAAAAAAATACATAATAAAAAAACCTAAAAGTTCAAATCACCCCCGTTCCACTAGAACTGATATAAATATGAATAAACAGCATCCAAAAATGCCCGATCTATAAAAATACAATAACGTTTTTTCATTGCATTTTACACCGTAACGGAAAATAGCGCCCATTGTCGAAAATGGCACTTTTTTGGCATTTTGAAAAATATTTTAAAAATCTATAAAAAGTGATCAAAAGGTTGTACAGTCCTAAAAATGATAGCATTGAAAACGTCATCAGAATTGCAAAAACATTACACCACCAACAGCTCAATACAATGAAATATGAAGTTATTAGCGCCAGAAGATGGCAAAGTAAAAAGTACAGGAGGTTTTCATTCTTGTAACGGTATTAAAACATTAACCTATACAAATTTGGTATCCCCGTTGTCATACCTACCCAAAGAATAAAGTAGACATGTAATTTGGGGTGCAAAGAGAAAGCCGTAAAATCTAAGCCCACAAGAAAACTGTGCAAATAGGTTTTTTCACCATTTTCACTGCATTTGGAATTTTTTCCCACTTCCCAGTACACGGCATGGAATATTAAATACCATTAATGTGAAGTTTAATTTGTTACACAGAAAACAAGCCACCACACAGCTCTTTATGTGTAAAAATAAAAAAAGTTATAGATTTTTGAAGGTGGGGAGTGAAAAATGGAAATGAAAAAACAAAAAGGACCAGGTCGCTAAGGGGTTAATAAACTCTTGTTGCAAAGTTTTCATAAATGTCAACTATTGTGTAAACAGCCGCATATAAAATGCAAAAAAATTAGATGATAAAAATCCCATGAATGTAAAGAGAAACTAAACACATGATGTTTGAAGTGTATATGGTTACTAGTGCTAGTACAAATACTGCAGATGTCCAGTGTGTTAGAAGTTGCAATTTAACTTTCACTGTGCTATTTATTTACTATTTCCCTTTATTATCTGTATTCTATACTAATATTTGAATGAAACAGTAGTGTACTTGTTTAACTACTGCTATACAGGTTTTTATGGGATTGGAAGTGAAATAATGGCTGAGCCATTATCCTACATCTTGTCTCTAGGTGTCCTGAGTAAGTCATGGTTGAGGTTAAGGTACTGCCTACAAGGCAGCTCTGAGGCAAAGTTTTCCTCATCTCACCATGGAAAACATATTTAAATTTTTTCCATGACTGCTCCATTCACAAGCACAAATAGTATATTTATGTCCTTTACTGTACATTTTCCATTCTGCACAACGCAAATTGCATCTTATATTGTGTTTCCTGAGGGTGTTACAGAAAGGCATTTTTTATCCTAATGCATGTTACATATAGAGACTCACTTACTAAGGGTCGCGCTGCTCACTTTTGTCGGACTGTTTGCCTTTTTCGGGGAATGCACAGCTTGGACAGGAATTAAACATGTGTCGGTGCACTCGTTTTTTGGCACAGCTGCTCTGTCTTCCATACGGCACAAGTTGGGGGGCTTGCTCTCGGGCGATCCGACAGATTCTAACTGAGCACTGGAATTACCTTTCAAATTGTGTTGCAAGCCCAATTGCAACAAATGAATTGGGTTACAGTGCATTATCATCAGTGAACTCCAGTGGATGGGTAAGTAAATGTGCCCCATAGAGTATTTATACTGTCATATCCTGTAAAAATCACAATGCAAATCCCACTGATGTGTCATACAGTGTAGTCTTTACAATATTTTGGAGAAAAATCGAACCCAGATTGAATCTTTACTTCTTTGCTAAAACACATACTGTACAATCCCTGTAGAATACTACAAGTGTAGCCCACAGGTAACAGTGACTATAGCAGTTTTAGAGTTGGTAAGTTTATTTTATTTTAAGCTTCTGAACATATGTCTTAAAATATGTATTCAGAATTTCATCTGTTTGCTACGAAGCTCTATAATGCTGTGCAAGCAAATTTAGAAAAATTGCTGTATTTCTCTCTATTCGTGGCTCGTATTGTAGTAAAGCAAAGTATAAGACTTTCCATTTCTTTCTCCCTTAATTGTAGATTGTCAGTTAACATACATTTCGTGTATCACAAAATGTTGCATGCAGCTTCCCTCTGTATGTGCCCCATAAGGTAATCCTTTGCCCCTTCCAGGTTTCATAGATCAATGGTTGTCACTTTTAGAGAACAGTTGAAAATGGATATACTCAAATAATGTGTGAATTAACTTTTAAAGATGTTCAAGAATCTTCAGTCTTCTTCACTAGTAAAGGGTTTTGAAGAAACAGTGGCAAATTAAAATTCAGTAGAATAAAAAGACAAGTTATTGGTCATAAGTAGAGATGAGCGGATCCAATGTTTCCATTCGGGTTTGGGCCAATCATGGCCATTACTAGAAGCTAAGGTAATCAATTTGCTGTATTTGCTGTTCAGCCCCCAATCCGTCAATCAGTTGTGTGGACCAAACCTGAACAGAAACAACACGTCCGCTCATCATTTGTCATATCCTAGAAACAAACAATAAGGACCGCAACACGAGGGGAGGAAAGGGGGAAGACGGCAAGAAATACCATACATATAATGTTAAATCCCCACCTCTATACCATAAAAGAACCCCTCATATGGTGTGCGCATCTAGTCTAATCCCTCAAAGAAATTGTTTGCCCCAAAGAAATTTTTGGGAAGAAGGGAGTGGGAAGAATGGAGGAAAGACTATACTCATTGATGAATAAATAAAAATTGAGACTTTATTGATACAGTAAGATAAAACATAGTACAGAAAAAGGACACCCAGGGTAAGATGCCCAAAAGATACATAATACAAATGTGGTAAATCACAGATAAATTGCAGTCTCAACCCAGAACAATGTGGGGGACATAATCATGAAAAAGTTTTTGCAAGGACACTAAATCAATGTATATGGTACAGGGGGAAGAACTCTAAAAAGTCTCATGTATAATACATGTCATATCCTGGAGTCAGGCAAGATGAAGAGCTAAACTAAGCGCAAAACGATTCGTCCCTGATAAAAGAACGCATCCATTTTTGTTACCCTCCCCTGTTGTGTACGCCAAGTTTTAAATGAACCAATAAAGAAAAGAATTTTACTTAAGGTGGTGAGTGCCAACTCTTTCTTCTTCTTTTTACCACGAAGCACATGTCATACCCTTGAGGGAATGATGGCCAAATTTCCTCACAAATGATATATTGCGGTCCTTACCAAGTAATGAAGGTTTGGGGTTCCTCTGTCCGGGATGACCGCACGCCCCAACGTGCGTTTCGGCTCCAAATGAGCCTTCGACGAAAGAGAATTATAAATTGAATAACAAAACTGCTGGAGTTATATATCAAAATAATTGTGGTACCTGTAATGGTTAGGAGTCCTACTGGTTTTTATATGATGTCAGAGGCAGGATTAAAAATTGAGGGAATTATCATACAACAGACAATTGTTCTATGCAGTATCATGTGCTAGACAGTAAAATGAGCTCTGGAACAAGGTGCTGTATGCTGGCCACTAATTAAAGCTCTGCCATTTAGGCCTTCAGTGGTTGCACCAGCTCTAAAAACAGCTGGAACATCATGAAAAGTTTGCCTTGATGGTGCAACACCATTTCGACTAAATGGACAACCAGTGAAGAAAGAAGCAAGAGCACTATAACATAAGAAAATATCTTTTCCCCCATATTGCTAAATTACTTACCGGAAAGGGGGCCTGTCCAACCTATAAATATATTTTATACATTTTTATTTAAATTCTATGAGATAAGTAAAAATGGCATCAGTTCTTACTGGCATGTAATACTTAGCAAGAAAAATAAGTAATACCCACAGCACAGATTCCATTCTCAGAATTATATTGTATATAAATGAGGGAGACCTATCACCTGATAACCACTAGTATAAGAATTTCAAGGAGAAACTGAAAATGTGGCTGTAATTCAGTCAACGATCTCTGACGGCATCATAAAGGTTTACGAGACCATCAGAACTGTGAGACTGAACTGTACTTCCAGCTATCAATCTCTCCTTCTCTCAATAGCATTTTTTTATGGAAGATGCAGAGCAGGTCTAGGATTTTAAGCTTGTAAAATCTTTATTGAGGAATTGTAAGAAAGAAAAGGGGTTTTACAACATGAAATTGGTAAGTAGAGAAAAGAGAGACTTGTTTTATGATTCAGTGTGATGCCTAGCCTATTTGCTGTTTTTCACAAGTAAAGTAAAAACACCATTAAGAGCCCAGTAAGTGAGATAAGATCCATGTTGCACAAATTGAAATTCTATATGGAAGGACAGCAGCATGAAGGACAATTATATATATATATATATATATATATATCTCAGAAGACATATGCATACACAATTTTAATATTAATCTGGTAGAAACTTGTTTATATAATCTTATTACCTCCAAGGTGTCACATCACTGAAAAACATATGTAGTACTGATGAGTTTAAGTGACATTTAAACTAGCTAATGTAACAGAGTCCACTAATTAAGAACACCCGACTTACAGACGACCCTTAATTACAAACGGTCCTCTGGATGTAGGTAATTTACTGTATTTTAGTCCCAGGCTACAACGATCAGCTGTAATAGTTATCAAAGGTGTATTCAATTAAGATTTATTGTTTATCCTGAAAATCCAAAAGTTTTAAAATCCAATTGTCATAGAGACCAAAACATTTTTGGCTGGGGTTACATTTATAAAATATACAATTTCCGACTTATATACAAATCTGACTTAAGAACAAACCTGCAAAACCTTCTACATAACCCGGTGACTGCCTGTATTAGGATTCTGTTTCTATTTCCTGGCTGCCAAAAGCCACATACCATATATACTCAAGTATAAGTCGATAAGCCGAGTTTTCAGCCCAAAAAATGGCTTGCTGACATCACAGTGTGTGCCAAAGGTGTTCGAGCGACGGCACCGCACAGAGAGAGGGAGCCGGAGCATCGTTGGACACAGGAGGACCTCCCGGGGGATGTCGGAAGGTGAGTACACTTTTTTTTTTCTTATAAGCTGGGCAGGGGCTGTATACTGGGGACAGGGGCTGGCAAGCTGTATACTGGGGACAGGGCTGGCAGACTGTATACTTGGGGACAGAGGCTGGCAGGCTGTATACTGGGGGGCAGTTTTTTGTGTTAAAATTAGGTACCTTGGCTTATACTTGGGTCAGCTTATACTCGAATATATACGGTATTTCTTTTTTGTTATTCTGGTAACTGCATGTGCCCTTATTTTCTACCTTACAAATTGTACTTCCTACTAATGCAGGTTTTCCCCATTTTCTTGTGAGCTTTGTCTTTATTGCTTCACTATTTTGTGAAAATAAAACTAATAGTATTATAACTATGCTTGATATACCCAGATCCCAAAATGTCCAGTCTATCAAATATAGGAATAGGGAATAATAATGATTATCCTATTCAGTGAAGCCCATAACAGAAAAAAGTTGAACTGCCTGAATCAGCGTTTTTTGGACATTTTGACATCCATGAAATATTTTCAAAGGTTGCACATTTCCCAAACTTAAACTTTAAAAAAGTATTGAAAACTTTAGCTTGCGGCACAGCATAAAAACGAGACCTTACCAAGCTCCATGCATTCAAATATAAAATGTTGAGAATGTTTTTTAATGGTTTTTGTTAGTTTTACAGACTGAGTAATGCCAAATGGTATAAAATCTAATAAACATGTCACCTCGATCTGCCGGTGATCTTAGATTATTCTCTTCCCTATTTTGAACCTCCCATACTTGCTAACTGCATGCAACTTTAACAATTTATTAACAAATTCTGGTACTCCCGCAGCCTATTATCCGGAAAATGCTTCTTCCACTGTCTCTGACTGATGTTTGGTTCAAACAGCAACATTTTTATTTATTTTTTAATTATTTTTATTCCGTTCCCTTATAAAAACGGCCACACACTTGGGAAAAGATAGAGCTAGGCGGCCATTGCCGTCTATGGGGTCGTACATGCGGCACCAAATTTTTCCCCGCATGAACATCCCTCCGGACGGCCATCTGAATGAACCCTTAGGTAGTAGACTCCCTTTAAAGAGCAATACAATAAAGATTTAGGGGCATATTGATCATAGGCTGGGCCGCCAGAGCACTTCTACACCAAATCTGACCTGGTGTAGGATAGCGCTTGGTCCGCGTCTGAACATGCTGGCTGCATGGCACTCCGCCCTTTATGGCCACCTGGCATACAGGGGGCAGAAGTCACAATCCTCAGCATCTTTTTTTCAGGCGTACACATTTTGATAAATATGCTCCTTAATGTCCATCTTACATCAAAGTGTTTTAATTTTAAGATTTATGTTCAATCATGATTTCAACTTAAATAAACAGATATCATACCTCAAAAGGCAGTTCTGAGAGTTCTAAATTTCCAGAAAGGTCCAGTTTCAAAAGGTTTTCACAATCTCCCAGCTCAGGTGGTATGTTTTTTAGATTATTGAAGCTAAGATTGAGTTCTCTCAAATTTCTCAGGCACCCTGTCAAACAGAAAAAGTATAAATAAATGTTTGTCATCAGCTGGATTAGGACTATGATCTTTTTCTTTATTGACAATTAAAGATCTGTTTGATTAATGCCACCTAAGGCAAGAAAAGCAAGAAAACAATTTAAAAACCCTTTAATAATGATTTTAAAAAATTGTAAAATAAATATGTATAGTTGCATGTCTATTTTTTGTATCTTTTATCCAAAATGCATGTGATTTATGAATCAGCCAGGGAAAGCTGAAGACAACAGGACTGGATACTTGAAAAGTAGAAAGGACTAATATATGAAATACATGTACATTTGTGGATCAGAATAATTGGTTTATTATTGGTTCATTAATTGTTTTAGGTACAGTCAAAATAGCACCAACACCTGGGAGCAGCACCTGGCATTCACCAGAGCCCGTCGCAAAGCGGGTTGGACTGGCTGTGGTGGGATACAATCAGGTCGTTTCACCGGCGCGACTTGCTCACGGTAGTGGCCAAGGCGTGGTACAGAAACGGCAGGCAGAATCAGAGTCTTAGGCAGGAGGTCAGGACAGGTGGCACACGATCGGAGTCGGGGACGTAGCAAAAGGTCAAGACAGGTGGCAGAGAATCGAGGTCAGGAAATGGAGCAAAGGTCACAATGGATACATCACAATAGTCTCAAAATAGCTCTTTCTCTCAGGCAACAGGGCACAAAGATCCAGCAGGGGGCAAAGAAAGAGGGAGGCTATATATCAGGTCAACGACTGACCGGCGCCAATTAGCGGCGTGCTGGCCCTAGGGAGTGAGGCTGTAGTTTATGTTGCATTTATATAGATCATATAAGTTCATATAAGATCAAATAAGTTCAGCAAACCAAAGGCTATGAGCAGCAGCACCTCTTCCCTATAAAGTATAAACCAAAGCTTATTATCTTTGTCAATCACCTAGCTATGTCTATGTTCAAGGGATATTCCCATGAAGACAATTTTCTTAAATATACTGAGGATAACAAAATAACACATTCTCAAACAAAAATACAGCATTTCACAGATATAATTCCAACCTGTCTCTATCAGTCCTGGTGTGCACAATTTTGGATGCCCCCAGACCCAACCCTGTATCTTCTGAGTTTAGGTTTGGGTAGACATCTTTCTTTTCTGTCTGAGGCTGCACTGAGCTTCTCTCTCCCTCTAGCCCCAACCATTGCATTCCAGGACCAGCTCACACACACTCACTTCCTGGCGGCACAGCAGATCTGACAGTATGTGTTATATGTGAGATAAAGCAAAGATGTGTATGTTATGGCTGCAATACTACTATCATGTTTTATGGCAGCAAAACTACTAGGTTGTGTAATATGGATCTCATCATCTCTGATCTGTCTCATCTCTGTATGTGTCGCATACTAGTAGAATGTTGAGAAGCTAAATGAAAGTGTATATAAACCCTGTACCCTGATAATCTAACCACATTGTCAGCACACAGGTATCATAATGCGTCTGCTTAGAGACACACACTCTGGAATCTTATACTGACCATCAGTGAGTGATAAGAGCTTAAACAGCAATTAAACTTAGTAAAATTGTAAAGTAGGGGGTTAAAATGATTTATTGTGTAAAAATCACTGGGGGATTACAATTTGAGAATTTTCTTTCATTGGCACCCCCCTTTAAGCATTTTACAATTGTAGAAGATTTTGAAACCTTTAGAATTCTATTTGTTTCTTTATTTTTGTCTTACAACACACAGTCACATACGGTATAATATGCAAACTTAAGTAATACTTTCTTTTAAATGTAGTTTGTTCAGTGAATAGAAATAATGACCATGGATGCTAAATAATATACCATACCCTGTGTAACGTAGAATGTTGGTATAATCAACAACAAAGTAATTTTAGTGTTACACATATGGGATCTCCCTCCCTATTTTGGTGAAAGGCACAAAGTAGATAATCTGGGATAAAACATACACATACACACTAAAGTTAACACTAAACTTAGAAATAAACAACACAGCAGAACATGGTCTTGAGCTCACTATTTATCAGTTTGCTGCATTTTCTGGATGTTCATGAAATAAACAGGCTTGAAAAACTTCATAGAACAAAAGGCTTCAACATCTTTTTTTCCCTTCTAACTAGAGGCTGACTGAGGAGTAAGAGTTGGCCAAAGGGTGAATTTTTGTCCTAATACTAGGACGGCACCAAGAGGTTGCTCTATGCCAGTGTTCTTATAGTGAGGACGAAGAAGACATGGCTGGACTACTTAGGCACATGGGGGGATTGGAAATGGCTTGTGTGGGCATTCAAGTCATGAAAAATTCACAACTGCTTTTGCATCATAGGCGGCGCCATCTTGCTTTACATTACTGCAGGAAACTGTACACAATCCCAGTTTATTCCCCTCACTGACTGTGGTGTGATTGTGAGGCTCTGGCATATATTCACCAATTTACTGCATTTGGAATTTTTTTCCTGCTTTCTAGTACATGTCGTGGAATATTACTGTCACTGCAAAGTGCAATTTGTTATGCAGAAAACAAGCCCTTCTGCTCTTTACATGCAAAATAAAAACGTTATAGATTTTTAAATGTGGGGAGGCATAAATTAAAACAGAAAATCAAAAAAGAAGGGGTTAATAGAATACAAAGGCGGCCTAGATGAGTGAAAGAGGCATATTTTTCTGCTGGGCACAGCGCCGCTTCACTTACAGTACACTTACGGTAGAGCATGCAAGGATACAAAGGTGGGTCAGAGGGATGTCCTACAAGCTCTTTAAAGATGTGGGTCGTCTTATACATCGGAAAATACGGTAGCATAAATTTCCTTATTTTGTGTCGTAGAGATATACTTTATTCTGTGACAGTGCTAACAGAGTTCTAGGGTAAAATATTGGTTTGGGCACTGACCTGCAGTGTTTGTTAAAGATAGTTTGTTTTGGCTAGGTAAATTGCATGAAGTAAGCATTTGCACTGCAAGCATTTTAGTTATCACAATATATACCACAAATGATATGGAAACAAAACTTCTTTATAAACTTTGAAAAGCAACTAAGAAGGCTATAGCTGGAAAGATTAATGATACACAACTTTCATTTCCTTTTTCATGCCAGCATAATTTTCTTCTCAGCGCGAGAATAGTCTCTTGGATCTTCTCATTATACCTATCCTTAATTCTCTCACTAAATAGCAGGTTATTTTTCTTTGTAAAGTATCTCCTCTGGATTAAAATGAGACAAAATATACTGTATTCTTTGTGTTGTAGTTAGTGTGCTGTAGCTTCCCACGGTGTTAAAGAAGGTACGAACAGCATGCAAGTTCCATCAGTGCGGCATGAATACAGGCTAACCAAGATCACAGGAACCTGTTCAATCACATCTACTATTTAGCACATGTACTAGTGAAACAGCAGGGTAATATTCTTCTTCTCACAGTGCAGAGATAAATATGATGTTCAATTGAAATGCAATATATATCTAGAGATGAGAATAATATAATTTGTAAATAGTGAAATATCCAGTAAAGGGGATGTCCAACTCAAATTGTTATGACCATTTGAACAGGTCATCATTAAGTAGCCACCGGTTGTCTGAAGCTCTTATAGAGAGACCTAGGTCCTGAATGGAGACCCATTAATGGATCACATGCCAAACAAAGATGTACATTGTAAAAGATCGTTATCTAGGACTCAAAAAAGATTAACCCTCTTTATTAGCACACAGCCACATATATAAAACACAGAAAATCATCTTCATAGGGTCGTGAAAAGGTGATAAAATACTGCATTGCTATAGGCCAGCTTGAATATCTCCCCATAAATTCACTTTCCCAAAACATGCAGATGAACCTTACATATTTTTTCTTACACAGAGCACTGTCTCCAGATAGACAGAATATTTTTACTAAAAGTCCTGAGAAGAAGACTCTGATGGCTCCTCGGTGAGGCAAAAACATAAGATAAGCAGGTGCTGAAGCAAAAATATAGGACAAGAGTCAAGGACAGAACTGTCTTTCAGCAGATTCAAACAAAATTATGTTTGAATAATGAGATGAATAGACATTTTGTAATATGGCTGGCAGTGGTCAGCATGACCCCGAGGCTTAAAACAAAATGGTGTCTTGTATAGAAATGTATCTCTCACATACATGTATGCTTATTTTTTACGAACAGCCCCTTTCAAATGCATTTCTAGATGTTTTAATTTCAAATACTTAAATGTACCTTACAAAAAAACTTTCAAATGATCTTTTCACAGCTAGGCCTTTAACCTTGACATAGGTAGAACACAAAGATGAAGTCAGCTCACCTTCTAGGTGCACTTGATCCAACCAGGGATGAGAGACAATAATTCAGTAAAGCATGGTAATCTCATGGAAAGGCATTTACATAAAAGTGGTCAATCCGTTATCAAGTAGAAAAAAAATTACTGCAAAGAGTGGTGGACTGCATTTTGTTCCATTCAGTTGCCTAGCCTGACAGTAGCAGTGCACTCTACTTAGCTTAACCTGACACAAGTACTCTGCTTCACAGTTTGGCTCTTTGACAACTTTGTCTGGCCGCATTAATGTGCCAGTGATATGTTGTGCACATTTAAAAATAAACGTGTTCATATTTGTGAGGCTGCATTTACACAAACGTATGAAAATGGCCGTATTTTACCCATACCATACAATTTTTTTTCAGGTTGCACATTCAATACGTCCAACCATTTATATTACCGTGATAACACCGTCCCATACCATATAATAGCTGTATAAAAATATAAAGAATGTCCTATTTTCTCCCGTATTTCTTTGCCGTTTGCCATAGATGTCTATGGGGACGTATAAATACGAGTTACATACGTGCTGCATACGGAAGAAAAAAAATTGCGTATATACGGCATGGAAATACGGGACTGGAGTAATCCTACGTTTATGTGAATGCAACCTTAATATGATATAATTTAAAAAATTATTTGGACTGTAGTCTGCAGTGATATTTTTATTGAGGTTTTTACCTCCTATGGATTAGAAGTCCTCTGTATCTGACGTCAGGTAAGCATTTAAATTGTTTGTTTTGTACATAAAAGGATTCTGTTTAACCCCTTATTTCCACACCTGTTTTCCACATCAATGTCCAAGCCATTTTTTTATTTATTTTTGTCAATTCCTTTGACAAGCTTTTATATATTTCAGTCACTATAGCCGTGCCATTTATTTAAAAAAGAAAGCAAATCTGATGCTGTTTTTTCTAATAAAATTATCGTTGAACCTAAATAACATAATAACTTTTTTCTGTGGGTCAATATGTATACAGCGATGTGAAATTTATAGGTTTTCTTTTATAATTGATCTTCGTTTGCATAATGAAATCGTTTTTGGGGAAAAAAACTTTTTGCATCACCATCTTCCAAATGCCATAACTATTTTTGTCAATGTGACAGTGTAAGGGTTTATTTTTTTGCAAATAGACCTGTTAATTTTATTTGCATAAATTTGGGGTTCATAAAGTTTTTTTTATTGCAATATAATTTTTTGTGTGATGAATGATTAAAATATTTATTTTTTTTCAATTTTTTAATAGTTTTTTGTTATATGGGATAAATAGTATATTTTTGTAGCCTGAATTTGATCAGGCATGGAGGTACAAAATGTGTGTGTTTTTACTCTTTTTCTTAAAGGTCTGGGCATTTTTTGTGTGTGGTGTGATTTTTTTTTTTATCACCGTCAGCCCAGGGGTTTTTCTCTGGACCCTGAGCTGTCATGTATCACAGTTGCAGGTTGTTGATGGGCGACAGAGGGAGCTCATTCCCTCGGCAGCAGCTTAAACACAATGGTCCATGTTTGACCGTGTTGTCTAAGGGGTTAAGCACCCGGGATTGGAACATTTCTGATCCCCGCAGTTAGTGCCACGGCTGGGCTGTGATAAAACAGCCCGCCACTGGCACTTGGATGACCCCGATGTCCTGCAAAATTCTTCTGACCTGCCACTATAGAAAAGCAACACATCAGAAGTACCATCATAGATTCCAGATACGGATTGATACGGTTGTTAAAGTTTTATGAGGGAGGGGTTGTGTGTGTGACTTCACTATCAGGGGCAGGAGAGACACACTCCTTCCTTTTGTTTCAAATGTTTGTATAGATTATCCAATATTCAGACCAAGACTAAGATTAAGACATGTCAGTCTTTTGTGCACGCCACGTAGTTCCGTTTTTTTAAGGATTGACCTTTTTAAAGTACAAGTCTTTCCATGAATGTTGGATCGTTTTCCTTACTTTTTTAACCCTGACATGATAGATATTTTATGTTTAAATGGAAATGTTATGTTTTTTTAAATGTATCTTTATGTGTGCGAGCGTTAAATAAGGCCTGCTGCTGTTTTGTAACTGCAGTTTGCTCAATAGCAACAGGTTAACAGTCGCTATAGCTGACAGCAATGATTGTGGCTGTCAACAACAGGTGTCTTGTGTACATTGCAATGGACACCCACAGTGCATGCAGACAGCTCAGCACGAAAGCCATTTCTAAACACCCTTTCCAATGCTGCACTGTACTATTCCAATATGTGCTGGTTATCCCATTAATGATGCACAATGTACTGTTATGGAACAGTATTATTAGTGGTGTTTGGAGAGGTTTCACGGGCTGAGCTTTCTCCATAAATGGTTGATGTTTGTGAAATTATGCTAACACCCACAATCGTTGCTGGCACATTTTGCGGTAAAACACATTTAAATGAAGGCTGTTCGGGTGCTATGACAGTAGGGAAATTTGCTGATTAGACCTGAAAAGTATATGATGGGGGACAAAAATACCCAAAGCGCTATTTTTTTATCCTAAAGGCTTTATTTCTGATTTTATCATGTCTTTAATTCGGTTTATTAATACAGAAATCTATAAGGATAATGAAATAAGCAATTGATATCCACCTAGAGTAAACATATAGGGGCAGATTTACTTACCCGGTCCATTCGCGATCCAGCGGCGCGTTCTCTGTGCTGGATTCGGGTCCGGCCGGGATTCACTAAGGTAGTTCCTCCGCCGTCCACCAGGTGGCGCTGCTGCACTGAAGTTCCCCGGAGGCGCGCTGGAATGCCCTGAAATTCACTGGCCTATACCTGGTGAAGGTAAGTGTAATTTTCGCGACACATTTTTTGTCTTAAATGTGGCGGTTTTTCCGAATCCATCGGGTTTTCGTTCGGCCACGCCCCCCGATTTCCGTCGCGTGCATGCCAGCGCCGATGCGCCAAAATCCGATCGCGTGCGCCAAAATCCCGGGGCAATTCGGGTACAATCGGCGCAAATCGGAAATATTCGGGTAACACGTCGGGAAAACGCGAATCGGGCCCTTAGTAAATGACCCCCATAGAGTCATATATGGACTGCAAAGCCTTTGTACTGCCCTCAAACTAACTGAGACTGGTAGGGTAACAAGTCCTGGCACTGCTCAAGCAATTTTGCCATAGGAAGCCCTTCTGTTACAGTATCTGATTTATCTGACTGTATACTAATACTGAGAAGTAGAGGGTGTGTTTGCTTTAAAGAGGGGGGTTTTGTGTCATACTAAGGCCACTTGCCCATGCAACAAACTAACATCATGAACTTAAAGAAAAGTTCGACCGGACACAAAGAAACCCGAAGTGTACTCATCATGTCAGCTCAGTCCCAGTTTCTGAGCACTGGGATGAATGTTCCAGCAAGCTTACGATGCAAGTTCGATGCGCTTTGAGGCATCAAACTCACTCTTGAGCAAAAGGCCTTAATGAAATCCAGTAGGCATACTCAGTAGTTTTCAGATATCCATTACAGGTGAGAACTGTGCGGTATGACCACCTCTACATTTAGATAACTAATATCTATGGTAGATGAGATACACTGAGGATATGTCATGCATTTCTAAAATTGGAAACCCTTTTTAATATATTACATCAGATACATTTCATTAATAACAATCCTAAACCTCTCAGTAGCAACCATATACATATAATTTGAAAATCATCTAAATGTTTCCTGTCCTGAAAAGTGAAGCATACTGTAAAGGTTAGACTTCTTAACATTTTAACATTCAGTTCTTGTGGTTACAACATAGAAATGCAGTTTTAACAAGTTTCTGCTCAATTTACAATTAGTAAACTTTTCTAAAAAATGGCTGCAAGTAATCTGAATAATAATTCCATAGATGTTAAGTTAGTGAGTGAATCTCATAATTTTATTGGTTTTATTTGCTTCTTTCATGCTAATAGTGACAAAAAGTTTCAGAAGGGGAGTGCAAATGAACCCATTTTGACAACAGGTAGCAAAATGCCATTGTATTCTCTAAATATCCCTGTGGAGACATTAATAACAGAATAGAAAAGATTGCGCCACTAGCAAAATTGTTAAATATATATGTGAAATGCTTTTTATTTTCCCTATTGGTTTCTTGTAATAGATTAAGTATCCTTATATATGTTTTATAGAATAATTGCATATTATTACAAACATAGACAAGGCTTGTATATACCTATATGGGATTCAGTGGTAGCAGTCCTACCTTAGGTCTGCTGCCTGCGAAGGCCAGAACTCCTTCTGCCATATAGGAAAAAAAACTGAATTGTACAGACTTTTTTTTACTGTGGTACAGGAGTTTCATTTATGCATTTGGACACAAAGGGGGAAATTTATTAATTTGCACTAAAAAAACAGTCTATACCAAATTTATAAAGGGTTTTGGACATTTTTCAATATTTATACAACTACGGTAGTATGACAAAGAGGCATGACCTAACGCCATAAAGTCTACGCACCAAAAATAGTACTAACCCAACAGAAATGTGGCCTATTTTTCTGGCATAAAATAAGCCAACTAAAAGAAGGTGCAATGTACAACTAGACAGTTATAAACTATGAGAGATTTATCATACAGCATCAGACTTGTGCGGCATAAGACTGCCTAGTATAACTTACCTTACTACACTTTTCATAAATCTGCCTCAATATTTGCAATTGCCATGATTTTTCACTCATAAGAGCTCCAAATATGACATGTCATGTATGTTAATGGCTTGCAACGACAACTATACCTCCAGTAGTAAACAAAGTGATCATTTATACAAAAAATTACAAAAAGATGTTACATCAGAAGAAAGATGAAAAGGTCATGTAAGTTTTACTGATTTATGCTAGACAATCATATTTCTACTTAGTTTGTCAGAAAGGGTGTTTCCAACAGATAATGTCAGTATAATTTTGACAAAAAATATATGGTTATTTTGGACGAAACACTGTTTTATATACTTTTTGATATACATTAATAACAGTTTTTTTTAACAGTTTCAAGATTAAAGTATTGTACGACAGAAGGGGAAATTTTCTGAAAAAAGGTGTGAGTTTTAGTGAAAAGTTTAGAGCTTTGTATTAAAAAATAGCTTACAAATATTATTTGCAAAGTTAGACCACATAGTCATAACAAACCTGGATAGTTTAAAGGAGTATTCTCACCTGGGCATTCACTTTTAATTGATGGATGTGATATATATATTTATATATTTTTTTTTTAATTGCACGTTATTAAAGAAAAATCTACCTATGTTAGGAACGTTTCCCATAAATGTAACCATGTTATCTCTAGAAATTAAATAGTTGTCCTTGGATACAACCACCACTGCACTCTTCCAGCAGTGACCAGGCATGTATTATTGAGTCCTCCTCAACCACCTGGATTTAATACCACTGGACAGCTGTGCAACATGTGGTAACTCCTGGCCCTTTCATTTGCAAAAACAAGGTTTTTTTTTTTTTTTGCAGAATCCCTCCTCCAGTGGTGATCATATCCAAGGATAGCTGTTCTTTATTTCTAGAAGACTATATGAGTACTTTTATGTGAAATTACCTTCACATAGTTATATTTTTTTTAACACAACCCTGACATTTTGTTTCACAAATCAATGGCTCTTGAGATGTAGAAAAACTTTACCTATTATCTTGATTAACTTTGTGCAGCAGTTTCTCTGCTATCCTCCTCAGTTTAGCCTGGCTCTTGTATTAGCTTATCTCCTGCTTTTGCTGGTTTCTCCTATGAACTGTACATTTGTTAAAAAAAAAAAAGAGAGGAGGGGCTGTTTTTCACTGTTGACAGAATAAGGAAGGAGGGGAGGTCATGTGACAGTGCTCTCTGTGCAAAGCAGAGCTGAATGTGTTCAGTGCTGTGGATAAAGATTGTCTCCTACACAGAATAGTGAGGTATAAGATCTCCCCTGCTCCAGACCGCTCCTCTTTTCCAGTCTGTGATTCTACAGAAGTTTCTCTGTCTCTCTCTACACCTCCTTATGTGCCTACTTCCCCACCTTGTACTCTGTGCATAGTGCAGAGAAGCAATTAATCCTTGGTTTTCAAACAGCTCAGACTATACACTACACTGTTTTGCTTCTGATTTCAACTATGTATTACATGTTTCATGCTCCTTTACGTGATGAAAGCTGTCAGGCTAGTTACTTTATATATCCTGTATGTGCACTGTGCAGTGTCCAGCGGACTTACCTTTAGAAATCTCAGGTAAATCCATTGATTTACTTGCTAAATTACTGAATGAGAGAACAAAAGGTATCATGGGAACTGTGGGCACCCTAAATTTGACTCCACTTCAGGACAGATACAGGAAAAGGTTGGTTTCTGCCCACTCTACCACTAGTAAGATTTTTGTCAAGCATCTTCAGAACAGAAATGGTCATATCTCTGGAAAGATAAGGCTCCTTAGGCCTCAAAAATAAAGTCCTGTGGAGTGTAGAGCGGACAAACTTTTATTGGAGTATGAGCATGGCTCACACGCCACTGACAATAGAAAATGACTGCTTAGGCCTCGAAATTGGGCAGGAATAGAACTTGCTTTATCTTTTGCAGCTCAACTATTTTCTTATGCAAGGGGCCATGGGCATGATCACATATAAGTAAATGGGGACGTGTGCTAGCTGCTGACAATATGAGCTCATAGACTATATAACTTACCATTAAGCTGGCAGTAAAGTTAGCTTATTGGATGTATTTAGTTTGAATATAGTTTTTCATTGTTGTGTAAATAATTCCTTATAATAAACTGATGTTAATTACTATTACTAAAATCTCAGCAGTCATCAGACTTTTTTCACTGCAAAAACTATTTATTATAGATTCACATTGGTGTTTTTTTCACATCAATAATTTTTCACTGAACCCATTGTGGCTTATTGACACATTCATATTGGTTTTCTCTTCCTGGTTTCAGGAATTTGTCACTGATGCCTTACTAAATTGTGTTTTAAATGAGCCTTTTCAAACTTCAGTTTTTTCCACTGATCAGTGGTCAATTTAGAACCTGTTGTTTTTGTGTTCACTGACAACATTGGATCAATGGAGAGAAACTGAAACGTGAAAATGCCCATTGAAAAGAATGGTTTAGCAAGGCATCAGTGCAATATCACAAAATCCAGGAAGTACAAAACATTTTGTATGGGTCCGTAAGCCAAAATAGGTTTAGTAAAAATTACTGTTGTGAAAAAAAATTCCATTGTGAAACCACCCTTAGAATGAATAATACAAACACAGAGAGAACATACAAAATCTTTGCAGATGTTGACTCGAACCCAGGACCCCAGCGCCAGTTGTCACATCACCAAAACACTCTTTAAAAAATACAAAGTAGAAGAAGGCTTCCTCTGAACAGGTTGCAAAGAAATTAAAAGTAATCAAACAATGAGGAAAAAGCCAATTCAATTCACATCTTCCTGGATTAAACACATATCTGTTCCATATTGATAGCCTTAAAAAAACCTATTTAAATTGTAAAGACAAAGAAACATTTGAGGTATTTATGAAGACCACCTCTACTCTTGATTGTTATGTTATACCTGTGTGAATTAGATTTTTCCCCAATTGTCACTGCAGTTGATTGACAACTAGAGAAATCTGACCAGAGACAAGGCAATCAATTACTCCGGCTCTAGGAATGATTGTTGGATTAAGTATGCTTTTCCTGTCTTTGCTTACAGCGTTTTTTGTCACTTTACTAAAGACAGTTTTTTTTCTAGATTTGTATTGAATTTAGTATTTAAAAGGACAGTTACTAATGAAATAAAAAGTGGGACGGAGTTTCAAAGACCACAAAAGGAAATAAAATAAAATGATAAACATTAAAGGGGTTCTCCTAGGCTGAGGACAGTCTTGCTTTGTTTGCTTGCTGCTTGTGATTTCTATTTACAAATTTAAATAAAACAAAATAAAAACAAAACATGTATCGCTTATCTGTTCAATTCCCTGCCATTCTAGCAATGCCAGGTGTCCCAACATCAGTATTAAAAAACCTTTGGCAGACACAAGCCACTTGTTTGGTAAATATGGATTGATCCAAAAAGGAAGACAAACTGATGACAAAATTCGTGTGCAGGTACCTCAGATTTCACATTAAACTTTTTTTTTGGCTTAAGAGAGTGGCCCACAATAATTAAGTAGTCTACACCAGAATTTTGTCATAGATTGCACATAAATACATGTGCAAACTGCTTGCACTTGTATTAACTAAGTTTTTATGCCAGTATTGTGTTGCAGTTTTGTAGCAAGTCTGACATAATTGTGGCGCATGCCCATTAAACTGATTGCACAAAACTGGTGCACTCAGTTTAAGCTCTTTGGGCGCACACAGGGTGCAGCAGATTAATGTAGAACTTCCTCCGGTCTTCATTAATCTGCATCAGTCTGTCTATTTTTGCACTTTCTGGCCCAAATTTATCAAGTAATATGTGCCAGTATCCTGGTGTAGATTGCACATAAATACATATGCAAACTGCTTGCTATATTTATAAAGTGTTTGCACGAGTATTGTGTCACAGTTTCACTATAATTGTGGTGCACAGCTGTTATACTGAGTGCAACATAAAAAAAATCAGTTCATACACTTTGGGCGCCCGCAGGGTGTGCCAGATTCATGAAGACCGGTCATGGTCTTCATGAATCTGGCGCACTCTGCATGATATTGAGGCCAATTGCATGTTGTGCACTTTACCTCACTTTTAATAAATGTAGGCCTCTGTGTTTTAGACTCATTTGATCAATCTGCCCCATTAATTGAACATCGGGTATGGAGAGGCTTTAAGTGAACAGTTTAAAGTCATGAACTACTTGTAATTGTAAAAGGTAACAAAACGGAATCAACATACAGGGAAAAGTGTAATGACAGAAGGTTTAGCTTAGAAAGATAACAATGCACATGATATGCTTTAAGAACAACCCTGTCCAAGTGACACTCCTCACTTCAATCCGATATGAATTTGTAGTTTGACTTGAAAATAAGTGACAAAGGCTTTCTGTACAAACTTAAGTCTCTGTTTGCTGCCAGTGGTTCCCTTGCTAAATAATTACTTGTAAAGGTGCATAGTCACACATCCAATTATTCTGTGTAATGGACATTGATTACTTTTCAGAAATTTCATTTTATTTTAAAGGGAATCTATCACCAGGACAGACCCTTCAAATGAAAGAATTACCTTTAAATATCCCCTTGCATTTTACTTCAACTTGTCAAAAAATGTTATTACTATAAGGCTATGTCCAGTAACCACCAGCTAGTGATCACTATAAAGAAGATACAGAACTCCTTGGAGAAATATTTATTCACAAAGGAAAAAAAGACATACAATACAGATAGACATATCTGCCCACGAAAATGCATGAAATGGTTGTACCTATTCTGTGTGCCAGTCCAGGGCATAACACATATTTGAATGGGTTTAAAAAACATTCACAATCAAATCTCATAGAATGCTCCTAACATTTATTTTTATTCACGCTCCTTTAACTCTTCCACAGCTGACACACTGTACAGATATATGTTTCAGTATATAGTAACATGTTTGCACCTATTGGGATAATTTCAATGTCAAGCTGTTGAGACACGTGGTACATGTCTTCTCTCTGCAGCATCAGCTACATCACCAGCAGCACCACCACGGCCACCTCTCTTAGTTTCATCTTTCCTTTAAAAGACCTGCAGTAACAAACTATGCTGTGACAGAGCCTTTAGGTATTACTGTGCGCTATTCACTGACAGCGGCACTTTTAGGATCTAGGTTTTATTGTAGGCTATTCACTCATAGCAGCATCTTCAGGATTTTTGCCGGCGCTGAAAACTATACAGAGACAGGACCTTAAAGATCTTTCTGGATACTGTAAATGCTAATGTTCCTGTCTGATCTTTCCAAGTATTGTTGTATAATCCTCTGTAAGCAGTAAAAATAACCCTGCACTATAGTAGCCTCTCATTAATGCAATGCAGTTTTTCAGATAGGCCTCTGAATATCTGGTGATGTTATGGGTCTGCACGCTGCTTGATTCGCAGTAGCCACCCCATTACTCTTTCACATGTGTTTTATTTACACTATTTGGCTCAATGCCAGATGAGTAAATAAAAAGACTTAAAGAGCAATACAGAATATATATATAGCAACAACAAAAGCATACACCTTGATGTTCTTTGTAATATTGTAATAACAACTGATTAACTGGAAGCTTAGTGTAACTAAATTCATGCTTAACTTTGCTGCTTTACGCTTCACGAAGTACAACATTTCCTAACTTAACAAACCACAATATTAATTAGAACTTAATTTTATTTCCCTCTTATCCCACAACCAAATTGGCTTATCACTAATAGTAAACGCGCTAGACTTGCAAAAGACAGAGTATACATTACATTAAAATGAAATTAATAGGCTTGCAAATGCAGAGTGAAGGATTAATCCTTCTAAGCTTTGTATTTTGCACAGCAACCAAAAATATGTTCTTTGGTCAACGCTTCTGCTGTACAGCTATTATCTGAAGAAATGCTCATTAAATATTTCTGAAAGAAAATTGAAGCTCTGATCATTTTCAGTCATGAAAGGGAAAGTAATCTATGTAGTCCAATGATCTGCAATTTGTTAAAATAAGTTGTGATAGAAAGTCGAGGAAAGTTTGGAAAAAAGAGCAATGAAAGTCTGTACTTCCTTTCTCCCTATTTAATTAGTATTTTCAAAACAAAATAAAAATGAGAGGAAATCAATGCCTATGATTAAGCTGAAATCACTAATCTGGGGAGAAAATATTTTAATGAATCTGTAAGGTTTAGTCTTTTGTTGTTGTAAAGCAGATTAGAAAAAAGCTTGAAAAAATACACATTATTTGTTCAGAAAAGCTTGGCAAGGTGATCTTATATAATAGATTTCAAATCCAAGTTTGTGAATATAAACCTAAATCACTCAGTACAAATATTAATTGACATTGTACTTAATGAAATTAATGTTATGCCCAGCTAACTAACAGAGAACCATTATCAGAGCGTTACAGCCCTGGAGAAAGTAATGTGATAGTGAAAACAGCCAATTTCATATGGGTTAAACCGATTATACAGCAAAGCTGGTAAATTCTAGAATTATAAAGCTTTTTATTTCCCCTGAACACTAATGAGAAGCCTCTAAATAAAACTAAATAGGTATTTCCTCAGAATTGTCTGTATTGTTATTTGCTCCAGTTCTTTTATTACGGCCATTCTCATTTCATCATCAGCCAACAGCCAACCAAAAATGAAACATGAAAAATAAAGTAACAATAGTGCAATTTTCTTATTGTAACTTTTCCCAATAGCTGATTGGATCGAGATCAGGACTCAAACAATTTAAGCATTTTAGGCTCAGTGAATTTTGCATCTTCAGGACCAGACACAATGAAAGAGATTCATTATGCCTTCCTCGCCAATTTTCTGGCTTCTTGTGTGGGCGGAGGGCAGGCTGAGGCATGAACTACTGTACATGTCCTAAATTTCCTACCTTAAATAATCAGTACTGCACCCACATGATACATGACCTTCTGCAACAATTATACCACTTAGATTTTTATAACTATAAACAGGCAGGAAAGACAATTACGATTTGGGAAATAGGTCTAGCACAGTGCTACTGGCACCAGGATTATCCACTAGCAAATTAGAAACAGGGAAAACCAAACATCGGCTACAGCTTCCAGGCAATATGGGAACATGTGTCTCAGGAGACTCACCAGGGAGGTGTGCAGACTGAAGAACAGGAAAGGGTCAGGGAATACATCAAACATATTGGGGGAGATTTATCATTAGTCCAAAGTAACTTCTTGGTGTATAATTGTCGTAAACCTGCTGTTAAGGCAAAAGATCCAATAGACTTTGCGATCCTGCAAAACCCTGGATCCATCGCCACCTTTCACTAGGTCGAACATGCTCAATGGCCAATGCTTGTAAAGAATCAATATTACCTTGATGATAATCAATAAAGTGACATGCTACCCCAGACAATTTTTTCTTTTTTTCTCATTGTTCCAATGAACTAATTTTAGACCACTTCCCTAATCTGTTCCAAAAAAAGCTGTTTAAATTTTCTTAATGGGCATTTTTTGCATACCATACCAGACCAACAACAGCTCCATGGGGTTGAGATCTAGTGACTGGGATGGCTCTATTGCAGACAGAATGGAGTGATAGTCTTCCTTATTTAAAATCCACTATGACCTTGTACAAATCTCCCACTTTACCAGCACCAAAGCAACCCTAGACCATCACATTACCTTCACCATGCTTGTCAGATGGCATCATGCATCTTATAGCATCTTTTCAGTTCTTCTGTGTCTCACAAATGTTCTTCTGTGTGATCCAAACACCTCAAACTTAGATTTGTCCGTCCATAAGACTTTTTCCAATCTTCCTCTGCCCAATGTCTGTGTTTAGAGATGAGCGAACATACTCGTCCGAGCTTGATGCTCGTTCGAGCATTAGCGTACTCGAAACTGCTCGTTGCTCGGGACGAATACTTCCCACCGCTCAGGAAAAAAGTGCATCTCCCCCGTTTTGCTTTTTTGGCGGCCAGAAACAGAGCCAATCACAAGCCGAGACTCTGCACTCCACCCAGCATGACTGGTACCCTTACACTTCGATAGCAGTGGTTGGCTGGCCATGATCAGGTGACCCTGAATAGACTATGCCCCTTCCGCGCTGCTCGGATCATTCTGTGTCTGGATGCCGCTAGGGAGAGAGCTGCTGCTGGTCAGAAGCGTTGGGTTTTCTATTAGATGAGCGTTAGGCAGAGTGATTCTACAAGAACCCAACAGCCCTGTCTTAGGGCTACAACTTAACGTTAGACTTTTTTTTTTTAAATTGCAGTCTTGGCTTGCTGGCGCTAGTAGTGGCAGCTAGTACCATATTGTGAGGAATTTGCAGGGGGACTTGCTACACACTATCCACCTCAAACACCAAAGTGGGACAATTTATTAGGGGTTTGATTCAAAGGCACAGTCCTGCCATTTTCTTTTTATTTTACGTTTATTTTTTTCATAACTCAGCGTCACCTCATCTGGCATAGCATGTGCTTTCATTGCTTTCTACTTCGCTAGAAAATAGCCATAGGAGAATCCAAACGCTTACTTAGGCTACAATAGCGTTATATATTTATTCTGGTTGATCTGCTGGTGGCTGCCCTTGCTGTAGTGCTCTATACTACCATATTGTGAGGAATTGCAGGGGGACTTGCTACCGTTTGTTTTAGCTTCTTAGTGCGCACATATCCACCTCAAACACCGAAGTGGACAATTATTAGGGTTGGATTCAATTAGGCACAGTCGGCCATTTACTTTTTATTTTACAACGTTTATTTTGATAACTCAAGCGTCTCTCATCTGGCATAGCAACTGTGCTTTCATACTTGGCTAGAAAATAGCCATAGAGAATCCAACGGCTTTCCTTAGCTACAATAGCGTAATAATATTTTATTTCTGGTATGCTCGCTGGTGGCTGGCCTTGCTGTAGTTGCATCACTAACCTTTTGGTGAGAATTGTTCAGTGAGACTTGTCAAAGAACCGTTGTTTTTAGCTCTTATGACGCCCATATCCAGATCGCAAAGAACCGAAGGTGGGACATTTATGAAGGGTTTGGATTGAAATTAGGCACATCTGCCATTTACTTTTTATTTTTAACTTTATTTTCATAACGTCAGCGTCCTCATCATGTGCGTTCATCTTGGCAGAAATAGCCATAGGAGAATCTAATATGGCTTACTTAGGACTACAAAGGCGTTTATATATTATTTCTGGTTGATCGTGCTGTTGGCTGCCTTGCTGTATGCAGCTCACTAGCCAATATTGTGAGGATTTGCATTGAGACGTGCGACCGTTGTGTTTAGCCGCTTATGACTTCACATATCCAATCGCAAAGACCCGAAGTGGGGGGCAATTTATTAGGGGTTGGGAAGTTGAAATAAGGCAACAGTTGTCGCATTTACTTTTTATTTACGTTTATTTTTTCATAACTCACGCATTTCCATCGTGCATAGCAGTGCTTTCATAGTTGGTACTAAATAGCCTAGCAACTAGGACATAGCATCGTTTGTGGTTTTTAAAAAACTAAAAAACACACAAAAAAAAAAACAAAAAAAAGTAAAACACAAATTAAACTTTCATTTTCAAATGTTTAAACCCGAGGGCTAGGGGTATAGGACGAGGCGGTGACGTTGGCGCGTCCCACTACTGCAGGTCCGAGCCGTGTCCTGGCGGGTGAACAAACCCCGCTGATATAGGGAGCATGGGGAACAGGCCGCAGAGTACACTCCTAGGTTCATTCTGAAGTTAACTGGGACTGCGGTGTAGCACTGTTTGAGGCCAGAACAGTGCTGAACAGGTGATGTCGTGGATTGCCGACAATGCTTCGAGCATTTGTCCACCAGTCATTCTTCCACGCAGTCCACGCCTGTCACCTAAAATCGGCACTCCTCCACTCCCCTGCCACCCAGCCTCCTCTCCCCCAGTCTGGAGGTCTCCTCCAGTGCCCCCTCCCAGGAAATTTGGCATTTGAACCGCATACTCTGATGGAGCTGTTTTTCTGGCCCCTTCCACAGTCAACAACTCACTTGTCCGTGTGCTTGCTGAGCAATTTTCCGATGGCCCAGGTTTTCCACCATTCCGCAGTCTGTGGGTTGATGAACCTTCCTGTGACGTAGGGAAGAGTGTGTAAATAGGTGTCCGACGATGAGGGACCGGTTGTCATGACAGTGGTGAAGTTTTTTCAGGGCAGGAAGTCCCCGAGGGGGGAGCATACTGAGGGGATCGGAGGATGATGAGTGACAGACCCCAGCTGGTTAGAGCCGTGGTGAACACAGTTCTTCTGAGACGGAGGAGAAGTCCTCGACCAGAACAGGTTGGAGAGGCAGTGTGGGGCCATACGTAGAGGCGGCCAGAGCTGCTGCATCAGTCGCCAAATGTGTCACGTAGTGCAGCTCCGTGGCGAGGGCTCCTGCGGCGGAGGGCTAGATGTTCAGAAGTCTGGAGGTTCCTTTAACCCCTTAAGGAGCTGAGGGTTTTTTCGGGACACTTCTCGCCTCTCCAACTTCAAAATCCATACTTTTCATTTTTACGTGTCAAACCTTGTGTGAGGGCTATTTTGTGCGTACAATTTTACTCTATTCCCGAATGTTATTTTATTTTACATGCCGTGTACTGCTAAGCTAAAAAAATTCAAGTGGATAAAAGAAATAAAAAAAAAAACCGCACGTGCGTCACGTGTCTTGGTGGCTCAGTTTTTAATTCCGCACTTTCATCTTTCGCTCCAAGACACACACCTACTATTCTTTGGTTCGGTGCGATCGCGGGTGATTACCAAATTTATATAGTTTTTGTGTTTTAATAATTTTCAAAAGTTAAACGAATGTGTACAAAAAAAAAAAAAATCTTTTTGCCATCTTCTCGACCTAAAATAACTTTTCATACTTGGCGCACGGAACATGTGTGAGGGTGGTCATTTTTTTGCGAAATGAGGCGACGTTTTCATTCAGCTTACATTTGTGAGGTCGGTGCGACATTTTGATCATTTTGTTTATTTTTATTTTAATGTTATGTAAAAGTGTAAAAGTCGCATTATCGGGACATTTTGGGCGGCCATTTTCCCCCGCCTCGCAACGTCACCGACCAGGCCGTACTTTTTTTATTATTGTGATAGGATCCGGCATTTTGGGACGCGTGCGAGACCTAACATGTCTGTGATTTTTACTGTTTGTTACGTTTTTATATCGTTCTAGGAAAGGGGGTGATTCTGAAACTTTTAAAATATATTTTAATAACTTTTTTTTATTTTTTAAACTTTTTTTTTTCTTTTTTTTTTTCCACTATTTTTTAGATAGACCACATCTAGGTACATCTAAACCCTAGATGGGTCAGTCAGCTTCCTACATATATCTGCAATACTACACATTGCATACTATGGGGTTTTTGGCAGGTCCTACATTACAGGGCCAACTGGCTCATTGTAACGAACCTGCATAACCAATGTACCTCGTGTCAAAATAAGACCCGAGGCTACCATGTAACCATCCGCTCGCCGCCCCCGATTGACTTCGTGTAGCGTGCGATCGAAAAAAGATGGCGGCGCCCGCTGCGCGCCGTCTTTTTAAAAACGCCGCCCGCGACTTTGCCGTGGCGCGTTTTAGATGGTTAATAGCCGCGATCGGTGCAAGCAACCGCACCGCGGTTATTAGCGTGGTGTGGGGGTTTGGTGCAAATGCAAAAAGCCGCCCCCTCGTATGAAGAGGACTCAGCCCGCGTGAGCCCTCTCATACAATCCTTATAACCTCTGTGCCGTACAGTCGGCGCAGAGCCGTTAAGGGGTTAAGACCGAAAGGATGACCGACCGGACTGTGGTGTGCAACCTTTTGCCAAACCAGGCTCAGCAGGGGTCCCACACCACTACTACTATAACTACCACCATTTATGCGCAGTCATATGAAGCTAACCCCCCACTCATGGCAACACAAGCGTCGTTCACCTCCGGCCTGCACACCACTGCTGCGCGCTCTCCCTCTGTTTCAGCGTGATAGTCTAGCCCCCTGCCCCAGGACCCTGCCACAAAAACCCCATCGTCGCCTCCCGATCCTCCACAAGCATCCAACACAGCCGTTTAGGCTCTCCATAACCCAACTGCTGTGAATGGAAAAGGAATATAGTCAAGACAACACCCCCAACACCCGATCGCACGCCCAAACCCCCTCAATGTCCATAGCATCCTCCATGATTGATCTAGTAGCCGTGAGATGCTGCCCTAAGGCTGTTAGAGACCGGGGCTTTCGCAAACCTCATGTGCGGGGCCGCCCCTCGGGTATTTGCGGGTCCCCCACGCCATTACTTTTTCCCGCATGGTGCCGTCCAAAAAGCCCTTCCCACCAAGCACGGGTGTCATACAAACATAATCCTGCCCTGACAACTCTCCTTTTTCTTGACAAGGTCCACAAACCTGACAAACGGCCATGTGGACTATTGCTGCCGGTGCAGGGCCACTATATATCGCCTTGACGGCACATTGGATTAACTTTGCGTGGAGCTGGGACCCAACAAGTCCGAAGTCTGACCCTTGGCTGTGTGTCAATACTTACTGCCGCTGCCGGTCGCGCGAGCGGAGTAGAAGCTCCTTTTCGGGGCCTACTCGGAAAACCCTGGCCGCTGCCCTCGATCCAGGTCTTTCAGGGCCTACCACGATGGCCTAGGGACCTGCATCCTCCCCTCCGCCCACCCCTCCTCCTCCTCCTCCTATCCCACCCCCCCCCCGTCCTCCCTCTCCTCCTCCTCACTGTCCCTCCGACTACCATCCCGTGGGCATGACGTCCATCAGAGTCTGCTAATAGCTCTAGGCACAGCAGAGCAGTGCCGTCGCTAAGCGACGGCAGGGCGGTTCTCTCAAGCACTGCTGATCCTAGGGGCGATAAAAGTCAACCACCCAACACCGCCCAAGAACTAGTTACAGGATTACACAACACGGGCATCACTGCGCACGGACTGATCTGTTGGCTTTGGCACCAGAAATAAAAAAAAAACAAACCACACCGGAAACCCCGGGGCTGCTTACAACCCTGTACCGCCATTCACTGTGTTTTTTGGGTGTGCAACACGCCAGATAACCTCTGGTGGCGGCTCTGCCACCTCGGCAGCCTGACACATTGCCATCCTGGCCCATGTGTTGAATCTGATGTTCAGCGGGTGCTCAGACCTACCCAATCTGTCTATTATTGCTCACGAAGGTGCGCCGATCTTCTGGTGCGCATTTCCAGAAGTCCAGCCACAGATTTGCGCCACTCTCGGCAGCGAGCGCCTGCCTCCACTGCCCCGCTCAAGTCCCGAGTTGTGTGCGACTGCTCACAGGTGGTGAATTCAACTTAACCATGTATCCAGAGTGTTTCCCAGCAGCGCAGAGGATTGTGACTGCTGATGTCAACTTCCCACATGAACTGGTAGTCAGTGTCAGTCACTTCCCTCACTCTACAAGAGAGTGGAACGTGGATGTCTGATATCTGGTCAGGTGCTTGAGTACTTTGAGAGTCAACACAGCATGGTCGTGCGATGGCCGCCATCATCACAGCCTCCCATCACCGCTGCTTGGCTGTTGAAAAACTCTCTGATCAGCATGAAGTGGAAGCTTGCGCTCGTCACAAAGAAGGGGGAAAAGACTCCCTTGTTGATAGCAAGCACCCTCTGGTTGTTCTTTCTAGCGCATAGTCGGAAGGTGGCAGGAGGGATGAGGAGAGCGAGAGGAGATGTTGCGGACACAAGAGGGGACCCTTTGTTCCGATCCTTCCTGTTCAGGTGTATGGGCAGAAGAAGAGTGAGTGGAGGAGTTGGAGGAGGAGGAGAAAATGACAGTGCAGCCATGAGAGGGAGGGAATTCTTGCGGCTTGGCACTCTGGCCGGCATATGGCAGATTTCATGTTAGCTGCCTTGCCCGTGACCCTCGCGTTCAAGAATTACCAACCTATTTACGTGTATTCAACTCTCCTGGACCCACGGTACAAAAGCAAAATCTTCCACTCTCATCCTGGAGAGGAAAGGAGGAGTGTGAAAGGGGAAAATGCAGGTGAATACCGCAGGCCCTGGTTGCACAAGATGCTGAGAACAACGTATATTCCCTTCTGACAGCGCTGCGGCGAGTGCGTAGTCTGGGACAATAAGCGAGGAGAGTAGGCGATCAGGCACTCTGTCCCAGCACTGGCAAGGGTACGCTTTTCAAGGTCTTTTGACCAGCTTATGTACCCCAGCAAGACACTGCACCTTCCCCAGTTCAGGCAGAGATAGGGCTGATCTTACAGACAGATGTGAGGAGTACGTAGACTGACCATACCATCGTCCTAACATGATCAACAAGCTCCCTAAACTAGGGTTCAAAAGCTGTGACATGTGGTCAAACGAACTTGGGCGCTGTACGCTGTGGAGTTTTTTGCCTGCCCGCCGCTAAGGTGTTGCCGAGCGGGTTTTCAAGTGCGCTGGCTGGCATCTCACGTGATAAAGCGGACAACCTGTCGACTGACAGCACGCTACAGGCTGTACGACTTATTAAGATTGAAAGCCTGGATTTCTCATAATTCAATCTCACCAGGTGAAGGAAGCCAAACGAATAATTATGCACTCCTCGTCCTCTTTCCTCCTCTTCCTCCTCTTCCGCTCTTTTACACTAAAGCGAAGGATGGATTTTTTGACAGGGCCCCACTGGCTCTAAAGCTTAGTACTCATTTAATTTTTGCTGAGGGCCCACCTAACCCGGCCTCTGTTTAAAACATTTTTGGGACTGCCAACATACAGACCTCAATCTATTATTCAATTTTCTTGGAGGTGCCACCTACCTCCTCTTGGTTGAACACTTTTTTGACTGCCACCACAGGCACCAATCTATTTCATTTTTCTGGAGGGACACTAACTGCTCCTCTGGTTTGCAACCCTTTTTTGGACTGCCACATACCGGCACTCATCTATTCATTTTTCGTGGAGGCCACCTACTGCTTCCTCTGTTGAAAACTTTTTTGGACTGCCACATACAGGCACATCAATTCTATTCAATTTTCGGGAGGGCCACCTACCTGCCCCTCAGGTTTGAATACTTTTTTGGGCTGCAAAATAAGGCACTACCAAATTAAATGTCTCCATAGTCAGCCTCACACGGTTTGTCTCCATTGCACCGCTCCAAAGTCGTCCTTAGCTGCCTCCTTAACACGTCCCTTATCAAACGAGGTGTGTCAGCAGAGAAATTTGGGTTGTTTTCAGGATTCCACATCAAAGGTTGTACTTTGTCGCCACCGGCGGCTGCTTGTTTCCACAAATATAGCTGCAAATTTTTAATGATTAACCGATATGTATTTCCAGCCCTTCTTGCGCATTTCTCCCTCCCCACGTATCATAAGGTTTACTCCACTTACCTGGGAAAAAAAACCGATCTTGACCGCTACTGGCTCATATGCTGCCGACAGTATTTGCTACCTGTCGTTCAAGGCCTACGTACCCCTCTTCCCACCTCCCCGAAGCTACTACTTAATGCCGGGCTGGCGGCCATCAGCCAGCTCTGGACGCCTCGAGTGCGTCTCATAATGCGCACGCCGAGCGTGCAAACTCTGGGGGTGGCTACTCGCGTCCAGAGCTATAAGGGCATTCCACTATAAACCTCTCTCCATTGTTTACTACTTTGTCGCCACGGCAAATTACCCAACGTTCTTCTGGCGGCTGGACCGAAGACGCCAGCGGTCTCAGGCAGGCGGCCGTCCAGTAAGATCGGGATACCAGGCGGTTAGCAACAAACGGAGCTACGGGGATAATGGAAGCCAAGGCATCAGGGCTGCTTGTCATCACAAATATAAACACTGCGACCACCCTTCATGCATTTAAGCCGAATTATAATTATCTGAAACTTCATTTGATATTCCATCTTGCTCTTTGACATCCCCACAGCTGCCATAATCCCAAACTTATAAGAACGTCTACACTTGATCTTCATACAAAGGTTCCTGGAGAAGTGCGGTTTGGGGAGGAGCTAGAGACAGGGGCTTGGATTGGCGAAAGGTCGCCTGGCAGCGGAGCGCCAGCTCCATCCCAAGATCCAAACTAACATAGTTTTAACCTGCAGCACCTTTTAATCGTACTACTCACTAGATCACTGCCTCCATACATGGTTCCCCTTATCAAACCGCTTGTCAGCAGATTTTCAGGTGTTTTCCAACACATAATAGTGGAAACTCGGCGCGTTCGCGGTCGCCGCATGCTGGAGACCTGCAGTTTCACTCATATAGAAGCGCAACATATGGATGCCCCATACTGTCGCTCTTAATCATGGAAGTCTCCCATGGCTGCCTCCAAATGTCGTCCCCTTTTTTAATCAAAGGCGTGTGTCCGGCTCATTGTGTCGGGTGTCTCACCCAGATACGTTATGGAACTTGGTAAACTATCGCCACCCTGCGTTTTTATCCGCTAAATCTACGTCACCCTTTGTTCAAGAGGAATATTTCAGCGCTTCTGCTCACCCGTACTTTGTTCCTCTCTCGTGCCACCATGGTTTGAAGCCTGAGTTCCATTTAGGGATGTCCGCCATGTGGCCACTCTCTAGCCTGCCGCTTTGCTTCTCCGTGCCTCTGCAGCGTCCCTATATGTGTCAGGGTCATTAAATTGAGTTTTGAGGATGTCTATCTAGCTTCATTCTGTCACTCTGTCATAGCCATGCCTGTTTGCCATACATTGCATAATGGGTTGGTCGTTAAAGCCAGCCCTCCGTAGAGCATCCATGCATGCTGCCCAGCCCTGGTATGTTTCCTGTCCATTTTACAGTGGGTTGCCATCCTTTCTGAGGTTCCGCCCCAGGGGTTTTGAGCAGCTTCCCTGTGCATAAGCTCTTGGTACCCTGACGAAAATACCTGAGTCTCCCTGTGACTTCATGGGGTCGTGTATTCAGTCGAGCACTTCGAGCATGCGGAAAGTTTGGTCTCGAATACGAGATACCTGAGCATTTTAGTGCTCGCTCATCCTTCTTCGGGTGTTCCTGTTGCCTCTCCATCTTTTTTGCCTTTTATGCCGTCTCCATGCTATGTTATTGGGTCTTTGCACTCAAGACCCTGAGGTCCAAGCATCTCAGGAGTCACCCACAAAGGGTGATAAGTAGCCGGCTTTTCCCTTTGGCATGTTCTAAATGCTCTTTCTCGCTTTCTCGATCTTTACTCGTCGAGAGTTGTCCTACTCTTGCATTTGGGGCCAAATATTTCTCACCAACCCGCGCAGTGTACTGTTACTTTGGTCTTGTGGCTTCAGCATGTTGCATGGGCCTCCCTGCGCCCTTCTCTCTCTCTGGTGGCCATCCGTTGTGCTCTCCTCTGCCGAGGCGAGAGTCACCCTGTGGGTGCTCAAATTCGAAAACTCGGCCATCCAACGCCACCACACTGGCTTTCTTGCAGGGCTCCACAATAAGCGTATATATCATTTTTGTTGGCTATTTGTGTGGCTTGCTTGGGGCCTGTCACGATGGCCTCGTACCCATATGTTGATGAATTTTGCGGCGATTTGCGCCCGTTCTTTCAAGCTCTTCGCCCCCCCATTCTACCCAATTCCCTCAACCTCCGTGTGGTACTTTCTTCGGGTTTTTAATCAACTCCATCGTCTCCAGGCCCGCCACATTCCCCGTGTGTGGCTGTCCAGTGTGAAGCTCCATCCACGCTCCTCGATGGATCAGCCCGTTGTTTATTAAAAAAACAACAAAAACAACACAAAAAAAAAAAAAAAAAAATGTTTACAAAAAAATTTAACAGTTCACTAATCACTTTAATTGAATATTTGAACACCCGTAGGGCTGGGGTAGAGGAGAGGTGTGGGGCGTCCATACTACCTACTGCAAGAGGGTTCAGGCCCGTGTGGTACTCTGGCGGGGTGAGACACACCTTGCTGATATGGGAGAGGGGGGTGGCCCGCAGAGGTACCAAACACTCCCTCGAGGTTCATGTCAAGTTACTGGGCGACTTCGGGTATAGACACTGTTGAGGAGCCAGAATCACAGTGATGTCGTGGATTGTGGGACAAATGCTTCTAGCCATTTGTCCCCAGGTCAGCTTCCACCAGTCTCCACCCATGTCACCGAAATCAGATCAGCACCTGCCAGCTGCCTCCACTCAGCCTCCTTCCCCCCTAGGGCTGTCGGCCCCTTCCACAAAAATTTGGCATTTTGAACCGGCAAAACTCTGGGAACTGTTTTCTGAGACCCTTCCCGTGTCACAAACACCTTTCGCGTTTGCTGTAGCTCTTTAATATTTAATTACGATGCCCCGGTTTTTCCACAACGGGTTGCAAGTCTGTGGGTTGATGATTACAGTACTAAATTGTTGACGTAGTGGAAGAAGTGTGTAAAGAGTGTCAGACGATGAGGAGACACGGTTGTCAGACGTGGTGAAGTTGTTGTCGGCAGGAAGTCCGAGGGGGAGCAGACTGAGGGATCGGGGATGTATGAGGTGACAGACCAAGCTGGGTTGATACGGCTGGCTGAACACAGTGCTTCTGAGACTGAGGCGAGTCCTCAACGGAACGGGTTGAAAGGCAGTGGTGGGGCAGCCAGAGAGAGGCAGGGCCTCAAGAGTCTGGAGGTTTTTATAAAAAGACGCAACGGGACGACGGACAGTGTGTTGTGTAACCGAAAGTGGCCACACAAGCATGATCAGATCAGGGGTTCAACCACCACCCTTACAGCTCCTAAACCACCACCAGTATGCGCAGGATATTGAATGCTAAAACACACAAACACCCCACGTTAGTGGAACCAAGGAGCCTTTCACGCATCCCGGCCGGGCACACCAGCTCCTTCTCCTGTGTCACTCTATTGCTGCGCTTGCTAGGCGAGCCCCATTGCCGCAGGACCCCGGCCAAACACTCCTCCTGCGAAACCAACACCTTCGCCTCCACGATCCTCCAGCATCCACCAATGTCTACATTGGCCGCGTTCCAGCTCCCATACACCCGAGCTTGAGTGGTGCACTAGCCCTCAACGTCCAATCGCAAACGCTTAGCCTGGAGATGCTGTACCCTATGGCTGGTAAGAGACCGAGGCTTTCGCAATCTTCATTGCGCGGGCGGCCAGCCCCTCGTACTTGGGTCCGTTGGTCCCCAGCCGCCACTTCTTTTCCCAGTCCCTGACCACACGTTCAAAACACATAATCCTTGCCCGACCAACGTCCGTTTCTGACAAGGTCCCACCTGCCCAACGGGCACCAGTGGACGAGGTGCTCCCGGGCGGGGCCACTATATATCACGCGACGCAATTGGGTTAAACTTGGTGGAGGCAGTGGAACCCGATGTCTGACCTGGGGCTGGTCATAAGGGTACGGCCGACGCAGGATTGCGGGCGCCTACCATGCACGCGTCCAAAGGCCCTACTAATGCCCTTCTCCTTTCTCTCCTCCCACCCTCTTCCAACTCCTCCTCGAATAACGATCGTTGCATGGCGCCACATCATCGCTAGCTCTAGTAAGCAGCAGCATGGCCGTCGCTAAGCGACAGCAGGCGTGCTAAACTGCTCGGCCTAGGCGATAACGAGGCCCAGGATCTATTACAGAATGGCCACAATGCACAGATACGGTCGCCAGATGATATCTTGTGGCTCAACTTGAACACTGAAAGCAGCATGGTGTGTGTGACAACGGCCATAACCCTGTAGGCGGCTCTGCAACTGGCAGACTGACCATGTGCATGCCTGGCCCATGTGTAATCGCTCATAGTTCTCACACAGTCGAGTTCCCTGTTACACAAGAAGAACGGTTTCTCAAGACATACCCCAATCTGTCTGATTTGCTCATGAAGTGTGCGCCATCTGTGGCATTTTAGGAAGTCCACGCACAGATGTCTGCCACTCTCAGGGCAACAGCCCGCTCATCACCGACTATTGTGCGGACGTGCCCACGAGTGGAATTCCACATTAACCATGTTATCCAATCCAGTTGACCTTCTACCAGCAGCGCCGAGCGATTGTAGACTGCCAGATGTCAACTGGTAGTCAGGGTCAAAGCCCACTTCCTCAAGTCTACAATGAGGATGGACGTGGATGTCTGATATCTGTCAGGTGCTGAGTAACTTGAGGTGTCAACAACAGATGGTCAGCGGTGATGCCGCCATCAGCACCTCACCATCCCGTGCTTGCGCTCGGCTTGCTGTTGAAAAACTCTCTGGTCAGCATGAGTCAGAAGCGTTGCGCTCGTCCACAAGAGACGGGGGAAGAACGATTCCCTTGTTGATAGCCACCAGCACCCTAGGTCTGTTTTCAGGCTGTCAGGATATCGATAGGTGGCGAGGATTAGGAGGAAGAGGAGGAGATGTTGGCGAGACACAAGAGGGACCATTGTTCAGTCTTCTCCTGCACTGTTCAGCATGTATGGGCAGAAGAAGGATGACTTGGAGTAGTTGGAGTAGATGGACAGTCAGGCCAGTGAGGCGCATTGCGCATTGGGACTCTGGCACATATGGCAGATTTTTTCATGCTAGGCTGCCTATCCCGGACCCTCGCGTTCAAAGAAGCTTTTTATTCCAGCACCGATATGATGGGTTTCACCTCTCCGGGACCCACGTTACAACGCAAAATCTTTCCACTTCATCCCTCGCCTAGAGGAAAGAGTGTGGAGAATGCATTGAATACCAGCAGGGCAGGCCTGGCCACAGCTGAAACAGTATTTCCCTTCTGACAGCGCTAGCGCAGAGGGCGTGTTTGCGGGAGGACAAGTAGCGAGGGAGAGTAGGCGAGCAAGCAGCTTGTCCAACACTGGCAGGGGTAAGCTTTACAAGGCCTTTGCCAATTTTATGTCCCCCAGCAAGATACTGTCACCGTCCCCAGTCTCGGCAGAGTAGGGCTGATCTTTACAGAAAAATGGGTGAGGGAGTGACGTAGCTGACCATATACCATCAACTTAAATGATCACACAGCTCCCTACAACTACTACTGGGTTTCAAAGCTGGACATGTGGCACGAACTGGTGCTGTACCCTTGGAGGTTCTTGCCTGCCTGCCGCTAGCGTGTTGTCTGAGCGGTTTTTAGTGCAGCTGTGGCATCATCACCGATAAGCGTACACGCCTGTCGACTGACCGCGCTGAAGGCGATGCTTATCAAGATGAATAAAGCCTGGATTTCTCAGGATTTCCATTCTCCACCAGGTAAAAGAAGCTCAACCTGAATAATGTATGCACTCCTCCTCCACATTTCCTCCTCTCCTCTCTTTGTACACTAAAGCAGAGGAAAACTGGATTTTTGCCAGGGGCCAACTGGCTCTAGGTAATTACTTTACTGATTTTCATTTTTCTGGAGGGCACCCACCCTGTCCTCGGTTGAAAACTTTTGGACTGCACATACAGGCACTCAATCTATTTAATTTTCTAGAGGACCACCTACCTGCTCCCTCTTGTTTGAAAACTTTTTGGACTGCCATCTATCCAAATTTATGTCTCCATAGCAGCCTCCACAATTGTCTTATAGATGCTTCCACACGTTTGTCTCTATTTGCTACCTCCCCACATCATCTCCATATGCCTCCAAAGTCTTCCATATAGCTGCATCATACATCGTCCCCTTAGCAAACGAGCTGTGTCAGGCAGAATTTTGGTTGTTTGCATTGCTTCCACATCAAACTTGTTAACTTTGTCGCACCTGCTGGTTATCCACAAATATAATGGCAAACTTTACCATTTACCGATATTATTTCAGCGTCTTCTCTCTGCGATGTTTACATTCCCCTCACGCCCCAGAACCCAAACTATAAGAACCGCTACTACACTGAGCTTATACAAAAGGTTCTTAGAAGTGCTGTTTGGGGAGGAGCCAGAGACAGGGGCTGGACAGGCGAAAGCTCCCTGGCAGCGGACCGCCAACTCCATCCCAAAATCAACTAACATAGTTTTAACTGCAGCACCTTATCAACTACTACCTTACTGCCTCCTACATCTTCCCTTCGTAAACCGAGCGCTGTCAGGCAGAAATTTTGGGTTGTTTCATGGCTTCCTCCCCATCAAACTTGTTAAGTTTGTCGCCACCTGCTGTGTTATCCACAAAACATACTGGCAACTTTTATCATTACCGATATTATTTCAGCGCTTCTTGCGCATCTGTTTACATTCCACCTCACCCCCATACCCCAAACTTATAAGAACACTACTACACTTGATCTTATACAAAGGTTCTTAGAAGTGCGATGGGGAGGAGCCAAGAGACAGGGGCTTGGACAGGCGAAGCTCGCTGGCAGGGACCCGCAGCTCCATCCCAAGATCCAACTAACATAGTTTTAACTGCAGCACCTTTAATCTACTACTATTACTACTGCCTCCATACATCGTCCCCTTATCAAACGAGCTGTCAGCAGAATTTTCGCGGGTTTTCACCAATACATAATGGAACTCGGCGCATCTGTCGCCGCCATACTGGAGACCCTGAATTCAACATAGCAGCGCAATATGATCCCCATATCTGTCGCTCTTAATCATGGAACCATGTCCAAACAAAACAATTAAAAATAGAACCGCTATGCTACTCCATATTCCTAGATGAAATATTCAAACGAGACCCCCCGGCTTTTTGAAAATTATAATTTTTTCAAAGTAAACGCTTCTGGCCCCAGGCCCATTTTGGGTGGGGAGGAGCCGAGAGACAGGGGCTTGGACAGGCGAAAGCTCGCCTGGCAGCGGACCGCCAGCTCCATCCCAAGTTTAGGCAGCCTCAGAGGCCTCCATGCATACTGCTACTGCTGTTTCCTGTCCATCTCGCCTCAATGATCCTCCACAGCGTCCACCAATGTCTCCAGGTTGCACACCATGTGCAATGTCTCCCCTCTTCTGTCTCGCCAACATTCTCCTCCTCTTTCTCCTCATCCTCGTCCACCTCCTCCGATATGCGCTGAGAAACAGACCTGAGGGTGCTTTGGCTATCAACAAGGGAATCATCTTGTTTGAGCACCGCCTGCTGTCGCTTAGCGACGGCACTGCTGCTGTGCCTAGAGCTACTGACTGATGGCGCCATGCCCACGGATCGTAATTCGGAGGAGGAGGTTGAGGAGGGGTGGGAGGAGGAGGCATAGTAGGCCTTTGAGACCTGGACCGAGGTAGGCCCCGCAATCCTCGGCGTCGAAAGTATATGACCAGCCCCAGGGTCGGACTCTGTCCCAGCCTCCACCAAGTTAACCCAATGTGCCGTCAGCGATATATTGTGGCCCTGCCCGGCAGCACTCGTCCACGTGTCCGTGGTCAGGTGGACCTTGTCAGAAATGGCGGATGACGTTGTCTGACACGTTGTCGGGAAAAGTAGTGGCGGCTGGGGACCGAATACCGAGGGGCGACAGCCGCCATGAGGTTTCGAAAGGCCTCGGTCTCTACCAGCCTATAGGGCAGCATCTCCAGGCTAAGTAGTTTGGAGATGTGGATGTTGAGGGCTTGGGCGTGTGGGTGGTTTGCACTATACTTCCTTTTGCGCTCCAGCGTCTGGGGTATGGAGAGCTGAACGCTGTGCATGGAGACATTGGTGGATGCTGTGGAGGATCGTGGAGGCGAAGATGTGGTTTTCGCATGGGAGGTGTTTGGGCCGGGGTCCTGGGCAGGGGGCTGACTAGCAGAGGCAGCAGATGACACAGGGGAAGGAGCAGTGGTGTGCCCGGCTGGAGGTGAACGGGCTTGGTGCCATTTAGTGGGGTGTTTAGCATTCATATGCCTGCGCATACTGGTGGTAGTTAAGCTGCCTCTCCATCTGGCCCCACCACTGCCTCTTCCAACCTGTTCTCGTCGAGGACTCGCCTCCGTCTCAGAAGCACTGTGTTCACCCGGCCTGTCAACCCAGCTTGGGTCTGTCACCTCATCATCCTCCGATCCCTCAGTCTGCTCCCCCCTTGGACTTCCTGTCCTGACAACAACTTCACCACTGTCTGACAACCGTGTCTCCTCATCGTCCGACACCTCTTTACACACTTCTTCCACTACGTCAACAATGTCATCATCACCCACAGCAGCAACCGGACAAGTGTTTTGTGACTCTGGGAAGGGTCCAGAAAACAGTTCCTCAGTGTACGCCAGTTCAAATGCCAAATTTTCCTTGGAGGGGGCAGACTGGGGGGAAGGAGGCTGAGGTGGAGGAGCTGGAGGAGTGCTGATTTCGGTGACATGGGTGGACTGCGTGGAAGACTGATTGGTGGACAAATGGCTAGAAGCATTGTCCACAATCCACGACATCACCTGTTCACATTGTTCTGGTCTCAACAGTGCTCTACCACGAGTCCCAGTAACTTGAGACATGAACCTAGGGAGTGTAACTCTTCAGCGTTCCCCTGCTCCCTCATCAGCAGGTGGTGTCATACCCCGCCCAGGACCACGGCCTCTGACCCCTGCAGTAGTTAGAAACCCACGTCCACGCCCTCGTCCTCTACCCCTAGCCCTCGGCTTCAACATTTTCAAAGTTAAAGTGTAAACTGTAAATATTTTTGGATTTTTTTTTTTTTTTTGTTTTGTTTGTGTTTTTTTTTATTTTTTTACAAAATGATGCTATCCTATTGCTATGGCTAGTTTCTAACCTATACTGACAGCACACAACTGGATTTTGTGCTGTGCCTGATGACTTTGAGTTATAAAAAAAAATTAAAAAAAAAATCAGCAGATTCAATCAAACCCCTAATAAATTTTCCCACTTAGGTGTTTGAGATGTTAGTTTCACTAAGAGCTAAATAGAACGTTCCCAAGTCTCCCTGCAAATTGTTCACAATATGGTACTAGCTGCACTACTAGTGCCAGCAAGCCCTGCCACAAGCAAACAAAAAAAAAATATATATATAACGCTATTCTAGCCCTAACAAGGGCTGTTGGGTACTTGTAGACTCACTCCTGCCTAACAGTAAGCTAATATAAGAGCCTAACGCTATCTCTGCAGCAGCAGCAGCTCTCCCCCTGACGGCATCCAGACAGAGAATGATCCGAGCAGCGCTCACAGGGGCTAGTCTATTCCAGGGTCACCTCATCAGGCCAGCCAACCACTGCTATCGACGTGCAAGGGTACCACGTCATGCTGGGTGGAGTGCAGAGTCTCCTGGCTTGTGATTGGCTCTGTTTCTGGCCGCCAAAAATCAAAACGGCGGGAGATGCCATTTTCTCGAGTACGCTAATGCTCGAACAAGCATCAAGCTCGGACGAGTATATTTGCTCATCTCTAGTGCAGATTCATTCAACTGCTGAGTATATGTTTATTTGTGCACTCTGTTGCTCAATGTGCCCCCCAATGTTGCTCAATGTGCATCTGTGGTCGACTTTCTGAAATGCGCACAGAAGCGGCGCACCTTCGTGAGCAAATCAGACAGATTGTGATATGTCTTGAGGAACCTCTGAACTATCAGATTGAACACATGGGCCAGGCATGGGACATGTGTCATTCTGCCGAGTTGCAGAGGCGCCACCAGGTTACGGCCGTTGTCACACACAACCATGCCTGGCTTCAGAATCAGCGGTGCCAGACGCAGATTGGTCTGCGCCGTGATACCCTGTAATAGCTCTTGGGTGGTGTGCCTTTTATCGCCTAGGCTCAGCAGTTTGAGCACCGCCTGCTGTCGCTTAGCGCCTAGAGCTAATTCGGAGGAGGAGGAGGTGGAGGAGGGGTGGGAGGAGGAGGCATAGTAGGCCTGATAGACCGTGACCGAGGTAGGCCCCGCAATCCTTAGCGTCGGCAATATATGAGCGGCCCCAAGGTCAGACTCGATCCCAACCTCTACCAAGTTAACACAATGTGCCGTCAGCGACACATAGTGGTCCTGCCCGGCAGCACTCGTCCACATGTTCATGGTTAGGTGGACCTTGTCAGAAATGGCATTGGTCATGGCACGGATGATGTTGTCTGACACGTGCTGGTGCAGGGCTGGGACGGCACATTGGGAAAAGTAGTGGCGGCTGGGGACCGAATACCGAGGGGCGGCTGATGCCAAGAGGTTTCAAAAGGCCTCGGTCTCTACCAGCCTATAGGGCAGCATCTCCAGGCTCAGTAATTTGGAGATGTGGAAGTTGAGGGCTTGGGCGTGTGGGTGGGTGGAACTGTATTTCGTCTTGTGCTCCAGAATCTGGGGTATAGACAGCTGAACGATGGAGACATTGGTGGACACTGTGGAGTGGGGTGGAGTGGGGTGTTTAGCACTCATATGCCTGCGCATGCTGCTGGTCCGTCTGGCCCCACCACAGCCTCTTCCAACCTGTTCTGGTATAGGACTCGCCTCCGTCTCAGAATCACCCGGCCTATTAACCCAGCTTGGGTCTGTCACCTCATCATTCTCATGATCCCTCAGTCTGCTCCCCCCTCGGACTTCCTGCCCTGACAACAACTTCACCACTGTCTGACAACCATGCTTCCTTATTGTCCGACACCTCTTTACACACTTCTTCCACTATGTCAACAATGTCATCATGACCCACAGACTGCGACCGGTGGAAAACCTGGGCATCTTAAAGAGCTCAGCAGCAACCGGACAAGTGGTTTGCGACTCTGGGAAGGTCCAGAAAACAGTTCCTCAGAGTATGCCAGCTCAAATGCCAAATTTTCCTGGGAGGGGGCAGACTGGGGGGAAGGAGGTTGAGATGGATTAGCTGGAGGAGTGCTCACTTGGATAACATGAGTGGACTGCGTGGAAGACTGACTGGTGGACAACATTAGTTGAAGCATTGTCCACAATCCACGGTGCTCTACCACGAGTCCCCGTAACTTGAGACATGAAGCTAGGGAGTGTAGCTCTGCGGCGTTCCCCTGCTCCCACCAGGTGGTGTCTCATCCTGCCCAGGACCACGGCCTCTGACCCCTGCAGTAATTGGATTCCCACGCCCTCGTCCTCTTCCCCTAACCCTCGGGTTCAACATTTTTAAAATTAAAGTTTATTTTATAGACAAAATAGAAATATAAACTGTAAACATTTTTTTGTTTTTTTTTGTTTTTTTGTGTGTTTTTTTATGTTATTTTTTTTTTGTAGAACAAAACGTGCACAAGAAATCAGACAGCAACCACAGAAGATGATTGCTATGACTAGTTTCTAAGGATTTTGTGCTGTGACTGAGTCTGACACTTTAACTTTTGAAAACGCTAATGTAGCCCTAACAAGGGCTGTTGGGTTCTTGGAGAATCACTCCTGCCTAAAAGTAAGGTTCTTTTAGAATCACTCCTGCCTAACAGTAATCTACTATAACACTTTCCCTGACCAGCAGCAGATCTCTCACTAACGGAATCCAGAAGGAGAATGATGTGAGTAGCGCGGGCAGGGGCTAGTATATTCCAGGGTCATCTGATCAGGCCAGTCAACCACTGCTATCGACATGTAAATGTACCACGTGATGCTGGGTGTACTGCAGAGTCTCCTGGTTTGTGATTGGCTCTGTTTCTTGCCGCCAAAAATCTAAACTAATTTTTTGGAGTGGGCGAAGTACTCGTCCGAGCACCGAGCAGTTGCGAGTATGCTAATGCTCGAACGAGCATCAAGCTCGGACGAGTATGTTCGCTCATCTCTAGTTCTGGAGTATAATATCATTGAATAACATAAACATTGGTAATACCATCAAAACATGTACAAACCTGCAACATGGTGTACGCTATGTTAGTTGTTTAGTTCTGCTCTTTATTTGTTTGTTTAATGGTTTCAGAATTTTTTGATGGGACTGTGTGTGTGTCTAGTAATTTTAGTGGATATAATATAGCAGGAAGATGGGGGGTAGGCAAGTCTGTAGGCCACCATAATAGATGTTTCACATCTTTGCCCATGAAAGAAAGGTCTCAAATCTTAATCCCCTAGTGATGTTAACACAATATAGATCATTTCTAACAACCATAATTTCTAATTTTACTCAGAGTTATTAGCTCCTATAACTCAGTGATGTTTAGTGTATAATTCCAGAATGTGAGTGGGGATTCTCTAACCAGACACTTCATAATCCCTCTATGCTTTTAGATGCTGACAATGTGCACTTTTATTTAGCTTCAGTCTTCTAATATCTGACACATAGAAAAAGAGAGATGAAAGATCAGAGTCATGAGCTGGATTTAAGACACAATGATACACTCAGCTTTGCTGCCTCACCTATAACACACACATAGTCAGCCCTGCCATGCCTCCCTCCCCTAGATAAAGATCTTATCTTGTCTGTACTTTTTAGAGTAAACTGCGCATGCTGTTTGCTGACAGGAAGTGCCTGTGTCTGAGCTGGTCTTGTAAGGCAGTGGAGGAGAGGCATGAGGTAGGAACTTAGTTTATGAAGTTTCTTCCCTCCTAGATATTTCATGATCACCTGTGAGCTGCTGTATATTATCAAAAGTGGAGGCATTTAGGAACCTAGGAACCCCCACATAAAGTTAGAGAGCTGAGTCACCAAGTGCAGAGACCTGTGTTCCAAGTGTCCTCTGGCATTAACATTGTGCTGATGACTGCAACCTCAAAGACAAAGTTTATCTAGCAGTGCTATTTTTGTTTAGTAAAAGTTTTTTTCAATAAATGTTGATTGGAGATTAATCATTTCGGAAACAATAGAATGATGTTACATTTTCTTTTCCTCTAGGTTGCTTACTGTGAACGGGATGAGTATAGATGGTTAAGCATTTGTTTTGTATTTCACAATTATTACATTCTCAGTAAAATGTTTGCCATTAAAATAAACACATAACCCTCCCTGCTTTTTCCTCTACTTTGCCTTTTCAGCAGGGGCATCACTTTGTCAAAAGATCTGGGGCCCATACTCCAGATATTTTAGCTGCCCGGGAATTAACATTTGTCCCGCTGTCTGGGAATTCCTCCCCACTCTAATCCCGATCTTTGTCCTGTGGACACAGATCGTGATGAGAACGTGTGCACTTACTGCTTTCCCCAGCAGGAGCTCCAGCCTCTGAGAGAATATTACTGCCTGGAGGCTGCAGGACCTGTTATTATGTCATGATTACATAACCTGCCGGGGATAGCAGTGCACAGAGCTGCACCAGTGAGGTGATAGGGCATGATAGGGACTAGGGATGGAGGAGAATATGGGGGGCTGTGTCGACACATTACTTACTGGGGGCTGTGTGTGGGGCATTACTGGGTGGCTGTGTGGGGGATATTACGGGGCGGCTGTGTGGGGGATATTAATGGGGGTCTGTGTGGGGGACATTACTGGGGGCTGTGTGGGCGTATTACTGAGGGGCTGTGTGGATACATTACTTGGGGGCAGATTGAGGACATTACTGGGGGCTGTGTGGGGACATTATCGGGGGAATGTTTGGGCACATTACTGGAGGGATGTGTCAGGGACATTACTTACTAGGGGGCTGTGTGGACACATTACTGGTGGGCATTGTGGGCACATTACTGGGAGGGCTATGTGGGGGACGTTACTGGGGGCTGTGTGGGGGTCATTCGTGGGGGAAGTGTGGGCACTTTACTGGAGGGCTGTGTTGGAAACATTAGTTACTAGGGGGCTGTGTGGAGACATAACTGGGGGTAACTGTGTGGGGGACATTACTGGGAGGCTGTGTGGGGACATTACTGGGGGATTTGGGGCACACTACTGGGGGGCTGTATGGAGAATATTACTGGGGATAGCTGTGGAGGACCTTACAGGGGGGCTGTGGGGCACATTACGGGGGGATTTATGGAGGGGCATTTCGGGGGGTTGTATGAGGAACATTACTGGGGGTAGCTGTGTGGGGGACATTACTGGGTGGCTGTGTAGAGAACATTACTGAGGGGGCTGTGTAGGGCACATTACTGGGGGTAACTGTGTGGGGCACATTAATGGGGGTATGTGTGGGGCACATTTTTTGGGGCACATTCACAGGTGGCACTAGGACGGTCCTGGGTTTGATCTCATTTGCGTTTCCAGTGAAACCTATGTGAGCGGTAACAAGCACCTGGTGTTGTTTAAATGCAAGACAAAAGTGTGAACGCAACCTTATAGTATTTGGGGATGATTGTTAGGGGCAGCAGCAGGATAACACTGTCAGGGAACCAAGATATAGGGACAATGAGGAACATAAGATGTGGTGATGCTTAATGGAGAAGATAGAGGACACTTCACCTGCAGTCACTGAATGTAACAAGTAGGGATTTCTCCTGTGTCTGTCCCTGTATATACCCTCTGTAAAGTTGTTATTGGCACAGCATTGGGGCCTGTGCCTTGGATCTTTTACAACCCTAGAAACGCTCCTGCTTTTCAGTATTACATATCTGTTATTAGGCTTACAGCTGTATTAATCCCTGGTAATGTAATCTGTTATTACTTAAAATAGGTGCACTTCATGGCTATAATCAAGAAAATATCATCTCTAACAGTGTATTTTAAATCCATTTCATCAATGTGTCTCTGATGACCTTATTCATACAACAATTTACTTTAAACCATGTGGCTTGAATGCAGTAAATTATAATGGTTCTAAATACAATTTTGAGTGACAGATTTCATGATCCGGTTATGCTATTATATATGATTAATTTATTCTTAATAGGTACCTACACACTACTACTCTGCCCTACTACACTAAGCTACATTATGCAAACAAGCGAGGTATAGGTATCAGGGGCGTTACTAGAATAGATGGGGCCCCATAGCAGACTTCTGAATGGGGCCCCCCTTCCAGTTTTAAAATTTGCATATTACACTCACATATAAACACTCACATTTATTTACCTATATACATAAACATACAGTTCATACACCCACATTATACACTCTTACACACATACACATCACGTTTCACACATACAGTGCCATATACAAACGTACAGCATGTATATAATGGTGCATATCCTTTATTCTTTATTGTTAGGTTGGATGACGGGGTCCCCTTGACACTGTGGGCCCCATAGCGGCTGCTATGGCTGCTACCACTGTAGTTACGCCCCTGATAGGTATCAATTGTAGGTTTTTTAATATAGCAGATGATATTATTTTATAGACTATTGAGTCCTGCAAAGTAAGGACACTGCAGTATTAATTATAAGGATCACATCACTAAAAGGCTTTAACAAGAAATAATAACATTCATCAATATTAGACCATTTTCTATTTCACTCTTGCTCTACAGACGTGATCCTGGTAGGATACATCCTAAATAGAGATGAGCGAACATACTCGTCCGAGCTTGATGCTCGGCGAGCATTAGCTACTCGAACTGCTTGTGCCGGACGAAAATTCGCCCGCTCGAGAAATGCATCTCCCGCCGTTTTGCTTTTGGCGGCCAGAAACAGAGCAATCACAAGCCAAGAGACTCTGCACTCCACCCGCATGACGTGGTACCCTTACACGTCGATAGCAGTGGTTGGCTGGTCAGATTCAGGTGACCCTGGATAGACTAGCCCCTGCCGCGCTGCTCGGATCATTCTCTGTCTGGATGCCGCATTAGGGAGGAGCTGTGCTGGTGCAGGGACAGCGTTAGGGTTTTATATAGTTACTGTTAGGCAGGAGTGATTTACAGAACCCAAAGCCCTTCTTAGGGCTACAATAACGTTATACTTTTTTTTTTTTTTATTTGCTTGTGGCTGGGCTTGCTGGCACTAGTTAGCGCGATCTAGCACCATATTGTGAGGAATTTGCAAGGGGGGACTGCTACCGTTGTGTTTAGCTCTTGTGCCACACATATCCACCTCAAACACGAAGTGGGACAATTTATCTAGGGGTTTGAGTAGAATTAGGCAGAGTTGCTGATTTATTTTTTTTTAGCTGTATTTCATTTATAGCTCAAACTCATCTGTGCAAAGCAGTGTGTCTTCATTGTAGGCTACAAAATAGTTATAGGAGAACCCCAGGCTTACTTAGGCCTACAATAGCGTTATATTTCCTTTTTTTGTTTGCTTGTGGCTGGGCTTGCTGGCACTAGTAGTGCAGCTAGTACCATATTGTAAGGAATTTGCAGGGGGACTTGCTACCCTTGTGTTAGCTCTTCGTGACCCACATATCCACCTCAAACACCGAAGTGGACAATTTTTGGTGGTTTGATAGAATTAGGCAGAGTCTGATGATTTTTTTTTTTTAGCTGTATTCTCTTTTATAGCTCAAACTCATCTTGCAAAGCAGTGTGCTCTCATTGTAGGCTACAAAAATAGCCATAGGAGAACCCCAACGGCTTACTTAGGCCATACAATAGCGAATTATTCTTTTTTTTGTTTGCTTGGCGGGCTTGCTGGCACTAGTAGTGCAGCTAGTACCATACTGTGAGGAATTTGCTGGGGAGACCGCGACCGTTGTGTTTAGCTCTTAGTGGACACGCATATCCACCTCAAACACCAAGTGGGACAATTATTAGGGGTTTGAGAGTAGAATTAGGCAGAGTCTGCTGATTTTTTTTTTTAGCTTTATTCCATTTTAAGCTCAAACTCATCTTGCAAAGCAAAATCCAGTTGTGTGCTGTCGTGAGGTTAGAAACTAGCCATAGCAATAGGATGCATTGTTTTTGTTAAAAAAAATAAAAACTAAAACAAAATAAACCACAAAATTTTTTTTTCAAGATACACTTTAATTTGGAAAATGTTTAACCCGAGGGTAGGGGCAGAGGACGAGGGCGTGGACGTGGGCGTCCAACTACTGCAGGGGTCAGAGCCGTGGTCTCTGGCGCGGTGAGACACCACTTGCTGATGGGGGAGCAGGGGAACGCCGCAGAGGTACACTCCCTAGGTTCATCATGTCTGTCAAGTTGGGAATCGTGTAGAGCACTGTGAGGCCAGAACAGTGCGAAGAGGTGATGTTCGTGGATTGTGGACAATGCTTCTAGCCATATCCACCAGTCAGTCTTCCACGCAGTCCACCCATGTCACGAAATCGGCACTCTCAGCTCCTCCACCTCAGCCTCCTTCCCCCAGTCTGCCCCTCCCACCAAAAATTGGCATTTGAACGGCATATCTGGAACTGTTTTCTGAAGCCTTCCCACAGTACACCAAACACTTGTCCTGCTGCTGCTGAGCTATTTTCCGATGCCTAGGTTTTCCACCAGTCGCAGTTCTGGGGTGATGATGACATTATTACGTAGTGGAAGAAGTGTGTAAGAGGTGTCGGACGTGAGGAGCAGGTTGGTCAGACAGTGGTTGAAGTCTTGTCAGGGCAGGAAGTCCGGGGGGAGCAGAATGGGATCGGCAGGATGAGGAGGTGACGACCCAAGCAGGTTGACAGGCACGGGGTGAACACAGTGCTTTGAGACCGGAAGGCGAGGCGTCCATAGTCCATAAGCAGACAGGTTGGTGGAAGAGGCGTGGTGGGGCCAGACGGAGAGGCGGCCAGAGCTGGTGATCAGCGCCAAATGTTGCCCTAGTGAACTCCCGTGCGAGGGCTGATTTTCAGAAGTCTGGAGTTCTTTAAGAAACACGGATGACCGACGGACTGTGGTGTGCAACCTTTGCCAAACCAGGATCAGCAGGGTGTCCCCCATACTAGCTTAACTACCACCAGTATGCGCAGGCATTGAATGCTAAAACCCCCTCAATGGCACCAAGCCCGTTCACCTCCGGCCGGGCACACCACTGCTCCTCCCTGTGTCATTTGCTGTCAGCCCCACGCCCAGGACCCCGTCCCAAACACCTCCGTGCGAAAACCCTTCTGCCTCCACGATCCTCCACAGCATCCACCAGCGTTCAGCCTCCATACCCCAGACGCTGGAGCGCAAAGAGGTATAGCGCAACCCACCCACGCCCAAGCCTCAACGTCCACATCTCTACAGTTGCTTAGCCTGGAGATGTGCCCTATAGGCTGGTAGAGACGCAAGGCCTTTCGAAACCTCATGGCGGCGGCCGCCCCTCGGTATTCGGTCCCCAGCCGCCACTACTTTCCGATGTGCCGTCCCAGCCTGCACAAGCAAGTGTCAGAGAACATATCCGTGCCCTGACCCACAGCCGTTTCGACAAGGTCCACCTGACCACAGGACACGTGGACGAGAGCTGGCGGGCAGGGCCACTATATACGCTGACGGCAAATGGGTTAACTTGGTGGAGGCTGGGACCGAGTCTGACCCCGGGGCTGGTCATATACCTGCGACGCCGAGGATTGCGGGCCTGATCGGTCCAGGTCTCAAAGGCCTTACTAGCCCCTCCTCCCACCCTCCTCACTACCTCCTCTGAATTACCATCGGTGGGCATGGCGCCATCAGTCGGTAGCTCTAGGCACAGCAGCAGTGCCTTCGCTAAGCGACAGCAGGCGGTGCTCAAACTGTGAGCCTAGGCGATAAAAGCACCACCGGCCAAGGCTATTACAGGGCATCACGGCGCAGACTGATTGTGGTGGCACCGCTGAACCTGAAGCCAGGCATGGTTGTGCGTGACAACGGCCTGACACCTGGTGTGGCAGCTCTGCCAATCGGCCAGACTGACACAGGTGCATGCCTGGCCCATGGGTTAAATCTATGTTCAGCGTTTCCTCAAGACATACCCCAATCTGTCTGATTGCTCACGAAGGTGCGCCGCATCTGTGCGCATTTCAGGAAGTCCAGCACAGATGCTGCCACTCTCAGGGCCAGCGCAGCGCCGCCTCCAACTGCCCGCTCACCGAATGTTGTGCGACGTGCCCACGAGGTGGAATTCAACACTAACCATGTGTATCCAGAGTTACCAGCAGCGCAGAGCGATTGTAGACTGCCAGATGTCAACTTCCACCAGAATGGTAGTCAGGTTAGTCAGCTTCCTCAAGTCTACCATGAGAGTGGATGGGATGTCTGATATCTGTCAGGTGCTGAGTATCTTTGAGGAGGTCAACACAGATGGTCAGTGGTGAGCCGCCCATCATCAGCCTCACTATCAGCTGCCTGGCCAGTTGAAAACTCTCCTGAGTAGCAATGAAGTCGGAAGCTTTGCGCTCCTCACAAGACGGGGGAAGAAGATTCCTTTTTGATAGCCAAAGCACCTTAGGTCGTTTCTCCGCGCATATCTGAGGAGGTGAGGAGGATGAGGAGGAAGAGAGGAGAATGTTGGCGAGACAGAAGAGGGGACCTGTTCAGTCCTTCACTGTTCAGCGTGTATGGGCAGAAGGAGAGGAGTTGGAGGAGTTGGAGTAGGAGGAAATGGACAGTCAGGCCAGTGAGGGGTGGAAGTGATTCTTGCCGTTGGGACTCTGGCATATGGCAGATTCATGTAAGCTGCCTATCCCGTGACCCTCGCGTTCAAAGAATTTATTCCGCACCGATTACTGGGTATTCACTCTCTGGACCCACGTACAAGCAAAATCTTTCCACTCTCATCCCTGGAGAGGAAAGGAGGTGTGAGAATGCATGACTACAGCAGGCCCTGGTGCACAAGCTGAAAACAGTATCCCTTCTGACAGCGCTAGCGGCAGAGGGCGTACTTCTGCGGGCAAGTAGCGGGGAGAGTAGGCGACAGGCAGTGTCCGCACTGGCAGGGGTACGCTTTACAAGGCCTTTGCCAGTTTTATGTCACCCCAGCAAGACACTGTCACCTGTCCCAGTCTCGGCAGAGTAGAGCTGATCTTTAAAAAGATGGTGAGGGAGTACGTAGCTGACCATACCATGTCCTAATGATCCAAACAGCTCCTACAAACCTGGGTTTCAAAGTGGACACTGGAGGAGAACCTTGGCGCTGTCGCTGGAGGTTCTGCCTGCCTGCCGCTAGCGTGTTGTCCGAGCGGGTTTTTCCGTGCAGCTGGTGGCATCCTACCGATAGCGTACACGCCTGTCGACTGACAGCGCGTGACAGGCTGAGGTTATCAAGATGAATAAAGCTGGATTTCTTCCGCATTTCCATTCTCCACCAGGTGAAAGAAGCTGAACTGAATATGTATGCACTCCTCCTCCTCATTGTCCTCCTTTCCTCTTTGTACACTAAAGCAGAGGAAACTGGCTATTTTTTGCCAGGGCCAACTGGCTCTGGCTTATAGTACTCCATGTATTAATTTTCTGGAGGGCCAACTACCCTGTCCTCTGTTTATCAATTTTTGGGAGTGCACCATACAGGCTAAATATGTAATTTTTCTGGAGGACCAGCTACTGCCCTCTGCTTTGAAACTTTTTGGACTGCCACTACAGGCACTCAATTTATTTAATCTTTTGGAGGACAGCTAATGCTCCTGGTTTGAAACTTTTTTGGACTGCCACATACAGGCACTCAATTTATTTAATCTTTTGGAGGACCAGCTACCTGCTCCTCTGCTTTGAAAACTTTTTGGACTGCCACATACAGGCACTCAATCTATGTAATATTTCTGGAGGACCAGCTACTGCTCCTCTGGTTTGAAAACTTTTTGGCAGCCACATACAGGCACTCTCTATGTTAATTTTTCGGGAGACAGCTACCTGCTCTCTGGTTTGAAAATTTTTGGACTGCCCACTACAGGGCTATCCTAAATTAAATTGTCTCCATCAGCAGGCCTCCACAGTCGTTCTTTTATGCTGCTTCACACGTTGTCTCCATTGCTACCTACACGTCATCGCATAGCTGCCTCCACCAAAGTAGTCATATAGCTGCTCCTACATGGTCCCCTTATCAAAAGAGCTGTTGTCAGGCAGAATTTTGGATTGTTTCATGGTCTTTCCATGTTAACTTTGTCAGTACTGGTAATCCACAAATATGACGGCAAACTTTTATTATTACATTTATTTCAGCGCTTCTTGCGCATCTGTTTACATTCCTCCCCGCCACACCCCAGAACTAACAACTTATAAGACGCTCACACTGTAATCTTAAAAGGTTTTAGAAGTGCTGTTTGGGGAGTAGCCTAGAGACGGGGCTTGGATTGGCGAAAAGCTCGCCTGGCAGCGGAGCGCCAGCTCCATCCCAAGATCCAACTAACATAGTTTTAACTGCGCACCTTATATCTACTAGTTCATGCATCCATACATGGTACATTATCAAAAGAGCTGTGTCAGATTTAGGCGAATTTTGGTGGTTCTGGCTTCCACATCAAACTTGTAACTTTGTCGCCACCTGCTGTGATCCACACTATACTGGCAAACTTTTATATTTACCAATGTTATTTCAGCGCTCTTGCGCATCTGTTTACATTCCCCTACCCGCCAGAACCCAAACTTATAAGAACGCTATCTACACTTGATCTTATACACAAAGGTTTCTTAGAAGTGCTGTTTGGGGAGTAGCCTAGAGACAGGGGCTTGGATTGGCAAAGCTTGCCTGGCAGCGGAGCGCCAGCTCCATCCCAAGATCCAAACTAACATAGTTTTAACCAGCACCTTAATCTACTACTAGTCACTGCCTCCATACATGGTCCCCTTATCAAAAGCAGCTGGTAGGCAAAGATTTTGGGTTGTTTTCATGGCTTCCTCATCAAACTTGTTAACTTTGTCGCCCCCTGCTGTGTGTAATCCACAAAATATATGTGGCAAATGAATCATTTACCGATATTATTTGAGCGCTCTTGCCACCTCCTTTGGTTTCTCTGCCAACATTGGGTTTTAAGCCTGAGTCCATTTGGGGTATGTTGCCAAGACACTCTATCGCCTAGCGCTGCTGCCGCTTGCCTCTGCATAGTCCCCTATAGTGTAAGGTCCAAATATGGATGTTTAGATGCTATCTTAGCCTCATTCGGTCACTCTGTCATTGCCATGTATGGTGCCCAACTTTTGGTCATATGGTGCGATTAAGCAGCCTCAGAGGCATCGCATGTTGCCCTGCTGTTTCTGTCCATTTCGTGGTGTTTCCATCCTTTTCTGAGGTTCCGGTGCTTGGCCAGTTGCCTGCGATCCTTGGTCCCCTGATGAAAAAAGCTCGAGTCCCATTGACTTCAATGGGGCTCGTTATTCGAGACGAGCACTCGAGCATCGGGAAAAGTTCGTCTCGAATAACGAGTACCCGAGCATTTTAGTGCTCGCTCATCTCTAATCCTAAACAAAGGTAAAGTATAAAAGATAATGGATCAGATTTATCAAGCTGTCTGAAAGTCAGAATATTTCTGGTTGCCCATGGCAAACCAATTACGGCTCAGCTTTCATTTTACCAGTGCCAATGAATATTTAAAAGGGGAGCTGTGATTGGTTGCATTGGGCAACCTAGAAATACTTTCAGGCAACCTAGAAATAACTTTCAGACAGCTTAATAAATCTGCCCCAATATATCTTTCTGCATCTAGCCCCTGTTTGTAATACTGGAGCTCAAGCTATGTTATAAAGAAATATAGGAAAGATTTGTATTTTTTGGTTACAAATACCTCAAAGTGTACTTCATAGTGTATTTACAGACACAATACAAACCAACTGATCAATACCTGCCAAACAATATTTAATTGGGAATTAAATGGTGGAATTTAAGATGGTCCACATTGCCATCCCTCAGGAAGGACTTCGGAATCGTGTTGGATCCCAAGTATGAGCTTTCCATAGCCACAGTGATGTCACTAGCAGCATGAGCTCTTCTAGAGTTACATGAAGGCACTAACCACAGACACTTCATTTATTGCCATCAGTAAGTTTCACTCAGTATCATTGGAATACTATTGGGTACTAGCTGCGGAGGACAGCATTTTGACCATTTTACATGTTGGAATTTACTTACCCATTTTGTGTTAATCTGCATATGTTTGGTGTACTTGGTATCTAGCCTCTGAGTATACAATGAGAAGTAGACTTTTAGGTGCTGGTAACCATGTAAGGGCATTCCCACCACCATTAACACCTTAGCGCTCTGCGCCGTAGCTGTACTGCGGTGAGTCCCGCGATTAGCGCTCAGCGCAGTACAGCTACGGCGCAGAGACGATGCCGATTCAGCGCTGTATAGCAGCCGAACCGGCATCGTTAGCCGCGGGATTTCAGCGGTAATCTACCGCTGACATCCCCGGCTAACACCCGCGGTCGGAGTGGGCTCCGATCGCGGGTGTTTAACCCGTTAAATGCCGCGGTCAACGCGACCGCGGCATTTAACATGCCTTCTGGGGGTCTTTACCCCACGATCGCCCCCCCCACGCGCCGTTTGTCGGGGGGGGGGGGGGGGCGAACGCTGTTTTGGCTCCTCTGGGGTCCGATCGGGACCCCAGAGAAGCCTGGAGGGTTTACCTTTAAGATGGCGCCTGTGACGTCATCTTAAAGGCAAAGTGTCAGCCTATGCATCTGCATAGGCTGGCACTGATAATACCCTGCAATACATTAGTATTGCAGAGTATTATCAAGAACAAGCAATCAGATGATTGCTTGTTCATATCCCATGGTGAATCATGTAAAAAATGTACAAAATAATGTTTTTCAATAAAAAATTACTTTATAAATCACTAAAAATGCCCATAAGCCCCAAAAAATATAAAGAGACATATAACGCTCAAAAAAGTCTAAATCATAACACAAACCCCACATATATAGTATCACCGCGTCCGTAACAATCCATAGAATAAAACTAAATAACTATTGAACCCATATGAAAAACGTCAAAAACCCGACAAAAATTATGATTTTTACCTATTATATCCCACTAAAAATGCAATAAAAAGTGATCAACAAAACATATGTACTCCAGAATGATATTGTTGCAAAGAACAAAATGTCCCGCAAAAAACAAGCCATCAACCAGCTCTGTAGCCAAAAACGTAACAATGTTATGCCACTTGGAAGACAGCGATGCAAAAATGATAGATTTTTCCCCACATTAGGGTTTTATTTGGCAAATTTAGTAAAACATAAGAAAAAATATTCATGTCTGGTATCCCCGTAATCGTATCGACCCATAGAATAAAGATAACAGGATTATTAGGATATACGGTGAACACGAAAAAAAAAAAAAGTAAAAAATCCAGTACAGAATTGATGCTTTTCTACTCATGACCTCAAAAAAAGTTCCAAAATTTTCAACAATAGGTGATACCAACCCCAAAATGGTAACACTGGAAAAAGCATCTCTTCCCGCAAAAAAAATGCCGTCACATGGCCCAAATAACGGAAAAGCGAAAATTTTATAGCCTTCAAAAGGGGGCAACCAGAAAACTAAAATCCTGGCAGCTGCAGGGTGCTCCTTCCCTTCTGCGCCTCGCTGTGCACCCATAACACAAGTAACGGCCACGTGTGGGGGGTCGCTGCACTCAGGAGAAATTGTAGAACAAATTTTATGGTGAGTTTTCTCTTTTTATCTTTTGGAAATGTGTAAATTTTAGGGCTAAATGAATGTATAACCGACAAAATTTGACCATTCTAAATTTCACCGCCATTTTGATTCAATTACTTTGAAGATCTCAAGGGGTTAACAATCTTTGTAAATGCTGTTTCTGATAGTTTGAGGGGTGCAGATTTGAAAATGGGTTGGCTATATAGGGGGTTTTGTTGCTAAATATGTAAAATTTGATTTCAAACAGTATTTATCCCCAAAATAGTCAATTCCGAAAATACGGAAAATCGCTATTCGATTTGTAGGTCGCGTGACGTCAAAATAAATTATCCAAACATTTCAAAAATTATGAAAATGTAAAGTAGACAAATGGGAAATGTTATTCTGCAAGTTATTTAGGTGGTAAATCTATCTGCCTGAAAACGCGGTGATTTAGAATTTCGAAAATGGCAAATTTTTCTAAAACTTCATAATTTTTTTCTTTTTTTTGTAAATAAACGCAAAACTTATCAGCCAAAATTTACCACTAAAATGAAGTACAACATGTGGGGAAAAAACAATCTCAGAATCGCTTTGATAAGTAACAGTGTTCAAAAGTTATTACCACAGGAAGAGACACTGGTCAAATTTCAAAAAAAAGTTGCGAGCCTTAACCTGCAAACAGGCTGCGTCCTTAAGGGGTTAAAGGTGCAGCTGTTATTTCTGACGGTTTTATGTTCCTTCCAATGTTTTTCCATTTTAGTTAAAAAAGCATTTACCAGCAGCTGCAATAGCACCTCTTAGTTTCAATTGTAACAGATATTGTTTAGGATTCAAATTTTATTTAAATATTCTTTAGAAAGGGTACAAATTCCATAAAAATTCCATTTACTTACCTGGTCCATTCGCATACCAGTGGCGCATTCTCTGCGGTGGATTCGGGTCCAGCCGGGATGGCGCTGCTGCGCTGAAGTTCCCCGGAATGCACTGGAATACACCGAGCTGGGCTGAGTGAAGGTAAGTGCAAGCTCCGCGACACATTTTTTTTTTAAATGCAGCGGGTTTCCGTTCGGCCATGCCCCCCGATTTCCGTCGCGTGCATCCCAGCGCCAATGCGCCACAATCCGATCGCGTGCGCCAAAATCCCGGGGCAATTCAGGGGAAATCGGTGCAAATCGGAAATATTCGGGTAACACGCCGGGAAAACGCGAATCGCGCCCATAGTAAATGACCCCCAAAATGTCACAGTTGACAGACTTAGAAAGTAAACAAATCATTGGACTGAGAGAAGCAATATATGTGCAAGCAGATAGTTTTGACCTAGCCGTTAGGAGCTGTTCAGAGAAGTGGCTATATGAGGGCTTCTAATTGGCATTTGTCAGCTGGATAAAGCTTACTGCAAGTGTTTCCCAGCAATGTCCAATTACTTCCATGGTGTGCCTAGTTGTCAGGTTATTGGCAAACATTTATGGGAACGTCTAGGACATCCGCTTTGGCAAACTATAAGTGTGGAGAAACTACAGGAATGATATGTATAGTTTTGCATAGTTTTTTGGATTCTGGTCTTTACTCCCCTGTTCCCAAATGCCTGACCTTTTTTTCCCCATTTGCAGAGATGTAAGAGGGTTGTTTTTTTGTGGGACAATTTGTACTTCCTAGAAGCAATATTTCATTTTTTTAACATTCTACCAAAACATTGTAGACTGTCCCCCACCATCTAAAGCCTTAAAGGTAATCTGAAAACCCATAGAATTGGCTACAGCATGCAAGAACTTCACTGCTATTCTAACTCACCTTATGTCTTAATGTACACTCCATAATACAGTAGATTGTGAGCTTTCAAGGTCAGCGTCCTCTTTCTATTAGATCCAGATTAATTAGTTTTTGTGTATTTTGTACTTGCCTTTGTTCTCATCTTAATGAAATACAGGCAGTCCCCTACTTACGCGGTTCCGAGTTACGAACAACCCGTAGATACGAACGGGGTCCTGGCCTGCGCATGCGCAGCTGAGAGCCCCGTTTGTGTCTAGGAGTGGCCCGTAACTCAGATCGCAGATACTGTCCTAAGTTCTGTGCCCTGTAGAAGCGCTTCAGCGATCTCGGCGGAGGGTGGCTGTAACTAAGGACCGCGACCGCGTCTTTAGTGATGGCAGCAGTATCGCGACCTCCGCCGAGATCACGATACTGCTGTCATCACTAAGGACGTCCTTAGTGATGACAGCAGTATCGCGATCTCGGCGGAGGTAACTAAGGACGCGGTCGGCGATACCAGCTGCTTCTTCTGTATTGGCACAGAAGCGCTGTTTTAAAAAAAAATGTAAAAATCCAATTGTCACAGGGGCAATAAGTGAAGTTCAATCTGAACAGGAGCACAAGCATGAAAACCAACTTAACATGCTTGTGCACAGTTGCCTGTCATATAAAACAAACAAAATATTGTCTGGAGTTACTGTACATTTATAAAATACACCAGATCTGACTTACATACAAATTCGACTTAAGTACATACCTACAGTCCCTATCTTGTATGTAACCCGGGGACTGCCTGTATATGTGAACCTTGTATCGAATGTACAACCATATGGAATTAATGGTGCTCTAGAAATCAATGATAGTAATAATAACAATAGTAATAATATTAGTAATAATAATAATAATAATGATAATCTATTCTTATAGCAATCTAATGAATATTCAATGCAGTGTACTTGACCAATTCATCCGAGGTGGCAATTCAACGGGTTCTTTTATGGTACAAGCATCAGGTCCAGAACGTGGACCTTCATCAGGCATAACACATAATAATTATGTTATGCCATATTATTATGTGTTATCAACGGTCCTTGTTCTGAACCAAAACACATTGCTTTTACTAATAAAGAATTTGTTCAACTGCCACCTTGGTTGAATGAAGCAAGATTCTTAGAGAGCCAATCCTTTTTATCCTGTTTCATCCTTTTCCTTCTCTATTCAACTTACAACGGTGAGCCTTTCTCCTTTCCAGGTTGCATATATTCATACAATGTACTTGCTGGAAAAAGTTATGCATGTAGTGATATTGCAGAAGTTGCCATTTTTCACAGGCAATGTTTTTACACTGTTTCACTGTGGGTCCAAATTACACATCCCCTTTATTTTTTGGGTTCGTACAATCACTGAGATAAGAAATTTATATTGTTTTTATTATGTTTTAATACCATTAAAGAATCAAAAAACATTAGTGTGATTCAGAGAGAAGAGCCCCTGCAACCTGCTGGGGATTGCTGGACAATCTGTGGCGTGCAGACTCTTTTGGAGTTGGCATATGGTCTATAAAAGCTGCTCAGTACTATTACTATTAGATTTTGTACACAGGGGAACAAATCTGTATAATGCAAGTGTAACATTACGTAATAGTTATTTTTATCAATTTGCTGCAATGTTAAAGACAGCTATGTGAGTTCTCTTGCTATTACACTCTGGCTAGTCATGAGAACTTCAGAAAGCCGGGCTAGTCATATGCGCAGAGAATGACCTTACTGAACTACCACTGAAGCAGTACATTGATTCAGGAAATGCAGTGCTGTGCAGAAGAGCTTTATTCTACCTTAAAGCATTTATTTTTATAAAATTATAAAATTCTATGTTTTGCAATAACTAAGCCTTTTCACATTATTGTGATTCACTGAGATATTTATTCTTTATCAATATGTTCAATAAGATATTTATATAGAAAAATGACTTGTCTGCAAAGCAAAGTCCCCGTGTATCACACTGTCAGCAGAAGCCTTTATACTCGTTTTCATGCTGCTTTTGAGCGAAGCTTGCTCTACATGACCATTACAAATAGCAATCATCTCTGGAAGCGTTCAGACAGATAGAAGTGTTATGTTGGCCTAATTTTGGCAGGACAGTAAAAGCAGTTTTCTCATTTTTATACTGTAGGCTACAACTTCTCTTTGTGCACTATGCCACTTATTATAGTGATTGTTAGCCACATTGAATTCTGTAGGAAGAACACAAACTTTAAAGTTCTGCTTGCACTCAACTTCATGCTATTTTTGGTGTTTTGATCTAGTACATTTGAAAAAAAAATTGGAGTCACTTTGCAAGTTTTCTTCATTAAAAATGTCCTATCGTTTTTGTCTACAGCTCCTAGGGCTACAGGATGAAAACAAACTCAGTGTAGTCAGATCCTGCAGTCATATTCACATCCAGCTGTCCTCTAATTTTTGATTATGCACCAAAATATTTAGATCAGTCATAACATTAACCCCTTTCCGTTCCTGCATATCTAATTTAAAGCAAACCTGTCACCAGCAATGTCATTTCTAGCTGGAGACAGGCTCCAATAGTCTATTCCATGCTGATTTAAAAAATACCTAATCTATTTCGGTACTTTATACAACTTTATTTAACACTACCTGGCTCCCTGCCAGCAGGGTACAATGAATCCTGGGCTGCTTAGGGGCAGCCTGTGTGTGCCTGTGTCTCCTCATGCATTCTTCCTCTACTTCTCACCAATCCCCCTCCCTGCCCTGACTGCTCGATGCACATGACAGCGGGGGAGTTGGGATGTGGAGGAAAGAAGATTTAGGTACAGTCACATAGGTTGCTGCATCTGCGCCTCCTTTCCCACTCCGTCCCCTTCCCCAAGACTCTCCTCATGCTGCTGCCTGGAAGCCAGGTAATGTGAGATTAAGTTTTCTAAAGTACTGAAATGATTCAGAATGCTGACAAAGGCATTTTTAAAAACAGAAAATCAGCCTAGCATAGCTATTGGAACCTGTCGCTAACTAAATCTGACATTTTAATGCTTCTGTTACCGTGTCACATTACATGTTGAAGTGTAAGTGATTGCTGCTGTCATACAGAGTTGCCAAACACAACAAAGTAAAGTCAAGGAGGAAGGAATAAAAACTTAAAAGGAAAATTCCTATTTTAGCAAAAATAGGATCAAAAGCACCAATTTCTCACAATTTTTTAGATCTCTGCTTGTTGTCATTCAAGAAGTACCGTATATACTTGTGTATAAGCAGAGTTTTTCAGCACAAAAAATGTGCTGAAAAACGTCCCCTCGGCCTATACACGAGTCTATTACCCCTAAAAAATTACCCACTTAAAAAAATAAACTTAAATACTTACCCTCCGATGTCAGCGCGGCTCCCCGATGTCGGCGCGACTTACCGATGTCCCCGATGTCAGCCCGTCCCGTCTTCTTTCTTCTCCGCGGCTCCTCTTCTCTCTTCTTTCTTCTATCATCGACGCGGCCATGGCCATGGCCGCACATACTATGACGTTAGCAGCGGCCGCGTCATAGTATGCGCCTGCTAGAAGAAAACATGGGAGCGGGAAGAGTGAAGAGGCGCCGCGGAGAGGAAAGGAGACGGGACGCGCTGACATCGGTAAGTCGCGCCGACATCGGGGAGCCGCGCTGACATCGGAGGGTGAGTATTTGAGTTTATTTTTTTAAGGGCCATGGGGGCAGGCTGTATACTACTAGGGGCAGGCTGTATACTACTAGGGGCAGGCTGTATACTACTTGGGGGCAGGCTGTATACTACTAGGGGGCTTGCTGTATACTACTAGGGGCAGGCTTTAGACTACCTAGGGGGCAGGCTGGTAATACTACTGGGGGGCTGCTGTATACTACTGGGGGCTACTGTATACTACAGGGGGCTGCTGTATACTACTAGGGGCTGGCTGTATACTACTAGGGGCAGGCTGTATACTACTAGGGGGCAGGCTGTATACTACTAGGGGGCTTGCTGTATACTACTAGGGGGCAGGCTGTATACTACTTGGGGGCAGGCTGTATACTACTAGGGGAAGGCTGTATACTACATGGGGGCTGCTGTATACTACATGGGGGCTGCTGTATACTACTGGGGGGCTGCTGTATACTACAGGGGGGCTGCTGTATACTACTGGGGGCTGCTGTATACTACAGGGGGGCTGTTGTATACTACTGGGGGCTGCTGTATACTTCTAGGGGCTGCTGTATACTACTAGGGGCTGCTGTATACTACAGGGGGCTGCTGTATACTACAGGGGGGCTGCTGTATACTACTAGGGGCTTGCTGTATACTACAGGGGGGCTGCTGTATACTACTAGGAGCTGCTGTATTCTTCTGGGGGCTGGCAGGCTGTATACTACTGGGGGCTGGCAGGCTGTATACTACTGGGGGGGTTTGACCAATGCATTTCCCACCCTCGGCTTATACCCGAGTCAGTAGTTTTTCCCAGTTTTTGGTGGTAAAATTAGGGGTCTCGGCTTATACTCGGGTCGGCTTATACTCGAGTATATAGGTACCTGTTCTTCCTCTAGATAAAACAGGTCCATGGTCATGTGAGGTCACACAGATGCACGGCTTGTTATAACACACAGCTCTAATTACTCTCATGGATACATTTCTATCCACTGGAAATAAACATCCAGAGATTTAGAAAACTATCAGGAATTGATACATAAGTTCTATACATATTTTAGAAAATTGTAGGTCTTTGTTTAGATATATACAGTACCAGCATTCCCTCCATGTTAAAATATACAGCTTCAGCAGCCCTGTATTTAGATTTTTACAAAATCCGGTGATTCCTGCGTGTCAAGACTAGCAACACAAAGCATCTGGATCAAGATGAAGAGGAGCAGGTTTTTTGTAGGTTTTTAAGGGAAATCTACCATTAAAAATCAAGCATTATAAACCACCGACACCTACTTAGATCCAGGCACTGTCACTATGGTAATCTTCTCAGCATAATCTTCAACATAATTTTAAAAGTTGATTTTAGAAGGCCATGGATAACAAATATAAGGAGATTACCACAGTCACATAGCCAGGATCTAAGAGTAAGTGTCCCTGGTTTATCATGCTTGATTTTGATGGTAGATTTTCATTTTCTAATTGTGATAAGGGGGTCCCATATTTCTTCTGGGAATGTAGCATCAATTTGCTAATTTGCATTGTATGGGAATGCACTAGTATACGCCTTGACTGCCTCCATCATTCCCACAGAGAATGGCACTTCCTAATATAATATATTTTATTTTTATAGAGAAATTAGCTGTGGTAAAATAAATTTCATTCTGTTTCCCAATAAGCTATATTGTGTGAATCATCCAACAGTCTGTTGAAAAGCCTCCATTACTTGTTTATTGACATAGTTCAGATTGTCATTCATATGTAGTACCTGTTGTTTTATGACATTGTGCAATTTGATATTATTATAATTGCATTGCTATGCATCAGCCTTATATCTTCTATACCTTTACAATTCTACTTGTCAATTCATATACACTCACCGGCCACTTTATTAGGTACACCATGCTAGTAACGGGTTGGACCCCCTTTTGCCTTCAGAACTGCCTCAATTCTTCGTGGCATAGATCCTGCAAGCTTCTTCCGTTTTCCTCCTAACATAACAATTGTCATTAAGGCCAAACAGTTCAATTTTTGTTTTGTCAGTCCACAGGACACACCTCCGCCAAACAGTTCAATTTTTGTTTTGTCAGTCCACAGGACACACCTCCAAAAATATAGGTCTTTGCACCTGTGTGTATTTGCAAACATTAATCTGTCTTTTTTATGTCTAGGTTTTTTTTTACTTCTGGCTTGGGGTGTTACTAAAAGCCCTCTGTTTTGTAGCTCCATTTGCTCCACTTTACCCTCCCTCTGCTTGATTGAATCTCATGGCAGAAGAGCTAGTTTCAGCATACAGTGGGAGGGGGAAGAGCTTCTTGTGTGAAGCTGCAGCACAGAGGGTCTCTGGTAACACCTCCCAAATAGCCCTTCTGACTCATTAGCATAATTTTAAAAGTAGATTTTAGAAAGAAGGATAATAATAATAATTATTTTTTTATATATTGCACACAGATTACACAGCACTGCACAGAGCTTGCTGGATCGGTCCCTGCCCCCATAAGACTCACAATCTAATCAACCTATCAGTAGGTTTTTTGGTGTTAACCTGGATGGGACTTGAACCTGGGACCCCAGCCTCAAGGCTGTAGTGCTAACCACTGAGCCACAGTGCTGCCCTACATAACAAATATAAGAAGATTACCACAGTCATGGTGCCTGGATCTATGTGTGCCCCTGACCTAAGTGTCCCTGTGGTTTATCTTGCTTGATCTTGAAGGTAGATTTCCTAAAATAAATTGGCTTCCTGTCCTAAGATATCAGTAACCAAGAATCAGATCTTTACAAGAGACAGGAAACAATCTCTTTTGTCCTCAGTTATTATTAGTATAGTTATTATTTTCTGTAATATTATTAGTATTTCCCAGCAACATGAATTTGAACATGAATTTCTTGTATTTTTTGTATTGTGGTTTTGGAAAGTTCTTGCTCAGTCTTCAGGACGCACCTACAACCACTGCTATTGGAGTGAGTGTAGGAGCTATTGGATTAGGTGTGCAGACATTTGTGACTGCACAGCCCCCTCCATCCACTGGAGGTCACACACATTGCCAAAGTACCGTAGGAGTGACCCTATTAGTTTCCTTTACTTACCCTAGTACATTTTTGTTATGTTAGCCATTAGATATTGGTGAGTAAGTGCAAAGTTGTACATCACTGCCACTTTTGCAGTCTGATATTATGCAGATTTGAATTACCGGCTGTGTGAGTTGGACTCTTATATATTCTTACTAATATCCTGCAATTGTTGTTGTCTTTAGAGAATTGGTTGAATCATGAATAGGAAAAGAGGTACCCAGTGGTATTACATAAGAAAAGTGCTTACCCCCTTTATATACCTCTTTCCAATAAATATGGCAAAAGTTCACCTCATGTTGTAGCTAAATGCAAATACATTACTTTCTAGTTATTACTCTTTAAAGTAATCCTTGGGTTGTTTTCTACCTAGGTATTTTGTTTTGTGTCAATATGCCATTAAAATAGCTTGTAAAGGTCTGTGCTGGGTAATGATTTCTTTATAGGATGCAATATATACATGGGGACATAGTTCAAAATGTTAGAAGCCGTCACTTTGATTAATGATCCTAATGACATAAGAGAATTTTATTATAACACGTATTTGAGTTTTTTCACTTACACAGACCTTGTTATTCCTCATTACAAAGCAATAGCTAGTTGTGGACCATGTGCAGCTGCAATATTTCTGCTAACCTACATTTATTAGCCGGTCATCCTATATTGAGGGTATAACCTTTACCTATTTTTCTTCTCTTCCTATTTCTCTCCATTCCTCAGGGTTGTTCTTATTATAAAAATCACAAGGGACTTTAATGAACTGAAAATAGATACTCTGAAAAGTGACTCATACATTTTATTCCAGCAGCTAGTTTACTTTTACCTTTTTGCTAGAATAAAAAAGGGAATTTCTTTGAAGTTGAGGCTTTATCCTGTAAAGCTTTTTTTTTACCATTAGCATTTTTGTGATTTATTGCTACAAGTTTTCTGGCTATTAAAACATATTTAGTATATTAAAGTTCCTTTAAAGCTACTGTACCAGCTCCAAACTTTCCTTTATGTACTTGCACATAATTCATCCCATTAGTTTTCCTGGTACATAGAACATATTGGGGCACATTAACTAAGAGTAGTGCAACCTGCACTAAATGCAGTTTGCCTTTATAAAAGGGCAGGGTGTGCCAGATTCATGAATCTGGTGCCCCGTTCTTCATGGATCTGCACTGCCCAGACAGAGCGCACCAACTTTTTTTTATGCACCTTTAACATGGGGCGGGCAACACAATTCTGATTGAATTTGCATGCTAAATCTGCTACTGTGTGGGTGGGCGGCACAGTGAAGAAAAGGGGGTTCAACCCGGTGGGTGCAGGCTACGGCGTGTCTGATCCAAAGACCGCTGCATTCAACAATAAACCAAAAAAGTAGCAGCACTCCGTATCCAATTTCAAGGGTGTTATTCACCAATAATGAACTGTAGCAACGTTTCAGCACCTCAATGTGCCATTATCAAGCTGATAATGGCTACACTTGAGTTAGCTGAAACGTTTGCTACATTGTTCACCAGGTGAATAACACCTTTGATTGGATACGGAGTGCTGCTACTTTTTTGGTTTATTGTTGCATGCTAAATCTGGTGCAGGGCCCGACTGAGCAAGGGAACCCCCCCTGATTTATATCGCATGATGCTTAGTGCAGCTCTGCCATAAAATGGTTGCGTTTGACACATTTATGGTGCAAACACATCTTAAGTACCTGTGTAAGCAGTTTGTACCTAATAGAATGTGCAAAGTCCGTCAGAGCCACATAATGCCTCTTTATCACAGTCTGAGGATCACAGACCAATGATCGAACCAGTTATCAGTGAGAAGTGTTCACCGTTCTTATGCCATTGTGTTTTGTGGAGTGGTCACTTTCAAATGGCTATGTACAAGTAAAGAAGTTTGGACTGTATCTGCGTCTTTTATGTAATACCCCGTATAAACAGGGTCTCAAAAGTTATAAAATATTGCTTTTTTCATTTCAGTTATTTATTTTAAGGCTTTATTTTAATGCAGTTTTATTTTTGTAGTTTTTTATTTAGATTTTTAATGTATTTTTACCTGGTGGCTGGACTAGACATTATCATTTTAATGGGTCCATTTAATGGGTCCATTAAAAGAATAATTTTGTTTTACATTGTGTCTCCATGAACTTATTATAGTCCTTTAAGCTTTTCTTTAGTAACTGTTGCCTGGATGAAAATTAGCCCAGTTAGATCCGTCTCCTGTTCTTACGGGACATATTGATGGGGTTCTTGAGGCCTGAGCAGCTATAGGAAGGCCATGATGGTTTATCACTTTTTTATTACTCTAGGAACAGCTGCGTCACGCTTACCAGTATAATCTTCTCTTGATGCACCAGTGTTAGGACTTGCCCCGTGTGAAAAATGACAATGCTAGGATAAACCTTCAGGTGGTGAAATCCAAGTCTTGGTAGCTATCATTAGAAAGTTGTTCTTTAGCAGTAATAAGAAGAATTTTATGTAAAGGGGTTTTCCCACGAATAAAAGTTATCATGTGGATAGGACCTAACTTGCTCAGTGATGAGACCCCCACAGATCACAAAAACGAGGGGTCCAATGGGGTCCCACGTACCTCTATCGGACCCCTCATCGCTCTGTCATTCTAATGGAGCAGACAGCCACGCATGACTGTTCTGCTCCATTAATCTATATGAAGCTGACGGAAATTACAGAGCGCCGCACTCAGCGATCTCCGTCAGCTCCATAGAGATTAATGAAGCAGAACGGTGATGCACGGCCGTCTGCTCCATTACTCTTATGGAGGCGATGAGAGATCTCCACTGATCACCAAGTTAGGCCGTATCCCCTGGATAGGGCCTAACTTTTGTTTGTGGGAAAACCCCTTTAAATATCCTTCTAATATCCTTCACAGATAAAAAGTAGCATGCTAACTGAACTTTTATTTACTATAGATTAAAATCTAAATACTTTATAAATACATGTACAAGCAGTTTGCATGTTCTTTTTAGTGAAAAGTCAGGCAGAAAACTGGCGCAAACGCTTTAATAAATGTGGGTCTATGTCTACCTATGTCTTAGTATTATCTACAAAGCCACGTGAATTAAGTGTCACTCGGAGGTAGCATCTGCACTGTAATTCCAGCCGGGTCGTTTGAGTGGGTGTCACACGCTCTCTCAGAGCATCGGCACCGCATGTCCCAAAGGCCACATTAGGAAAACCAGTGCAGGCTATGAGCATACCTACCACTGGTGTAGACAACCCACGTGTGGTCAATTGACATATCACTATTCCTGCTCTCTCCCATGTGCTTTGCCCTAATACATCTAAGGCTACATTCACACTAACGTATGGGGGACGTATATACGTCCGACGTATATAGGGCCGATATACGTCCCCCATAGGCACATGGGCGCATCAGCACCCTACGGGACGGTACAGTGCGCACCACTGCGGCACCGTACCGTCCGTACCCGGTAAAAGATAGGACCTGTACCTATCTTCCGTATACGGCGCCGTGCGCATATAGTGCTATGGAGAGGGGCGGGGGTGAGCTGCGCTCACCTCCTCCTCCTCTCCCCATACACTGCTGTTGCCCGCTACGGTACGGTACGGGCAGGCAACGGCACTGTGAATATAGCCTTAGACAATAAATCTATGGGGCAGTGCACCTATGAGTTTGGCAGGTGTCCATTAGGTGCACTTTATAAAAACACTCTACTACTCTGCCCTATTTGTACTTTTTATATGTTTGTGCGTCCTATTTTTCTTTTCATCTGTATGAAATCAAAGTAAATTTTTAACCTGCTACTTTTCACTTCTGCCCCCATTTCCCTATACAAATAATACATTTACCCCCTGTATCTCACATGTATTATCTTACCTTTTCTTTTATCAGAGCACCTACATGTGGGTATTAAAAAGACCTCATAAAAAGAGATATAATGGAAGACTTGAAATTATTTGTCTTCTAACTCTAAGTAGTATTTGATCAGTGTAGTACTATAGGGATTAGAATGTATTTTTCTGTACAAATGATTTTGTGACTTACAAAATATAATATTTGGTTTTCCCTTTGCTATCAAATTCATAACTGAACAGCAATAAAATAGGAAGTGTTTAAATTAAGTCACGTAATGCTATCAGCGAAGCCGCATTGCATCATGTAACATGCTGATAACTCCAATTATGTGAAATGATACAAACTTTTTCTATAGCAAGTGGAACTATGCCACAGGGGGTATTCTATCCCCACTGCTTCTGAATCAGCATGTTACTCTGGTTGCTGATTACTATGTCCCTGGATAGCGTACGCCTCGTACATTATTCTTTTTATTTATTTATTTTACATATCTACAACCTTATAGATGAAAACTAAATTTGATTTTTTTGCTCTAGAGCTATACATGATGCTCATGAAATAGTCACTCTAATTTCTCTATGTTAAAATGCTTCCCCCGTTTAACTTATGTAATGCCACTGAGGCTTTGCAGTTTCATTTTACATTTTATGTTATTTTTATGTGCTATGAGTAACAAATTCACTTACTTTCTTAAATCACCGCCGGTTTGTGAATATGAGTCAAAGCATTCCTTTTATGACTGCCTAAAATCTTAGTTTGTGCTATGGTGTTCATGGGCGAAAATGAGTTTTAAAAGATTTGAAGCTGCTGTTTCTTGAGATCAGCCACAAGAAATGCACAAACATAGATAAGGTTACTTCGCCTTGCGTAATTATATTTTTTTTATATTGATAGACAAAATATTTGGTGGTTTTATGAAATTTACCTTTAGAAGCGCTATACCAGGTAAAATAAATATACTGCAATAAAGAATATATGCTGTTAAATAGTTTGGAATTAGTTTCTGTTGCTCAATCACATTAATGTGTGCCATTGTTAGGGCACACAATTGAAATTCCCGAATGTATCCTTCATAATCTCAAAAGGATGACTTTACAAATAATTCGTTTTTTTTCGTAGTTTTTCGACAGAAAACTTTTTTTTTTTAGTTTTTCACAATTTTTTTTAAAGGAGAGAAAATTGAATCACCCTGCTGCTCAAACACACAAGGCAAAGGTGCAGCCCACAACTGCAGACAATGTAATAGTGCAACAATTAAGCAGTTGTAGATGGTTTTGCTAATTTTTTTTAAATACTCCAAATAGCACAGGGTATACAGCCAATACACAAATTTTAAAGGGATATTCACATTGACATTGAATTAATCTTCCATATATATACATTTAGTCAATCGGATGATATTTTTTTTTAAAACTTACCTGTGTGAAGATAATTTCTGCTGGCCACCTATACCAGAGTGCCAGGATGGTCATATCCAAAGGACAGCTGTTTAGTTTCTAAAGGACAACAAAGCTACCTTTATGGGAAATTGTCTCAAACAGGTAGATTTTAATAGCATGCAATTGCAGAATTGTATGTACCGTATATACTCGAGTATAAGCCGACCTGAGTATAAGCCGAGACCCCTAATTTTACCACCAAAAACTGGGAAAACCTATTGACTCGAGTATTAGCCGAGGGTGGGAAATGCATTGGTCACAGACCCTATAGTATACAGCCTGCCCCCAGTAGTATACAGCCACCCCAGCCTGCCCCCAGTAGTATACAGCCACCCCAGCTGTCCCGGTAGTATACAAGCCTGCCCCAGTAGTATAAAGCACTGCCCAGCTGCCCCAGTAGTATACACAAGCCTGCCCCCAGTAGTATACAGACTGCCCAGCATGCCCCCAGTAGTATACAGCAATGCCCAGGACTGCCCCCAGTAGTATACAGCATGCCCAGCCTTCCCCAGTAGTATACAGCACTGCCCAGCCTTCCCCAGTTAGTATACGCACTGCCCAGGTGCCCAGTAGTATACAGCACTGCCCAGCTTGCCCCCAGTAGTATACAGCACTGCCCAGCCTGCCCCCAGTATTATTCAGCACTGCCCAGCCTGCCCCAGTAGTATAAGCACGCACAGCCAGCCAGCATTAAAAAAAAAGAAACTATATTACTCCTCTCGGTGGCCCCGATGTGCAGCGCTGCTCTCCCGATGTCCGCGTGGCTCGTCTTCTGGCTTCCGCGTCCGTCTTCTGTAACACCGGGCGAAAAACATGGTGGCGCCCAGCGCGATGTATATAAGCCAGAGGACAGGCGCGGAAGCCAGAAGAGGACCCGTGCGGACATCGGGGAAGCAGCGCTGCACATCGGGGCCACCGGAGGGTCAGTATATAAGTTTATTATTTTTTAAGTATTTTTAAGTGACTATTGTGACTTGTGACTCGTGTATAAGCCGAGGGGACGTTTTTCAGCACATTTTTTGTGCTGAAAAACTCGGCTTATACACGAGTATATACAGTATATGCAAATTAATTGAATTAAATCTTAATGCCCTGATGGGAATATCCCTGTAACTAAAAGCAAAAATATAAAATGTCCCCAGAGTGATCTTGCTCTTATGGCTTCAGCCTTTGCTGGCCATGGCAAGAAGAGCCAACAGGCTATCATAAGCTGCTCAACTTGAAAAAGAAAGAGGTACAGTGCCAACTGCTGGTGACCATAAATATGAAATTGTCTATATTATATGAATAGATTGACATATAATTATCTACCAACTTATAGGAAAGTACAGGCTAGGGTTTTCCTTAAGGGCTGACATACATTGCTGCAAAGTTGTTGTGAAAGGCCTTAAAGCAGTTGTACCAAATTTAAATCTGATTGGTGGTTGTTTGATTTCTGATTACCAATTAAGTAAATGGACCACAGATCACAAGAGTTGGAGAAGGAGGTCAAGTATGCTTCCTTATAATCCATTCAATATTAAGGGAGTGTTGGAGATTGACAAGTAAAACACTCAGTAACTACAGCACTCCTATTTACTGTGCTGGTGAGTGCTGGAAAACTGTGTTCAGCTATTTCTGATGCTCCTATAGTATTGAATTAAGCTACAGGATGTCTGCTTCTGCATCATTCCTGCTGCTTTAGTACAGCAATAACCTAATTTACATAGACAAAGCAGAGAGAAATTTCACAGTCCCTGGACGATGCATGCCATAATGTTATTAGAGCTAGAGCAAGATGGTAGCCCAATAATCATGGAAAGTGAAGATGTTTTAACCACATACAGACAATAAAAAGAAATAAGAACATAAAGTGTTTTGATTTTCCATGTTGTTTGAAGTCAAAATGGAAATTGCTAATACATTTCCCTTTAAGGCTAAGTTCACACTACCTTTCAAACTTTGTTAAAAAAAAAAAGGAAAGATCTGAGGTTTATCGTATTATTTAAAAACCCCTTTGACATCAATGTAGATTTCATGTCATCCATTATGTTCCTTTAGGTAAGTATCTTTTATGCATGCGTTGTTTGGATGGAAAAAATGGCGGTGGCTACAGTACTTTTCCTTTCTTTGAAAAAAGCGCATGGATATGGATGACATAAAATTTTCATTGATGTCAATTAGATTTTTAACTGATCCATTAAACCTCTCATCTATACCGTGTTTTTCAGACTATAAGACACACTGGACCATAAGACGCACCTAGGTTTTAGAGGAGGAAATAAGAAAACATGTTTTTTTTCCCTAAATAGTGTGCTAAAATATTTAATAAAGTAAACAGTAAGGTAACGGGGCCATACTGAGCGGTGCGGTGCAGCCATATTTCTCTTTGGAGAGGGGCAAGCAGCACTCACCCCCTCCTCCTCTCCTATGCTACGGTACTGCAGGGACACGTTCGTGTGAATGTAGCCTAAGGGGACTGTGTAGGGGATACTTTTATTAAGGCTACATTCACACTAACGTATGGGGGACGTATATACGGCCGACGTATATACGGCGATATACGTCCCCCATACACTTCTATGGGCGCACGGCACCCTACGGGAGCGGTACGGTGCCGCACACGTGCGGCACCGTACCGTTCCGTACCCGGGAAAAAGATAGGACCTGTCCTATCTTTTCCCGTAATACGGCACCGTGCGCCATAGGTTGCTATGGAGAGGGGCGGGGGTGAGCTGCGCTCACCTCCTCCTCCTCTCCCCGTGCACTGCCGTTGCCCGCTACGGTACGGTACGGGCAACGGCAGTGTGAATATAGCCTAAGAGTCATTGTGTGACATTTGGTGAAGTTTTAATAGTGCACTTTGTGTGGGGAAAATTAATGGGGAGACTTTATTAGGGGACATTTTATGGTACACTGTTACTTGGTGCTGAAGGATGACTCCCGTGCTGACACTACAAGTGTTCTGTCATATTCAGGGGGAGTGTTGTTCCTTTGACCCTACACTGATTGGCTAGGGCTTGGCTAGCAGCAAGCTCAGCCAACCAGTGTTGGGGGAAAAATTAGTGATGGGAATTATTCTTCTTTTGAGTGAGCCAGCTCTTTTGGCTCTCAAACGGCTCTTTAGATAGAATTATGCTGGCACGTAGTCAGGGGGTCTCAAGAGTTACCAGGGCTGTATAGGTATAAGTATATGTGACAATGGTCACAAGAGCTTACAATCTATGAGGAGCAGGGGGATAGGAGGTGACAGCGCTTGTACAATGTTCACAGGAACTTACACTCTATGAGGAGGAGGACGACACAAGAGGTGACATAGATTGTAAGCTCCTGTGACCATTGTACAAGCCCTGTCACTCATGCAGTTCACCCATGCATAGAATATCAATCATCTTAACTATGTCCAGTTGGCATGCACTGCATGCTGCCGCTGCCTTAAGCCCAACTTCACTTTCCTCCTGTTATGGAGAGTGCCATATGTACAGCAAAGGAGAGCTTAGCTAAGCTATAAGCTATACTGCCAGCATTAGCTGACGGAGCGCAGCCAGGTGCCATCCTCCTTTCCCTCCTGCAGTGAAGGGCTTGGGACATCGGCACACTTCGTCTGCATCTATATAAGACGTACCAAAAATACGGAACGGTTCAAAATATACAGAACCTTTTTTAACAGAAGTAAGGAACAAAGATTTGAGTGGTTGTGTGAACGTAGCCTAAGTGTCCCAGAAGGATTTACTGTTTTACACTTTTGCTGAATTTCTGTTTTTGTGCATTTGATTGCCTTAGCTCATATTCAGGAAATGTTGCCTAAACAACCTTTAGAATAACTTAGAAAATGAAAAACTAGATATACGGTGTTAAAAAAAGATCTAATACACATTACAAAGATACTTTTTAGGTATCTTTCTTTCCTATTTTTTACTTCTTGTTCCGGAACATTCCTTGGTGTTTTCTTACAACAAACCTTTATTCTGAATACAAGTATTTCTAGAGAGATAATTGTGTAAACGGAATCACAACAACAAGTGATTTGTGTCTCTTATATTATATCTGGTATTTGATTTTCCAGGTCATGATAATATTCATCTTATTGAAAGCTTTTAGTTTTGTTGAAAAATAAGATTCCATTCCTGCTCATATGTAAAAGAAAGATTTACAAACATGATTTTTGATAAACCAAATTAATTTAAAATACCAGATTATCGTTTTGAAAAATGTCTAGATTTCCTTCATGCTATGGTTGGATGGAACTCCTTTTATTTCTCTGAATGACTTCTGTGTGCAAGATATGAGATAGTACACAACAAAAGATTATCACAATCTGTTGCTTCACAGCGAAAGTTATTTCCCAACAAACCCTTTTTTTAATATGTTAGTTACAATCTCTGACATCATCTTCCAACCTATTAAGCAGCCACATCTCCCAAAAACAGTGAAAAAACAACACAAATAATTTTTGGCTTTGAGCCAATGCTTTTACTTCATAGACGGGGTGAGTTATTTATAATGATACAATAAAATCAATATTTAAAGTTTGGAAAACAGATTTGTTACTACAGGTATGTCATGGAAGAAACTATTCTCCTTATGAAGAGTTTGCCATTAAAGTCCACCATTGAAGGTATACATAGACGTAAAGGCCATGCATGCTTCGCTGGGGATTCTGGGAAATAGGCAAATATGTTTTCCAGGGCAGAATAAGAAAAAACTTTCTCAAAACTCCCTTGAAGGCAGCTCCTTTAATATCAAGCATGACTTTTCCAAGAAGCTTAAAGGGGTATTCTCATCTGGGAACTCACATTCAGTTTTGCTAATCTGCCATGTATAAACATTTCTTCAATTAGATGTTATTAGAAAAAATGTTCCCGTGTGAAGATAATTTCTCATAAATGTAGTCATATGGTTCCTTAGAAACAAAACTGTGTCCTTGGATATGGCCACCTCTGCAGGAGGGATTGTACAAAGAAACCAAAAGTTTCTGAATATTATAGTTTGAGGAATATTGAGGAGTTACTGTATGTCCTGCAGCCGTCCTGTGGTAATGCTTGCTAAAGCCAGGAGGTCAGGCAGGACTCAATAGCACATGTCTGGCCACCGCTGCCAAATTGTGAGTTGGTCGTATCCAAGGAAGCTTTCTCATCTCTAAGGGATGACATTACTACATTTATGAGAAATTATCTTCACACAGGAACATTTTTTTTAATAACATCCAATTGAAGAAATGTTTACATATGGCAAATGAATTTAATTAAATGGGATTTCCCAGATGGGAATACCCCTTTAAGGACATCATGCAGGATAATAGCCACACCACTGTATTTATTCCAAAAGGAACAGATTTAAAGTTTACTGTAGACAATTTAAAGATTTGCAAAGTTTCTTGCCCATACACACAAACATAAAACACCAATGTCCACAGTTGAAAAATTGTTCCTTTCTGAATACATACAGTGGGTACGGAAAGAATTCACACCCCTTTACATTTTTCACTCTGCATTCCATCTTGACGGAAAAAAACTGAAATGTAGAAATTTTTGCTAATTTAAAAAATGTGTTTAATTAAACTGATTTTATTAGCAAAGGCACACATTTGTCTGTTTAAGACCTCACAGCTCACAATGCATGTCAGAGCACATGAGAATCATGAGGTCTAAGTAACTTCCCTAGTTGCTCGGAGACAGAATTGTGGCAAGGCACAAATCTGGCCAAGATCACAAAAGAATTTCTGTAGCACTCAAGGTCCTTTAGGGCACAATGACCTCCATAATCCTTAAATAGAAGCAGTTTGGGACAACCACAACACTTACTTGACATAGCCATCCATCCAAACTAAGCAATTGTAGAAGAAGAGGCTTGGTCAGAGAGGTAAAGAAGAACCGCAAGATCACTGTAGCTGAGCTCCAGAGATGCAGTATGGAGATGGGAGATAGTTCCATAAACGTCAGCTCCCCTCAGTCATGGCTTTATTGGCGAGTTTGCCTACAGAAGCCTCTCTGCAGTGTAAGACATATAAAAGCCTGCATACAGTTTACAAAACACCACATGAAGGACTCCCATACTGTCATGGAAATATTAATCTTGAATGTGTAAGATTTGTTGAACTATAGGGTAAGTAGATCTCTTGAAGCATCCAGTGAGCTTTTACAACATCCTGGAAGTCTTTACAGCTTGATAAATTCACACCTACTACCCCACAGCAGGAAATAAAGAAACTGTTTAAATATTCCTGGTCTCTCCCCCTCATTAACACTTTCTCTAATCATGAATGACACTGTGGACTAATTAATCAATGGGAGGTTCTGAAACTTGAACCAAACATAGCACATATGAAACAATATGATATAGTGGAATATGTGGCTCACTCTATGGAGGCTGCGGGAACATGCTGCGGTGTTCCATATTTCTCCCACCCAGGAATTTCTTTAATTTGTAAGTTTCTGTTATTTTCTCCCTTTTTATTTTAATACTGTTTTGCCGTTGTGTGTGAATTTATTTTTGTAACTTTTAACATCCTTTTGAAAGCACTGAACTTTGTAATTAAAGCTTTAACTTTCATTTTGGTCCCTGTATGCTCTGTAAACTCGTAGCCTTGTAAAGTGTTGTTAGCTGTGTGACTGCTAGAGTGCTGAGTGTGCATGTCTAGTGGTGTGACAAGGTGACTGCTTGAGAAGCAAGAACGGATGTAGAGTGGTATATTTATTGGCGCCAGTATAAATTGAATAAGTGGTGGCAACGGATCCCTAATTGGGGTGCGGGAACTGTATGAGGTGTGATTTATGCTCAATTTGTGTCCTGAGTGAAAGGTGAGCGCAAGTTTGAGTGGGTTAAATTAACCCGTACAGTTGCACCCCAAGTCATGTGATGAGGCAGCTTATCATTTCTGTGACACAGACTACAAGAAATAAGATTCTCTGGTCTGATGAGACAAAGATTGAAATTTTTGGTGTCAATTTTAAGAAGTATATGTGGAGAAAACCATGAACTGCTCATCACCTGCCAAATACAATCCCAGCAGTGAAACATTGTGGTGGCAGCATCATGCTATTGGGTGTTTGGGAACTGGAGAGGATCTCCAAGGAAGAATGGCATAGGATCCCAAAATCCTGGTGCCAAAATCTTGTCGCATTGTTTCCAAGAAGACTCATGGCTGTACTAGCTCAAAAGGTTCTTTTACTCAATACTGAGCAAAGGCTCTGAACACTTATGACCATGTGATATTTCAGTCCCCAATGTATACTACTTTGGCTACAACCCCCACATCATGTCATTAGACTTCCTAAGCTTGATGTTAAGGGGGCAGCCTTTGAGCAAGGCCGGCACCAAGATTGGGCATAACTGGGCAAGTCCAAGGGCCCAGAGCTGCAGGGGGGCCTACATAAGGCTGTAAAGCAATTCATGGGGTTGGGGGGTCTGCATCTAATTAATCCACAGGGTATGAGGAAGGCTTCTATAAAATAAACATGACGGGGCTGTTTGGTATGATAAAATTTTTTTAGGGAACAGGAGACTGATTTAGTTTCTGAATTTTGAATGCAGCTGCATGAGTTCACTGCAAAGGGGCCCACCGAGGCTCTGTCGCCCAGGGGACTATTGATTCCTGGAGCCAACCGTGCCTTTGAGGCAAAGTTTTCTTTATCCCACCCTGGACTTAACTTTTTACTCTACATTTAAGCTTACATAATAAATATGATAGCATTATCAGATTCTTTACAGCACCTATATGAACATAGGGCATCAAGGTGCAGGGAAGATGTGAGCTGTTAACATCACCTATTGTCAATAATTAATTGACTCTAATAGATTGTATTGCCTTAGATTCCATCCAGCATTTATCACCCACAGCAAAGGAAAACTGATACAAAAAGCATACATAGGGGGAGATTTATTAATATGTCTACAACAGAATTTTGTTGTAGCTTGCACTAAAAATTGTTGTACCTCATTTACAAAGGATTTAGACAGTTCTCTGTCCTGCAACTAGCTTGACAAAAGGGGCGTTGCCTTGCGGCCAAAAAGGACTATGCGCCAAAAATTTTGCTGAACCGACAGAAATTTGTTCTAATTTTCTGGCATAAAGTAAGCCAACTAATATGTGGTGTAGGTTACGACTAGACAGTCTTATCCTGCACCACATTTATCACCCAGCACCAGACACTTACGTGAATCTGGTGCAGAATAAGACTAGTGTAACTCTGCACTGCCTAACATTAGGACACTTTTTGTAAATCTGCCCCATAGTCTTTTAAAATTTGTCCATGTCAATACCGGTATTTCTGGCACTCCTGGCATTTCTTGATAACACTCCTGCTTAACCATTGGATTCTACATGGTTCCTGAATTGCTTTCCTGGTTATGACTCTTGGATTTGTTTGGGAAAATGCTGTACTCCTAAAACTTTGTGCTTTGTTCCCCCACAAACAGTTTTTGTATCCAGCTATTTTACCTGCTTTAGTGACATGTGTTCTGATACTATTCTTGCTGGTAAGACACTAATATTCTCCATTCCATAACTCCCTCCTTCCCAGTCCCTGCAGTGGTCTCTGCTTGCTTGCTACTTGGAGCCACAAAGCTTCATGATCTCATAAAAGAATTTACTGACTCTGATTCTGTGCCATGTCCTTTATTTTGTTTTTCATTATTTGAAAATAAACTAACCAAGACAACTAGGTGACTAGGGATGTGGAGTTCTCAAAGAGGTGGCCTGTAGGAGAAGGATTTCTGTATAACATTTCTAATAATAAATGTAGTAAAGGGAAACTTCCCTAATAGGAAATCACTAGAAAAATATAATTGGAAAAAATAAAAACAGCTAAATATGTGACCCACCTAAAATTTGTGTTAGCCTCTTGTATTCTAGCTCTATTGAAGAGTAATAGTATAGTGATAGGAAAGAGCCAATAAATCCCACTGGTATATACTAATAGCTGTTGTATTCTACATCATATCAGTGCTGCAGAAAGTGTTTACCAGTGGTTTTATCTAAAATTCCGGTCATTTCCCAATTGCACTACATGCTACTAATTCATTTTATTCACATCATTGTTTAGGGATCAGGGTATTATTTGTGTTGTAAACTTGCCTTGACCTACCTGAAATCTATTAATGCATGAGTTGGTTTCATGCCTTAATATTGATCTGCCTGGTCTTCAGGAGTCCCGCTCAGAATCTATGAATAGCCTAATGTTGTGCAGAAGAAAATCCCAGCCTTGGAAAACTAAACACATTCTTTTTATCAGCTGGTAATGCTGGGAGTAGGGCTTCACATTACCAGCTTCCCTCCTAAAGATTTCCTTTGAAGTCTGATTTACATTCCTTTCATCTTCAAGGTGGATTTGATTATCACTCTATTCACCTTCAAATAACTTGCTCTTTCGTTTTCGGCATCAGATACCCAAACGATGCTCATCATTATAACTTAGATGATCACTTTTCTTCCAAGATACCTATAGAAATAAATATTTTCCTAGTGACCAGACAGCAGCAGAATTGTGTATGAATAAATCCATACACTTTGGTTCTTTAAATCTGTGGACATTTTGCTACATTTTTCTCCCCTCTACTCTGATATGGATCATTTCATGTTTGCTTCATTTCCCACACGGTGCATGCTATGTTACAATCCATCTTCTATATTTGGCAGTTGATGGCAGCTTAAAAAATATAAAAGTATGAAGTGCCCGAGGGCTGGTTTTAATGAGAATCTCTCCTAACTTTCTTTTTTATTTCCTACATATTATTCTGCAGCAAATAAAATGTACCCGCTGCTTCCTTATTTTACATTTTCTTCTCAATATTTTTTTCCGTTTTTATTCCATATTAGAAATACGAATGACTTTATCAGAATCACTGGATAAGTCAAAATAATCTGCCAGCTATGGATTGTCTTTATTCTCTTATTGGCTAACAGAGGTGTTCCAAAAATCACTTATTCAGTGTCAGCACAAGGAAAAGCATTTGTGTTGTACAGATCCATGCACGGACCCCTTAAGTGTGCATAGAGTATGCTGGCCTGCACATTGTCACTATTGAGAGGATATGTGCTTTTTGACAATGTCAATTCTGGTTACACTTTATGGCGAGAGCCACGACTAAGCAGTAAATTATAATTTGTCATATTATCTTCCATTATATATCGGTAGTTATGGACAGTAATAATAGATAATATGCAGCTAAATGCAAATGTGGCAAATGATAAAGATTAAAAAGTTTCATCCTTTTTTGATCAACAAGTACTGTAAACAACTCATAAGGTTGTGAACAACTTATTTAACCCCTTATTTCTGCACGTTAATGGCCAGGCCATTTTTTATTATCTGTTTTATTTTTCATCAATGCCTTCTAAAAACTATAACTTTTTTATTTTTCTGTCTCTATAGTTATACAGCGTTTTTTTTTCATTTATCCTACTAGTGAATTGTTATGAAACCTTTCCGTGAAATATATTTAAAAAGAACCTAAATCTGATTTCTGATTTTTTACATTTTTTTATATTACTTTGTCACACAAAAGAACACTAACAGGAGATCATTTGATCTCTTATATAATGCATTGCACTTCTTATGTAGTGCAGTGCATTATATGGCCCTACATCTATTACTGGGGGTTGCTGAATTGTGACAGAGGGAGCTAACTCCTTCTTCACCCTCTTAGACACAGCTGTCCATGTTCGAACATGGTGTCTAAGGAGTTAAACAACCTGGATCAGAATTTTTCCCATCAAGGGTGTTTGTGCACAAGCAGGACACTAGGTTCTGCAAACTTTCTTAAAGGACACCTACCATCAGGACTTCTTTCATTATAACTCTAAACCCCACAAACGTGGAAAAATATAGAGTTATAAAAGTTTTGCTAATTACCCTAGGGTGCTTAGGTTACAACACCCGGGTGCCTTAGGGAACATCATATTTTAATGTATGCACACCCCCTTTAACACTAGCGCCACAGGGGGTGTGCAGAAGTTAAAATACTAGTAAAGGTGATGTAGTCTGAGCTCCCCAGGGTAATTTCCATAACTTTTATAACTCTAGAAAAGGCGCTCGACAATCTCCATCACTCCTGTGAATAGGGCCTAACATGTTTTGTGGGAAACCCCTTTAAAGTGGACCAAAATATTTGGAAACAGGCCCACATGTATCAAAAGTAGTGCAGATTGCAACACAGTGGGGGTCATTTACTAAGGGCCCGAATCACTCTTTTTTGTCGGGTTTCCCGAATATTTCCGATTTGCGCCGTCTTTCCCTGAATTGCCCCGGGTTTTTGGCGCAGGCGATCGGATTGTGGCGCATCGGCACTGGCATGCATGCGACGGAAATCGGGGGCATGGCTGTCGGAAAACCCGACAGATTCGTAAAAACCGCTGTATTTAAAAAAAAAATGTGTCCAGACTTCAGCGCAGCAGCGACACCTGGTGGACCTCGGGCGCACTACCTTAGTGAATCGCCGGAAGACCCGAATCCTTGACTGAGAACGCGAATTGTGTTGCACGCTCTTTGTTAAAGGTGCATACTTACTGAGCAGTGCAAGGTGCACCATGTTGATGATCGTGTGCCAGCACTCAATTATTAAATAAAAGAAGATATTACAAAGTACAAACAATTGTATGGAAAACCGGGAGTGAGAGCCCTTCTTCTTCCTGGTGCATGTAAGTGCTTGATCTTGCGGCACAATTTCGTTTTTAAATTCCGCGGTTTATCAGTCGGGTTGTCCGACGGCACGCCCCACGATTTCTGTTGCATGCAAGCCGGCACTGATGCGCCACAATCCGATCGCGTGCACCAAAAACCCGAGGCAATTCGGTGCAAAAAGGATATATTCGGGAAACCCAACAGAATCGCGGTCCATGGACCCTTAGTAAGTGTGCCCCTTTGTGTGATGGATTTTTACACTGAATAGGGATATTTATTATATGATAAAGTCCCCACCCCTAAGTTGCTCCAAAATATATCAAAATGATCCAACCTTTTTTCTATTAATTAGTGTCCATACAATTTGAACGCCCTTCACAGGTCATGCTTTGACTTCCTATCCCTCCATGCCACTGTGGTGGTTTGCCAGTAATTATGATTATTTCAGGACTGTATTCCAGAAAACTGGCATTAACGTCCTAATAAATCTCCCCCAATGAATCTGAGACATAAAAGTACAAATAAAATTTGGAAAATAATCCACCGAAAATGTTTGAAGAGGCTCAATTGTGCAAAATATTTTTAGCCAAAAATAATGTATTTCAGTAAAGGAAAAAAATGTACAAAACTGCCAACCAGGTCATATTTTGTTTGTCGTATTAAGTCATTGGACATTGCAAAGGGGATTCTACCCTATAATATTAGCTAGAATAGACCCAACCTATTAAATTTGAGTTTGTGAAGTTTAAGGCTCCTGTAAATAGTTTTGCTGTAGGGTATATTAATTTATGAAGAATTCTCTACCTAACTCCTATTCCCTGAGACACTTGGGAAGAAATGTATTGTAAATAGACTTTGATAATGCAGCACAAATCCAGCTCCCTAGACATCACTAAAATGACTTATTAAAATGTATGATGTTTAACTTGAGAGATATGTAGAAAATACTTTGGAGGATGTCAGTACTGTCACCAGCTGAGTGTAAAATCTGGAACAAGGGAAAAGTAGAAGAATTAGAAGAAGACATACCGACAATGAAGTCAATCATGAACCCGATAGATGTATGAATAATGTGGAAGCCCTTATAACTCTGTATGTATATAACTTAATGAGATATTGTAATATTCAGGGTTTACACTAAAGATATAAACCATTACCGTCTTTTTTGTTTATCTTCTCATTGACAAGTCGTTGCATCTGCTTTGTAAACTTCTCTACTTGTTCTTCACTTGTGTGATGAAGCAGATCAGGTTCCAAATCTTGGCAGACACATCTAGGGTCACTTGTCAAGCATGTATGTGTCGAGATTACTCATGCTTGATATCATTGCACCTACTTATGCTTGTCACTGACCTCAACTGCAGTTAGGATGACATTTATTGACACGTCTACTGTGTAAAGCCAGTGAGTCATATACTCCATTTAATATGTAATTTCTCCAGAGGTAATGTCAGGCCGAAATATATCCAAGCCCCTGCAATTACAAGTCTAAAAATATTACCTTATACCACTAGTGATACTAGTGATTCTAATATTACTTTATTTAAATCCAAAACATTGTCCAACTGACATGAGAGTTCTCCATGAGTTATAAATGAGAACTGCTGTATAATGTCTCCCATGCTGCTGTGACTTCTTGAGAGTTTGATAAGGAGAGAATGATGTGCATTCTTCCCTTTGTACTGACTGTATATTAGCAAAAAGATGTGATGATCATAATTGGAGAACAGCAATGACTGTAACACAGAGAAAGATTATAACTACATTTTCTGAAAATAAAAAGGAAGACATAAAGGGGCACTGCTACTAACCCTTTTTACAGGATAAAGATGATCCAGATCTCTGTAGCCTTTTTTCATCGTAGAAAAATGACACATGTATATATGTGGTGGTGCTCAAACCCATATGAGTAGATAGTACAGGGTCATTCAGTCATCATCCGAAGACAAAAAGAAAGGTTGACACTTCTTTAAAACATAATCTTCTTTTATTCGTACACCTTTAAATTTGCATGCGTTACAGGGACGAGAGTGTCTATGAATTAGGAGTGTTCCATTTTGCGCTAATCCTAACGCTTCATTTTGCCAAGATGGCCAAGATGGCAAGATGAAGTGCTAGGATTAGCGCAAATCGACTCATCCCTGGAACGCTCCTAATGCATAGACACTCTCTTCCCTGTAATCCAAGCCAATTTTAAAGGTGCCAAACTTTCTTTTTTGTCTTCCGATGATGACTACATTTTCTGAAGGTTACAACAGTCACCAGTCAGTAGGACGTGTGCAGGACTTTGCTTTGAATGACTTCAGAGATTCAGAAGGTTCTGAAACACACTTGCATTCACTCAGGTAATAATATAATAATAATCTTTATTTATATAGCGCCATCTGCTGCAGAACTTTTCACTGACTCCTTTGCACACTCTGGATTCAGTCTTTTCCCAGTATGTTGACAAACATAATGGGGCAGATTTATCAAGCTGTCTGAACGTCAGAATATTTGTAGTTGCCCATGGCAACCAATCACAGCTCGCCTTTGAAATATTCACGAGCATTGGTAAAATGAAAGCTGAGCAGTGATTGGTTGCCATGGGCAACTTGAAATATTCTGACTTTCAGACAGCTTGATAAATCTGCCCCAATGTTTCCCATCAGACCCCAATAAATTAAACAATCTTTTATCATTAAATGAACTATGGATCACTTCTCATCCATCCACATGATTCTTCTAATCATCTAATTCTTGTTAATGAGTGGTTTGGTCACTGCAGAATGGGCTTTCAGTCCAAATGCTCTTAAACACATTGGGGCACATTTACTAAGGGTCAGCATTTCCGTCGGGTTTCCAGAGACTTTCATGCAACACAAATCGGGGGGCATGGCCGTCAGACAACCCAACTGAATTGGACTAAGCGCAGGATTTAAAATTCAAATTGTGTCGCAAGACATGCACTCACATACACCAGGAAGAAGAAGGTGAACTCCGGTGGACCTCAGGGGGGAAGCGACACATGCAGGATTGGGCGCACGATCTTAGTGAAACGCACCTCGGGGATCGCGACAGGACCGGGTAAGTAAATGTGCCCCAATGTTGATACAATTACCCATAGTGATTCTATGCATCAAAGTGCAATATTCTAGAAATAACAGACTTGGAATGGCCAACTTCTCTTGCTATGGCTAATAGGGTCACCCCTTTGGCCAGACTTGTCAACCGGTCAGAGGGTTTAAATGGCATTGGACTGAAAGCTAGAAAGTTTTGCTGCCAATTAAATAGGGTTTGTCGGATAATTAAGTAAATTAGCACCAGGTACCATACTAACACCAATATCTTGCAGGTATCTGCACGAGTTCTCCAATTTTGATCAATATTTTTTTACAACTATAAAAAAAAGAAAAAGATGTGGGCAGCGCCACTAGTGTAATAAAATTAGGGAACAGATAGATAAAATAAATGGTGCTGCTCACCTAAGCACTTGTAGTAGATGTCCCTGATTAATTAATTGATCATGCATGGGCTGCTGTGTCCTCTGGATACCATCACTCTACTGTGTAAGTTAGGTCCATGAATTGTACATAGGTGCAAAAAATCCAGGTCGGATTCAGGCAGGCTGCCCCAAAGACCTGTAAGACAATGTTGTGATACATGCGTTTTTTAATTTTAAAATGCTGTAATAAAAGGACTAAGCATTTCCAGGACAAACTTCTTCAGCAGAGCGTCTGAATCCAGCCTGTTTTTTCTGCACCATTTCTTTACCATTCTTTACAATTACAATACAATTTCAATTACATTTTTATTATGTGCTTTATGAGATACAGAATTTATGAAATAAGTCTAAAATGATTACACAATAAATAATATATATATATATATATATATATATATATATATATATATATATATAATAAACTTGCACCGGTTTAGCATTTTTGTCCTTTTTTGTGCTACTTAAAAGTCTTAATGAAATTCTCTATTGTTGCATGTTGAATTTTGACCATCTCTTAAACTATGACCATATACAGTAGTCATATAAACTATGACTCGATATTTCACTCATATCAACTGAGGCATTATTAGAGGAGTGGACACTCAGGATTACATCTATCTTTTACTATTTTCTATCATACAATTTACTGAACAGCATACCTCCTAGCAAGCTGAATAGAGCAATAATCATGCAGTCCAGTCTCTGTTCTTTGCTAGTTTTCTGTTAGTACATAATGAAGTCAGATCTGAAGGAAACTCTCCTTGATCACTGTGACACTCTTGACCTGGAGTTAGCTGGTAGATACGGCTTTTGTACTTTTAGATTCCCTGAGCTTTGAGCCATGTGTCTGAAAATATGTTGTTAAGAATAAATCCCAATGCAGAAAAAACCTTCCTTCAGAACCTTCCTAGCACACTTTGAAATGATATGCACATCCTGGCAGTGTCATAGCGGTATGAAAACAACCCCAAACAGAATGTTTCACTGCCTTCTTAATTAAAGTCTTTTTTAAAACCTTTGTAAACCCCGGTTGCAGAGTAACAAGCCCATTGTGTTTGTGAACAAAGACGGACTTACTCGTCTGAAAATTTGTGTCAAAGCATCCAACAGATGTAAGCCCTAAAGTCCATGCTTTGTATGCAGTCATTAAGTAAAAATATGACAGAAAGGTTAAAAAGACAAAATCAGTTTGCACCTTCACTTCTCCTTTATAGTTATGTAGTTGTTAGGAAAAGTTTTATTATGTGAATCAATTTACAAAAAAGAAAAAATACTTGTATCTTCTTTGAAATAACAATTATGGTGAACATTTGTCAAATCTTGTTGCCGAAGAAAAGTGCCTGGTTAAAGAGTTTGAGGCACTGGAGGGAGAGTGGCCAGTGGAAGTAGGCAATCTGGTAAGGAGTACGCATATGGATGTGCTAATGAATAGAAAGTCTGTGGTTATGTAAGTGTTAGGAACTGTGGTAAGGTATAGCATGAAACCATAGCCCGGGGCTTAACTACAGGGGTATCAGCCATAACAGCTGCTACAGGGCCCCACAGTGTCAGGGGGCCTGGTCACCCAAGCTGTCTCACTAACAAATGGAGCAGTTACACCATTATATACATAGTATGTATATAATATGTATATAACAGTGGCCATATTCCATAGTACACAGCTCAGCTGGCAGCTCAGATTAAATCTTTTGGGGAAGGGTATGGCAGCACTAAGAATCTATGAGCTCTACTTCTTGCCATATACTTCCCACATGTGTTCAACTGTTACTGGGCTACATGATCCATATATGCTGTACTGTATGTGTGTGAATTATATGAATATACTGTGTGCATGTACCGTTTGTGTGTTTGTATATGCTGTTTATGTGAATATGTGTATACAAATATGTATATTATTTTAAGGAAAAGGGCATGGCATACAGAAGTCTGCTGTGGGACCCTGACTATCCTTGTTACGCCCCTGGCCATAGCAGAAATTTATTGTTGGATAAAACTGGCACAATGTACATTTTTCTTTTCCATTTGACCCAGATTGTCATGACAACATCTCTTGAAGACTTCAGTGATTTCTGCTGAGAGATTTTTGGTGCTATATTTCAATAGACATTTCCAGTTTTTAGGACAACTCATAAACATCTCATTGCTTTATCAATAACAATGACATCCATACATTCCCATATTATAACGACATCCATATTAATTTTTCTAACAGCCACAAAAGCATTGACAGCCTTCTATAACATTGACATACTTCTTCCGTCTAACAGCCATTACCAATCCCTAAAACATTAACAGCTATAGATCCCCTTTGACATCTAACATATCTTCACAGGGTACCTGCAATAGACAGAGATTCTCTAGTACTGCAAGATGGACCAAACCTTACTCAGAATTTTCTATTGCAATATCTCTAGTGCCAAACACAATTCTTCCCTGCCCCCTCATAACAGCATTGGGCCCAAAGTGATGATGGCACCTCCTCCCACTTGCTGACAACCAGAAAATTATGGTTCCTGTTGCCAAAAGTCCTTATAGAGCAATGAGGCATTTCCAGGACCCAACTAGAACTTTATACATAAAATAAAAAGATACATTTTCCATTCATTTATATTTAGGTTGTACAGAACAATTTATATTGATGTGGTGATAAGATCCAAATTCTCTAATAATTACAGGCAGGCTTCTACAGTAACTATGGCGACGACTAAGAGGTGGCCTCACTACAGTGAGCAATTACAAGTTCTAAACTGTTACCACTGAAATCATCATGCAAATTATGTATGTGTGCACGGCATTATGAGGACAAATCTGGAATTAAAACAAAGTTTATAGGATCCCCACAGGGCAAGATATCAGCCAGGAAAGATTCTGAGGCATACAAGGTTGGCTCATATCTCCTAGGGATAAAAGGCAATTATCATATGCCAGGCACTCTGGTCATCACAAGCAGGGGGGGATCAGTGAATCTTAGAATCTATTTAGCTGAAAGTCTCCATCTAAAAAAGGGTCATTCTTTGGCGGTCTCAGGTAGACAGTTTCGTCAGTCCTTTGTGCTTCCCCAGGCACCAGACATAGCATGTCATGTAATGTATTAAGTTCTGTTTTCTTTATCCCTTTTTATTTTACCAAACTGTTATTTTTTGCATTGTATGTTTATGTCTGTTTAATGTGTCACCCTTTTTGTAAAATAACCCTTTTTAATTGTATGCACTGTCCCTTTGATATTAAACTTCCATTTAATAAGAGCCTTCTTATTTTCTAACGATTCCATAACTCTAAGGAGACCTTACCTACATTGATTGCTTAGTTTGTGACTGTAATATTTTATTGATGCATAATGCACTCAAGTTCTTGAAGGACGGCGAGCCGGCAGGCTCCCTTCCTGAACCTAAATCAGATCCAGTCAGTGAGCAGCAAGGTTCCTTGCAATCAACAATCCTATCTAGATCCTAAGTAAGCAAACTACATTAAGCACACTGTTTTATGGCTTTGTAACAGTCTACTAGTTTATAATCCATCACTAAGATTTCATACATTTGTGCCTACAAGTTTCAAGAATCTTAAAATACAATTGTTGATAGTTGTATAATTGTACATTCCTTTGAGACTAAACAGAACTTGAATGACACAAGCAGGGGCTTAGCTAGGCCAAAAATACAGGTCAAGGGCCCCAGATCTTTTGTTCCAAGCAGCTTTCCCCAATATCTCAGTTGTTTTTTGCTTTGGGCAGGAGATGCAGAGCAGGAAGTGAGGGCACACACAGTGCCGACTAATAATCGGTCACTTTGTCAGCTCTATACTAAGCTGACAACTCCCTTCTTCTGTCAGGTCACACAGTTAGTGACCATCATGTCTTCCATTCCCTGGCATATTTTTTACTGCCTTGTGCAGTGTCAGGGGTTCAGCTTGTGATCACAATTATATATACTATTGGTTTGATGGAGTTGTAAGTATTTTGGACTACAATGAGGTATATATGGATGTCAATGGAGTCATGAGTCTCTATCTCTCTTGCAATACATTGCCCTTTTACCATTTATCAATTAGTATTGAATTTTTGAAATTCACACAGTTACCCAAGTTCCCCAGAAACGGCAATGGTTAGTACTTTAGTGGAGCATAGAGCCCAGGAGATGCAGTGTTATTACTACGACATAGAGGAGGATATAATGACATCACCGCACCTTGATCAATCAGGAAAGAGAGTAGTAGCAGTTTTTAAAAATCTACAGTGGGGGTGGGATAGACACATTGAGGGGAGTTTAGTGTGAGGGGCATTATTTAGCAGGGGCATTATTGTGTGTGGACATTATGCATTATTTAGAGTGGGTATTTGTACGTGGGGGAACATCACTTTTGCAGTATTTGGGGGGGGCAGTGTTAGAGGTAGTAACAGGATGACACTGTTAGGGAATAATGGAAAAGGGAAGAACATAGGACATCTGTGTTGTGAACTCAATTGGTATGCCACATAGCTGTGACTGATATGTATGCAAAATTGTAAATACCAATAATGAGCTGACAGGTTGGTGGTAAAGAAGGGTAGTAGTAAAAACAATAAGTATTAACATGCAATAAAACAATAAAACTACTGTACAAATGAATGAAGCTCCAAGGACGTACCTGCCACTCTGACCCACAAAGGCTAAATATAAATTTGCTTGTTTCAGGCTCTTCTTCTTTGGAAGCACTCCATTTAGAAATAGATGAATTCCTCAGATGTGTATCTAATATCTCAAGTGTGGTGTCTACAAATCCATTCTTTAAGTACTCAGACTGGGGTATTCCTTTATTTCTGCATTCCAACATAAAGCTCCATTCTTGTTTAATTCTGTAAAAGCAGACAATCCATTATAAGAGGTTATGATTATGCTGCTCATCATCTAGTTGAAATCTCATTACATTAAACAGATGGGTTGTTTAACAGATAAAACTGTAGCAGAGTTAGGTTTATCTTCAGTTTACATCATATTATAATAGGTAATTGTGTTATCTTAAAGAGAACCTGTCAAGCAAATTAACCCCCAAAACTAAATATATTTTCCTAAACTGCCATTAGAAAGCATTGCACCCATCCCTTCATTGTCTCTCTATATGACTGTAAATATAAGCAAACAGGTCCTAAAGCTGTATTCAAATGACTTGAAAAAGGTCCAATGAGTCATTATCATATTCAGCTGTCCAGCTTATTCATGAGTGGGAGGCACAGCCACACCCCAGTGCTTGACTGGCAGCCTGTATAATGATGCTGGTGCTGCCTCTATACTTCCTAGTGCTGGAGGCCATTCCCCCAGCAGCCTGTGTGTGATATAACTGCTCTAGGATGTAGCCATGTGTATAGAAGTACATGTCAGGTACTAGTGTAGCTTATGTCTGTTTCTCACAAATGTGTATGAAAGGAGAGAGAATGTCAGCAGGTAAAGTAGGGGGGGAGAGGGGAGGGGTAACAGGGGTGACATCCCTTTCTCTCTCTCCATGCGCCCAGCCTCATTTTTACATAATAAAGAAATCATGATTTTAGAATGATTAATGTATAAATTGACTAAATAAAGGCTGGGATGGATCCTTGTGAGTTGCTCCAACAGGTAGTGTAGACAGGACTAATGACAGAGACCTGATGACAGATGTCCTTTAAATACAGTAGTTGGAAGCATACATGATGAAGGGTTTCAAGTGTTTTTCATACTAGACTTCCTAAAGCAGTTTAATCAGCCATGTAACTTTTCCATCATTGCATACTTCCATGTGAAGGGCAGCTCTTGACAAAATCTCGATTCCCCCTACTATGGCAGCAAACAATATTGTTCCTTCTTAATTTCACAGATTCCAACAGAGTCCAACAGATCACAATGCTCTACTTCTTTAAAAATCTTTATTTGAGCTTATTTTCTTTGTAACTTTCAATATTCCCAAAGATGTGAAAATGTCACATCCTTTTTTCTCTGGATTGCTACAATCAAGGGAATACCAAAAATATAGATTTAAAGCAATTTTAAAAAATTGAAACCTTTTCTACAAAAAATGTCTTGATTACTCCACATTCTGGCAGTCATAACTTTTTCAAACTTTCACATATGATGCTGTGTAAGGTGTCTTTTTTGAGGGACATGATGATGTTTTCATTTCTACTATTTTTTTAGACTGTATGTCCTTTTGATCACTTTTAATAAAAATTTTTATGAGTTGCAAAATGGCAAAAAATGGCAATTCGGACATTTGGGCATTATTTTCCGTTACAGGGTTCACCGCTGGGAATAACTGTTTGTATATTTTGATAAGGACTTTTGGCATGTGATGATACCTATGTTTATAATTTTTTTGTTAATTTTATTAGTTCTAATGAAAGGGGGTGATTTGAACTTTTAGGGTTTTCTATTTTTTTATTTTAATTTTCTTCAGGGTGGGTAGCACTTCTGCCTTGCAGCACTGAGTTTGTATATTCTCTCTGTGTTTGCGTGGGTTTCCTCCGGGTACTCCGGTTTCCTCCCAAACTCAAAAAGATACTGTTAGGTTGTTTAGATTGTGAGCCCAATGGGGATAGGGACCAATTTGACATGCTTTGTACAGCGCTGTGTAATCTGTGTGCGCTATATAAATAAAGGAATTATTATTATTATTATTACTATTATTTTCTGTTTTTACTATAATTGCTGACCCCTTAGGGCAGTGATTGCAAACCTTTTAAAGGCTGGGTGCCCAAACTAAAACCAAAACCCACTTATTTACCATCAAGTGCCAACTTTTTCTTCCACAACATTCAATCGTACTGGCCCCCTGAGTACACCAATATAGTTGAAAGCAGGAGGGTAAATTCAGACATCATTATAGCTTCTCTCCAGGGTCTCTCTGTACTGGAAGAATCATGGGGCCATCAAAAGATAACCTGGCCCTGTTCACACCTTCTCATTCTTCACCTTCTGCAGTTCTTATCAGTCAAGGATGTGTCATCTTAAAAGAGCATTGAGTGCAGCAGGAAGATTCCAGTGGTGTCTGCTAAAATCTGTCCTGGGGCAACAGCCTGGGTGCCCAAATAATGGGCTCTGAATGCCACCTCTGGCACCTGTGCCATAGGTTTGCCATCACTGCCCTAGGGTATACAATCATTCCTTCAATATACTGCAATACAGCTTTACTGAAGTATACAGTGTTTTTGCTCACAATCTGTTACAATGAGCTACTAGCCCAATGTAATTGATCTTCAGAAATGATAATTCTCTTGTACAGATTGTCATGGAGATGGATCATCTCTTCCCATCAAATCAATGGGGTTGTCCCCCACGTGATGGGATGGCGCGATCGCCCATGGGATGATGGGATTTAAATGCTGGAGCATTTACTGACAGCATAGAACTTTAATTATATTTATCTTAACTTATTAGACGTGTTTTCTCAACACATTCCTCATTGCTTAATTGACAATCAATGCAAAAGAGAAAAAGATGTGTAGGCAGCTATCCCAGTTCGATGTGATTCGCTAGTATTTTAAAGCAGATGAAATAGGTCAACATGTTTCGAGCGCACAAAAGCGTGACCAATTTCATATGCCTATGAATACTATGCTTAGAGAAGATGTCTTTTTAATGCAATCTATGGATTGCGATAGTAAAAAAATTAGTTCTTTTAGAACAGAACATTTTTGGTTTGGTCACCCAAGATAGACTGCAGATTACTGAAGCATCAAAGTACAACTCTCAATAGAAGTCTAGGGAAAGGGGAGAGAGAAGGAGAAAAAAGGGAAAGAGATGGCTAAAAACCTTCTTCTTAAGGTCTTTAGTGTGTTTTTTCACATAAATACTGGTCAGTATTTTTTATAATGCCCTCCATCATGTTACTGAATGACTAAGAGAGGCTTTAATATCTACAGGATAAAATATATGGCTGTGTTCCTACCATCTTCTTGACTAGAAAAATCCAGATATACAGTATGTTTTCTCTTTTGCTGTGCAGAATCATTGATTATACTATACCATGGAAAAAACTGCCAATAAAATATTTCATTCATTCCCAATGCTGCCTCTCAGTCCTGGACTTGTAAGGATAAATAGTTAGTTCAATCATATGTTCTGTCAGTAACTGCAATCAACAGGTTAAACAAAATTTAACAGGCTCATTTATCTAAACTTATTTCAACCACTGTTTTGTAGAAAAGTTTAATAAATATTAGGCCAATAACTACATCACTTTTAAGGCTAAATCTCTTTACCACTAAATCAGTTTAAGAGCTTTGTATTGCTTGCATTAATATATCTAATGGATTGTAATGGATAGACAAATATACCTACATTATTGAGTTGTGCAGCTTCCCAAACATTCTCTTATTTGGTAGGTTCTCATATATAAGGTTTTCACATAAATAAAGGCTCTATAACGATGCAGATCATGTTCATCATTTCTTGGAATTGACAGTGCTCATTGCTCAGATAAGTAAATTCAGTTATAATAACTTAATAGTTATATAGTTATAAAGTTATATTAAAAGTCAGTTATATAGTTCATATTCTACAATTTTCACAATAAAAAACACACATATAGCAATGCAGCAACTTAAACGACCTACATAATGAAATAAGTTTATTACAGTATCTATGCTCCTCTATGAATGATTGTATTAAAAATATCTCACCCCTTAAATAAAACAAATGTACATACATGTCTTGATGAAAAATAAAAATGTCAGTGTAAGTACTGAAAATCCTTTAAGGATGAGAAAAAACTATTTCTCCTTTAACCTCTTAATGACTTGGCCATTTTGAACCTTCCTGACACGGCCCTTTTTTAAAAATCTGCCATGTGTCTCTACAAGTTGTTATAACTTTGGAACGCTTTAACATATTCAGGTAATTTTAAGATTTTTTTTTGTGATATATTGTACTTCATGTTGGTTCAGAAATATAAGCATTATGTTTAGTATTTTGTATGAAAAATATGGCAATTTGGCGAAAATTAAAAAAAATATTATGTTTTCCAAATGCTAAATTTTCAACTTTTTGGAAAGTTAGTCATATTTCCAAATTAACTTGATAACTAACATTTCCCATATGTCTGCTGTAGCTTGGCATTACTTTTCAAAAATACTTTCCTTTTTTTTTAGGATGTTTGGAGGCTTATAACTTTAGGTGCGATTTTTCAGATTTTCACAAAAATCATCAAAACCTATTTTTGGCGGAACCAATTTAGTTAGAAGGGACTTTATAAGGCCTACATGACAGAAAGCACCCAGAAATGACACATTTTATAAACTGCACCCCTCAAAATATTCAAAACAACCTTTGGGGACCCTGTGAGATGTACAATGTAATTTTATTTAACAATATATTCATTGAACCCACCTTCACAATGGGTTAAAAAGGATAATGAATTTCACAATGTTTACTGTAATTCCTCACTGTACCCTGCTGGGGGCACTTGGAAGAGAAAGAGCATTGTTTAGTTTTTGGAGGACAAATATGGCTGAAAAAGTTTTTGCGTGTCAGGATGCATTTGGGGAGATCTAGTGGTACCAAAACAGAGGCTGGGAGAATTAAGCAAAGTATAATATGTGTTTTTGCCCCAACAGGTGTTCGATTGAATTAGGCCCCAGAAAGGAAAAAGGTGAAAATTTTCCCAGAAAAAGTAATCTTTACCTGTTATTTTTGTAAGACACAAAGGGAAAGGGATAAAAATGTGTAAAACATTTTCTTCCAGGAGTAGAATTGTGCAAGTAAGATGTTGGGCTGTTTGCCTATAACGTCCTCGTGCCGCAAGGGGTGTATGGAGAGAGCTCGTAACAGCTGTATAAAACAGCCAACACCCGCCTGTCACTGCCGCGGTCGGTGCTGGCACCAATCGCGGCAGGTAACCTGTTAAGTGCCGCTGTCAAACCCGACCGCGGCACCTAACTTACCTTTGTATGGGCGCCACCATCTTGGATGGCCAATCGCCGCCCTCTGGAGCGTCAGCGGAGGGCGGCGATTGGTTGCTATGGCAGCCTAGAGTCTCATTGAGACTCATAGGCTTGCCAGGTGCAATGATTTATAATAGCCAGCAGAGGGCAGGCTATTAAAAATCATTGTAAAATATCTATATACTGCAATACAGTGGTATTGCAGTATATAGAATTAGCAATTGGACCCTGCAGGGTTAAATTACCCTGGAGGGTCTCAAATAATGGTAAAAAAATATTAAAAAAAAAAATATATATGAAAAAATAGTAAAAAAAAAGTACAAGTTTAAATCATCCCCCCTTCCCTAGAACTGATATAAATATAAATAAACAGTAAAAATCATAAACACATTAGGTATCATCGTGTCCCAAAATGTCCGATCTATCAAAATATATTAGCAAATTTTTCCAACGTTTAACCCCGTAACGGAAATTGGCGCCCAAATTCGAAAATGCCACTTTTTTGCCATTATAAAAAATATAAAAAATTCTATAAAAAGTGATCAAAAGCCCATACAGTCCTCAAAATGATAGCAAGAAAAAAAAATCAAAACTTGCAAACAATGCACCACCCACAGCTCCGTACACTGAAGTATGAAAAAGTTATTAGTGCCAGAACATGGCAAAATGAAGATTTTTTTTTGTACAGAAGGTTTTAATTTTTTTAAATGTATGAAAACATTATAAAACCTGTACAATCCTTGTGATTGTACTGAACCAAAGAATAAAATAGACATGTGATTTGGGGCGCTCAGTGAAAGCTGTAAAATCCAAGCCCACAAGAAAACATCGCAAATGCGGTTTTTCATCATTTTCACTGCATTCTGAATTTTTTCCCCGCTTCCCAGTACACGGCATGGAATAATAAATACCATCACTATGAAGTGCAATTTGTTACGCAGAAAACAAGCCCAAACAGAGCTCTTTACATGGAGAAATAAAAAAGTTACAGATTTTTGAAGGGGGGGAGTGAAAAATTAAAATCCAAAAATGAAAAAGGGGTCCCTAAGGGGTTAAAGAGCCCTAGAGGTACAAAACAGAGAAAAACTTGAAAAATGAACCTAATTTCAAATGCACACCCCTTGCAAAATTTAGCAAGGTGTAATATGTGGTGTAGTCTAATACAAATGGTGTATTGAGCATTTAAACATACAGGTGTGTATGTTCAATGGATTCCCAGGATAAAATTCCATTAATTGCTGAAAGCTTGATGCCCATTATGTGATGCCCAGTTTGTGCCACTGTGAAATGTCAACTCTCTGATTAGGACGCCATGTTTTCTAACATGAGAAAGACCCTACACATGATCCTAAACACTAGCCAAAAAATACTACAGGACTCCGGAATGATAAAGCACCATGTGTACTTCAGGCAGAACTTGGAGATGTCATAACAAATCCAGAGGCTTGGAGAGGAAATAGAAAACCTGAAAAAATAAATAAAACCAACAAGTGACCAAAGTTTGCAAATTACACCCCTCGAGGAAGTAATCAAGGGGTATAGGGAGCAATTTGACCTAAAAGTTGTCACATTAATTACTTTTACTGAAATGAATTCACAACAAAAGTTGAACATTAATTGTGAATGCGTTGCACTATAGCAGGAGAACAACTCTGGAGTTCTTGCAGGTCTCGTAGCAGTATAAAGTATCCATCCTAACTCCTCTTTCTGAGTCCGATCCACTTCAGCTGATACTCATTCTTTATGGTGCTGGCTCCATACGTGAGCCGGCACAAACAGCACACCATAATAGTACGGCATGCATAGATAAGGTAGGTTGTAAAGATAGATGCAAGGGTTACAATATTCTCCTAGCATATACCTATATGGCAGAATTTGCGGAGCTATACTTGAGATTTTACTCTATTCCTATGAGCTGCTGCATCTAGCAATGCTAGATAAATTGCCTTATAAATGTTCTGTTTCCAATATAATCTCTCTATCTCCTGGCTGCTAGTAATAAATCGATGTGAGCAGTTGTAAAGTACAGAAGTATGAATGGCACGAGCTGCACTTCTTCATTGGGGCCCTGGGTCCAATGCCCTAGCTCCTGGGCTTAGCCCTAAGCCACGTATATTTCAACCGTATTGTGTCCACAACATCTCTGGTAATATTTTTTACACTGGAAGATATTTTGTTTGCTAATATAATGGTTAAATGAAAAGTAAATCGGAGGACAGCACATTTTCCTTTCCATTCAACTCGTGTTTTTATAAAGTTTTCTAAGAGTTTGCTGTATCATTAATTTTCACAATTTTTCATAACAACCATTTTCTATGGCGTGTGCTGCTATTAAATTGATTGACATGACTATTTCTGTTTAGCAAATGATTCCTTAATATGTTTGCTTGATTTGTTAGATGCAAAGGAAGGGCCTGTAGTAATGATTAATTACGTGTTGCGCAGTTAAATGCACATAGGTAAAGCCATTAACTTTGTGAAATTTATTTTAGGAATCATTAAACTTTTTAAATGTTGCCAATTTCAAAAATGTAAACATTAACTACAACACCAGGAAGAGCTTGTAAAATTTTATTGTAATTTAAAAAGAATAATTATCAATTTTAAAGACCATTGCTCCATAAATCTATGTTAATTAGCAACCTGGAAATATGCAAAAATGTTCAGCACATGTGGAAAAAAGCTTCAAACACTATATATGCCACACAGCAGAAATGACCCTGTGGAGAGGGCAGACAGATGACAAAGACAGTGGGCCCCGATACTAAACCCAGTACACAGCTGTCCCTTCCTATTTCCTTGCCCCTTAGGTAGAAAATAGACAACCCCCCCCCCCATATCTGTCGCATGAAAGCCAGTGCAATTGCGCCTCAATCCAATCATGTGCGACACAATCCCCGGTTAAATAGCTGTCATAGCCGTGCATTGTTTTGTCTGAAATGCGTTACCACATGCATTTTTTAAGTGATGTTTTTTGTAAATTTTTTACGTATTGATGGATTAAATAAACTTTTGTAAAACGTTTAACTACTGCCAAAATTGCAATCCAACAGAGAAGTGAGAAATACAGGTCAGAGATCAGATACCAGAAGGTTGGCAAATACACAAATAGAGAAAGTGTGAACAATGCTTGGCAAAATGGCAACATGACCAGTAAAGAGTGTAGTCCATACTGAACACTTATAGCATCGCTAGGCCCTGCCACAGGTGGAAAGAGCAAGCACACTTCACACTTCACACTCCATGCAGTGCTAGTTAGTCTTGTCTCCTAGCTCTTGTCTTTTCTATTTATCTCATGATTTTGCACCTCACCGCTATCTTGGCTTTTAACGAGTCAGCCTGACCTTGCATTTGTCAGTTTGTCTTTCTGTTTGTTATTCTGTTCTGTGCAATTATCTAGAGTAGGGACCGTGCTCCAGTTGTAAACAGGGTTAGCACAGTGTGGGCAAGTAGGCAGGGACAGAAGTCCTATCTCCTCCTCCCTCAGCCTTTTCCCTGCTCCCTGAGTGATGAGGAGAGGAGGATGGATTGATGAGAAGATTTATTAATAATAGATTATAAAGCACTGAATTTATTCATATTGCTGACAAAGGCAAGAAGGAGAAATGCACAACAGACTTTAAAAAATTCCAAATGTGTACTTCTGTCTATATATTGACAGCATATTGGCAACCCCCCATGGCACTAAGTTAAATTAATACAAAAATGTATTATCCTATTTATTTATATGCATAGAAACTAGAGATGAGCGAGTATACTCGTCCGAGCTTGATGCTCGTTCGAGTATTAAGGTACTCGAAACGGCTCGTTGCTCGGACGAGCATTTCCCCTGCTCGAGATCGAGCATTTAATTAAACAAACACAGTGAAGAACAATGAAGAATAGAATAAAAACAGTGAACACAGTGAACACAGGATCATTTAAGTGAAGAACACAGTGAAAAACACAGTGAAGAATAGATTACAGATGTTCTGCACATCTGCTTACTTGTCGGAAGATACACGCGGAACGGCAGCAGGGAGACATCGCACAGCAGGGAGACATCTGGCGCAGCAGAGACACATCTGGCGCAGCAGAGACACATCTGGCGCAGCAGAGACACATCGGGCGCAGCAGGGAGACATCGCGCGCAGCAGGGAGACATCGCGCGCAGCAGGGAGACATCGGGCACCAGGGAGACATCGGGCAGCAGGCAGACATCGGGCACCAGGGAGACATCGGGCAGCAGGGAGACATCGGGGAGACTTCAGTGGAAGAAGAGGAGCGGATCCCGGGACAGCGTATCTCCTCTCCCGACAAGTAAGCAGATGTGCCGAACATCTGTAATCTATTCTTCACTGTGTTCTTCACTGTGTTTTTCACTTAAATGATCCTGTGTTCACTGTTTTTATTCTATTCTTCACTGTTCTTCACATCTGATAACTTGTCGGGAGATAATATACGCGCGGAACAGTGAAGAATAGATTGCAGATGTTTGCATACATCTGATAACTTATCAGAAGACATTCTTTTTCAATTAAATAACACATTTTATTCCCGAACCATGGTCCCTTTGAAAAATGCTCGAGTCTCCCATTGACTTCAATGGGGCTCGTTATTCGAGACGAGCACTCGAGCATCTGGAAAAGTTCGTCTCGAATAACGAGCACCCGAGCATTTTAGTGCTCGCTCATCTCTAATAGAAACCCATCCCAAATTTACAAGCTACTAAAATGCCCAAGAAACACATTCAAGAGAGCCATAAAATAATTGGCATACTTATAGTTCCCACCCTTTTGAAAATCTATTGCTGTTACTTTTATTATTTGTTTGTGTGTCTTATTCATTTTCCGGGAAAACGTTATGACATATCACAGTAAAGATGCGTTTCCAAAGCTGTCTCGCTTGTCAGAGAAAATTATAAGTTGAAATGTAATGAAAGTAGTAGCTAGTAAAATAAAATAGTGATTTTTACTTTGAAGCTTGGAATGGTTGACAGTGCAGTACGCTTATCAGAATAATTTCTATCGATGAATTATATTCTACACTTTAAAGGATTTTCAACTGTTAAACCTTAAATGCATGTTAATCCACAGTGTTAAGAAGACATCTTTTACTGTTCGTAAAATATACAGCACAGATAGTTTCAGGAAGCAAGAACAGGGAAAAATGTCTGATGTTGCATGTAATCTCATTACAAAGCTTACAGTTCCAAACTTGTTTTAATCTTAAACACTCAGTATATATTAGTAACTCAACTAGAAACTAATGTCTGATTCCTTGGGATGCAATTAAATAATTAGGTGGGGGGGGGTGTAATTAGACAGTGGTTCTTGCAAAAAAGGATTTTAAAGCTTCAAAAAGCCTCTCAAAGGCTACATTTACGTAGTGCACCACTTTCTTGACTTCTACGATCCACTCAAAGACGTTTTTCCCAGTTGACAGATTGGAGCATCAATGGAATAAGAGATGCCCAATTGATGATTCAAGTATAGGGGAGTAAGAATCAAATTGGGACCACTTTGGTGTGATGTTCTTAGGAGTCATTGCATACAGCAGAAGCATAACCAACTAGGATAAAGCAGCATAATGTGCATCCAGACACAGCAATTTCCAAGAATGTTTCTACCAGACTGTAACACCTCCTTGATCTGCCCAGTTACTAGATTTATTACTTATCAAGAATTAAAGGGACCGGCTGGTAACTTAAGCTTTGGCAACATGCAAGTATGCAGGATGTATAGGCCGAGCTTCAACATCTCTAGGCAAATGTACTGCAGCATTTTGGCTTGAGTGATACACGGCTGAACCAGCCAACTACTGGGAACAGTCCAGTTCTAATTAAAGGATGCTGGATTTACTAGTCTCCTGGCACTTGTTGCCATTTGAATTTCTATTGGTATTTCTGTTACTGTGTATCTGACTTTTGCTATGTTTATTGACCACTCTTTTGCCTCAACTGTGCGCCATCATGGTTTCATCCAGCCATCCTGGCCAATATTTTGTCTGTCTATTTTGTCCCTCTCTGTTCGTTTGTCAACTATTCTGAGCACTTACTCAGAGTAGAGATTGCCTTGCAGTTGTAGGGTCGGGGTTGTGGGGAAATTATGGCCTGCACCCCTTTCTTTATTGTGATAAGCATATTGGGGCAGATTTATCAAGTGTCTGAAAGTCAGAATATTTCTAGTTGCTCATGGCAACCAATCACAGCTCAGCTTTAAAATATTCATGAGCACTGGTAAAATGAAAGCTGAGCTGTAATTGGTTGCCATGAGGAACTAGAAATATTCTGACTTTCAGACACTTGATAAATCTGCCTTACTGTGTGGAATCCTGCAGACAGGATTCATGCCCAGACAGATTACAGCAGCCCAGCAACTGGTGTCTTTCATTTTTACAGTTTCCCCATAAAACATATTCCTCTACTTTAATATTGTAATCACATACATGAATTATTATCATGCACACATAGAAAGTTTCCTTCTTGGTGCGTTAATGGAAACCTGTAAGCAGAATTTGTCCTAATAAACCACTTCCAGTATGTTGTTAAATAGATTAACATACTCCAGATCATGTTTCTTTCATGGGCCATTGTTGTCACTGAGTTGCAACAGCTGGGAGTCATGCATACATGATGCTAGATGGGAAGATGAACACCCAGGAGTTTTGATCATATTCCTTAGAGTCCAGCAGAAAGATATCACCACATAGGCCCTCAGGAGCTCCACAAATCCTTGGGATCCATGGTGGCTATGGTAGTGATATGTGGTGGTGTGGATAAAGCACAAGTACATGGGGGTTGCTATTAGAAACAAGGCATTCACTTTTATTGCCACAGAACATAACTTAATCACTGAGTATCTTCCCTCTGGTGGTGGAGTGGTACATCTGGTAGCATGCCTGTATCCTTCCTTCAAGTATATGCAAAACTCTGTTTATGAAATCGCAATGATGGGCCTGAGGCCCAGATTAACCAAGGCTGCAGAAGAGTACCTGAGGTTTATGTCCTTTCCTAATGTCACAAAGTCTCCCACTAGATTTATTGTCAAAGTACGACTTCTGAACAGATGACTAGAACTGAATTTCAGGCAAAATCCTCCAGAGTATAAGATAAGCAAGGGCTTATATCACTAACGATTCTCCCCTTTTCTAGATTGTTATAAAAGTAGGATGAATAGGAGGGGGACTCTCATGCAGCCCAAAAGTCTCAGTTTACCGGATAACATAACACAGGTAATAAAACATTTTTTTAACATATGACCAGTAGACAGTATCTGCTAAAGCAGGTTAAAAATAATATCCTATATATCCTGGAAGGATGCTTTAGAAGCCTCTCTTAATTAGGGGGTGAGCATCTGCACCAATATTTCATTACTATGAATTGAGCAATGTACTGGGACTGCCTGTCCTCATTCACTTAATATACTGTAAAGTGAGATATAAAGTCATTGAGGAAAAGTGTTTAATTCTGAAGTCACGCCCTCTCCATCTCAGAACAGCCCCTCTGCTTTGATTGTGATCATGTGCCAATCTTCAGGAGATAAGAGTTCCCCTAGCGGAAACTGCCAATTAAGGTCACCATGTAGGTGTGTGGAGTCTGATGGCCATTGATGCTCCACTAGGGGGATTCTGAGAAAATATGCAAAGTTTTCCAGGATGGGATAAGGAAAACCACACCTCTTTTAGCTACCTTGTAAGGCAGCTCCCTTGACATCAAGCATGACCTACAAGAGGGCTTATGACATAATGCGAACTGATTAGGTCTCCTCAGTACAGTGTCGGGGACTGGTTTGGCTAAATAAGAGGCTTTTGACTAGAGTTGGGAAGTAAGAGTTCTCCATACGGAGACTGCTAATTAAGGCCACCATGTAGGCATGTGGAGTCTTATAGCCGTTGATGCTCCACTAGTAGGTCATGCTTGATGTCAAGGGAGCTGCCTTACAATGTAGCTAAAAGAGGCATGGTTTTTCTTTTCCCATCCTGGAAATCTTTTCATATTTTCCCAGAATCCCCCTAGTGGAACATCAATGGCTATAAGACTCCACAAGCCTACATGGCAACTTTAATTGGCAGTCTCGGTAAGTAGAACTCTTACTTTCACAAACCTCTCACTTAGCCATACCAGTTACCTAGGCTGTATTGAAGAGACCCAGTCAGGTTGAAAATGCTTTCTACAGTTGGGAGTCTGTTTCTGATGGAATAGAAATATTGGTTTGGTTTTAATCCTGCATTATGTCATAAGGCCTCTTGTAGGTCATGCTTGAAGTTGAGGGAGCTGCCTTACAAGGTAGCTAAAAGAGGCATGGTTTTCCTTATCCAATCCTGGCAAACTTTGCATATTTTCCCAGACTTCAGGAGAGACAGAGAGGATGCCTCTGGATGCATGACTGACATTTATAGTGAAGAGAGCATTCTGAGGCAGGGAGAACTCGACTTCATTTCTAAATGCTCCTCCTCCCTGTCTAAATACAACCATTTTTCATCTTAAAAGCTGATTTCCTGGATTATGCCACCACACTATGCCATGAAAGAAAAATGATCTGGAAGGTGTTTAGCTGTTTGACAACATACTGGTAGTAACTCAACAATAATGATGTCTTCTTTCAACTATACATTTGTCTTCAGAAGTACCCTATAAGTGACTCAAAAATATTGCAATAGGGGTACCTAAGAACAGAATCAGGGTAGCCATTTTGTAGAAAACATTGTTTGAGGTCTTCTGCCTGTTTAAGCGTACTATCAGATTAACAATTCTTGCATAACCTTGTACTGTCCCCTGGGTATCCCTCTTTTAAAGTGTGGGATGATTAATTTTCCATTGTAGCAGTGAATTTGAACCTTTAGGCTTTTGGTCTAAGGGCACCCCTGATGACTTCTTGGTGAGTACTTCAAAAAAAAGGCAATTCCAGTTCTGCAATCTCAAATGTGAATTTGAGCCCAATGGGGTTGTTGTTTAAAGAAGTAACAAACCCATCAAAGGACACTCTTGTTCCCTTCCAGGTGAAAAAATGTCATCAATGCAACAGGCCAATACACCATTGTTTTCTCCCACAAATCCAGGAGCAAATTTGCATAGGTTGTCCCACAAGTCCAACCCATAGCAGTGCCCCTGAGATGGTGACAATGCTTCATAAGGAAAAAGATTAATTCTTTGGTATTGCACAATTATTAAAGAGGGTATTTTAACTGCACTTTTCTGTTGTTCTCCATTGTATTTGGTGCAGATCCATTTGAATGGTATCTCTTGTTCATTGATGCTGTGAAGAGACTATTGTGGGCCAGAAACTGACAAGCTCTTGATTGTAGGAAATAAGAAATTCAAGTCCATCCCAGTGTGAGTTGGAAGAATAAAGGACTTTCAGAGCAACTCGGCATCATCTGTCATATGGGAAAGGAGACCTATAAAAGGTTTAGCAACTCTGCTGAACAGCAATAGAAAGCTGTAGTATCTAATGGCTTTCCAGCTATGATTGGATCATTCAACTGTAAGGGTATTAAGTTTTATTGTCACAGCTGGAGACCTCAAGAAGAGGTCTTGAAAATTAACCAAAAATGGTACAAAAAAGGTTGTATAAATTCCTCATGTGTGTGCAACCAGATTGTTTTGGCCAGTGCTACAGTAAAAATAGATTGAAGGATGACTGGATGTGGATTTATTCCGTACTTCCTTAAATAGTTAAAGTTTGTAGAATCAGGCATTTCATATTGAATTCCCTTTAATGTTAGAAATCAGTATTCAGAATATATGGCCTAAGATAAAAGCTCAGTTTCTAACTGAGATTGCCTTTTCTGGTGTTCAGGTACTTTAAACTTGGTGTACCTGTCACAAAGGGGATTTGTTAGGTACAACAGGTTATTGTATGAGCATAATTTTCCTAGTGGCTATTTCTGTCTAAGAAAATAAATTGCTGCTATAATTTTGGTCAGTATATAAGAAATGGGCACCTAAATCCTGGCCATGAATTTAGCTGTCATTCCCCTATGCAAGAAGAAAAAAAAAGATTACTTACCAGATCAATGTTGTTTTATATATAGAAATTCAATTTATCATTTCTAATATTATTCATGTCTATGTATATCACCAATGGATGTGTTTGGGGAATAGAAAAGCTCCTATTAAAAAACTAATATGCTTAGGAATATTTGATTTTTACATCTAATCTTCTTTAACCAATATGTCAGTGAGAAAACTTCCAGATAGAATATTTTATGGTATTTTAGGGCAATCTTTCATGTTGACCCTGAGGGACTTGTCATTCTCAAGAGCAGATATTAATCTGTCTGAGAAATATTGCATGGCAAATACAGTGGTAAAGTTTGTATAATTTATATAGCTTTAATGCAATTTTTAGTGTCACTGCAGAAGCAGCATAAAGATCTGCTGAAAAAAAGAAGCAAAAAGTAACATGATAGACTGGCAACTAGGACGCCGTGACTATTTAGAAGTGAAGATAATTTTATTTTAATTTTAGCTTTCCTTAAAAACATTTATCGCCGGCAGCAAAATCCTTCCCCAGAGCATAAGCTCTCTGATGTGCTGCCCAAAAAAGAAACTTTCTATTGAAATCTAACCAGTTGTTTGCTGCTGGCAAATCATTGATCTTTACAGTCATTTTTAAAGTGTTATACAGTATGTTTCATAATATGTAAAAATAAGGTTATTCGTATAAATCTCTGTTGATGTACCATATTGTTCCTTATATCTTGAAGTCTGTGCATAGCATGATACAGGGGCTTAAAGGTACAATTTCAAGAATATGGTAGTATGTGAAAGAAACAAGGGTCACTAATCAAATGTCTTATACAAAATTATAAATCTGATGTGGTTTAAGACTGTGTAGTCCAACTATGGTATTAGTGGGCTTAGTTTACAAAAATGAAAATTCACTTGCAAAATATTTGGTGCATGCCCCTTTTCAATCATGACTATGCCCCATTTCCTTATTCATGGCTCTTTTGTCCTATTAGGTGTTAAAGTTTCTACTAACTGTCTAAACAAGTGGCCAATGAGGTGCACAGTATCTGTAGTGCAAATGATAGAATTCTATTATAGACAGATTGATCAATCTACCCCTTGTCATTTAGAAAGAGACCAAAAAAAGGCCATGGAAGGAGGGACATTTGCAACAATAAATATGTAAGTAATACATGTTGAAGTACACCTGTATGGATTTCAGGCTACATATCTTCATATCAGAACAATGTTTACATAATTATTACTTCAACATCTACTTTAACTATTACTATAACAACTTTCCTTCTCTTCTGGAATGGAGATTTCACTATACCAACTAAGTGATGTTAATGCTGGCTATGCACAGTATATAGAAGAAAATTTGACTAGGCCTCCATCCATTGGTGGACATGAGTCATTAAGGACACTGCAAATTCATATGGGGCCTGCATGTAGACTAAACTATAATTTACTGTCTTATAAAACAGTTTTTAACCACCCAGCTATAGTTTTTGGGATCAGATCAAAGAGACTTGCCTTCAGAACCCTCTTTTCCATATACCTTAGGTACCATATAAATCTGTTGTTGTTTTTCCTTCCTTGGATCACAATTCATACGTACCAAACATTTACCGGAAACCCTCTACAAAACAATCCTTTTTGTTTTCAAGCAATGGTTCCATGTGAAGTTACTCATATTTGTATACTTTCCCTTTACTTACTTCCAATGCTTTAGCTCTAAGACGCACTAATATTAGGTCCCATTTAGTGGCGGGAACCAGACCTTTAGTTTATACACAATTCACCATGCAGTTACTAGATCCTGCATTTTCCAACGCTAATAAGTTACTTTTATTAATTATTGAATTAAAAAAGTATTAGACTGCAACATTAAAATTAACAAAACTTATGTTTAGAAGATAATATCAGTGTAAGTCTTACCAAGGCACCTGCAGTTTGCTCACTGTTTCAAAAACAGGGTCAGAGGGTCCTATCAGGTGATGTCAGAGGATCTAGCCCGATAAACCTGGATTACGTCTGTTTTCTGGTGAAACATGTCAGGTGGGCTCTGAGTGTTGGTGTTTTTTAAACAGTGTACTGCAGATTTATATGTTCTTCTCAACACAGGACATGCAAATTTTAATGTTGGAATGTATGATTTTTTTATTTTAATCAAAAGGCATGCTGCAAATGTCTTTATACCAGGGCTCTTCATAGCTAGTAGAGTAGTAATGTATTTGTCTGTGCTGTATAGGATTGTCATTATGTAGTTCAGTCCATGGGGTAGATTTATCAAGTGCTGGTGCTCCGTGTGCCAGCGCTTGATGTCTGCCGTACTTCTTGACCTGGCACAGATTATAGCTGATGCAGAGGTGCAGAGCACCCCGCCCTGCACCTAGCTACTCCATCCTCTCTCCAGAGGGGGAATTATGTGCAATACCTAGCTCTGCTTAGCCTTTAATAACCCTCCTCCTACCTGTTTCCTAATAGAATTCATCATTTGAGTTTCCAGATGCCCACTTTTAGTATACAATGGCCTTAGAACATATAATATTATAAATCTTTTTAATATGTTTAAGGTTTGTGGGAATAAATTGGAGAACTTATAGTCAACCCTGAACAACTATAAGGAGAAAATACAAAACATTAAATGTAGTTCTTAGAAATACTGTATGTGAAACCTGGGCACCAACATTGCCCTCTGACACCTGACCACCGACCGACTGACCACCGCATTGCCCTTACCACAGAAATATCCCAATATTCTCATCTCTTCATGCCTAAAAGAGTCCAAGTATATTTGATGCATTGGATTCTATACATTTCGGTCATAAGCTTCACTTCAATTTTACTATATGACTATACTTACTTTTGCAAGGCACTTGTTTCTAGCCTTTCCTTCTCCTTTTTGCATCGCTCTCTATACTTCTTAACTCGAGTTTCCCAAATTCCTCTTATTTGCGAGATGTTAACAACAATAACTTCAAACGTCATGGCCTTACATGTAATCTGCTGAAGAGCAAATGACACAATTATTATAGCAGAAGGTAACTATTTATAACAATAACTTTATATGTTATACCTCACAACACTGGGAGTAATCGATGTATCATACCAAACACAACAATTGTATTATTGTTCTACAGTCAATAATATCATTGATCATCATGAACATTTATAATGTCCTTATATCTATTTTATGCTACAGTTACGTTTTCCTGTATGTCCTACATCATGAGAAGGTTACCTGAATAAGTAATTTTTTTATGTGTAAATCTTGCATCCTCTCCACCCTTTTATTTAGAGTACCTTACTCTCGCTGTAAAAGTACAAAAGAGAAGTTGCACTGGACCTCATAACCACCCTCATAGTGCACCACAATAATCATGTGTGTACAGTCAAATATTAGGCCAAATACATTAAGGCCACTGATTTCTCTAAAAATGTATGTAAAATAAAATCATCTTCTTTGATTGTTCAATGATCTGTTTTAATGCTGATGTTGTAGACACTTTCAGAGTTGGATTGAGCTCACCATGGCCATTCTGTCTGTGCTCTGATACCTTTTTAGTTTTGCAGGCATTTGCAAGCAACTTTTTCAACCTTTTGTGCTTTTCTGGTCACACACTGCTGTCAACACATTCATCAGTAAAGTTTTGTTACGCATAGTTCTGTCACTAGTTCCTGGGACACTTTTGGTACCATAGGTGCAAAGCACTGCACAGTAGGAACACCCTTTGCACCTCCCATTGTGGAAATAGTCTGATCCAAGCTGGTGACTTGAGATCATTAAATTTGACAAGCTCCCTACTTCTTGTCCATCAGATGAGACATAATGGGGCATATTTACTTACCCGGTTCCTGCCTGATCCCCGAACCGCACTGTCCGACAAGGATAAACTCTGCCGCGATTCATGAAGATCGCACGCCAGATTTCCTGCATGTTTCCCTTCCCCAAGCAGGTCCACCGGAATTCACCTTCTTCTTCCTGGTGCATGTAAGTGCATGGCTTGCGACACAAATTTAAATGTTAAATCCCGTGCGTAGTCCGAATCCATTGGATCGTCCAACAGCCCGTCCCTAATTTGTGTAGCAAACCGGCGCGATTGCAACACAAAACAATCGCGTGCGACACAATCCGCGAATAGTCGGGAAAACCGGCGAAAATGCGGCCGCGGGACCCTTAGTAAAGGAACCTTCAACTATCAGTTTTTTTGTTGTTCCTGACTAGAAGACAGATGTTAAAGGAATCTCCCAAGTAAGAAATTTCCTTTAAGAAACATAACATGAGCACACAGAGCCAAGTATTCATTTAGATTGAATACCTTTAGAAACCTTTACAAGTCATTTGTCATTTATCTTTCTATCTGTTGGCATATTCTTAGTCAGCGTTTCTAAAGAAATTGCTAATGGTTATTACAAATACTTGCATACAGACGAGAAGAATATTTATTATACTCTGTTTATTTCATTGATATTTTTATCTTTTCACTGGCATTGTGTGCTTTGCACTATACATCATTGTCTTAAATTGCAGCTGTGATGTATGACATTGACATACAATTGTGTTAATAGCATCATTTTTTTAAATGTATGACTTATGTAGATAAAGGGAAACTGACAATCATGCATATACTTTTATAATTGTGCAATCACGTATGGCATAGAGGCATCAAAATGAGAACGAGAGAGCTGACTATGTCCCTGAGCTACATATAATAGCATCTTCCTAATGTAAAATAGTTCTCTTCAATCCGAATACATAATGACAGAAATATATGGTAAAGACTTGAATAAAAAAAATGTCACTTGTAGACCTGCCATAAAATAGGGATTCTATGATACATACAATAGTTTCAAAGTATCTGTGCAATGTGGTTTTCATTTGATATTACAATGGCTGGGCTGCTATGCCATCTTGCCCAGTTTTAATGTATCTCTAGGCATTAACAATGCCATTTTACTATCTGCTGTACTTAAAGGGGTCACCATAGCAAATGGCTGTAATTGGGTCCAATGCATTGTGACAAGTACTTTCACCATTTACACTTATTACAAAATCTGCAGCCTTACTGAGATAACTCCTTTTGTTCTGGTTGCTGGCGCCCCCTAGTGGTAGCTGTGTCCCGTCCTGAGCTACAGCTGTTCTGGCCGAGTCTACGCACAAGCATTCAGCCTGCTGCTCTGCACTACAGATCACTCCACACAGCTCCTCTCCACACTGAGAGATCAGCTGACACACTGCAGCCAATAGGAAGTGAGAGAGGAGGAGGGGCAGAGATTGTGCTGTGATGGCCACTGCTTACCAGCTCCACAGGAGCTTCCAGCAGCAGATACAAGGTAACTGCAGCCAGACATCTGCTGCTCAGAGGAGTCCTCCCCTAACATGGATCATAGCAATGTAGCAGCCCTCTCCTCCCTCCACCATTAGCCAGGTCACACAGGAGATAACACAAGTAACAGGCTGAGCTCTGACATCTCCTGATGCATCCTCCTCCTGTACTCTCCACCATTCACTGTCCCTCCATGCTACACTGCTCTCCTGCAAAGGGGCCCCTGTGCCTGACTAGCAGGGAAGTAGCTAAAGATCAGTAACATGTGAGAAGCTGTCACCTATTTATCTATCCAAGTCCTATTATCTATCACCTGTCATCTATCTCCTATCTATCTCATATATATCTTCTATCTATCCATCATCTGTCATCTATCTATCTCATATCTATCCATCTTCTATCTATCTATCTATCTCCTATCTATCTCATATATATCTTCTATCTATCCATCATCTGTCATCTATCTCATATCTATCTATCTATCTATCTATCTATCTATCTATCTATCAATCATCTATCTTCTATCTATCTATCAATCACATATCCATCTACCTATCTATCACATATCCATCTATCTATTATCTATCTATCTATCTCATATCCATCTATGTATCTACTATCTCTCATATCTATCTATCTCATATCTATCTATCTAGTGATTTAGTTGCAATTCCTTACAAAATACACAGAAAGAGATGCAATCAACATACAAAAATACAAAAGTTTCTTAGTAAAAGTCATAAGAACAACTGAAAAGGTCCATATTAATGCACCTAATTTTGTACAATCAATGCATACAAGTAGAGCAAAACAATGTGTTCTCACAGCATCATGGTCGGCCAGGCGGACAGTAAAGTGTAAATATGTCGGAGGTCTAGAAAAATGCAGGGACGGCAAACTCCATGCGTATCCTCACTTTGAAGTGACTTCCTCAGGGGTAAGTGTCACTTTGGAGTGACGATACACGTGGAGTTTGCCTCCCCTGCACCCACCTACACTTCCGCCATGAATGTCAGCCTGACCGACCATGATGCTGTGAGAATACATAGTACATGTGTACTATGTGCAGTGTCCTGTGTAGTGTGCAGGGGGCGCCAGATTCAGGATTTCTGGTGCACGTTCTTCATGAATCTGGTTCCCCCTGCACTGCTTTGACAGACTGCACCAACTTTTTTTGGTGCACTTTTAACATGGGGCGTATGACACATTTCTATTGGACTACTATTGGATCAGTAAATGCAGGGACTATTTGAGCACAGCAGGTGGAAGCAGATTCTGAAGGCTGAGCGCTCTGTAGCACTGAGTTGTGCAATAACTGCCGCTGTCAGTTCTGTGCATGTGCCTGGCTAGGCCCCTCCCACATCTGCTTCTTTGTGGAGCAGAATAGAGGCTGGACAAGCATCATAATAACAAATAGAAAGGAATCTTTAATTCCAGGTAACCATTACAAATAGATTTGTGAAATATTTTAACCTCTTTGACAACTTTTTGTAGTCAATTGTTTCAGGGCATAACCCCTTTAACTTGATAAAGGTTATAGTGTAGGCGACAAACATTGGGAATTTACTTATTTATGCCATACTATTGTGGTATTCCCAAAATGTTTCTTTACTAGTGGTCATTATTGAGATTAAGGAGGCTCCATCAGATTGGATGAGTATGCAGCTGCAACTTGAAGCTGTAGGGTGGCCATTTGGCACCATGCAGAATGAATGTGGCTTTGATTTATGTCTAGACCTTTCTCTTCTTCGGGATTTAATAGTGGTTTTGTATTATATAATGGTTATCATATAAGATTTTCAGAAACTGTACTTTAACCCTTTAAGGCAGTATGACGTACCCCTTAAGTCATAATGCCGTAGAGGATGTATGAAGAAGATTTATGGACAGAAAATTCCCACTGCTGACACCCAGCAGCGGTGGCAGTTAAGTTTTGGCGGTGCATCGTAAGGGAATGATGATCTGTTCCCATGACAGCTTGGAGTCTGTAAAAGACTCCAGGATCTGTCATTCGGTAAACTCTATATCAGTGTGCCTGTATCCTTAGCATATGCCCTATATTCTGCAATACCAGAGCCAACCCATCTTGAATGGGGCAATGATGAACCACAATAGGTAATCCCAGACTCTGCTATGTGAATCATTGATGGATTGAAGGTCACTATTTATGCTTTCAAACTTTGTCTTTAAAGTGTTCTCCATGCATTTGTCATAGGGACAAAAAAAACTTTAGCTGTGAGATACACTTACAAACTGTACCTGTCCTGATTTACATACAAATTCGACTTGAGAACAGACCTCACAAGCTTATGTTGTACTTAACCCAGGGACTGCCTTTGTAGCAATTCAATTACAGTTCTTATAAAAAAAGAATAGTATCATTAGCATAAATACAATAATTTCATAAAGTACTTTGGTAATAGCTATTCAGTTTGAGAGATAAAGTCAATGCTATAATCGAATCTCTTTGTTTTGGTAACAGTGAATGTCAAGCATTGCTAGCCAATTTCATACACCTCAACAAAGATGCAAACATCTCTCTATTTACGCTAATGATAAAAGCAAAAAGTATTACTGCTTAAAGCAGAGTATTCTGTAAAAATGTCCACATGTCTAATTGCAGAAGATCCACTCCTGTGTGGATGGTTTCTCACCCCACTAAAGTCTATAAGGGTTATTTATGCAGGGGGATGAGTGGTTTTTGCACATTTTTTGTGTGGATCATGGGAACCCAATGAAGTTCATGGGTCCGTAAAAATAAATCAAGAAATGTCAGTTTATTTCACTGATGAGGCTGAAAGACCAGGTGTGATGTTTTCAAAGCAATGATAAATCTTCAGGTTTTTTGTGCAGATGCGGTGACAGAATGTAATGGATGTGCAACAGAAGCACCGCTCTTAAGCCAGTGTGAAACTACCCCTACAGACATTAATAGGTAGGGCTAGCATCATATCATTGGGCTTTGTGAAAAGGTCATGCGTGATGTTAAGAGGGCGGCCTTACAAGGTAGCTAAGAGGCAATTTTTCCTTGTATATTTCCCAGAATCCCCTAGTGAAGCATTAATGGCTGTAAGTCTCCACATGCCTGCAAGGCGTCCTTAATTGGTGAAGTCTCTGTGAGCAGAACTCTTACTTCCCAGACAAAGTGAGGGCTATGCACTGGCATTACAATATCTCCTTTATTTAAATGGTAATAGCCCAAGCTAACAGCTTATATGTGTCCACACATGTGTCTCCCATTCTCCAGAGAGTCCTTGCTCAATCATAAAGGTATGTGGAGAATTATGTAATATCAAAAAGGCAGGAATCATCCTTACTAAAACTGCAGCAGAAAAAAAAGTAAGTCTCAACATAAGTACATTTACTTACCCAGTCCTGTCGCAATCCCTGATCCGGACTTTCCCGCTGAGGTCTGCCGGAGTTCACCTTCTTCTTCCCGGTGTATGTGAGTGCATGTTCGTCCGGCGGACCCCAACCCCCCCCCCCCCCCCCCAATTTGTGCTGTGTGAAAGCCGCTGTGCCAAAATCCGATTGCGTGCGACAAAAAGTCCTTCTAAATGTGGTTCATATCAGAAATCGGCTGATTTTCTGATGACAGTGTGATCTGAGGACCCTTAGTAAATAAGCCCCATTTTTGGGGGGATTCATATAGAAACAACCAGAAAAAAACATTGGGACACATTTACTAAGGGAAATGTGCCAGTTTTCTGGTAACTTTTGAACATAATTTTAGGTGCAAACTGCATACACAGGTATTTAAGAAGTGCCTGCACCATAATTGTGTCGCACGCGACCCTTTTGTGGCGCAGCTGCCCTATTCTTCATGCAACTCAAATTAGGGGGGATTACAGGGCTCAGTCGGATCGTGCGCTAGATTTATCGGGCAAAGTTCGACAGAATTGTGTTGCATGCCTTTTGTTAAAGGTACACCAGAAAAAAGTTGGTGCACTCTGTTGGGGCAGTGCAGAGGGCACCAGATTCATGAAGAATGTGCACCATAAATCCTTAATCTATATTTAGTGCAGTTTGCCCTGTTCTTAGTAAATGTGCCCCATTATGTTAAATTGGAAAAGGGCTGGTATTAAAGGGGTATACCCACGAAGACAAGTTTTTATACTTAGGGTAACAAAATAACCCATTCTCTAATTCACTGGTTTTAACAAAAGTACAGCATTTCACAGATATAATTCCAACCTGTCTCTATCAGTCCTGGTGTACACAATTTCAGTTGGATCTTCTGAATTCAGGGTCGGTAGCCATCCTGATTTCTGTCTGATACTGTGGAGCTGAACTTCTCCCTGCCTCTAGCCCCCTCCCCCATACATTCCAGGACAAGCTCACTGACACTGGCTTCCTGCCAGTAAACAGCACATAGCATGGTGAGGATAGCTGCAAGCTACAAGCAGATAAGTTCTTTATCCAGGGAAGGGGACGGAGGCACAGCAGATCTAGCGTGTGTTGTGGAATAGCAGAGATGCAGGAAAGCTGACTGTGTCATTGTTTGTTATATCCATCTCATGGTTCTCATTATCTCATCTCTGATCGGTCTCATCTCTCTTTCTATGTGTCAGATACTAGTAGAATGTTCAGAAGGTAAATGAAAGTGTATATAAGCCTGTACCCTAATAATCTAACCACACTGTCAGCTCTCAGAACTAGATGGATCACTTAATGTGTCTGCTTAGTGATTCCCCACCCTCACTCTGGGATTTTACAGTGACAATGAGTTATAGGAGATAAAACAGCAATAAAACTGTGTAAAATTGTAAAGTAATGGGTTAAAAATGATATTTTTTTTGTGTAGACATCACTAGTGGATTGAAATGTGAGAATTTTATTTGTTTGCAATCCCCTTTATTTTTCATCCACACCTTACTTTTTCTTTATAATTAATTACTTTTTACTATTTTTACAGTATTGCAAGTTATAGAATATCTGGCTGCCCATAGCATCTCTGTCCACGCTTGCCTTGTTGCATTTTCCCCAAAATGGTTATTCACCAGTGCTGGTATTATAATTATTGTGCAATTGATTGAATTATACATCATCTGTAGTAGTTCATGAGGGAATCAGCTAATTTCTTAGCAAAATGAAACATTTTAGATCTTAGTATCTTAATTAGATGTTAAAATGAGAAAGCTGCAGTTAATCTACTTATATTTATATGAGGAGCATATTTTATTAGGGCTATTACTTGATTCATAAGTGTACTATTGTGGATGGTTTCTATACATAGGAGACTTTTAAACCTGCAATCAGCACAGCCGACTGATAATTTGTACTTTCAATGTCACAACACTAAATATGTAAAACGATTCTGATTTATTACTCACAATCAAGGGCTACTGGAAAAGCTACTTTACCTAACTCAATATAGTCTGAAAATATCATATCAAGTGATACATAATCTGAATTTATATGTAACTATTAGAAAATAGGAATTTGTTGCAAAAATGTAGTTTATAAAAATATTATTGTGTAAGTTTTTAGTTAATAGCAGTTAATATCATGTTTTTAGTTTAAAGGAAACCTATTACCAGGGAAATTTTTCCAATAACCACAAACAGAACCCTGTAATATACTCTATCACCATTTAACCCCTTCCGCACCCAGCCCAGCTCTAATCGCTGGTTCAAGTCTGAGACACTGCACTACAATACTAATGGGGCAGGAGAGGAGGGGGGAATAGAACTGGGGGCAGGTGGGGGGACTAGTACTGGGGGCAGTAGGGGAGGGGGGAATAAGACTAGCTGCAGTAAGGGGGAGGAAAACTAGACCTGGGGGCAATATTATAGTAGTTATGAAAAAACTGAAAAAAGAGAAAGTGTCAGCTCACCAGGTCAGCAGCTCCGAGTAGAGGCCGTGCAGCGATGGAGAGGAACCCGGTTCAATCCCGGGGACTGAAGGTAATGGTATAAAAAGGAAGGTTCCATCGGCACCAGGCAAAAAGTAGGTAAAAATGCAAAATTTTTATTAGACAGAAAACTGTAAAATGTGATCACAGGAAAAAAAAAGGTAACGCGTTCAGACCCCCACATGGGTCCTTAGTCATACCCCCCTACAGGACCCATGGGGGGGCTGAAACGCTTTCCATTTTTTTTCTTCCTGTATCACATTTTTACATGTTTTCTGTCTAAATAAACTTGTAGCATTTTTACCTACTTTTTGCACTGGTGCCGATGGAACCTTCCTTTATACCTTATAGTAGTTATATTCCTGTACTAGGGTGTGTAATTATGTAGTTTTTCTTGTACTAGGGGGCAGTTTATAGTAGTTATATTCTTGTACATAGGGAGCAGCATTATTGTAGTTTATTTTACTGTACATAGGGGCAGTATTATAGTAGTTATATTCATGTACGTAGGGGGCAGTATTATAGTAGTTATATTCTTGTACATAGGGGGCGGTATTATAGTAGTTATATTCTTGTACATAGGGGCAGTATTATAGTAATTATATTCTTGTACATAGGGAGCAGTATTATAGTAGTTATATTCTTGTAGATAGAGGGCAGTATTACAGTAGTTATATTCTTGTACATAGAGGGCAGTATTACAGTAGTTATATTCTTGTACATAGGGGCAGTATTATAGTTGTTATATTCTTGTACATAGGGGCAGTATTATAGTAGTTATATTCTTGTACATAGGGGCAGTATTATAGTAGTTATATTCTTGTACATAGGGAGCAGTATTATAGGGGCAATAAGCTAGCATTTGCAATTATTTATTGCTGACGTGGCGCAGTGGCCCTGATAAACATGCCCCAATGTTTCTATGTAGCATGAGGGTGGGCCCCCCAGAATTAATTCCTCTGGTGGCCCCCAGGACCCCCAATCCGAGCCTGATCCCACCCTACATGGCCACATTAATGGAAACACAACATTTTATAAATTGCAATTTTCCACTGTTCTGGCATCTTAGGGGCTCTGCAAATGCAATATAGTAACTGAAATCTGTGACTGTGGTAATCTTCTAAATTCAACTTTTAAAATTATGCTAGCCAGAAGGGCTATGTGCATTTAACAGAAGCCATCTGTGCTCTGGCTTCACGGGCTGTTACACTGCAGCAGCACTTCTCAATCTCACTTTCCCCCTGTTCTTACTGTAATCAGGGCAGCAGTGAGCACCAGTGGTGGTGGGGGGCGGAGGGGGGATGGGGAATGTAACAGCCTATGAATCTGCAGCAAGAAGTGGCTCTGATAACGCACAGCCTATCTAGCTCATTAGCAAAAATGATAAAAGTTGATTTTAAAAGAAGGAGGTCATGGATATTAAATATGACATGCTTACCGCAGTTATGGTGTCTGGATCTACGAGTTAGTGTCCCTGGTTTATCATGCTTGATTTTGATGGTAGATTTTCTTTAAGGACACAGTCAGATTTGGCTGATGAGAGAGAAGAGTGGTTCTATAAAGCTGATTTCAACAACATTGAAAACAATGCTACACTGCTTTCTAGATATGTTGGAAATGCTTTTGCTAGCTTTAGAATTATGGGGGTTATTGTAAACTACATTTAATGTTGTCTCTTTTCTGTTTTACCTACTGTGCAAATTATGACCAACATCTAGGATTATTCATTATTTTTTGTCCATATTTTGTAAGTTCACAAAACTGCTGACATAGCTATGAAGTACCTATTGAACTACCGCAATCTGCATCATCCACTTTGATTGATTTGTAATTTCTATGTTCTCCATGACTGTGGCTGTGTTTGAAATCAAGAAACACACTTGGACTTCATATGGAATAAAGGGCTACATTTGTTACATAGGTACGTGAATTGTTTTTGAAGGAAATTATCTTGAATATCTGTTATAAGTCTTTTAATATTCTAAAATTTAAAAGCCAGGATAGCTTAATTATTAACCCCTTCCCACCAATGCCCTTTTTCATTTTTTTCCTTTAAGTTTTCTGCTCACCTCCTTTAATAATCCATAAAATTTTCTGTGTACATAGCTGTATGATTTATTGTTTTTTCTGCAAAATATTATACTTTCTATTGTCAATATTTAAAATTGCATACTGGGAAACTGGAAAACATTTTAAATGCCTCTATTCTTTGTGTTGGTATGATCATGGACGTAACAAATTTTTATAAGTTTTAATTTGATTGCATCCATTTAAAATAAAATTGTCTTTAATTTGCCATATCCTGATGCAAGGATACAAACCTATTTTTGTAAGGTATAATTTTGTTGTGAGACGTGCTGACATTTTCATTAATTTGCAGACTTTACAATCCTTTGATCACCTTTTATTACAATGTTTGGGTTTTGAAATGGTGTAGAAGAAAAACCAGTTATTTTGGAATTTAGGGATAACTCCTACTTCTGATCTAAAGATAGGGAGGGATTTGAACTTCTATGTGTTTCTAAATTTTTCTTTATTGTCATATTTTTTTTATTTTTACTGTATTTTTAGGCCACCTAGCCCATGGAATACTTTTAGCCATGGTGGTGTGCCAATCCGAGCCAAGATGGCAGTACACACTCGCTGCCAGCATTTGAAATAATAAAACTCTACTCTTATATAAAATGTTATATATGTATAAATAATTCAGTATTTAATTTAGAAATCAGAATCAAAACAATGTAAAATGACCCTGTGATTGCATCTCCAAGTGACCGAGACTACAATTCCCCATATGTTGTTGATATTCACAAATCTGTGGTGAGTTACAGTCTTCCCATTTTATCCTCTGGTTAAATGTTTCTTATAAACTGAGAAATTGTCAAGTAATATTTGTTTTCTCTATGTAGCTGCAAGCAATATGAACAGTCTTGACTTCTATCATAGTCAGGATACCTTTCTTGTGCTTTAAAAATAATAATAGAGAAAGCTAGGGGCTATTATTTTGATCGTGCCCTCCCATTTGAAAGAAAACTGCTACACCATGTACAGTACAAGTGTAGTACATGCCATGTATTTGTTCCCTAAAACTTACAATCCATTAGTGGTGAAATAAACAGAAATGTATGAGCTCTTACATAGGATTATTTTTGAAGTTAACTAAACAAAGAGGATGGAAAAAAACCCTTTAGTTATGGTATTATTCTATTCTACTAGTTGTGCACTTTCTGCTGAGTATGTATCAAATTAGCAAAAGTAGTTAACATTTTTTCCTTCTAAAGAAATTATCATTTTGGTACAGACTTTTACATATCATACAATGGTTTCTAAACTGTCATTACTACCAATTTCTATAAGACTGGAAAAGATATGTCATTGAGCTGTCCTCACAAATTAGTTAGAACACCATCTATGGGACTGGAAAACAGAACTTACAATATAATTGTCTTCAGTATTTATTACTGTAGTCTAGGGTTGCACCAATACCAGAATTTTGATACTGTCAATAAAAGAAAAAAGTATTATCTGAATGTTAAGAGTGCGGTCACAAAAGGGACGTTAACATTGAGTATAGAAATGCAATGCAAACCTCTGGGGGTGGGGATCAGCCTAATCACATATGCATTTCCATTGAAACACATGTGATCAGTAATGGTCAATTTTTTCTAGACTGTTTATTATATGTATTGTAAAGGTTGTCTAGGTAATGTCAGTATAATTTAGTGTTCATTTAGATGGGCATTTTTGATGTCTGTGTGCTATCCTTTTTTGTGTAGATAGCATAGAGACCCATTGTTTCCTGTGGGTTTGTTTTCATGTCCCATTTTTTTAAGCATATGCAGACAGTGAGAAAAAAATTGTAGCATGCATTATTTTGTCTCGGATGCGGACCACGTGCATCCATAGAAGTCATTGAATCCACAAAAAATGGACATGCATGACATCTGTATGCCGACTGTTTTTTCTCAAATGTTGCTAGGCAACTAATTGGGCAGGGCAAGATGTAGATTAGAAACCCATCAGATTTTTTTGCATATGGACTACGGACGTGGAAAAATACACATAGAATTAGGACTGAACACTGACATCATGTCCGCATTTTTTGCAGATGCGCAGCAGACATGCCCGTCTAAATGAGCTTTTATCTTTTTGCCTTATATATTTTTTTTTATATAATTTAACTGCATAATATGCTTTAAAAACAATAATAATGTAGTGATATAAAGAGCGATCTCTAAGAAGATCCATCTTTATATACCAGCACATGTTTCACAGTGTAACTCAATAGAGGCTGTAGTGAAGCTCTTAGATACCTAAAATCCCACCATTGAGTCTCGTGGACAGAGGTGTTGTCTCTCTAATTTCATGGTAGAGTGTGGCGGATGCGAGTTCAAATCCTGGCCTGGGCATAAATGATTTAATTGAATAATTTAGAGCTGGTGATATTAATGACATGCTCCCTACTGTGCCGCTAACCCAACACTTTAATACAAAGGATTCCCTGCCCAATGTTTCCTCTGGAGAATCCCTTGGTGTGATAAATGTGAACAGAGGGAGGGGAGCCTTATCCTACTCAAGTTCCCCACTTTCCCCCAACCCCAGCTTAAGTGGTCCAATTGAGCTAGGTTGACTACGATCACTCCAGGAGGGGTAGCTTCAAAGGACCTCTGCAGTTGAACCGTCTCCATGCACCCCCCCCCCCCCCATTTTCAAACAGGAGACAAAGAGCCATAAAATGTTGAATAGGGGCAGTTATGGAGTTATGGTCCATCTCACACCAAAGGAACTACATTATTGGATTTGATTGTAGATTTCCTTTAAGGTCTGTTTTCATCTCAAGTGACCTACCATAGCCCCCTGCAGCCCCAATTTGTCACATGTATCATATCTTTTGCATTTATCTAGACCATGTTAGCAATTTATTATGAGCATAATGAAATCAATAAAGAATATGCACTGGTCATTAATAATTTCCAAAATATTACTGCACATACAAAACAATGAAAACTCTGACATTTACTCTTATCACTATACATTTATACTTTCATGCACACAACATGAGAAGTCTCTTCTTCATTCCTAGTACCTGTCTACATGCCTGCTTGAACCTGTTTTATAGCACCTTGTCATCTTAAATAATATGCTTTAGTTTATACTACTAAAATCTGTCACTCCAAGCTACAACTGAAGTTAAATTTATGCTGAAAGACTGAGATTAATGTTAGCAGTGCCCACTGATGTCAGTCTGACTAACTGTTTATCTCAATGTAGTGCAATGTTCAAACTCAATGGAACATGTTGAGGAATAAAAGATCTTTTAAAACACAAGCATCTAAGACAACAGAAGTGTACTTACTTTTCCACATAAAACATATCTTCAGCTGTCAAATATTGAAAATGTATAGCCTTCTTAGTCTTTACCCATAGACATTACCCTTCTGTCAGAACCTGCTAATGCTTGCTCTAGCGCTCCGAGTTTAGGCCACACCCAGCGATGTTTGCTAGAAGCCTTGGTTGAAAACTGCCTTTCAGTCTTTTGAATAGCAAAGCTGGCTGCTGTGATTTTAGAACTCAGTTGTGTTTCACCTGTAACTTAAGTGATAGATGGCTGATCCAGTCAGCTGCTGGGGGGAGTCCAGGAATTCTTTTATATATCTGTCCAGTGCCATTACAACTTTCTGATTTGACTAGTCTCCTGATGCATTTATCCTATTTCTGCTTGCTTTTGCTCTGCTATACTATGGATCTTACCTCTGCTATATTATTTTGACCATTGTCTTTCTATCTGATTATGTGCCTCCCCGCCAACATGGATTTGACATAGTTCTGTCTGACTTTGATTGTCTGTCTGTTATTTGTTGTTTGTCCCTCTGTGTCTGGTAATCTTTCCTGTGCACTCAGTCAGTGTAGGGATTGTCAACCAGAAGTTCCTAACCAATAGGGTTTGTGAGGCCTGTTAGCTGGGTGAGTTGTGGGGGAGTTTAGGGCCTGTACCCATTTTATCTATCGTGGATCAGTCTTCCTCTTCTGCTCCTTCCACTCCTGTTATTACAAAAGTAGAGTCATATGAACCCATGCAAGTAGAAGGGTGCCAGGTCACCTTAACAATGCAAAGATCCTCAGAAGAGGAATGTCCTGTGCTTTATCCCGTCCAGACTTAGCAAACCTCAGTTGAAGAAGCATCAGCACCTAAGTGATAATCAAGGAGGTTGTCTCAGATGAGGTCACATGTCTATTTGAATTCGATGGCGCTCTATAAATAAAGATTATTATTATTATTTGGCTGAGAATAAGGTGTCTGATAAAGTCATTGTTGACTCAGGGGCCAAAGACATCAAGTCCCTCACTGTTGGTGTCTGTGCTTTACAAGACTCTGAACCTTTGTCTATTCTGCCTACTAAAGTTTGCCCACATTTATTGAAGTGCTTGTGCAAGTTTTCTATCTGACTTTGCACTGAAAAGAATGTACAAACTTCTTGCACATGGATTTAATTAATTGAGCGTATACCCTTGAAAAAGGGCAATACACTAAATATGTGTCTGGGATTGGCTCCTTTGATCTTCAAACATACTGCCTTTTTGCTCAGCCCGGTTTGATTTTGTCTACTTAGCAGGATTTCTGCTGATATATACTAGGGGATTGGACTGGCTATTGGATCCAGTGTAGGACCAAGTCTCCACCTATCCTTTATTAGTATACATTGTGATTTGATGTGGGCCCTTTATTTTCTGTGTTTGTTCCTCCCTTTTTGTGTGGTTTTAGATCCATTATCCAATAAATATATGCTTTTATTAACAATGTAATTTGTGTGCTGTCTTGGTTTTCTTTGGTCCTGCTCACTGAAAAGAACATGCAACTGCTTGCACATGTATGTACAAAGTGTTTTGGCGTCAGTTTTGTTGCGGCTGCACTGTGTCTGACAAGATAGAAGAAAGTGTGCACCTAAAGGGGTGTGTTAGTGCTTACTCAGCGTTCGCGCCACATTTATTACTGACGTGCGCCACAATTCCGTCTGCATCACAATTGTGCAGCATGAACGAAGTGCTCCAAAAAATGGTGCACACTTCCGGAGCAGTGCAGGGGTGACAGATTAATGAAGACCGTGCGCCAGTTTTGACTGGTCTGGCGCATTCTGCACACACCAGCCGCAAATTGTAAATAGTACACACTGCATTTGTTTCGATAAATGTGGGCCATTGTTTCCACTGTTTGGATACCAAAGCCCGTGGAAGGCCAAACATTTGCTTTAATGGAGGGTCCAGCAGCTGCTCCTAAAAGGGGGTTTACTGTCAGAACTCGCTAATGCTTGCTGCAGTGTTCTGTGTTTAAGACACACCTTGGATTGTTTACTGGAAGCCTTGATTGACAACTGCCTTACAGTCTTTTGCCTGGGAAAGATGGGTACTGGTCATTTTAGAGCTCAGTTGTGTATCACATGAAACTTGAGTGGTGGATGGCCGCTGTTGGGGGGGGGGGGGGGAGGGTGTCCACAAACTCGTTTATATATCTGCCCAGTTCTATTATTTAATTTTACTAGTCTCCTGACACTTTTGTCTCATTTCTGCTTGCTTTTACTTTTGCTATACTGTGTATCTGACCACTACTATGTTATTTGAACATTCTCTTTCCATTTGATTCTCTCCTTCGCTGCCATCTTGGATTTAACCCAGTTCTGTCCGTTTTCAAATTGGCTGTCAAATCCCCCTGGCCAATCATAGCCATGGCTAGTTGCTAGAGGATTTCCTTTGGCAGATTGGCGATTCGACCGTCAATACATCTGGGTTTGGCAGCTGAACCCAAACGCCGAACCTGACCATGGTCATCAAGTCCACTCATCTCTAGATGTGAAGCAAAATGAGATTTGCAGGAATACTAAAGATATTTCTAATTCAGAGAAAAGACTGAATGTTCAACAAATTTGATGTGATTTTATCTTCTTAAAACAATTGCATTCTTTTGTAAATTCTTGATTTTTCAAGATTTTTTAAAATATAAAAACAAAAGAATTAACAACTCCCTATACTTTAAATGGTTTCCCATTAGAGCATTATCTCCTATACACAGGGCAGGGATACAAATCTGATCATTGGGAGGTTTGACTGCTGGGACCCCCAGCTTTTGGCAAAATGGAGCACATTGAGTAAACCTAGCTGCTTTGCATTGACATCAATAGAGCAGCTACATTGCAATGGGAACATGGTTCTCAGAATGAGCCAAAGCCAGAAATTAGCAGTACAGATAAAATAAAGCTCTCTGTCTCCTGACACTTTTGTCTCATTTCTGCTTGCTTTTACTTTTGCTATACTGTGTATCTGAGCACTACTATGTTATTTCAACATTCTCTTTCCACGGAAGAAGCCGTGTCGGCGAAACCCATGGTCGTGCGGTCGTGTGAGGGTGGTGTCCTTTCTATAGATATTTGCATTTTTACTAAACGTTTGTGAGTAGTATTTCATTTTATTAAAACATTTTATGAAGACATTCTACACGACTGGATTGCGTGTTTCTTCTAGTGGTTCCGCTGTGGTGTACGGTGGTAACAATAGGAGGAACGAAAACTGCATCCACGTGGGTCTGAACAGTGGGCTATTCTTATCTGGAGAATCTGTGGATTTGTGCTGTGAGCAGAACGGAGGAAAAACAAGAACAATTATTGTGAATGTTTGGAGTGAAAACCTCTGTGAACGTCTGGAGCTTCGGTCAGATAAGAAATCTATATATTTTTATTTCTATCTCTTTATATTTTAACATTGGGACTTCTGGATCAGTCCTGGACCGTTGTTTTAGCTCCGAGAGGGTTAAAGTTAAGAGTGCAGCACTACACCCAAAGATAATAAATTACTCCTTAAACTTTAAATGGTTTCCCATTTAATATTTTTCCCTATACACAGAAGAGGGCTAAATATCTGATCATGCATTGGTTTGAATTCTGGGACTATTGGATTTGAAGTTCTGTTGAGCCTGTTCTCTATTGGGGGGGGGGGGGGGTTGGCTTGGCTATCCAAACCCTGAGGTCAATATGTTATGTTGTAAATAACAAAATACATTTAATTGATTGCCCAGAAACTTAAAACCCCTTGGTTGTATAACCACTTGGGAAAACCTCTTCAGCGATGTTCATGTGTACCCAAACCTTTCTCTCCTTAGGCTGGATGCACGCAAATTATTTTTTTATTAATCTTATCATTGTGACTGACTTTCACTGTATGTTTAACACTGAAACCATTGATGGTTGATTATGAGAGGATACTTTTGATATACAAATGTCAAATGTGCTTAGAGCAGATATTATATAAGGTATGTGCCAAAGAATGTAAGGAATGTATATATTTAAAGCATCTTAGGAAATAATGGAGAACATTTCTAATATGTTTACAAGAAACAATGTTGCATGCAACCTTAGAAAAGTCACTTTACAGAATATTGGTCATTTGTTGTACCTGAGGGCACTTCCATGTTGTTGATCATTGAATATATCAAAATCAGATTTTAATCAGTAAGCATTCATTATAAACCAATATCATCATATACTTCCTTCAAGGAGAAGAACACACAACTTATGGCTTATATACTATTTTTTTTTTGCACAGTCTTATGGATTATACTTCCGGAAAACAAATCACGGCTACCACTGCGCCAATAAATATAAACACCCATCGGACATTCTGACACCAATGACCTTTAATCTAGGCTTTTTATTATCATTCAATTCACTTTTGCAATTAACCAAGGAATCATATATTAACAAGATATGCTCGGAAAGCAAAGACTAATCTCAGGGCTCTTCTTGAAAACAATGCGCCTTGAATAAATAAACCTGGAGAAAAAAAAATGTAGGTGGAAAAGACGTGATGCGGGATTTTCAGTTTTTATTAAGCTATTGCTAGAATACATTCCACCTTTTCTAAAGCTTGTTAAATGCTCATAATATGCAACAAACATAAAGTGTGGAGAGATAATGCTTACATTCATTAATGAATCCTTTCTATTAGCCAAAGTCCTATTCAGAAGGCAGATAATATCCCATAGTCACTGAATTCTTTATCTTACATCTTAACTAATTAGTGTTACATGAAATATTCCTTTCTTCTATCATTCTGTAAAACTCAGGTTCTGCCTGATCCAGTCATCACTAAGCATCCATTGTTACAATGACTTGTAAATGTGTTATTATAATGATAATCACTAGTAATGATGCCTCCATGAAGTGAAAACAAATGAATTTACTTTAATTGATTTTCCATTAGCAATGCTGAAAGGAGAGTGTGGCAATGCTAATATACAATGACTTGTGTCCCTGTTACTTCAGAGAGAGGCTAATTAATGTGCTTATAGCTCACGTCCAGTTTTACACTTGTTATCAGGTCCGTACATGTAGAAAAAGATAGAAGGCCCTTTATTTAAAGAATGTACTCCAGATTGGCATATAACTTTTCTGTTTAATTATAATTGTATATTGTACAAATTAGGGATGAACAGAATTTTCTAAATTAGTTTTGTTGGTTATTAACTGACTTACAAAAAAGGAACAAAACAGATTTTAGCAGTTTTTTCCATGAGTAGTTATTTATTTTCTGCAGTTGTGGTGGTCTTTTTCTTTCAGGGTTATAGTACCACACCTTACCCTTTTTATGTTTTTCTTTATTAATGTTATAGTGCCAAATTACCAAATTAAGCATATGGTTGGGATTTTTTGTAAGACTGGCATTTTGAACGGCAGTCTTGATATCCCCTTCCCCCCTACCGGACCACGGTTTGCTGGATATACTATATGGTATGGCAGGTCAGTCCAGTTTAGACTAGGTATAATCTGCTATAGTCTCCTGCGGTGTGGGCTAGGTCAGTCCCGTACCTGCCCACCCCACTTTCCTCCTCGTCACACCCATAGTGGCTTATGGGGTGGAAAAGCTCAAACCAGACAGAGATGGGACTTTTTAATTACCTTCTCCTTTAGAAAACTCAGAGAAGGCAGAGTAAATATGCCCCTTTTTGTTAATAAAGTTGTGGCCCCTTCATCACCTCCTGTGTGCTGTCATTAGTGATTCCTGGTCTGTTTGCATGGCAGTTCAGATTCAGATCAATTCAGATTTCTCAGGCTTGCCATTGGCATCAGCCATATGTGTAGATAGTATGTACCTTAAAATGTTACCAATAAAGAGTATACCTCAACAAACACAAAAATAAGCTCTCAACCCATTCTGTTGACAGAAAATATGCTATGGCTTTCAAAAAATGGTGTTAAAAAACTAATTATATTTTCCCCAAATAGTTTTTAATACAGCAAAATTATTAAAACTTAAAAAAAATATATAGATATGGCCATAAGATGACCTATAGAATACAGGTAAGGCATTATTGGTGTTGTATAATTAATAAAAGAAATGAAACTATAAAAATCACCAGAATTTTTTTTAATATATCTAATATATAAAGCTGAGTATATGGGTATGTATGTATGTATGTATGTCCACTAAAGGAATCTGTACCGTTGCCAAATTTTGCACAGCTGCTCTCTGTGACTCAGGGAATAGGTTGTAGTCATAGAATAGGTTTTGACCTGAAATTTTCACCGCACGCTTTGCAAAATCCACTTAATAGACGCCATATACAGAAGCCATTGTCTACTGCTGCTGTGGCAGTTAGAAGCTGAGCCGTGATTAGTTTCTGCTCTGCCACAGGTCATTTATATGAGCTCTGAGCTGTGATTGGTTACTGTAGGCAATGAGTATAAGAAACTTATGTGTTAGAGGGAAATTGATAATGAAGTGTCTCAGGTAAAACTGTTCCAGTTGTCCATGGAAACCAATTAGAGATCAGCTACAATTTTATAAACAGCAGTGCAAAAATGAAACTTGAGCTCTGATTGGTTGCCATGGGCAACTAGAGCAGTTCTGCTCTCAGACACTTCTGATATATGCCTCCAAAGACAAAGTGAGAGTTGGAGAAAGAGACAGTCACTGGAATTAGAGTGCCTGAGACAGAAAGTCTCTGTAATGAGGGTGCCCAAGGCAAACAGTCACTGGAATGAGAGTGCCCGAGACAGAAATTCACTGGAATGAGAGTGCCCGAGACAGACAGTCACTGGAATGAGAGTGCCCGAGACAGTCACTGGAATGAGAGTGCAGAGAAAGACAGTCACTGGAATGAGAGTGTCCAAGACAGACAGTCATTGAAATGAGAGTGCCCAAGACAAACAGTCACTGTAATGAGAGTGCCCAAGACAGACAGTCAATGGAATGAGAGTGCCAGAGACAGTCACTGAAAGAGACTGCCAGAGACAAACAGTTACTGAAAGAGACTGCCAGAGACGACAGTGTCAGTAACAAGAAGGTCAGTAACAGAGCCAGCCAGAGACCGTCTGAGACAGTCAATAGATACATATAAAATATTTTTTGTCAACCCATTCTATTTTGTTATAGCTAAGAGCAGTTATTTACTATCCAGGGCAATGCCGGGAGCTACAGCTAGTCTCCTATAAAAGATAAATTGTGATTGGTTATAATAGAAATGATATATTATTCCAAAATAAATATACTGCAAAACAAAATGTGTTATGTAATGTATTATTTAACAAAAAAAGCCTTCAAATCCCCATTTCACAGAGGAATGTCAAAAATGCATAGAATTTATCTTTAAAAAGTTGACAACATATTCCCCATTATACCCCCACATTAAGGTTTGTTAGGACAGAGGTGGCTAACCTATGGCACGGGTGCCAGAGGTGGCACTCAGAGCCCTTTCTGTGGGCACCCAGACCTTCACAGCAACACAGTTTGCCAATTACTCAGGGCTTCCTCCTGTGGTCCAAGACAGCCGAGGATATGCCATGCTCAGCGCTATTTTAAAGCAACATCCTTGGTTGCTTCATTCCAGGGTCCCCTGAAGAGGAAGAATCAGGAGACCCAGAGCAGGAGCCCAAATGGCAATCCATCTCTATCCACACCTTCTCTCTCCTCCTGTAGTCCTGGCAGCCAAGGATGTGCCATGCTCAGCACTATTTTAAAGCAACATCCTTGGCTGGCAGGACTACAGGAGGAGAGAGAAGGTGTGGATAGAGATGGATTGCCATTTGGGCTCCTGCTCTGGGTCTCCTGATTCTTCCTCTTCAGGGGACCCTGGAATGAAGCTACAATCTAAATTTCTCCATCATCTTTCTATTGTATTGGTGAACTCAGGACACCTACACGATAAAAACCTGTGATACAGCAGGGATCAGTAAGTTACTGCTTAAATTGTCAGGATGGCACTTTGCGACATACAAGTGGGTTTTGGTTGTAGTTTGGGCACTGTGTCTTCAAAAGGTTCGCCATCACCTTATATCTGCACAAAACCAATGGGGTCGAAATGTTCACTACATCTCTCGAGGGGTGTGACTTCCAAATTAAGATATCTTGTGGAATTTTAATTTACTGCTAACACATGGCACTGCAAAAGCAACATGGTATTCTAAAACATATAACCCACTACATGGTGTGCATTTTACAGTCCCTTTAGAACTTTAACTTGGGCTTTAAAAAAATGATATGGGAGGTTTATTGGAAAATGTGTAAAATCCCTGCCAAAATTGTAAATTTGTAATGTGCAAAAAAGGACATCTGAATAGCTGAATATTTGCACCAGAACAATTGTAAACGGTTCTTCATTTTTCATAAAGAACTTATTTCTGGTATAATCTCCTTAGTTTTTATTACTGCTGGAAATTTGTTATTTTCTTGCACCTGTTTGGCATTTGGGTCTCATACAGAGCACATCATATTACTTATCTTGTCTATAGACTAATTGATGTGTTCTCTTTGTATAGATTTTACAAAAATCCACATATAACATGAAGTAGAATGGGGCACATTTACTAAATGCAGTTTACCTGTGTGGTGTGCAGAATGAAGCTGGCGCCCCCTGAACAGCTCTGAAAGAGTGCAGCAAGTTTTCGTACACCTTTAACATGGGGCGTGCAACACACTTCTGTCAGAAATTGCATGTTAAATCTGGCACACACTCCGTCTGAGCACCGGATTGCCTAATTTGTTTTGTATGATGTCTAGTGCAGCTGCACCACAAAGGGTCATATGCGACACATTTGTGGTGCAGACAGTTCTTAAATACCTGTGCAAGCGGTTTGCACTAGAAAAAACTTGCAAAGTCCGACAGAAAACTGCCCCCCGACGCTTAGTTTTTAATGACATTGAGGCACATTTACTATCTCAAAATAAGTAAAAGCAGATCTTAAAAATGGGGCTGTCCACAAGTCCAATAGCCAGCATCTATAAAGTGGTGTGACTTCAGGTGGTCACAGACTCACCAATGCCCATGACTGGCACAATGCTATTAACACAATCTAAGTGCAATATAGAAGTTGGCAATAGTGGAACTTAGGGGTAGTTTTAGTCCCCGAATCTGTTGGTCTCAGGGGTCTCAGCAGGCAGAACTCTTAAATCAGTCATATATCCCCTATACTAAAGTCCTTAAAGGGAAATTGAAATGATATCTTAACACAAAGTGCTCTGCTGGAGAGAATCCTAAAACTTTAATCTAAAGTAGTCTCTAACAGAAACAGATGGGTATAAATCAAGGTGCACAATTGGGATGCAACCTAAGGTCCTTCAAAATTCAGGAATGTGGATTAGCCCGGTCAATAAAGGAAACACACTATGATACATTGTCCAGAGAAATCTCAGGTGTGGTTGTAAAAAACTTTTTAATTACCTTCTCCTTCAGAAAACGGAGAGAAGGCAGAGTAAATCTGTTAATAAAGTTGTGGCCCCTTCATCTCCTCCTGTTTGCTGTCATTAGTGATTCCTGGTCTTTTTGCATGGTAGTTCAGATTCTGATCATTTCAGATTCCTCAGGATTGCCATTGGTATCAGCCATGTGTGTACTTAGTATATCTCAACACGCACAAAAATAAGCTCTCAACCCGTTCTGTTGACAGAAAATATGCTATGGCTTTCAAAAACTGGTGTTAAAATTTTTTTTCCCAAAATTGTTTTTAATACAGCAAAATTATTAAAACTTAAAAAATATTAATATATAGATATGGCCATAAGATGACCCATATAATAAAGGTAAGACATGATTGGTGCTGTATGATTAATAAAAGAAAGGAAACAATAAAAATCACCAGATTTTTTTTTTTAATATATCTAATATATAAAGCTGGGTATATGGGTATGTATGTATGTATGTCCACTTAAGGAATCTGTACTGTTGCCAAATTTTGCACAGCTGCTCTATGTGACTCAGGGAATTGGTTATAGCCAAATAACTAGAATACAATGAAACTGTTAAATCCTCCAATTGTACAACAATCTTTAACAAGCTTCTTTCTTAACTTTTAAGAAAGAAGCTTGGTAAATGGTGAATGGTGTAAAAAAGCACGTGCCCTCATATTCTATTCCCTGTCAATGGGACTGCTAGCTATAATAGAGAATATTAGAGAATGTTGTAAGAAGTACTAGACATATGTCTAGTCTTCATCTGTGCAATGGAAAATGTCAAGGGACTGGGAAGACATCCTGAATGCCAGACCCTAATAACTTTTGGGAAGTTAGCCATATAAACTTTAAAGATATACTGCACAGAAGTAGCTGGTGGCAATTACTATGACTTTCACTAAAAATAGATATATAGTTGTAAACCTCCCTATTGAAGAACACTTTTCACTGAGGGGAGATGCAGGGAGTATAGAATGGTTAAAACTTAACCTTTATTAGATTATTAAAATATTCAAAAAATGATATTGAAGATACATAGATAGTGTAACCACAGTGTAAACCTGACACCATTGAGTGTACAGAACAGGTGAAATTTAAAAACCCCAGACTGCAGGTAAATGATCACTGTTCAAGTCTGGGACCAGTTAAATTTGCAGAGGAGGCTGTAAAATTGTGGATAATATGGGTAGTCTGAGCTGCCAAACTAACAGTCCATTGTTGGTTTCACATGTGGACTGTATTGTGCTGCTCTGAAAAACTAACTATCCCCCACTCACTCTCCTATAGAATATCTATTTGATCCAACACGTTTCCTGAATACATTCATGAGGGATCATGATGCACAAAGTTAATAGTAGACTAGACTTAGAAAATTCATGTTCGTTAAGTCTATTTAAACACTGATACAGCGTCTCCCCGCATTGATGACAGCGGCAAGCGCCCGCGGGGAACGCCGGATATATAACGCTTACGCCACGCCCTCCTCTGTCCTCACAGGGTGGCCGTCAACCAATGGGAACGGGCCGGGGTACACATACCCCTCCGCACTAGGCCCGCCCCAGAACGAGTCATAGATGGTACATCCAATGGTAGGCCGGAGGCCGGGACTGACCACCGGTCATGTGACCACATGTCATCGGGACGCAGCACAATACAGTCCACATGTGAAACCAACAATGGACTGTTAGGTTGGCAGCTCAGACTATCCATATTATCCACAATTTTACAGCCTCCTCTGCATATTTAACTGGTCCCAAACTTTAACAGTGATCATTTACCTGCAGTCTGGGGTTTTCAAATGTCACCTGTTCTGTACACTCAATGGTGTCAGGTTTGCACTGTGGTTACACTATCTATGTATCTTCAATATCATTTTTTTAATATTTTAATAATCTAATAAAGGTTAAGTTTTAACCATTCTATACTCCCTGCATCTCCCCTCAGTGAAAAGGCAATTACTATGATCAGTAATGGACCATTTTTTCTATGTATACAGAGCATAGTGTTACATTTTTATAAATGTATTTTTAATAATTTCAACTAAGAACAGCATAAGTATTAATAAAAGTATCAGTAATTAATGTATTAGTAATAAAGTAACTATAAATATTATTAAAAGCATTAGTAATTAAAAAACAAATTAAGTATTAAAAATAAAATTAATAATGCATATATAATAGTGAAAAAAATATCAGCCTTCTGTAAATACAATAACTTTATATTGGTAGTTGTTGATTGGAAAATGAAATGTCTGACAAGTCATTGCACAGAATGGTATGAGCAGTGTCTATGCAGTGCCCTTTCTGTATAGTAGACTTATATTTATAATTATAAGTACAAGTCAATTGAAAATGACCATTAACAATCCAAATAAAAAATATAGTTATTTCTCTTAAATATTATTGTGCCTAAATTTAAAATAAATCTATTTTTGTATTCCTAGCTCACAGAGAACATTTGGGCTGGGGTTTTTTGGGTGTAGGAATAAATATGGAAAGAACAGTAGAAATACTACATATAAAGTAGACAGGCTTGGAAAGAAGAAAGAGGGAGTATTTTTGTTTAGATTTTTCAGGATGGATGACCGGTTGACTACAAAGCTTTGCCTCTTAAAAGAACAACTCTGGAGTACAAATAGCGGATTTAATTAGTAGACTACTGGATAAATTAAAGTTCAAGAACATTTCTAAGCAAACATTACATTCACCACCATAATTCTGGAAACAGTTAGAGATATATATCTACATAGTAAACTAAATATATAACATTAGATATATATCTACATACTAAACTAATTATATAACAGTATGAAACGTATAATGGTCAAGCCACACATCCATATAGTGTATACTACAAAAGGAAAACCACAGGAGATATGTGATTGAATCAATACCAACTAGTATAAATAGAAAAATACTAACTTATTTTTATTATAGGATCCTATAATAACACTCCAAAGCCACAGTGCCTGGATCTAGGAGTAAATGACCCACATTTATTATGCTTGATGGTAGATTTCTTTAAAATGGGAACTTCTGGAATCATTTTTTTATATTCTATGAACCCAGGGGTCTGGAAAATAAAAAATATATAGCGTGACCCATCACTGCTGTCCTCTGACTCTGTTCTACAGAGGCTCAGTAGTTATGGAGCCAAGTTCTAAAGCCTGAAGGGCTCCTAGGTGTGTTACTAGAGTCCTTCTGTGCTGCAAATCCACAGGATGCTATAGTGTGCAAGGAGCACTTCCCGCTCCCACTGCGTTCTGAAACTTCCTTTGCTGCAGTGAGATTACATCAGGCAGAGGGAGGGGGGGCGGAGGAGGAGGGTGAGACAGTGTGACTGTGAGTTAGTGTCCCTGGTTTACCCTGGTTTGAGATTGATGGTAGATTTTCTTTAAACTTGAAAAATATTCTTTTGCAAGATAAATTACATTTAAACAGTCCAATGCAGAATATTTAATGTTTTGTTACATTTTATGAGAAGGACCCAGGTTTACTAAACTGGAACCAGAAATACTATGTGGGGAAATTATCATACGCCAATGCATGAACATTGGCGTATGATAAACACCACGCCCCCCCCCCCCCCCCACCACTGATAGATGCCCCCCTATGTGACAATCACCATCTTTCAGTGAGTACCTCAGCCAATCAGGAGAACAGAGCATGATCACGTGGCAAGTTCCAGTAGTTGAAGCACGGACCTGGCGTAGAAAATGTGTGGTACCATGTGTGGTACAGGCAGTCCCCAGGTTACGTACAAGATAGGGTCCGGAGGTTTGTTCTTAAGTTGAATTTGTATGTAAGTCGAAACTGTATATTTTATCATTGTAGATCCAGACAAAAAAAATTTTGGCCCCAGTGACAATTGGAGTTTAAACATTTTTTGCTGTAATAAAGCTTCATTACAGACACCTTACAGCTGATCATTGCAGTCTGGGACTAAAGTAAAGCATTCAGAGAGCTTCACCAGAGGTCAGAGGGGTCTGTCTGTAACTATGGGTTGTCTGTAAGTCAGGTGTCCTTGAGTAGGGGACTGCCTGTATAAGCAGATTTCCTCAAAATGATTTTCAGATATACAATGCTACATGGCTAATATAAATACATTAGATTATAACTATTTTTAATACTGACAGAAATGACTTGTACAAATTAGAAACATGGATTTATAATAGAATGGAGCACAATTATTTGTCATGAAATATCAGTCAAATGTTTCTCCATGCGTCTCCGACCAGACAGCTGTCATTCTAGCTATGACAAGCCATGCAATACAGAGCAACTGTACAGAGGGGATTGTTACTAGGAGGATCAGCTGAAAATTTCAGCAGATGTTTTGAGAGCTGGAATAGAAATTGATTCAGTTTCACTAAACATAAGTATAATTTTTGAATTTTAAAATGAAACCTTAGCAGAACCAAGCCTAGTAGACTGTCCCTATGCACAAATGACTTGGATACCCGTGTTTTACATCTTACTACAGGAAGAAATATATTAACACGGTTAACACACACTGAAATGACATGTTCAGCTCTACTGCAACCGCAAAGTGACAAATGAACTATCTAAAGCCAACAATAATAGATGAATGAATGCAGTAAAATATGATCCCCCATCTGACAGACATAACATTTGCTTTAAGCGACTCATGGACATTACATTATAAGGGAATATAACCTTTCCAAAGAGCTGCCTTTTAATAACGTCCTCCCCACACACGGCTCACTTACAATACACAATGGAGGCCACAAGTTGAGATGATGGGTCCTTCTCTATACACTGCACGCTACAGATAGTCCGCTCTCTTGTTTACAGCAGCAGATGCAATAGCTGAAGCATAACTCACAGTCAGCCAGGTCAAACCTCACAGCGTGACTAGCCTTTTAGATGTACTAATATTCTATATTTGTAAGCTGATAACATGATCTCTGGAAGCCCAAGTGCCAGGGCCTTGTGTATGATAAAAAATCTCAGGCTTATAAATCAACATGACTTTAAGGTATGCAGCTACGAAAGAATATATCTTACATGAGGAGAATCTGGAAATGAAAATTAAAACTACTACATGACATTTTACCGCAGCCTATGTTGCTAATGTACATCATGTATTATAATGGAATATTGTATGATAACTAATCTTACTTTAATATATCATGTAATTCGGCTGCATTTTTATCCAACTATTAAAATGTGTTAGTGGAGTATTTCCCTGCTTTTCCTTGGTACTGATAGAAAGTTCTGTTATAAATGAAAATGGAGATATGACCTTGAAACTGGTCATAAAGGGGAATGTATTGTACGTGAGCACATTGTGTGCCGGCGTATGATAAAATACACACACCGCCACTGGGGTGGATACCCCTCCTTCACACCCCTCCATGCCCACTTGGTATGCAAGTGGTATAAAGGGGGAAGTATTCACAATTCCTGGTGATGCTCTTATTTCAGGGCTTGTATGCCATTTTTTAAAATAAATGTCGACCACAGTTTGCATGGGCTTTCTAGATCCCATCACTCTTACTTACTCCTCACTTCTTTAAAGGAAACGCACTCAATTAACCCCTAAGCTGCATCGGTCTTAAAGGGGTATTCCCAATTCGACAATTAATTGCTATCGCTTAAACAAAAAAAAGTTATACAAGTTCCCAATATACTTTCTGTATCAATTCCTTACTGTTTGCTATCATTCTATAGAAAGCTTCTATGGTTACTTCCAGTGGACAGAAATCTGACCATGGTCACATAGATGCACGGCTCGTTATATCACACAGCTCTGATTACTCTCTGTGATACTAACGAGCCGTGCACCTGTGTGACCATGGTCAGATTTATGTCCATTAGAAGTAACATAGAAGTTTTTTGTAGAATGATAGTAATCTGAGATCTAGAAAACTGTGAGGCATTGATATAGAAAGTATACTGGAAAATTTTATTATTTTTATCATACAAACAATAACATTAATTTGCTGAAGTGGGATTACACCTTTAAGAAGTCTTTTTGAAAAGGAACCAGCTAGCAATTATAGATAATAACGGTATGCCAAGTTTAAGCTTTTTAACCTCTACTAAGCACTGGCAGTGCTTTGTAGAGGTTAAATAAAGTGGCAGATTATCTTTACCTTTTAACACAATGCTGTGGTCACACCTCTTTTGCACAATACAGAAAGTGATGGAGACTGACTATATCGTAGTCAAGGCTGTTACACTTGACAAGATCGTCACTTCCTTTAAACAGATGCCCCAGCTTTTTTGGGGTGCAGCCCTTGTAAGTGAAGGACTACAGTATTCCATTTACTTTGCCCCTATTTAAAACAGCAAAAAATGTATTAATAAAATGTTATGTTACAAACTTAAATTTATATACTGAGTTGTATAATATGTGGTTAAGTTGATCGCTGGAGGGTAGACTTTACAGTCAAAACCACTAGAAACAGTTATATCGTTTTTATCTTTACAACAATTGTTATATTAATACAACAATATCACAATTGTGTTTTTTGATGCAGGGTATTGAATTGAACAACAAACCCTTATGACAAAAAACATATGTATATATTATTTTGTATATATTATTATTGTATATATTATAATTATACATACTAAATATATATTTGTGAAAACATGCCTTCAATTATTGCTATTATTTGCTTGACCTTGTCTATATACTGTATAACTTGCAGTCGCTTGTTCTATTTTGTTGGGGTTTTATGTGATTGTTCCATTGCTGGTAACAGAGTATCACAGTAGAACATATCACATGAACGTTACAGATAACACATACTGGTTCTATTTATAAACCACTGAGAATAAATACAAACTCATGACCTCATCTTTGAAGAACATAATTGTAGCACCAGCATTGTTTCCACTGTCTAATAACTGTCTAATCCTTTAGATATCTTCTAAAAGCAGCACATAAAGCATAACAAAATATTTCTCACAAATTTTTTTAACAATCCTCATTTAGGTAATACAATTACATACATTACATAAGGTTAAGAAAACATAATGAAAAAGGTGGCACATACTTTAGGAAATAAGTAAAAATAGATATAAATGTATCACGCGAGAGCTCCAGATATCCAATCAGAGATCTAATTACCCTTATCATATTTTAAGTGTATAATATGGTACAACCTGTATAAAAACCTAAATCATTTGGTATTCCTGTGATTGTACCAACCCAAAAAAAGGAAAGTGTCAATTAAAGCCATAAAAACAGCGCTCATAAAAAACTAATGCATTTTTGTTAATCTCACTGCATTTGGAATTCTCTTGCTGCTTCCCTGTACACAGAATGGAATAGTCAATAATACCACTAGGAAGTACAAACCAAGATAAAACCTCAGAAACTTCCATACATGGACAGATAAAAAAAGTTATGGATTTTTAAAGGATGAGAGCAAAAATTTGAAGTGCAAAACCAAAATAGGTGTCAGGCTGGACTGTCAGGCAGGAGGAAAGTGGATCCTCTGAACCACTGCAGACGATGACACAAGCCACTTCCTGGGACCGGAGTCTAAAAACCAGTTTTCAATACTATAAAAAAAACCATGCGTCTTCTTCACAGTATGTATAATAATTATTAGTAAAATAGAAAAGTTTTGATTTAAAAAATAAATAAAATAATATGGAACATATAATTCTAAGGCATGAAAAAGTCAAAAAAGCATTTGCACTATGGACTTGAAGGGTCTTGAAGCCAATCACATTTTTTACAGCTAAAATCCATGCCAGGCTATTTGCATGTTTCGTTTTTATCGCTAGAATTTAAGTTAGTCTCTCAGTGTAGCAGTTGCCTGGATATGTACAAAGGAGCTTTCCTGGGAAATATACTTACCTCCACCATTTGTTATGGATACTGGCAAATCTTTGAAAAGATCATGGTCTTGGAGACTATGGAAGTGATTTAACAAGTTAGCTTTGTAGAGGTTTGTGTTGCCAGAATTAGAACCAAATTTTAAATTACATTAAATGTTTGATAGCTTTGGCAGGGCTATAAGTCTATTCTTAGATATTATTGCCAGAATTGTGATTTCCATTGCTTGTGACCTTCCATGTTTCACTGCTATTGAGTCATCTCAAAGAGTTCATTGTATTCGCACCCAAGGTTACGGAATTTCATAGTATCATAGTATCATTTGTCAGAATTCTTCTCCTTAAAGGGGTTTTCTCAGTGACAATAGTTAGTTAGGCCCTATCCACAGGAGAGCCTCTCAAATCACAAAAACGAGGGGTCCTATGGGGTCCCACGTACCTCCGCCAAACCCCTCGCTCCATCAGAGTAATGGAGCAGACAGTCTTACTTGTGTTCGTGGGACAATCTTGTCAACTGTTTATTAGCTATGCTGTCATTACTTTATCCCCCCTCCTTTTCCTATTACCTACATGCGGGCGCCACTCAGTATATGACCAGCAGCAGCCTCCCCTGATTCCCTCTATACTTACATACATGCCCCCTTTATGTCAGCATTTTTAGTAAACCTCTTTGTTTAAAAACAAAAACAATGTTTTAACCTTTTTCCTGATCCCTCCCGGCAAGTGGGGGCTGTCTAAGTGCCCAGCGTCGGCAATGCGAAGACATCATTGCACTGCTGCCTTACAGTCTTATGCACTCATAAATACATATACATACTACAACACAACACACTATATACAGGCAGTCCCCGGGTTACATACAAGATAGGGTCTGGAGGTTTGTTCTTAAGTTGAATTTGTATGTAAGTCGAAACTGTATATTTTATAATGGAAGTTCTAGACAATTTTTTTTCTTTTGCCCCAGTGACAATTGGAGTTTCAAAATTTTTGGTGTAATTGGACCAAGAATTATCAATAAAGCTTCATTACAGACATCTTACAGCTGATCATTCCAGCCTGGGACTATAGTAAAGCATCCAGAGAGCTTCACCAGAGGTCACAGTGGGCAGAGGGGTCCGTCTGTAACTATGGGTTGTCTGTAAGTCGGGTGTCCTTAAGTAGGGGACCGCCTGTACTCCGCAAATAGACAAACATACAATATATACACAGCATATACTAACCATATATGCCCAGGCTTATAACATACAGACACACACAGCATATACTAACCATATATACCCAGGCTTATAACATACAGACACAAACAGCATATACTCACCATATATACAAAGGCTTATAACATACAGATACACACAGCATATACTCACCATATATACAAAGGCTTATAACATACAGACACACACAGCATATACTCACCATATATACACAGGCTTATAACATACAGACGCACACAGCATATACTCACCATACATACCCAGGCTTATAACATATAAACACACACAGCATATACTCAACATATAAACACACATATAGTACATACACAACAAAAGCACATATAATATATAAACAAATATAGACACAGCATTGCCACAGCATATACACCAAAACAGCTTGTACATATTCACACAATCATATATTCTCTTGTAGTTTGCACTAACACACAGACATTCACACTTACATAGTCTCTCAGCGCAGCAACTACTCATACACAGTCACACACATAACCATTACTTACCATTTATGTGACAGCTTTACTCTCAGCACTCTGGGCATCCATGAAGGAAGTCTGCAGCATGTGCAGCAATATAGGAGGAGGGGAACACAGGGGATTCCATGTGCTCCTCTGCCTTCAAGGTGTACCCCTTCCCCGCTTTCCCTGCCTGGGAAGCTCATACAAGCAGGGTCAAGAGAAAAAACAGTCCTCCCCATCCTTTTCATGGTATTCATTTCTGGAATCCAAGGAGTCATAAGACTGAAACAACCATCAAAAGTATAATTCAGCATGAACATTTGATGCCTTTGGAGTCACATTTTGTACACTGCTTTAAATAAAACACAAAATATTAACAAGTACAAATAATATTTTTAAAAACTTGCTACACTGCAATACAATGGAATTTGCAGGATTTGCAGGATATGAATAGGTCGGGATAGTGCGGTAAGAAAACGATGGAGTTCCAATGTCACAACAGTTATATTATTAAGATGTAAAAAGCGTACAGTATATAGTTATTGTATGCCATTAATTTAATTGGTATAAATGCTAATATAATTCATGCATTTGTTGCCGTGACACAAGTCATTACTTCTGTGCTTAGTTTTCTAGCATTACTACATGTAATTCATCAGTAGGTGTGATGAATGACACAGTCTCTGGATGTAATTACATCCTGTAATTACAGCTGACTCATCTTGTGGTGCTTCTCCGACAGAGCTGTAGGCAAAATAATTAGGGTCTTGATTAAAAAAAAAAAAAAAAGACTTGGAGAGAGTGGACTTATAAAGCTCAATTACAAGAGCTGAAGGTCAAATCCAGCACTCAAAAATACTTAACAAATATAACCTTAGCTCACAATGTATATGGGGCCATGGCCTGTTAAAAAATCTTAAGCAATCAGGAGATAATAGGAATGTTGCCGCAAAGTGGCCAAATGAACGTGTACATAGAGTATAAGTGTAGAGTGGGTAAGGTTACTGATACTGTTATCTGTACTTTCAATCTTGTCAACCAGTATGCCATGGCTAAGCAATTTTATTTATATAGCACCATCATATTCTGTACCGCTTTACAAATAATTGGGGACATATACAAATAAAATATGACATTACAGAGTGAAAATTGTCATAAGGAACAGGAGTGAGGGCCCTGCTCGCAAGAGCTTATAGTCTATGAGGATAAAGGGGTAACACAAGAGGATGTATAATGGTCTAGCCATTCTTTATAAAGGATCAGAGTAAAATAATTTAACTTACAATCAATATGTTTAATTGTTAATCTGCTATATTAATGGTCTCTTTTAACCTACCCCCACACACAAAATTGTGCTATACTGGCATGTGCTTGAGACATACTAGTAAGTGTTGATAAAACTAGAGATGGGCGAATCAATGCTAATGAAGTGGAATTCATTTAAAATTTCAGGAAAACTTTGGTTCGGAACAATTTTTTTTCCCCTTTATTAGCAAAATGGCTGCAAGCACAACGTGTTACATGGGGCAGAGAACTCTGGGAAGAAGAAAGGAACACCCTCGATCACATGTGCAGACATGTAAGCCAATCAGCGACTGCCAGGCTTATGTGAGGTCACTGCCCTATAAAAACAGACGCACATTTACAATCCCATCATTTCACACCGCATGTGTGTCTCTAGTGTCTACATACTTGTAATCAGTAGCTGATGGAGTGATTTTTGCTCAAAGTCCAGGGTGTCCATTTTGGGGATCTGTATACTATATTTGAGTATGGCACAACATTCTACAACACCCTAAAGGCTCTCTGCGGCCAGGAAATACCTGTTTTTTAACGTGATGCGCCATGATCCAATCTGTTCGAATCAAATTTTGTCAGAAAATTCTGTGAACTCGGCGAACTGAATTTTTAAAAAAATTTGCCCATCTCTAGATATAATCTTTAAAGATTATATAGATTTTTTTTAGAGAATCAGTATTAATATGATGCATCTATATAGCATATTTAGTAAGTTTATTAACACCAATTTCACTTATCTCCAAAAGTAACAAAAGAAGTAGACATGAAAGTCTTCTTGGTCTGGATTGAAATATCTGCTTGCTTCCAGGAACAGTTGAATCCCCACACATATTACTCTTTTCAGCTAATCTCCATTCACTTACACTCTTGGTGCAAATGGAAGTAACTGCATATCAAATTTGTCAGTTTCCGCATTTGAATACTTCCAGTTACTATTACGTCCAATTGATATGGGAACAAAAGCTTTCCCTGGCATTATTGCTGCAGGAGTCCAGCACTGACAGACCACCAGGCTACAGCTCTAGCAGTATTCAAACATTTCTCATAGCCATCTAGAAGCTTCTGACATTTTTCAGCTGGTATTTTCTCCGACTCTTCCTTTGCAGTTTGTTCAAGCTCTTGAATGTTTGAAGGGTTCTTTTTCTCAATGGCAGATTTCAGTTCACCCCAAAAATTTTCAATGCGATTTAGGTCAGTGCCCATTGGTTGACGCTTTCAACATTCAATTTTTTCCTTTTTCAACCATTCCTATGTACTTTTGGATGTGTGCTTGAGGTCATGGTCTTGCTAGAGGACCCACGATATTTAACTCAAACCAAGTTATCTTACAATTGGTTGGACATTTTGCTCTAATATATCTTGATAAATTCTCTAATTAAATGTTTCCTCTCGATACAGTCAAGCCCTCCAGTAGCAGACATTGCAAAGCGACCCCACAGTATTATGGATCCTCCACCATGTTTAACTGTTGGTAGGGTATTTTTTTCCATGTAAAGTTCATTAAGCCATCTGTAAACAAACTGTTGCTTTGTATTGCCAAAAAGCTGTATTTCTGTTTCATCTGTCCTTCGAACATTTTTCCAGAAGGATTGTGGTTTGTTCAGTTACTATTTGGAAAAGATCAATATATCCTTTTTATATCTTTTCTTCAAAAATGGCTTCCTTGGCTTTTACCAATCTCTCCTTGGTTTAGTGTGTCTTCTTGTTAATTTTCCTATTTTCTCCACCTCCAGGGAAGATCGTGTCATTTTTATTCTTGGCAAACTTGCACACTGTTAAAACTGCGATTCCAAGGTCTTTGGAGATGGTATTATTCCCTTTGGACGTCTTGTGTTTGATAATAATAGCAGTTCTGATGTCCTTAGACATATCCTTGTTCAATCTGACAGGTTTCATTTGCAAATTGATAACCTAATTGATGGAATATCTGACTTTTTCCAATATTTCTTTACTACTGATCTTGATACTGCACAAATACTGTTGATAATTCAACAATCATTTTTGTTACATTTATTGTATGGATATTGGGGAATAGTAGAAGGTAGGGGGAACCTAATTTTTGTCCCATAATATTAGTTGTTAGGTTTTGAAATGTGCCAAAATCTTTAACTATAAGGGCAATATGGTCTAAAGCCACAACCTGATTGCAGGTTTATTCTGCAGGTTTAATACTAGCCATCAGATACAGACGTGAGGAAACACCTAAAGAAGGTGCGAAACACGTTGTCTTGTTTTTACTTGTCTTCTGGAAATAAACGGTTCCTACTTTGAACAAAAAGAATGTGCCAGCGCCATTCATATACGTCCATTTTGTCCTATTAGCGGTGCACCACATGACGTACCACGATACATTTGGTTCAGGTTTATTCTAATACCAGGATAGATTTTACAATATCTTGTTCCCACCTAGCCATGTAGGTTAACAAATATACACTACTGGTCAAAATTTTGGGGTCACTTACAAACTATTTATTTTTGAAAGAAAGGCACATTTTCTTTCAATCAAGCTAACATTTAATAAATCATTAATACACACTATACATTGTTAATGTGGTAAATAACTATGCTTACTGCAAATTTCTGTTTTTTAATTCAATATCTGCATAGGTGTAGATAGATTATGGGTCAAGCTGAAAACAGTTTGGCTGATTAGAGAAGCTATAAAACTGACCTTCCTTTTGAGCTGATTGAGAATCTGGAGCATCACATTTGTTTGTTCTATGAAACTCTCACAATGGTCAGAAAAAAAAACTTTCTTGTGAAATTGGAAGTCTGTTCGTGTTCTTAGAAATGAAGGCCATTCCATGTGACAAATTGCCAAGAAACTGTACTACCCCCTTCAGAGGAGAGCACAAACAGGCTCTAACCAGAGTAAAAAGCAAAGTTATTTCATCCTACAAAAGGACAATGACCCAAAACACACCTCCAAATTATGCATGAACTATTTAGGGAAGTAGCAGGAAGCTGACATTCTATCTGTAATGGAGTGTTCAGCCCAGTCACCTGATCTCAACCCTATTGAGCAGTTGTGGGAGCAGCTTGATTGTACGGTACGCAAAAAGTATCCATCAAGCCAATCCAACTTGTGGGATGGGCTTCTGTAAGCATGGGGTGAAATTTCTCCAGATTACCTTAGCAAATTAACAGCTAGAATGCCAAAGGTCTGCAATGCTGTAATAGCAGGAAAAGGAGCATTTGATGAAAGCAAAGTTTGAAGGAGAAAATTATTATTTAAAATGAAAAAAATGTTTCAAACCTTGTCAATGTCTGAGCTATATTTTTTATACATTTTGCAACTCATTTGTAAAGGTATGAGTTTTCGTGGAAAACACAAAAATGTCTGGGTGACACCAAACTTTTAAACGGTAGTGTATATTCTAACCAATCCATATAGGCTATGTTTTCCCTAATTTCTTGGGATTTCTCCAAAATGTTATAAAACCTAGCATATTACTCAGAGTATCCCTTGTGAATTAAGGAATTCTGAAGAAGGCTTATATTCCCTTTTAAGCACAAAGAGCTAACTTTTCGTCTGCACAACATTTTAAAGTCAGCCATTGTCATTGTCTGATAATCTTATTTTACTTCTCTCCATGTTTTTTGGTATATTCACAGCCATGTCCTATCTATCATCATTCAAGTTGCATCTTAAAAGGGAATATTTTTCTATGTAACCGAAAAGCAGCTAATAAGTGATAACCTAACTATCTCCTGTTTGTATACCGTGCAAGTGCTACACTTTTTAAGTTAAAAATCAAACGGGATAGGGGACAACCTGCCGGACACCTTTTGAGATTTTAATTGTTTAGATATTTAGAACTAAGACCATGCCATTACAAATGCATTGAATTAGGTACAATAACATTACTAAAGATATGAACCTTTTCTAAAAGCCAAATTTGCATGGTCATCTCCAAGAAGTCCTGCTGACTGTCAAATGACATTTAGCATCAATGCTAAGAGAGCAGTGGGAGTTCTCCCCGAGATTGGCCAGCTCATGAGGTTTATCCCTGTTGGTTTATCCATATTTTCCTTTCATTTTGACGAGCCTACTATTCTCTGGTTATCAGTTGATAACTATCGCGAAGCCTAAAAGATAAATTCACTGAGAATCTTTTTAACCCTTAACGATGCAGCGTAAGGTATGGCGAGTCGGGTGTGGGTACATGGAAAGGCTCACGGGCGGAGCCCTCTGCATAGCCACTACGTCTTTCAAATATATTAACGTTTTTCACTGTGTTGTTGAAATGGATTTTTTGCCATTTTTAAAATTATCAAACTTCAATCAAAAAAGTGATCAAAAGGTTGTACAGTCCTAAAATGTAGCATTTCAAACATCATCAAAGTCGCCACAAATGACACAGCTCCGTACATGTATGAAATAGTTTATTTTTGCCAGAATGGCAAAATCCCCCCAAAATTTTGTCCATGAGTTTTTAATTTTTGTAAATGTATGAAACACTTAAAAACCTCTATACAGTTGGTATCCCCGTGATCGCAAAGCCCAAACATAGTAGACTGTCCTTTTGGTGAACTGAAGCGTGTGAACCTCGCTCCAAGCCCAAGGTTTTGCTGGTTTTTTTTACCATTTTCACTGCATTGGACATTTTTTTTTTCCTGCTTCCCAGTCCACACTGAGTACATCTCCTCATTATGAAGTGCATTTTTATGCTGCAAACCCGCCCTCAAAGGCTCTTTAAGTGAAGATAAAATCACAATTAGGTGAAAAGTATTTACAGAACTTAAACAACAATGAAGGTTGATTTAGAATTTACCTACATTCAATTTGCCCTAAATTTCCTCTTTGTGCTGAGTTAGTAGGAAAATGCTATACTGCGGTTTCAAAGGACACCTCATATGGGACCTAACCTGTGTTCTAGCTTGTGGCGGGGCCCAGAAGGGCGAAAAACACAATCACACTTTGCAGAGCAGAGGGTTTGATAGAGCCCCTGAGACATGTTGCAGCCCCTGAGGCAACATTCATCATGTGCGTTTTGGTTGCAATCCAAAGGGCTCACCTCGATCGCCTGCTGAGGTAATATTGAATTTCTAAATTTAGTCAACGCGTTGAGAACGTAAATGCTACCTCAACATGTGTCACGGGTGCAGCCTTTGAATTTAGTTCAAACAAGCGTTATCCCAAAAGTTTTGCCCAATTTTGTAAACTTTTTATACCCCTTGCCTGCATTGGTTTTTCCATTTTTTCCTTTTATTGATCCCCAGTTTAAATAATTCTATCTTTTAATTTTCCTGTATATAGCTTCATGAGGTATTGTTTTCTGTGAAACAAATTGTACTTCTATTGACGATTTATATTACTGCCATGTACTGGAAAGTGAGGAAAAATGCTAAATTTGTTAAGATTGACATTTTCTTGTGGGGCACGGTTTTTAATTTTATTTCAAACTATCCTCTAATCTAATTATTCTTTGGCGGTCAAAATAACAGGAATACCAGTTTAATAGGTGTTAACGGTATATACGCGAGTTATAAGGCGACCCCGAGTATAAGCTCGAAAAGGCCCGCTCACGCACCTAAACGATCACCACAAATACTGGAACCTTGCGATCGTAGTATAAGCCGAGGGTGGGAAATGCATGGTCCACAGCCTCCCGTCCCATATAAGCCAGCCAGCCCCTGCCCCACGATTAATAGCAGCGCCGCAGCCCCTGCCCAGTGATTAGCCTGCCGCCCACCTGCCTACCCGTGGTATATAGTCAGCCACTGCCCCAGTGTAATAGCCGCCAGCCCTGCCCCAGTTGTATATAGCCTGCCAGACCCTGCCCCAGTGTGTAATAGCCTGCCAGACCTGCCCCAGTGTATATAGCCTGCCAGACCCTGCCCAGTGTATACTCCAGCCTGCTAGTATATCCCAGCCCCAGTGTATTAGCCTGACATACCCTGCCCCAGTGTCTATAGCCTGCCGCACACCCACTGCCCCAGTGTTATAGCCTGCCGTGGCTGCCAGACAGATCGCACAGAAGATATACGGGGTCGCCGGAGGTGAGTTTAGATATATTTATTTTTTTGACTCAAGTATAAGCCTGAGTTTGGGTTTTTCAGCAGCTTTTTTGTGCTGAAAAACTATGCTTTACTATCGAGTATATACGGGATGTGTTAATAGTTGAAAAAATTTTTTAACGCTCCTTTATACATTTGGCCAGATTCTGACGCCAATAACTTTTTCATATTTAGGTGCACAGTGCTGTTTAGTGTGTAATTTTTTTTTGGAATGAGCTGACGTTTCAATTCTTGACACTATTTTGGGACAGTGCGACCATTGATTACTTTTTTATGACTTTAGGCGTTGCAAAATGGCAAAAAAGGGTGATTCAGACATTTGGTACGGTTTTTCCATACAGGATTCACCGCCGGAAAACTGTTTTTATATTTTTATAGATTGGAAAATTTGATATGGTGATAACTAATTGTTGTGTTTCTTTTTACTTTATTAATTTTTTTTAATGATCTTATATGTTTTTGGAGGCTTTTTATTGAATTTTATTTAGCATTTTTATTTTTGTGGGTTTTTTTTTAACTTTTTTATTTCTGCATAATGCTGCATGGACAGGTGATCATCTCAATCACTTGTTCTATATTACACGCAAAACCCGTGTTACCAGGCACATGTCTCAAAAGACCCGGGACCTTCATTAGTCCACATTTGTCCGAAGAAGATGGTACAAGCAATGGCATCACAGGTGGCGGGAAAGAGGGAGAGAGCCACCCCCCCCCCACCAGGATGTAGATCCAGCGTCATAGCTTGACCGCAGATCCAATGGGTTAAAAAAGTCCAGATCAGAAACAGTCCAGATCAGGGTCGCAGCTGTCATATGACAGTGGGTCACGCTCTTCACTGCATCAGTCGGCTTGTGCAGAGCTTAGGCTAGGCCGTCGGAGGAAACCGTCAGCCTTGCATCCGGCTCCTTAGTGACCAATGGAGAAATCCCAATAGGTGGTTAAACTACGGTATTAAAACTCTTGATACTATTAACGGTTCGCGACCGCCCGCCATGTAGTTCACTCCCGCGGTCGCGTTCCGAGCATTGGAGAGGCTCGCGGGCCGAGCCCTCTCCATAGCCGTAAGTCTCTGCTGCATATTGCAGCAAGGCTTACCGGTAAACCGCGATCGGTGCCGGCACCGATCGCGGTGTGTTCTCTGCTGATCGCCGCGGCCAAAGCTGCCAGCAACTTCAACGATGGAGGCGCCGGGTGTCGCCACTTTTCCGAGGTGCGGCGCCCCTCCGCCTTGCCACGGGACGAGCGGCTCCGTCGCCATGGTATGCTTCGGGTCTCCCAAGCCCGAAACTACTTCGGGGTTTAACCCATTCATGTACAATAGTGCTATAGCCCTTGTACTGTCTGCGGAGTAACCTCCCCATCCTCTGCTACTGTCCGTCTGCGGAGTCTTTCAATAGGGATGGTTCGTCAACGGCATAGAGTATTCGAGGGCGTGCTCGGTAGGATCGCTACGACACCTCGGGTTCACCGTACCTCGGGCGTCTGCCAACTCGACAAAATCAACATACACACCACCAGTGTACACCAACCATTATAATCAAACACCACTCTCTAAAACTTCCATCCCCCCGTCCCTCGAAACTGAACTCCAAGCCCTAACCAGTAACAATCTCCACAACATAGGTATCGCCGGTCCCACCAACTGGCTTGCTCTCTTCACCTATCATCAAGTTTTTCACTGCGTTTGACCCCGTAACGGACAGCGCTTCCACACGTCCACCTGGCCCTTTTTGCCCTTTAGCACAATTCTTTAACGCCGATGGGGATTCTATAAAAAGTGATCAAAAGGTCGTACAGTCCTAAATATAATATCATTGAAAACCTCATCAAAAGCCGCAAAAGATGACTCCACCCTCAACTCCATACAACGAAGTATGGAAAAGTTATAAGCACAAGAACATGGTAAAATAAAAAAAAAAAATTTATTCATGAGGTTTTAATTTTTGTAAATGTATGAAAACATTATAAAACCTATACAAATTTGGTATCCCTGTAATAATACTGACCCAAAGAATAAATTAGATGCGTCATTTGTGGCGTGAAGAGAAAGCCGTAATATCCAAGCCCACAAGAATACGACACAAATGCGTTTTTTCACCATTTTCACTGCATTTGGAATTTTTTTCCCGCTTCCCAGTACATGGCATGGAATATTCAATGCAATCACTATGAAGTGCAATTTGTTATGCAAAAAACGAGCCGTCACATAGCTTTTTACGTGTAAAAATAAAAAAGTTATAGATTTTTGAAGGTGGGGAGTGAAAAATGGAAATGAAAAAACGGGAAAGGGCCCGGTCCTTAACCGGTTAATTTATAAAACCATCTGAGCCAAGGACCTTACCAGGTTTGAGTCTATCTATAGCCATTTTAACTTTATGTAATTTAATATGGACATTTTCTATTTGATTTGATTTTGGCAACTTTAATGGGACCAAAAATAATTTTATTTTCCTTTCAGTTGAAGTGGCTTTTCAAAACACTGAAGAGATCATTCATTGGCATGTCACAAGGTCATCAACAATTTATCAAAGGTGATTCTCATCTGTGAATCAGTACAGGTGAGTCAAAATGTGTTTACGTATTATTTAAATGTAAGGGGTGCCAGTACCAGTGTCACAGAAAGCTTTGGGTTTTTTTTCTATCTTTCTCTTCCATTGTTTATTGTTTCACTTGATTCATTTTTTCACAAGATATTCCACATTATGTACTTAAACTTTATGAGTGCTTATAACAATGAGCAGGACTGTAAGTTTGGTGTTGGCAGGACATTAATAATCCTCAAATTGAAAATGAAATTTTATTGTATAGTAAACACTGTAAAAATTTGATAAAAATGTAATCTTCTTAAGAATTAATAAAAAATATGCAAATCCAATGTACACAAAAAACAGCACAAAGAACATGTTATAGTCCCACAAAAATATAGTATCTTGACCAAACCATAATAAAGTATTGATAGTAAAGCTAAAATATTGACATAAAAAAAATGTAAAAAAATATTTTATTGTTTTAAAGTTATAAGATATAAAAAAAACATATGCATATTTGGTTTCACCATAATCTAATCCACATATTGAATACGAGTTTAAAGTTTTTTATGCAAAGCACAAAAAAGCTAGGGAATACTTTCATGTTTTTGATGTGCACCAACAGACCAGATCAGAACACATTCCAATGCGGACTGTTAGAGCAGTGCCATGGCTGCCATATGACAGTTGGAACTTAGGCTAGGTCGACAGAGTACCCCGTCAGCCAAGCCTAAGGCCCCTTAGGAGAAATGCATATGGGTGGTCACTAAGGGGTTAAACTCTTGGTAGTATTCATTTATAAAACCTTAAATACCAATCAGAGAACCCTATTCTAGTATACATCCTAACACCAAAACAACAACAATAATACCAATAAAGGCATATAGGGCGAGAGTCAACCAATAGTCACAGACCAAAGCTACTATTAGGAATAAAATATTATCAATCTTTATTAAATACAAGTTACAGCAATCAAGACAAATATTAAAAACTACATTAAAAATTCCACAAAGACACAAAAGGATGTGGTGGTGGTCCAAAGTAAATCAATGTATATACACTCACCGCCACTTTATTAGGTACACCATGATAGTAACGGGTTGGACCCCCTTTTGCCTTCAGTACTGCCTCAATTCTTCGTGGCATAGATTCAGCAAGGTGCTGGAAGCATTCTTCAGAGATTTTGGTCCATATCGACATGATGGCATCACACAGTTGCCGCAGATTAGTCGGCTGCACATCCATGATGCGAATCTCCCGTTCCCCACGTCCAAATATGCTCTTATTGGCTTGGGAGTTATCTGGTGACTGTGAGGCCATTTGGAGTAAAGTGAACTCTTGTCAGTTCAAGAACCAGTCTGAGCAGTATTCCAGCTTTTATGACGTGGCGCATTAATCGCTGCTGAAGTAGCCATCAGATGTTGGGTACATGGTGGTCATAAGGTGATGGGACATGTTTCAGCACCAATACTCACGTATGCTGTGGCGTTGCTAACGATGACTCAATTGGGTACCCTAGGGCCCGAGGTGCCATAAAAATACTTCACACACCATGACGACACCACGTACCATCCATCCAGCTGAACCGTGATAAAAGGCAGGTCTTGGATCCCTCACGTGCTTTTCATGTTGTTGACGCCAAATTCTGACCCTAGCATCCGAAAGGTTCGCAGCAAATCGAGACTCATCAGACCAGGCCAAAACTTTTGCTTTTCCATCTTCTACTTCTAACTACTGTCCATTTTCGATGAGCTTGTTGCAATGTAGCCCCTCATTTCCTGGTCTTAGCCTGAAAGGAGTGGCCCGGTGTGGTCCTTCTGCTGCGGTAGCCCATCTGCCTCAAAGTGCGGGTTTTCAGAATGCCTCTTCTGCCTACCTGGTTAACGGGTGGGCTATTGATTCACTGTTGCTTTCGATCAGCATTCGAACCATCTGCCCTTTTCTCCCTCTGACTCTGGCATCAACAAGGCCATTTCCGCCCACAAACTGCGCTCAACTGTAGTTTTCTCTTTTCGGAACATCTCTGGAAACGCCGAGAGATGGTTTGCGTAAACCCAGAGATCAGCAGTTTCTGAAATACTCCGACCAGCCCTTCTGGGCACCAACAACCATGCCACGTTCAAAGGCACTCAAATCACCTTTCTTCCCATACTGATGTCTGTTTGAACTGCGGAGGTTGTCTTGACATGTCTACCTGCCTAATGCCTGAGTTGCACGCCATGTGATTGGCTTATTAGGAAATTAAGTGTTAACGAGCAGTTGACAGGTGTTACTAATAAGTGGCCGGGGAGTGTACATCTCCAATATCATGTCCTAATACCAGACCCAGTTTTGCAATTCCTATTACCCACCCGGGAAGTTGACATCCATTCAGGAAAACTAACAGGAGAGAGACTTGACCACCACCACACAGCACCCCGACGCACGTTTCGCAGTCGCTTCTTCCGGGTGTTGTGCGTTGGTGTGGTAGGACAACATACTATTATACCAGTTAACTAAATCGTCAGGACCCAAATTGGGCCCATAGTTGTGGTTTTACCTGAATTGGAAGCGGTATGGCAGGTGTCATTTTCGCGCATTGCCGTGGTCGTCATCCCGCATTCAGGGGTGGGGATCCGAGTTCCAGAAATCTTTTGCATTCACTATTTGCACTCACTACAGCAATGTTTTGTAATGAATTTATGTACAGAATTATTTAATAGATATAGTTTAGTTTATATACATTTAAAAGAATTTGGGTTTTGTTACCACCTTATCAATTTTCACATATGCACACATGTCACTTTAGGAGACCGTAATTATTTATCTCTTGGGGTGGATAGAGAAGACATCTATGCGTCTTTTAGATAATTTCAACATAAATGGGCACAAATAATAAGGTAGGATAGTATCAATAACACATCCTCCATAGCTAGATTTTGCTTAACTCTTATATCATTACACACCTGTGTGTTATTAGGTTCAATCTAGTATCTTGTTTACCCATACTATATTTTTCCATCAACTGACATGCCAGCACTGCGGCATTGCTTCGGCGCATCCGCGTGTTTCGCGACGGGTCTCAGACTTCGTTTTCCTGATTAACGCGCATGAGTGCGTTTCATATCGCTTCCACAACTCCGCTCCCTCCCCCGCTGATGCTGGCATGACGACCTGGGCAGTGCGAACATGCACACCTGCCATACCGCTCAATTCAGTAACCCACAACTATTGGCCTCAATTTGGTCATATTATTTAGTTATACTTGGTATATATTATATGTTGTCCTCCCACAGCACACCCCCAGGAAGAAGCGACGGCGAAACATGCTGCTGTGGTGGTGGTGGTCAAGTCACTCTCCTGTAGTTTTGCATGATGTCACGCCCGGGTGGGTAATATGAATTTGCATAAACTTGGTCTTGTGTATTAGGACATGATATTGGAGATGTATATACATTGATTTACTTTGGACCACCACCACATCCTTTTGTGTCTTTGTGGAATTTTTAATGTAGTTTTTATTTGTCTTGATTGCTGTAACTTGTATTTAATAAAGATTGATAATATTTTATTCCTAATAGTAGCTTTGGTCTGTGACTATTGGTTGACTCTCGTCCTATATACCTTTATTGGTATTATTATTCATTTATAAAACCGTCTGAGCCAAGGACCTTACCAGGTTTGAGTCTATCTATAGCCCTTTTAACTTCATGTAATTTAATATGGGCATTTTCTATTTGATTTTATTTTGGCAACTTTAATGGGACCAAAATAATTTTATTTTCCTTTCAGTTGAAGTGGATTTTTAAGTGGCTATTTTCTAGTGAAGTTATTCAAAGAGTAATATGTAATAGCCTTGGGGAGAGGGACCACGTCTTCAGTACCCCTTGAAAGGCTCTTCTTGTACTTTCTTTGTCCAAAACCAAGTAAAGAAGAAACCATGTATACTTAATGTGACATGCAATTTATTGTTTATGTCTACAGTGAGGAGAAAAAATTATTTAGTCAGCCACCAATTGTGCAAGTTCTCCCACTTAAAAAGATAATTATCATAAGTATAAAGCGCGCATGCCAAGAAAGAATCACACAGATACACCCACGGTCTCTAAGATTCTCTAATTTATTATTGAACTAAAGTACTTTTTATCAGAGGAGAAGCTGCCCTCCCAGACTTGATCTTGAATAGCTTGTATTTTATCTTAATTTGGTCATACTATGAAATATGTGGCTGCTTTCCTATTACAGATTCGGTCTTTCCAGCCTGGTGCAGGACTACAATTTTGTTTCTGGTGTGCTTTAACAACTCTTTGGTCTTCACAATATAGGAGTTTGGAGTGTCACTGTTTGAGGTTGTGGACAGGTGTCTTTTATAATGATAACAAGTTGAAACAGGAGCCATTGCTACAGGTAATGAGTGGAGGACAGTGGAGCCTCTTAAAGAAGAAGTTACAGGTTTGTGAGAGCCTTGTCGGTGACCAAATACTTATTTCCCACCATAATTTGCAAATATATTCTTTAAAAATCAGACAATGTGATTTTCTGGATTTGTCTTCATATTTTGTCTCTAATAGATGTGGTCTCACTAAGTCAAGTGGAAGAGTGCACAATTTCTGGCTAAATAAATACTTTTTCCCCACTGTATCTGCACATATTCTGTAGTATGACAAAATTAAGATAAAGAAAGCTAATCATGACCAAGCATAGTGCCTGGGAGGGCAGCTTCCCCTCTGATAAAAAATACTGTAGTTCAATAATAAATTATAGAATCTTAGAGGCTGTGGGTGTATCTGTGTGATTATTTCTTGGCATTAACGCTTTATACCCACTTCATGACCACTCCATGTAAAAAGATACAGCAGCTTTTACTGTGACAGATTGCCAAAAGGATGTTTATTTACGTAATGACAGTAGCCAATTTCAAATGCCTATATGCTCTATAGAGCCATAGATATCCACCTTTAAATTTTTATTAAAAAGTTGATATTTATGTTCAGCTTTCTATTGACAATTGTTACTTTAAGAGTGGATATCTCTGGTTAATGCATATAACCTGAGTAAAGTTCCCCCACCACCTTGTTCACATCAAACAAAATTGGTGTTAACATTTGTTCTACATTTGTGCTGGTTTGTGCAGCAAAAATGTTTGTTTGTGCCATTATCTTTTTAAGATATTAACAAAACTTTCCAGAGGTCACCAGAGGTCAACTACTCCCCCATTACCAAAATTAAACAAAACTGATGCCAATCAATTGTGCTGCTCACATTTTCACTTGAGCTGCTTTTGTTTTGAAGATATTAACAAAGTTGTAATGGTCAAAAGGTCAGCCAGCCACATTAACCAAATCAAGCAAGACTGGTGTCAAACATTTGTGCAGCAAAAGTTTTTGTTTGTGCTGTTATCAATTTTTAATGTATTGATAATGTTTTCCAGAGTTCAGCAGAGTTTTTTCCTTCCAAAGTACAATCTGTTTGCTAGCATCCCCTAGTGATCCAACCAGAGAAGTGTCACTAGGCTTGTTTTTTTACCAGTTCATCCTAAACACTGTAACTAATGTAAACACCTAAACATACCATTGGTCCTGACGGAGATAGTTATAAGATTTGGAACTAAGATCAATACATTCAGAGTGGCACTCCGGCTTTACTGTGCAAAACAAAACACTTGCTAGAGTATGCTTGTAACAATTTTTGCAACCTTTTCAAAAGTTGCATTACAGGGGTGTTCCCGTTTCAACAAGTAATAAATATTGTTTTAATTGTTTTAAAAAGTTATACAATTTTCTAATACATTTTTTGTATCGATTTTTGTATGCTTGCTGTCATTTTATAGAAAGCTTTATTGTTTATTTCCAGTGCACAGAAATCTGACTATGGTCACACAGGTGCACGGCTCATTATAACATACAGCTCTGATTATTTTCTGTGATATAACGAGCTGTGCACCTGTGTGACCATAATCAGATTTCTGTCCACTGGAAATAAACAACAAAGCTTTCTATAGAAGGAAAGAAAGCAGAGTTCTAGGAAATCAATCAACTTTGGGCAAGTAAACCCAGAAAGTGAAAGTCCACATTTTTATTACCACATGTTAATTATGGGGCTTGCTAAATCAGCCCGAATGATTTCTTATCTTGTACAATTACTCTTATCATGTTTGCTTGTTTTTGTTGTCAGACCTTTTTATCAAACAACAAGCAAGTCAGCTGCAAAACCAGATATTTTATTTGATTGTGTCTATTAACTGCTCCAGTCCAGTTGTGTGCTATTTCTCTGCACTGTTGAAGACATAGCACATTTTTTTTACTCTCTTAAAACTGCCTAATCCTTTATAGGATGAGATACAAATCACATTAGAGCAGTGTAATACATCTACTTCAGTTCTATAACAAATTGCTGCAGCCAGGTAAGAGTTTGTATTGCAAGCAGCGAAGTACATGACCTAGTTTATCTTGCTGGGCTGTTGAATTTCCAATGATACCCAATCATTGTGCAATGGTTTGGCTCTAGTATGAACATGTACAGAATTAATGTACAATCGCTCAAGGATAATTATTTTATTTTCCCCAATGTGAGGCAAGAAATACCATATGACAAAAAAGAAGTAATAAAGCTGTGGGAAGTAAGTTAATTTCTAGTCTCAATTTAAGTTATATCATGCTTTAGAAAACAGAATAATGAAACGTTGTCAAATAAAAGAAAGCGAAACTCTGCAACCAAGTTTTAAGATTTCTCATTATTAATATGTTGAATACTTCCCCTGGTGTGAATGCTTCTTGTTGGTATATAGTTGAAATATTTCACTAGAGTGAAATACTAATCATCAATAACAAAAACTGCTTAATATGGTGCATGAAACAATGTATCCAGTAATTCCATGGAGGGATGTGATAAGTATTCAATGTAATAATTACAAGAAAAGGGCGACAATTTAAAAAGAACAGCAATAATGTAATAATTCTCACACAATAAAGTCACCCAGGTTAATTGTATTTCAATACAGCTAAATTAATGAAATTACAATTAAATCTAAATATCTTTGTTGCTTAAGAAATGTACAGGTGGTCCCCTACTTAAGAACACCTGACTTACAGACGACCCCATGTTACAAACGGACCTCTGGATAATGGTAATTCACTGTAATTTAACCTTAGGCTACAATAATCAGCTGTAGGCGTTATTAAAGGTATCTGCAGTTAAGCTTTATTGTTAATCCTGGTTCTTATGACAACCCAACATTTTTAAAATCCATTTGTCACAGAGACCAAACAAAATTCTGGCTGGGTTACAATTATAAATAGAGATGAGCGAACACTAAAATGCTCGGGTACTCGTTATTCTAGACAACTTTTCCCCGATGCTCGATGTGCCGTCTCGAATAACGAACCCCATTGAAGTCAATGGGAGACTCGAGCATTTTTTCAAGGGGACCAAGGCTCTGCACGGGAAGCTTGGCCAAACACCTTGGGAACCTCAGAAAAGGCATGAACACCACGAAAATGGACAGAAACAGCAGGGCAGCATCGGGATGCCTCTGAGCTGCCTAATCGCACCATTATGCCAAAATATTGGGGCAACAGCAGGTCCAGTCAGAGTGACAGAATGAAGCTAGATAGGCATCTAAAACATCCAATAATTGACCCCTGACACTGATAGGGACGGCATGCAGAGGCACGGCAGCAGGTAGAGAGTGCATGGCGACATACCCTAAATGGACTCAGGCTTCAAACCCATGGGTGGCAGAGAGGAACCAAAGGAGGGGAGCAGAAGCACCGCAAATAATATCGGTACTGATAAGTTTGCCATATATTTTGTGGATTACACACAGGTGTGGCGACAAAGTTAACATGGAAGCCATGAAACAACCCAAATTCTGCCTGACACAGCGCGTTTTGATATGGGACCATGTGGAGGCAGTGAACTAGTAGTAGATAAAGGTGCTGCAGTTAAAACTAGTGAGTTGGATCTTGGCATGGAGCTGGGGCTCCGTGCCAGGCGAGCTTTCGCCAATCCAAGCCCCTTCTATAGCGCTACTCCCCAAACACACTTCTAAGAACCTTTTGTAAAGATCAAGTGTAGTACTTCTTATAAGTTTAGATATGGCGGGTGAGGGATGTACAGATCGCAAAGCGCTGAAATAATATCCTAAATGGTAAATTTTCAAGTAATATTTTGTGTAGTTACACGCAGGGTGGCGACAAGTTAAACAACTTTGATGTGAATGCCCTGTAATAGCTCTTGGGCTTGTGCGCTTTATCGCCTAGGCTCAGCAGGTTTCAGCACCGCCTGCTGTCGCTAGCGACGGCACTGCTGCTGTGCCTAGAGCTCAACTACTGATGCGCCATGCCCACGGATGTAATTCGAGGAGAGGAGTGGAGGAGGGGTGGAGAGGTATAGTAGGCCTTTGAGACCTGACCGAGGTAGGCCCCGCAATCTCTGCGTCGGCAGTATTGACCAGCCCCAGGGTCAGACGCGTTCCCAGCCTGCCACCAATAGTGTAGTAGCTTTATAAGTTTGGATATGGCGGGTGAGGGGAATTAACAGTGCGCAAAACGCATGATCGCAGCGGACTGCTTGGCGTTCCGCTGCCAGGCGAGCTTTCGCCAATCCAAGCCCCTGTCTAGGCTACTCCCCAAAAGCACTCTAAAACCTTTTGTATAAGATCAAGTGTAGTAGCGTTCTTAGTTTAGGATGCCGGGTGAGGGAATGTAAACAGATGCGCAAGAAGCGCTGAAATAATATCCCTTGGTAAAAGTTTGCCATATATTTTGTGGATAACCAGCATGTGGCGACAAAGTTAACAACTTTGATGTGAATCCATGAAAACAACCCAAATTTCTGCCTGACACACCTCGGTTGATAAGGACGATGTTGGAGGCAGCTATATGGACGACTTTTGGAGAGTACAATGGAGACAAACGTGTGGAGGCTGCTATGGAGACAATTTTAATTTGGGATAGTGCCTTGATGTGCAGTCCCAAACATTTTTCAAACCAGAGGACAGGTAGGTGGCCCCTCCAGTAAAATGGGATAGATTGAGTGCCTGTATGTGGCAGTCCCATGTTTCACACCGAGGACATGTAGGTGGCCCTCCAGTAATGGAATATTGAGTGCCTGTATGTGGCAGTCCCAAAAATTCTTCAACACAGAGGAGCAGGTAGGTGGCCCCTCATAATGGATGATTGAGTGCCTGTATGTGGCATCACAAACTGTTTTCAACGCGAGATCCGGGTAGTGCCTTAGATAACAATTAAATGCATGAATACTATAGCAAGACCATTGGGGCCCTGTCAAAAAATAGCGCAGTTCTCTGCTTACTGTACAAAGAGGAGGAGACTGAGGAAAATGAGAGTAGGAGGAGTGGATCAATTATTCAGGTTGAGCTCCTCACCTGGTGGAGATTGGGAAATTCTGAGAAATCCAGCCTTATCATTTTAATAAGCGTCAGCCTGTCAGCGCTTCGTCGACAGGCGTGTACGCTTATGGTGATGATTGCCACCAGCTGCATGAAAACCCGCTCGGACAACGCTAGCGGCAGCAGGCAAGAACCTCAAGCGTACTCGCCAGTTCTGCCACATGTCCAGCTTTGAACCCAGTTTTGAGGGAGCTGTGTGATCATTTAGGACGATGTATGTCAGCTACGTACTCCCTCCCATCTTTCTGTAAAGATCAGCCCTCTCTGCCGAGACTGGGTCAGGTGACAGTGTCGTGCTGGGTGACATAAAGCTTGCAAAGCTTGTAAAGCGTACCCTGGCCGTGCTGGACAAGCTGCCTGCTCGCCCTATCTCTCCTCGCTACTTGTCCCCGCAGAACTACGCACTCGGCCCGCTAGCCGGCTGTGTCAGAAGGGAAATACTGTTTCAGCTTGTGCACCAGGGCCTGCTGGTATTCATGCATTCTCACACTCCTTTCCTCTCTCAGGGAGAGAGTGGAGAGATTTGCTTGTACCTGGGTCCAGAGGAGGTGAACACCCATAATCGTGCTGGAATAAATTCTTTGAACGCGAGGGTCACGGGATAGGCAGCCTAGCAATGAATCTGCCATATGCGCCAGAGTACCAACGCTAAGAATTCACTCCCTCACTGCCTGACTGTCCATTTCCTCCTCCTCCAACTCCTCCACTCCTCTTCTTCTGCCCATACAGCTGACAGTGAACTCACCAATTCCCTCTGGTGTCCTCGCCAACATTCTCCTCACTCTCCTCTTCCCTCCTCATCCTCCTCCACCTCCACCCCCCGTCCTCATATGCGCTGAGAACAAGACCTCCGGTGCTTTGGCTATCAACAAGGGAATTTCTTCCCCTCTCGTGGACGAGCGCAAAGCTTCCGACTCACATGCTGACCAGAAGTTTTTCAACAGGCCAAGCAGCGGGATGGTGAGGCTGATGATGGCGGCATCGCCACTGACCATCTGTGTTTGACTCCTCAAAGTTACTCAGCACCTGACATACAATCAGACATCCACGTCCACCTCATTGTAGACTTGAGAAGCTGACTGACCTGAACTACCATTCTGTGAAAGTTTGACATCTGGCAGTCTACAATCGCTCTGCGCTCGTGCTGGTAAACTCTGGTAACATGGTCAGTGTGTGAATTCCACACTCGTGGGCACGCGCACCAACAGTCGTTGAGCGGCAGTTGGAGGCGGCGCTGCGCTGCCCGAGAGTGGCAGCATCTGGGCTGGACTTCTGAAATGCGCCAGATGCGGCCACCTTCGTGCGCAAATCAGACAGATTGGGGTATGTCTTGAGGAACGCTGCACTATCAATTAAACACATGGGCCAGCATGCACATGTGCAGTCTGGCCGAGTTCCAGAGCCGCCACCAGTTACGGCCGTTGTCACACACAACCATTCCCGGCTGAGGTTCAGCGGTGCAGCCACAGATCAGTCCTGCGCCGTGATGCCCTGTAATAGCTCTTGGGCGGGTGCCGTTTGTGTTGTCGCCTAGGCTCAGCAGTTTGAGCACCGCCTGCTGTCCGCTTGCGACGGCACTGGCTGCTGTGCCTAGACTGCCGACTGATGGGCCGCCCGGCCCAAGATGGTAGTTCGGAGAGGATGTGGAAGGAGGGTGGGAGGAGAGGAGCATAGTAAGGCCTTGAAACAACTGGACCGGTAGGCCCCGCAATCCCGGCGTCGGCATGTATATGAGCAGCCCCAGGTCAGACTCGGTCCCAGCCTCCACCAAGTTAACCCAAATGTGCCGTCAGCGATATATAGTGGCCCTGCCCGGCAGCACTCGTCCACGTTCTGGTCCAGGTGGACCTTGTCAGAAACGCGTTGGTCGGGGGCGGATGATGTTGTCGACACCGTGCTGGTGCAGGTGGGACGGCACAATCGGGAAAAGTAGTGGCGTGCTGGACCGAATACCGAGGGGCGGCCGCCGCCATGAGGTTCAAAGGCCTCGGTCTCTACTAGCTTATAGGGCAGCATCTCCAGGCTAACATCTGGAGATGTGCACATTAAGGGCTTTGGCCGACGGGTGGTTCCCTATATTGCGTTTCCGCTCCAGCCGTCTGGGGTATGGAGACTGAACGCTGTGGATGCTGTGAGAGATCGTGAGGCGACGATGGGTTTGTTTGCCGGGTCCTGGCAGGGGCTGACTAGCAGCTGACACGAGGGGAAGGAGCAGTGTGTGCACGGCCGGAGGTGACGGGCTTGTCCACTGAGTGGGTGCTAGCATTCATATGCCTGCGCATAACGTGGTAGGTTAATCTAAGTATTGGTGGAACCCCTGCTGAGCCTGGTGGTGCAAATGTTTCACACCACAGTCCGTCGGCATCACCGGTGTTTCCTTAAAGAACCTCCCACAACTTTGAAGATCTAGCCCTCCGCCAAGAGCCTTCACCACGGTCCTTCACTATTGACAGTGCGCTGATGCACCAGCTCTGGCCCTGCCTCTCCGTTCGGCCCCACCACTGCCTCTTCCAACCTGTTCAGTTCGAGGACTCCCTTCGTCTCAGAAGCACTGTGTCACCCGGCCTCTCAACCCAGCTGGGTCTGTCACCTCATCATCCTCCGATCCCTCAGTCTGCTCCCCCCTCGGACTTCCTGCCTACAACAACTTCCCCACTGTCTGACAACCGTGTCTCCTCATCGTCGACACCGCTTTACACACTCCACTACGTCAGAAGGTCTCATCACCCACAGACGTGACTGGTGGAACACCTGGCAGCGAAATTTCTCAGCAGCAACCGGACAAGTGGTTGTTGACTTGGGAAGGGTCCAGAAAACAGTTCCTCAGAGTATGCCGGTTCATCCAAATTTCCTGGAGGGGGCAGACTGGGGGGGAGGAGGCTGAGGTGCAGGAGCTGGAGGATTGGGGTATTTCGGTGACATGGGTGGACTGCGTGGAAGACTGACTGGTGGTGGACAAATTGCTCGAAGCATGTCACAATCCACGACATCACCTGTCGCACTGTTTCTGGCCTCACAGTGCTCTACCACGATTCCCAGTAATTCAGACATACATAGGAGTGTAGCTCTGCGGCGTTCCCTCCCCTGCTCCCTCATCGCATGGTGTCTCACCCGCCCCAGGACCCGGCCTCGACCCTGCAGTAGTTGGACGCCCACGTCCCGCCCCGCCCGTCCTCTACCCTAGCCCTCGGTTTAAAATTTTAATGGAGTTATAACTTTTTTTTTTTTTATTCTTTTTTTTTTTTTTTGTGTTTTTTTTTTTTTTTGTTTGAGAGTTTTAAAACCAAACTCCTATCCTATTGCTATGGCTATTTTCTAGCCAGTAATCAAAGAGCACACTACTATGCCAATGAGATGACACTGATTAGTGCCTATAGAATCCAACCCTACTGATTTTTCCCACTCGGCCTTTGCTATGGATCGTGCGCCACTAGCGCAGAACACAGCGGTCGCAAGTCTCACTACATACAATTGCTCAAATTGGCAAGTACATGCACTGCAGAAACACACGCCACAGCAATCACACCGACATCAAATATATAGAACCTACCTGTAGGCTTCAAGAAGCTGTTTTTGTATTCTCCTATGGCTATTTCTAGCCAAGTATCAAGGAAGCACACTACTATGCCAATGAGATGACACTGAGTTATTTGCCTATCGACATCCAACCCCTACTGAATTTTGCCACTTCGGCCTTGTGCTATGGATATGTGCGCCGCTAAGCGCAGAACACAGCGGTCGAATCCTCACTACAAATTGCTCAGAATTGGCAAGTACATGCACTGCAACTACAGCCACCAGCGATCAACCAGAATCAAAGTATATAGAACGCTACTGTAGGCTTCAAAGCTTTTGGTATTCTCCTATGGCTATTTTCTAGCCAAGTATCAAAGGAAATGCACACTACTATGCCAGATGAGATGACACTGGATTTAGTGGCCTAATGATAAATCCAACCCCTACTGAATTTGCCACTTCGGCCTTTGCTGGATATTGCGCCCTAAGCGCAGAACACAGCGTCCGCAAGTCTCACTAACAATTGCTCCGAATTGGCAAGTACAATGCACTGCAGAAACTACAGCACCCAGCAGATCAACCAGAAATCAAATATATAGAACGCTACTGTAGGCTTCAAGAACTGTTTGTTCTCCTATGGTATTTTCTTCAGCCAGTATCAAGGAAGCACACTACTATGCCAGATGAGATGACATGGATTATGCCTAATAGAAATCCAACCCCCTACTGAATTTTGCCACTTCGGCCTTTGCTATGGATATGTGCGCCACTAAGCGCAGTAACACAGCGGTCGCAGTCTCACTACAAATTGCCAGAATTGGCAGTACAATGCACTGCAGAAACTACAGCCACCAGCAGATCACCAGAAATCAAATATATGAACGCTACTGTAGGCTTCAAGAAGCGTTTGTATTCTCCTATGGCTATTTTCGCAGCCCAGTATCAAAGGAGCACACTACTATGCCAGATGAGATGACACTGAGTTATGCCTAATAGAAATCCAACCCTACTGAATTTTCCCCCTTCGGTCTTTTGCTATGGATATGTGTGCCACTAAGAGCTAAACACAACGGTTAGCAAGTCCCCCTGCTAATCCCCTCACAAAATGGTTAAAAGATGCAAATTAAAATAAAAAGTAGAACGTTATTGTAGCCCTAAGAAGGGCTGTTGGGTTCTTTGAGAATCACTCCTGCCTAACAGTAAGCTATATAACACCCTAAACGCTTTCCTGACCAGCAGCAGCTCTCTCCCTAGCGGCATCCAGAGACAGAATGATCCGAGCAGCGCGGCCAGAGCGGCTAGTCATCCCAGGGTCACGATCTGGCCAGCCAACCACTGCTATCGACGTGTAAGGGTACCACTCAATGCTGGGTGGAGTGCAGAGTCTCCTGGCTTGTGAGTTGCTCTGTTTCTGGCCGCCAAAAACAAAACGCGGGAGCTGCCATTTCTCGAGCGCAAGCTAAGTATTCATCCGATACTAGCATTTTCGAGTACCCTAATGCTCGACCGAGCATCAAGCTCGGACGAGCATGTTCGCTCATCTCTAATTATAAACTATACAGTTCCGACATACATACAAATTCAACTTAAGAACAAACCTACAGAATCTTATGTTGTATGTAACCCGGGTACTGCCTGTATTGCATTTTAGATAATCGTACCTATGTTATAAACTTTGGCAACCTGTATAAATGAATGTATAAATCTTAAGAGGGGCTGCTTCTTCTACCAGAAATATGAGAAAATGTGAAAACAAATCTACCATACAACATACAAATCTATTTTTGTATGTTTAGTACTCATTAAACCTTTAACCACCTCCACCAACTCCAACTCTGTGGATACTTTCATAGACATTGTTCCACTGATTCTGTAATTTGCTATCTGGTGCCCAACCCTTCATCAAACATAATTTTCAGTTGTCACTGTTAGATTTGAGAAGGCTGAGCTCTCTGCTTCTTCCTAGCTCTGCCACAGAGAGCCTAATTGGCATGGTTTTGTTGTAGTTTCAGTGACCAGTATGTTACTTAGACTCTCTACTAGAGGACAAAAAATAATTACATTGATACATTCATATTTAGGGCTAAAGATAAAATCCAACTACTCTTTAACCAGGGGAGTTGCACCTATTAAAGGATACAAAGAATTGGAGTTAATGAAGTTTTGTAACATAAATATAATGCACAGCAGAGTGGTCCATACACTTTAGGTCCATCATGCTATTTGCAAGGATAATGATGAAGAGGAATTACTAATAAAAAGCCATTATGTCCTTCTGACACGCAATCTAGAAAAAGGAAGAGGTGATACAAGAGGTGAGTGCATGTTCAATGCTGCAGTCATTCTTTATAAAACTACATAAATAAAATGTAATAAAAAAATAAAGATTATGCTGCATGGGCCAGTTACCAGCTGCCATCTTTATCTTCAGAGTCTATGGTCTTGGACCTACAGCATAACCTGAGTGAGTACATACTGTATACGTGAAGAGGAAACAGTGGAAGTTAGTGTTGAAGTTACTTGGAAACATTGCTGCGACTCCAAAGGTTCCCATCAACAAGTTCCCTGACTCGGCACTTAACCTGATGAGAGAAACATAATAATTATGTATTTTATAAATAAACATTTCTAGGTAAAAGAATGTCATAAAAACAAAACATGTAGAAACAATTGGCATCCTACAGAATTTATTTATTCATTGCTAAAGAAAATACATACATACATAAAGAGATGTGTGAAAATACTATTTTTCATATATATCTATAGCCATAAACTCAGTGTTTTGCATTCTGCTCCATTAAAGGTTTACCCTACTAGTAAATGGATTTCTTCCTTTTTGTGTTTATCTCAGAGATGAAGACTTATATAGTCCCAACCCATTAGAGCACGCTAATTCCCAGATAGCCCACACTCTTCTAAAGTGTCCTATATTATTCTACAATTTCCATTTTCGTCTTGACATAAATATACATTTATGTATAATGTACAGTGTTAAGAAGTCATTTACTCACTAATATCAGTCATTCATCTACTGTAAATGAGCCAGTGGAGCACAGAATGTCAGAGCTTTGCCATCTGTAGTTTAGGCAATCATTTGCTTCTGAAAACAAATATGTGAAAGTATTTCTAATGAGAATATTGATTAGTAGCATGGTGGCATAAGAGAGTAAGAACACTTACATAACAGTTTAGATAAAGTTTTACATAATTTTTTAATAGCGCTATCAAGATGAGAAAAAAAATTATTACATCTACAATTTGAACCTGCTTCAGGGGGTATTCTAATTTTAAAGAGATCTTCATACCTGTGGGCATTAAAGTATATTACGAAGACTAATGATTCTCATATTGACATTTGGAGTATGGACTATATATTCACATTATGTAATATTGGCATGTATTGAAAAAAAAATGATCAGGAACCCTCCTTGAAGAGATGTAGAAGAGAACATTAGGGGACCCGTATGGTGTGGCTTACCAACTTGAGGAGACCAGCACTTTAACCAGTACTATACATTTTATATCTTACAAGAAAATCTAAATTATTTGCTGTGAATTAAATGGGTTATCCCAATAGTATTTGTGAAATAGTAAGTATCATAAATACTTTCTTAGTCAAGGTCCCTCCTTTATATCCATTTCAAGACTAAGTTATTCAAGAAGCAAGTTACATGGAGGTCAAATGGGGGAGAAACCAATTTATGGTGCTTCCATCTTCTTCACACTACAATTGTGAATACCCCTTTAAATACCCCTTCAATAGCACGTCACTTATAGTATTCAATGTATGGTAAGATAAAACATTTTTGAGAATAACAGTTTCAAAAGTTCTACTTGTAGAAACCAGTAGATATGCTATTACCAAATATACAATACTTAAAATTACATGGACAAAATCATTAGAACGATACACACCTTTATGTTTATCTTTTTATGCTTTCAGTAGTATGAAAACAAGTAAATGCTATGGTTCAAAATATATATATATAGCTGTCAATAAGGAAAACATCAAACGACCATGAAAGAGAATCTCTCATACAAATTAACACACCCAAAACAAATACTGTAATTAAAACTATGGTTTAAAAGCATTGTCCTTATCCCTTAGTGTTTCCATGGCTGCAATGTTGAAAAATCAGTTTGTAAACTTATATGCAACTCACCTGAGGTGAGTCCAGTGATGCCCTGCATATTCATGAGTAACTGGCATTGCCCTGCTTCCTTGTTCCTGATTAAAATGCTATGATGTACGGAGAGCTTTGTTGCATAATTGAGCACTTAAAGTCATGTGACCAGGATGACATAATTAAAGGTCCTGTTACATTTTCAATGTCTAACCCATGTATGTTTCATATCACATGAAATCACAGCATGCCTCCATGGAGTATGGGAAAAAGTAGAAATCAATGGAAGATGGGGAGGAGAATAACTCCATGGAGGCTGCTATGAGTTAATGTGATCTAATATATGCATGGTGTACAGTTTGCTAATGTTAGGAAGCTTGTAAGACCTTTGATTATGTCACTCTGGTCAAAGGACATGCTTAGAAGAGACATGAGGAGGAATAGATGAGAGGGACTGGCTGAGCTTGACAATCATTCTCTGATACCAGGCAATATCATATAAAGTAGATTTATGTGAATGTAAGGGAAACAATTTTAGCTAAAAGAAGGGTCTCTATAGCAACCTGTCACCAGCTGTATATGTGAAAAACTATGACAGGTTCTTCTTTAAAGAGGACCATACTTGGATCTATCAAGGCCCCTTCATGCAACCAGAATGCAACCAGCAAGTTATTCACAATAATTAGCAGCTGCACAGGTTCTTCAGGAAAGCTGCTTCCTGCGAAGTGTACTGAGATTTCACTGCACACAAATCATCTGTGAGCTATGCCGAGCTGCAATGTAAAAGTTCCCCTTCCCTTCTGAAAAATACTGTAAGTTACCTGCACTGTAGTCAGAGGAGGGGAGAGAGCAGCCAGGCATGGAAATCAGCAGGACAGGGACTGGAAATCAAAGAAGGACCCCTGACTTCTGTCCTCAAAGGTATGTTTCCATGTGTCCCTGCTTTATTGTGTTCTGTGTGGACGCCACACCTTCCTCCATCCTCCTGTATTATAGTCAGCTCTGGGGGATCTCCTGTATTAAACAACTGTTTTGGGAAGTCTCCAGTATTATAGTGTGTTATGGGGTTTTCCAGTATAGAGGTACAATTGTTGTTTCTATTATTATTTATTAATAGTGCATCATTAAATCCATGGTGCTGTACATTCAGTAAGGGGTTCACATGCATTACATTAAGACCCATTAAACACATGGGTTTTCAGGTTAAGTTTGTAGGTATGGAAAATGGCGAACCATATGAGACATTTTGCTAGAAAGTTCTGAAGGATGGGGGATGCACGGGAGAACTCCTGAAGATGTTTTTGAGAAGAACGAATAGTAATAGAGTGACAGACTGGTATTGGTAGATTAGCTCAGAGATAGGGGACAGGTTGTGGACAGCTTTGTAGGTTAAGTTTAATATTTTAAAATAAACATTTTTATAGCAACTCTTCTACTGACCCAACTAACAAGTAGTAAATGAGAAATGCCACGCCCCCCCTTTCCCAGATGAAACATCAAGAGACCTCTTGATGTATCCATCGGGTAGCCGCACTGCTGGACAAGACTAAGCCGGGCTCGACCTAGTGTAGTTTTGCGTAAAAGCCTGCAAGCAAATGTTTGAAGGCTTTTAGAGAGTGTACAGGCATGGGGCAGGAATGCCCTGTGATGGCCCAAACCATCGCCACCTGTGCCCCCCCCCCATGCCATGTGCAGTAATTGTAATAATCACAATTTCTTTCAATTTATTTAGCAGGTTTTTACGCAAAACTATGCATAGTCGTAATGCACAGCACATAAATGTTTCTAATGATCCTCAACATCAGGAAAGCCCCTGGGAAAATCTGGCATTATTTGTGGGGACTCTCTCCTCTCCCCACTCACTTACCACTGAGCCAGTCCTCATACAGCCTAGTCCTTTATATTACATATTTCTACAACAAAATGTACCTGTTAATTTCAAGGTTTAATTTTTAATATTGGCTATTGACTTGATTTTGGGCCTATGTTTTTGGGATACCAACAGGTTTTTATCTGGGACTGTATTGTTGAATATTATTGGCATTATTGTTTTTGTGCCTGAAGTTGTTTACTGATCTATACTATTTATGTGTATTTACATTGCTATATATCATCTCAAGCCCTAATTGTTTTATCTTCTATGGCAGGTGGAAAGCTTTATTAACCCCTCGACTGCAAGTGTTGATTTTTTCTTTATTAAGATGGAAATAGTCTGTACCCGACCTATATTTCTGTCCTATTTTACACCCTGTTGTCAAGGAAGCACCTGTTTCTTGTGCCTCCCTTTGTCCCCTCTTCCCTGTTGCAGCCTCACTCATCTCCGATGGCTACAGCAGCGGTCCCCCCATTCCGGCGTGTGTGTCCACGTCTCCTTAAGCGCGTGCACACCGCCTTGGTAATATTTAAATAGACAGTGCACCGATGATTGGCGCTGGCCACCTAATCTGATAAATTGCCAGGCCCTTCCTGTGTCCCCTGCTGGATCTTTGTGCTTCCATGCCATTGAGAAAGCGGTGTTCCTTGCCCTGTGTGATTCCGTTCCTGATTCCGCTCCAGTGCTGCCTTACCTACCACTAAGTCCCGTGCTGCCTGTCCTAACCTCCTGCCTGTCCCCGACTTAGTCTCTGGCTCACGATTCTGCACAGGTTAAAGACGCATTGTCTGCACGTGACCTGCCGTCTACTCTGAGTGGTCTCATCTCTCTGGCCACTCAGATTGACATTCCATTTACTGAGCTCTGTGAGGAGCAGTGTCTTGAACAAGTGCAAGTCAGGACCTGACGTCTGTCCTGCCTGGCTCCTGTCTTCCAAAGACCACTTCAGCCATCTTTCATGTCAGCTGCAGAGGAACCGATGCAGTTGGATAGAACTGGTCTGTCTACTTAAGACATCTTCTTAAGACTTGTCCTGTCTGTCCTCAGCATCCGGGATATGCACGCACCTAGCGTTCTTAGTTGTCATTGGGGAAGAATCAGCTCTTTGGCATTTCATTCCTCCTGAGCGACTGGTTCTTGCCACTCCAGTGGACCTTCGGCAGCTTCCTCCTGGCAAGACCTACATCCGCCCTGCTCTACGGAAGAGGATATTGACTTGGGGACATTGCTCTTGTGTGGCTGGGCACACTGGGGTGCAATGATCTGTTGCCTTCATTTCCCATTTATACTGGTGGTCAGATCTGGTCAAGGATCTACAGGATTTTGTGGGCTCCTCTACTTCCTGTGCCCAAAACAAGCCATCTTGTCTTAAACCAGCTGGTCTTCTTCTGCAGTTACCGAAACCCAGCTGCCCGTGGACTGACGTGGCCATGGACTTTATCACCGATCTCCATCTTCCTCGGGCAATAGTGTCATCTGGGTGGTAACCCAGGAACTTTGTTCCTCTGCCAGGTCTTCCGTCTTCTCCACGCCTTACCAGCTTCTTCTTCATCCACATCTTTCAACTTCATGGACTCCCTCTGCATATTGTATCGGACTGAGGGGTCCAGTTTGTTTCCCGTTCTGGTGTTCTCTGTGCAGCCAACTTCAAGTGAAAATGGACTTTTCCTCTATGTACCGTCCGCAGTATACTGGCTAAGTTGAAGAGTTAATCAGACTCTAGGCGGTGTAGGGGTTTAGCTCTAACGTGGCGGGTCGGCAATGACAAAGCTCTCTCGGACACTCAGATTCAAGTTGAAACTGTACATTTATTCCAGAAAAACACCAGTATAAAAATAAACATCAAACAAAATCCTTGACTGTCCAGCTCTAACTATACACTTGGCGGCCCTCACTATCCACTTGATGGCTTCTCCCTGCCAGCATGAAAAATACTTTCAGTAACCCTGTGTAACCCTGAGAACCCCTTCTGATTCCTCCACACCCTTCTTTAAGGGATTGCACACCTGGTGCATTGTTAGACCCATTAGAAACTGGAAGCTTTTGCCAGGAGCGGTGATAACACTTCTGTCTCCACTCCAGCAATTAGAATCCTGTACCAGGTCTTCCAAGAGACCAACACATGAAAAACAGCTTCCAGTTTGACCTAATTCACATTCTGGTCACTGTAATACACATTATCATTTTCTCTCCAATTCAATAGTGACCTTGTCACAGCGAGTATCTTCACGATTTTGTCTCTGCCCAACAGGACGACTGGTCCACTCTGTTGCCATGGGTGGAATTCTCCTATAATTCATTGGACTATGAATCTGCTGGTTTTGCTCCCTTTTTAATTGTGTATGGATAACATCCTCGTCCACCTCTCCCTCTTGTCGAGGGCTCTGATGTTCCTGACATAGAAGAATTGGTCCGAGATCTCAGATCCATCTGGGAGCAAACATGTCAGTCTTTACTCCAGGCATCCGCCCACACCAAAACCCTGTTGGACAAGGAGTGCAGGTCTCCCCCAGTCTTCTCCCCAGGTGACAAAGTATGGCAATCTTCTAGGTACGTCCGTTTGAAGATTCCCAGTTACAAACTTGGTCCTCTATTCCTGGGTCCATTTGAGGTACTGAAGCACATTAATCCGGTGGCGTATAAGCTCCACCATCCTTCCACTAGTTGCATCCTGAACTCCTTCCATGTCTCCCTTGTGAAGCCAGTCTTCCTGAACCGCATCTCCCAGCAAGTAGCTCATCCTGCTCCTGAGGCTGATTCCACCAATGACTATCCTGGATATGAAGATGGTGAAAGGGAAGCAGTTCTTCCTTGTTGACTGGAAGGGTCTGTGGCCAGAGGAGAGATCCAGGAAGCCTGAGAATAACATCTTGGACCTTACTCTACTACAAAGGTTCCTTCAGACCATGAAGAGCGGGAGCGCCAGGGGGGTGGGGGGTTACTGTCACGGCTGCTCCTGCGACCTATCTCCTGTTCTGATAAATTGCCTCCCCTTTCCTGTGTTATCCTGATTTCCCATTTTCCCGAATCCTCGATTCTGTTCCTGACTTCACTCCTGTGCTGGCTGACCTACCACTACGGCCCTGACTCTGATCCCATGCAGCCTGTCCTGACCTCCTGCCTGTCCCTGACTCCGTCTCTGTCTCATGATTATGCACTGTGCCTTGGTCTGACCAGGTGTCTGCTTAAATCATTGTCCGTGGTGGTTCAATGGGTCCACTACCCTTGAATCCTGACACCTGTATTTTAAATGTACAGTATTTATGTGTGTTCATATACAGTAAAGATTATTTTATATAGACTTGTTTGGATCTTTATAATATCTCTCTTCTAGCGTACTTGTGATTTTGTTAGATATGTGATTTGATTTTTTTTCGATCCTTTATATGTGTTGGACAAGAGAAAAAATGCTCCATAACCAGTGGAACAATGCTTATTAGAAGATACAAAAAGTTTAAGTTTAGAGAAGGAAGTGAATGGCGCTCTTTAAGCTACACCAAAGAATGATACAATTTTGTCTGTGGAGTTTACTTATTTCCATCTTTGGTCCAGTTTCTGATATTGCACCTACCAGCAAGTTCAAGACCGATACTTGCACCTCATTGGTAGATAGTAGTGTTGAGTGGACCCAAGCGGCTCAACTTTCTCCCACAGTTAACACCCATGAGCAATACAGGCCTGGGGAATATCCCTTAGAATCACTTAAGAGTACAGAGCACATTTGACTGCCAAACAATAGAGATAGCTATCTACTAGTGAAGAGTAGACCGTTTATGAACCCAAATTTTAAAAATCCCAAGACCCCAACAAGTAACAACTAGTACAGATTGCCTGTGTTAACTGCCTAAATGCCACTGGCAAAGTTGCCAATGGCATTCAAACTATTGTGCATCCTGCCGGCAGCCCTGAGCATCCCCATTTTTGGAGTATCAGCCCTCCCCAGTTATATCGTTGGGAGCAAAAACCTTCAACAAAATGGCCGCATGCAGCACCGTCGGCCGGTTGGAGCAGCTGTACTGAAGTATTGCTGGCATGACACTTATTAAAAGGGGGATTCTGGGAATATGAATGTCTGATACAAAAACATATGATGATATAAATAAATGAATATACTAAACCATAGCTTAATTAGTTTGATTTATGATGATTCACAAAATGTTATGGCCTCTCTAAAGTAGGCAGAGTTATCACCAAGATGGCCGCCACTGGAAACTACAAGTCACAAGATTCTTTACACCTCAGTAACTCCTCTGAACCTCTTATGCACTTCTCCCAGTGATGATCTAATAGGTTTTCTTGCTCTGTTACCATAGTAACGATGTCTAACTGCCATCACCAGAACACTGGCCATACTGGATGCACTGCAACCAAACGACTACAGCCAAACTTAGTGGTGATCACATGGCCTGCCCAGGCAGCTGCAGAACATGTGATGTGCACATGTGACCGGCAGCCATCTTGTGACCTGTGTCTTCTCCGTACAGAGGAAATTATCGGACTGATTAAAGTGCTGGTAGCATTTTAATTCTTCATTACAGTGTATGTCAACTTCATTTTTCTGCTAAGGGGGGGGGGGGGCAAAATTTTTGATTAACAACTAATTAGAAATAAGCTTATATTCTAATAACCAATTTGAATATGAATTATGTCGATTCCTAGAATACTCCATAAAAGAGTTTATAGAGGTAGTGAATGGAACATGGAACTAGAGAGTCACATTACTGGAAAGCCATGCTGCACTGTAGACATAAGAGTGGAGTCATGAAGTAAATTAATAGGAAAACCAAATGGGGACCGACATTTAGAGGATCAAATTCTCAGCAATTAAGATTAAGAAGAGTCTGGGAGTGAGCGGATTGCTATATAAGGAACTAAGATTATGAAATGTACCATGCTGGGGAACATGTATGACTGCTCAGAGGTTTCACTGCATATTCACTTGTTATAGAAAATAGATTTTTCATTCACTATTCTCAGTATTTATACCCCGAAAGTATAATTTGTATTTATAGACCTTTTGGCCTCAATGGCCTTTTGCACAGCACTAAATAATTACCTATTATAATACTTCTTGTATGCAGTCTGCAGTCAGTTTAGCAATTCTATAGACAACTTCCATCTAAATGATTGGCCATTACATCAGGAAATGTGGGTTCCTGTATATGACCCAAATGCTTATTTGCAATGACCTTTGTTGCCACCAGATTATACTACATTGGTTGTTTGACTTTTCAGTCACATCATTAGCAAAGGGGATGTTATCAAGTCAAAGAGCACCATGGAAATAAATGAATGGGGCCTATTTTGAGTAACAGTACATTAAGCAATTTCTGTTTTTACTTCTTGTATAAGTTTTATAATAGTTTTAATAGAGATTTCAGAATTATTAATGTGGTATAGAAATGAGAAACAATAAATGACTATTTCAATATTCAATATTAATGGTCAATTCTTCAACCTCCATTATTTTACCTTTATGAACTATAGATTCAAATCTTATCTATTTGTACAGTTTCAGATGCAACAGAAATCTTCCCAAAAAGCAAATTATAATTTGATTGGACTAACATTTAACAAAATGTCATACTGATAAATCTTGTAACGTTTGAAACATTGTAATTAGCCTGTAATTAACTTATTGGGTTGGTTTACACCCAAATAGCACTCCATATGTTTTTATGGAATTTGAAGGAAATCTATAATCAAAATCCAGAATAATAAACTAGGGAAACCTATTTATAGATCCAGAAACTGTGACTGTGGTAATCTACTTATAGTTATTATCCATCGCCTCCCATCTTCTAAAATCAACTATTAAAATTATGCTAATGAACCTGAATGGCTGAAGGGCTGCAGATTAAAAGGCTGTTACAGTTCCCCCCTCCCACTGTGTCCTGAAACTTCCACTGTTACAGCGAGGTTACATCAGGCAGAGGAAGTAGGGAAGCGCTGAGGGAACAAGGGGAGGGGGAGACATCCCCCTACACCCTTGAGGCTCATTAACATAATTTTAAAAGTTGATTTTGGAAGGAAGTGGGTAATGGATAACAAACATAAGAAGAGTGTCCCTGATTTATGTGTTTTTTTTCAGCATTTTCACTGTATTTGGATTTTTTTTCCTGCTTTCCAGGAAAATATCATCACTATGAAGTGCAATTTTTTATGCAGAAAAAAGCCTTCACAGAGCTCTTTACGTGGAAAATAAAAAAGTTATAGATTTTTGAAGGTGAGGAGTGAAAAATGGAAGTGAAAAAACTAAAAAGGGCTAGGTCGTGAAGGGGTTAAATAAAAGCATATTCATCTTCAAGGCATAAATCCTATTGCCAATCTTTGGCTTGACTAGAAAATTGTTGTTTTTAACCTTCTCCAACCAATCAGACTAATGCCTCCTGCACATGTTCCCATGGAAACAATCCCAGAGACTACACACGCTGTACAAAGGGGGAGTCCTTGCATTATAGCAAAATATGATTCAAGGACTCTGGTCTGCCAGCTGGATTGTAGGTCTTGCAATGTAATAAATATTACATTTCCAGCACTGAAGTTCAAGGTGTACGGTCTGTGGGATCAGGCCGACATACGTGCCATTTCCATGGGCTAATTGTGAGCAGGCGGTCTAAGGTTATATTCAGACGGCCATCTGGGGGGATGTATATGTGGACGCATATACATCCCCATAGATGGAAATGGTGTCCCCGTGACTGTACGGTGCCGCACATGTGTGGCACAATTTCGCGCACACACACGGGGAAAAGATAGAGCATGCTTTATCTTTCCCCGTGTATGCGGCCGTGCAGTGCTTTACTATATGGAGGGGGAACGGGTCACTTCCTCCTCCTATTCTTCAGCGCCCATTGGTATGCCAGTCAGGCTGGCATACGGCTGTGTGAATGTACCCTAAGGGAGAGAGATTTTGCTAATAAAAATGGGCAAAAAGTCCCACCTCTGGATGTACAAAGCTGGCAGAGACACACTTGACTAAAAAAACACTTTTTCAATCCATACTTTTCAGTTTATTAATTTGCAAACATTTTCAAAAGCAGATATCATTTTCTTTTCAAAAATACTCTCTGCTCTATTACATAACAATAAAATACATTTACATTTGTCATTGTAACATTTAAAAATGAGAAAACATTCAAGACCTATGAATACTTATCCAATCCATTGTATATTTCCATAACAGCACACAGAAAAGATTCTTCCCTAAAAATTCTGACAACCTGTCACACAGATCCTTTAAATTTCCCTCGGTTATTGAACTTTTAATATGCTTTACACTAAAACAGTACTGTAAACCTTGTTGTGGTAAATCGAAAATGTACTAGTCATAGCAGGCAGCAGAAAGTATGTACGGAATAGTAATTCTCATGTGTAATAGGCAAGACAAAGATGAGTGATGTGTTCTGACAGGAAGCAAATAAAGACAATAATGTGATATCTGATCGGTGTAATAATTGATAGGCTAAATACTGTATTCTCTTGGTCTGTCGTCTTACAGCAGGCTGAGCATATGGTTAGTTGGCATATTACAAACAATAGGAGTAATATTATCCTTTAGCAAGCATACAGATGGTATGCTGGATTACGACATGTGCTTGATCTAATCTTATTTCATGAATGAAAAATAAGCTTCTTCTCAAAGGTCTTTGCAAGTAAGTTTCTTCTTTTAATAAAAAAAAATAGAAAAGCAATCCCCCATTCCATTATTTTCTATGAAGTTTAATATAGGATATCAGCCTCGAAAAAAGTACAAACAGTAAACGGACCCTAGTGATCCAGCAATAGTAATATTAGCAAATTATAGCTTTTTCCCATCATTTCTGTGCCAGCCTTTAGATATTTGATATAAAAAGCAATTAGCATATCATGAATATTCTCCTAAGCATTTCAGGACAATTTGTGCACTTTTCTGAAGCAAATGTGTTTTTTCTTAACAACAAAAGGAGAAAATTATTTTCATCTTTTACGATCAACAAACCTTTCTTTCCGATGGCACAGCTGCACTTAGGCTTTCAGTGCCGCCACACCCTCTCGCTGCTCAATTTACTTCCATTGTCATCCATCTGAAAAAGAGAATTGCACTGTCATCTAGTGTTCACTCGGAATTTATCAATCTCATAACATGGCACGGCAAGTTGTTATAGAGTTCAAAAAACGATAGTCATGTGGCACATGCATTTGATAAATATGAAATAAAGAAATCCCATAGATATTGGAAGAATACAATGCACACCTGTACCAAATATACACTGGAGAGCAATGTATGATCACCTGATTTTTTCAGAAATAATGTAATTTCCATTGATCAACATTTGATGGATTGTTTGTAAAGGGTACACCATGCTGCCAGAACAGTGTTTTACAAAATAACCGAAGTATTTCAGCATGAAAACTTTATTTTGCAAAAAATGTGATGGTCATAATTAGAGAACAGTAATGACTGTAGCACAGAGAAAGATTATAATTACTTTTTCTGAAGGTCACAACAGTCACTATTCAGTAGGAAATGCATAGGCTTTTGCTTTGAATGACTTCAGCACATCTGTGGCCACAGGACATCACTTGTCTCTTATACTTCTCTGTTGGGATTTTGGTCCACTCTTCTTCTAGTCTCTTCCACAGTTCTGTGACTGTTGTGGATTTGTTGGCCTTAACTTTGCCACCAAAGATTTTCCAGAGGTTTTCTATTAAGTTTATATCAGGACTGTGTTGGCTATTTCATTATTTCAATGTTTTGGCTTCCAGGAACTGTTTTACTCATTTTGCTTTGTGACATGGCGCATTTGTGGGACATAATTTGTTGTCGGGGAAGGTTCTGATACAAACCTACATTCACTCTGCAATGTCGATGTATGAGAGGTTCAACTCCTGCTGCAGTGCATTCCCCAAATCAGGACACTTCCTAAACCAACTTCTTTACATACTTTGGGTTCAGTCTTTCCCCAGTTTGTTAACAAACTTGCTTTAAATTGAACTATGCACAACTTTTCCTCTGCCAACAAAACATGCTAATCAGCCAAAGTGAGTCTAGCAGGTGTTATCAGGGTCCTATGAGTGTATGTCTACAGGAGGGTTAGTATTTTGCACCCTGAGCATATGCCTATCTCCTCTTGCTGTGTTCATCTGAACCTGACTCCTGCATACAGAGTAAGATCCCTTGTGTTATATGTTTATTTGGTCTATTCAGCATTTTATTAGTTAAATTAAAATGTAACTTTACCATTGTTCATTTCAGTTTTCTTTTACAATGATCTCATTAACGTTTTTATTCTGTACTTTAGAATATATACAATTTATGAAACTTATGCTGAGCAGCTCAGAGGTACCTGACAAACTTTTATGATGAGATCTCAACATTGCAATCTATATATGGGTCATCTATCCATATCGTAATGGTCCTAAAATATAGTTCTTCACCTGTAAAAAAAAATATTTTAACAATTTGCAGATACATTTCAGCCACGCCTTTTGCATGCATTCATGATTATGAAATAATACAATGATTCAGCAAACCTGTAGACCTAGAGAATAAACACCTTGTTCTTCTTTGGGACAGGCTCCAAAATATTGTATGTACCCCATTGCCTTTACTGTGATCCTAACATTCCTTTTAATATTCTCTGGAGGCGGTTTAAGGAGGCTCTCTGCTCTGGACATTTTATCAATGAAGGCGCTCTTTCATTAGATTTGGGCAAGTATTAAAAGAAATCCACCATGTGGTAGGTTTATTTATAACTCTTCCAGGTAGATCCCAGCAGCATTATTACAATTATATGTTTTTTAAGAACTCTGCTTCTATACTTTTGATAAAAATTAAAAGGTATATTCTAATTTCAGCAAATTACTGTTATTGTTTTTATGATAAAAAATTGTTCAATTTTCTAATATATTTTCTGTATTAATTCCTCATGGTTTTCTAGATCTCTGCTTGCTTTCATTCTAAAGAAAACTTCTGTGTTAACTGCTAATGAACAGAAATCTGACCATGGTCACACAGGTGCACGGCTCGTATAACACAGAAAGTGATCAGAGCTGTCTGATATAACGAGCCGTGCACCTGTGTGACCATGGTCAGATTTCTGTCCACTAGTAGTAAACGCAGAAGCTTTCTATAGAATGAAAGCAGGCAGAGATCTAGAAAACTGTAAGGAATTGATACAGAGGGTATGTTGGAAAATTATATAACTATTCATCATAAAAAGAATGACATACATTTTCTGTAATGGGAATACCCATTTAAGTTTTTACTGATTTTACATTAAGAGCAAACGCTCCCCTGACGACCTGCTTCATCTGCAGTTTCTCCTCGCCTCCCTTGGCAGAGGAAGAGTGCAAAGGGAGCAGGGAGTTAAGGGTGAAGTACTCCATGAGACATGTAATAGTTGGAACTTGTGGGGCTCTGGCGAAGCCCCGGAACACCTAAATGTAATTTAAATGAAGTTTAAACTTAATTTGCACCAGAAGTACAGGAGCAGAGCTCTTATAAAAACATATAATTGTAATAACGCTACTCGGGTCTACCCAGCAGAGTCTTCACTTCGCGTTTTTTTTTCACATGAACCCACTTTGGCTCGCTGACACATACAGATTAGTTCAGTAAGGCATCAGTCAAAAATCACTGAAGTCAGGAAGCGAAACTGATTATTTTCAATGGGCTTTTTCACACATTCAATGTTGTTGTCTCAACCGATCACTGATCAGTGAAAAAAATTTAAGTGTGAAAAAGCCCATTGAAAATAATGGATCAGTAAGGCATCAGTGAAAAATCACTGAAGCCAGAAAGTTAAAACCAATCTGTATGTGCCCATAGGCCAAAACGGGTTCAGTAAAAAAATCACATACGACTCCAGCCTAAGTATTTTGTAATCTGGCTTTATGTTTTCTGCTAGAGGTGCCGTTTAGCCAGTGAAAAGAAATCATGTGGACTTTGCAATAAAAGATTGTGGCAATAAAAAGGCTTGATTTTTCAGCAACAGTTTTTAGGTAGGGCGTCATATTTAAACTGGTAATAAGTTGATATATTGAAAAAAAGATTGAATTGATACAACTATTACTTGTTGTAATGTAACATCTACTGCTGTAGAGTGTGTTTTGTGCATTTGTGTTGATTTATTCCCTATACTTTGATATCCTCCGACATTTTAAAAACAGCCTATTCTCATCCCAACATCCAGGGCACCTTTGTACATATAGCAACTTGAATGTTGAAGGTTAATTAGACAAATAATTTCACTTGCTTGTAAATGCAGATGAGTACTGAAGTAGCAACAGCATATACATCATGACAAAGATAGTTCCTGAAACTGGATTACACAGCCAAATGTCTTTCCTGCTATTATCTTAATAATTACAAGAACACTTTAATTAGCTAATCCTACAATTTATATACATAATTATCTACTAATAGATACAAATGTATTTTTCAATGCTCAGTTAATTAAAATTTTTATATTCAATCCACTTCCTCAGGAATAAATAACACCTTTTCATCAAGTTTACCTTAAACTTGAGTTTTCAATACAAGACAAAAGAATAAAATCTGCAATGCGTCTATGCTCAATCTCTTCATCCGGAACTTTTCAACGCAGTAAACCAGTTCAGTTACTGTTATAAGTTTGGAAATCTGTTGCTTGAATGAAAGAAGACAAACAGGCCACTAATATTTTAAAGCAGTGTTAGATTTTTCAGATAAGTGATATTTTTTTTGTTTCATTTCCTTAATGCATATGCTTTTCAAATGTACGGGCTGTTCTCATAATGCATCATCACTATGTGATTTTTAACCCCTTGACTCTGCAGCCAGTTTCAACCTTTGTAACCTATTTTTATAATCTGAGATTTGTCATTATAAGTGGTTATAACTTTGGAAAGCTTTAACATATCCAAGTATTTTTGAGAATATTTTTTTTGACACATTGGGGCACATTAAGGGGGGTTTCCCACAAATTAAATTTAGGCCCTGTCCACCGGATAGGGCCTAACTTGCTGATCAGTGGGGGTCTGATGGGGTCTCAAATACCTCCATCAGACCCCACATCGCTCCGTCAGACTAATGGAGCAGATGGCCGCGCATGACGGTTCTGCTCCATTAATCTCTATGGAGCTGATGGAAATTGCCAAGTGCCGGGCTCACCAATCTCCATCAGCGCCATAGAGATTAATGGAGCAGAACCGTCATGCACAGCCGTCCGCTCCATTAGTCTGACGGAGCAACAAGGGGTACGACGGACCCCTCATTTTCATGATGTATGGGGGTAAACATTTACATTTGATTAGATGATAAAAGCTCTGCAACATTTGATATCCAATTTCTCCTAAGTATATCAATATCAAAAGTATGTACAGGCAGTCCCCGGGTTACATACAAGATACTGTCTGTAGGTTTGTTCTTAAGTTGAATTTGTATGTAAGTCACAACTGTATATTTTATCATTGTAATCCCAGCCAGAACTGTTTTGGTCTCTGTGACAATTGGATTTTAAAAATGTTGGATTGTCATAAGAATCAGGATTAACAATAAAGCTTCATTACAGACACCTGTGATAACTGTTACAGCTGATTATTGTAGCCTAGGACTAAAGTACAGTAAATTACCAATATCCAGAGGTCCGTTTGTAACTAGGGGTCGTATGTAAGTCGAGTGTTCTTAAGTAGGGGACCGCCTGTATGTCAAAAGTTTGATTTAGATGTGGCTATACTTGTTTTTAAAAGGTCTAAGGAAGGGAGGACTTTATATAAAGTTAATATATTTCTCATTTTTGTAAACTTGTTATTTCTGTGGGGGTTACAGGAGGGTGTTGGCTGTAACCCCCACTTGGCCTGAAGCTAGACGTAATAGTACCTCGCAGTGCTGCATTATCATGTTCATTTGCTGCAAGGGGTTAAAACAATATAAAATCAATTGAGTGACCAAATATCATTTGATGAGCAACAATTATGTTTTGATTGCTACTGTCAATAAACCAGTTAACTGAGAGAAATTAAGGAAAATGAATGTGTGTATATGTGTATTAAGTATTTGCATACAGATCTATGTAATGTTATTGAGCTACATGAATTTAATAAATTATTATATCCTCGACTGAATTGATTAAAACTAATCCAAGTAAATGAAGACAAAAATAATTTAAACAAAAATTGTAAAAAAAAGAAGAAAAAACACTTTCTAAAACTTCCTAAATTGAGAACTCATGCCTATACTCTGCAAAACTTTAGGAATCGATGTTCTAGCATTATTGTTTACCTGTGGATAAACACTGGCTCATGGTAATGTGATGTCACACAGGTTATATTTAATATAACATACTGTCATGGCCATAAGTTTGGAGAATGACACAAATATTATATTTTCACATGATCTGTTGCCCTCTGGTTTTTATATGTGTTTGTCAAATGTTTTTATCACATACAGAAATACCAGTGGATTCATATCATGAGTAACAAAAGCTTTTATTGACAGTTAGAATGAGTTAATGCAGCAAGTCAATGTTTGCAGTGTTGACCCTTGTTCTTCAGGTCCTCTGCAATTCTCCCTGGCAGCTCTCAATCAACTTCTGGATGAAATCCTGACTGATAGCCGTCCATTCTTGCACAATCAATGCTTGCATTTTGTCACAATTTGTTGGTTTTTGATTGACCACAAGTTCTCAATGGGATTAAGATCTGAGGAGTTTCCAGGCCATGGACTCCAAATCTCTATGTTTTGTTCCCTCAGCCATTTAGTTATCACCTTTGCTTTATGGTTAGGTGATCCATCATGCTGGAAAAGGCATTTTTGAACACCAAACCGCTCTTGGACAGTTGGGAGAAGTTGCTCTTGGAGGACATTCTGGTACCGTTCTTTATTCATGGATGTGTTTTTACGCAAGACTGTGAGAGAGCCGATTTCCTTGGCTGAGAAGCAACCCCACACATAAATGGTTACAGGATGCTTTACATTTGGCATGAGGCAAGACTGGTGGTATCGCTCACCTTGTCTTCTCCGAACAAGCTGTTTTCCAGATGTTCCAAACAATCGGAAAGGGGATTCAACAGAGAAAATTACTTTACCCCAGTTCTCAGCAGTCCACTCCCTGCACCTTTTGCAGATTATCAGTCTGTCCCTGATGTTTTTTCTGGAGAGAAGTGGCTTCTTTTCTGCCCTCCTTGACACCAGGCCTTGCTCAAAGAGTCTCCGCCTCACAGTGCATGCAGATGCACTCACACCTGCCTGCTGCCATTCCTGAGCAAGCTCTGCACTGCTAGTAGCCCGATCATGAAGCTGAAACACTTTTAAGAGACAGTCCTGGCACTTGCTGGTTCTTCTTGGGCGCCCTGGAGCCTTTTTGGCAACAGTGAAACCTCTCTCCTTGAATTGATTGATGCGATAGATTGTTGACTGAGGTGCAATCTTTCTAGCTGCTGGGAAACTCTTCCCTGTTAGGCCAGTTTTGTGCAGTGCAATGATGACTGCACGTGTTTCTTTAGAGATAACCATGGTCAACAGAAGAGAAACAATGATGCCAGGCACCAGTCTCCTTTTAAAGTGTCCAGTGGTGTGATTCTTACTTAATCATGACAGATTGATCTCCTGCCCTGTCCTCATCAACACCCACACCTGTGTTAATGGAGCAATCACTGAAATGATGTTAGCTGCTCCTTTTAAAGCAGGCTTGCAATGAAGTTGAAATGTGTTTTGGGGGAAAAAGTTCATTTTCTAGGCAAATATTGACTTTGCAATAAATTGCTGTTAAGCTGATCATTCTTTATAACATTCTGGAGTATCTGAAAATTGCCATTATAAAACCTGATGCAGTAGACTTTGTAAAAATTAACATTTGTATCATTCTCAAAACTTATGGCCATGACTGTACTATGTCACCTGGACATACTTTTCTCTGCTGAACATTGTACATCTCAATAAGTACATTTTCACATTTGGAAATTTAGCAGACAGGTTACCAAATTAATTTATTGGATAGTAGTGTAAATCCACTTTCTCCCATGATTCAGTGAAATACATTGTTTTTGTGCATGTGCTAGATATATACAGTATAACGTATCTATGAAATATACTGTAAGCTGGTATCTCCTAACTAAAGTTTACTGCATTGTATTTTCCTAATCAACTGAACCAAATACTTTTTGCCATGTCAGCTGTCTGGAAAACATAGATATATTTAAGATGTCACATTATATTTGAGTATGTCACTTTTTGTTTTATTGATGTTCTTCATAGTAGGCTTTCATCTTGTAACTGCTGATTACAGATAGTTATAGCTAGTTTGCTATTACAATGATTTAAATGTAGTAGCTATATTTGCATTTTTATGTATCTAATTTTTGGCTTAGCTGTTTCTTATTTGTGAATTTTCATGGTGCATGTGCACTTTTGTGACTTTTCTCCATTCAGATTTTGCCATGGTCACGCCTTTGGCAGTGTTCCCTGAGTTCCAACTTTTTTTTAAAAAAAAGTCACAAAACTGCACTTGCCCCCTTTATTAAGGGTTTTTTGGGCAGCTTTCTGTCTGCTCCAAGAAAGGGGTGTTGTCTCTGGAAGAGGGGGGATGGACTAGTCTGTGCTTCAGAAAATTCTGTTGGAAACCAGGACAACTAATAGCTGGTCTAAAGTAGAATTCACAGATGTAAACTACTCCAGATACATCATCCTGCATAATTTATCTGGCACAGAATATGACTGTAGTTTTACTCTGCAGTGGTCTATTGCACCGACACTCTAAATTTTCCTGAATTTGTCAACCTCCAGCTTTTTCTGTATGTTCCTGAAACATGTAGACATGTAAAAATATAAGAACAGCCAAGGTTTACTTCTCAGCTATTCGTATAAGTCCAAGAGAAGTGAATGGAGAGATCTGTGCATGTTTTCTGACTACAGTCACAAGCTGGAGGTCAGGCAAGTGGGACCCACAGCTGTAGGATATTAATGGAGCATCATTAATGTACAGATGTGTACGCCCTTTAAAAGGTACTTTCATATCTTTAACATGGGAGGAATTTATTATGGGATTTGGATTATTATGGAATTTTAAACACCAGTCTCAAAATTCCCACAACATGATCGGTTGTCATGACAGGATCCAAGGCTACCAGGCCTTCCCTGTAGGTGAGGAAGTTGTAGTAGGGAAGCAGTATATTGGTAATATACTGAGTCAATGAAAACAACAGTTGGTTTTACAAGAAATGACTTGTTCCACAACCCTGTACACTGAAGTATAAGGAAGCATCAGTTAGACCAGAAAGTGAAATTCCATAAAACTGAGGTCGAATGTAAACATTTTTGCTGCTTCACAGTATATTGTACAGAACATTAAATGGTTCCACTAGGATGGTGTAATTTATCCTATGGAATACTAATCCTCATATGGCTCTGTAAATGGAAAATTAAAAACGTTATGGCTTTTGGTATGCCTTAACACAGAATCAAAAGACGAGCCTTGTATCTCACAGAAAAATTATTTTACTAACACGTAGACAATAAAAAAGGAGCAAACCTCTAAAATACCCAGATGAACCCACACAATGGGGCTTATTTATTAAAGGTCGCGCTGCTCACTTTTGTCGAACTGTGTACTGTTTTCGGGACAGGTATTTAACAGGGGTTTATGCTGGGATTGTGTCGCACGCGATCGTTTTTTTGGTGCAGCGCTGGTTTTTATTCGAAAGAAATTGCGGGACATGCCGTCAAACGATCTGACTGAGACTGAGCGCAGGATTTAACTTTCAATTTGTGTCACTAAACAATGCACTTACATGCACCGGGAAGACGAAGGTGAACTCTGTCAGACCAACACATGCATGATATCGGGCGCACGATCTTGGTGAATCGCAGTGCAGTGCTTTATCGTCTATAAATACCCCTCCTTCCAAAGCATAGAAACAAATGAATAACAGTGATGATAAAGTCACAAACAAATCAAACATAAAGGATAGATACTCTTCTCAGCGAATGACAAAACAATTTTTTGGGACCACTATTGGTGTTTCACTCTTCCTGGTAACTTTTTTCATTTCCTAGGTTGCGACTTTATGTTGGCATTGGACACATAAAATGGATGCAGTAAACGGAAATTTATAATATAACAAGTAGCAGAAATGGGGTCTCTTAATGTATCATGCTACCAGATAAAAGAAGTCTTTAATTGTTAGATAATTCTATTCAGTAAGAAAACTGATGATTTGATAATTGAGGTTTCTGACAAAAAATTAAAGAAATTTGTTTCAGACATGTGTGAAAATTCTCCCTGATCACTGGTAATTATCTATAAAATGTCATGTAATTAGAGGTTGTGATTAGTCTATGAATGGCACTTTATTCTGAATTACATATGCATGCTTCATCTAGATTAATAAATGGATAGCAAGTCTGGTATAGTACAAGAGAAAGGCACTTGAGACTTAAGATGCAATTATAAGTTTGTCTCCATATTGGGGATGAACATTATTTAGTTTTGGAAACGTAGCATTCAAACGCTCAGACTAGGCTTATACTCTGGAACCCTAAGAAAAGCAAGAACAGAGGGTCATGGAGAAGTAAGGCCATGTCCACAATTAGATCATATTCCCCAGACTGAAGTATCCCTAGTCCTGGATTCACAGTAACTTAGACAGTTATGTTTATGATAATAATAATTCCTTTATTTATATAGTGCCTACAAATCACACAGCGCTGCACAGGGCTTACCAAATCAGTCCCCGTCCCCATGAAGCTCACAATCTAATCAACCTACCAGTATGTTTTGGAGTGTTGGAGGAAACCGGAGGAGCCGGAGGAAACCCTTGCAAGCATGGAGAGAACATACAAACTCTTTGCAGATGTTGCCCTGGATGGGACTTGTATCCAGGACCCCAGCATTGCAAGTGCTAACCTCTGAGCAACCGTGCTGCCCATAATAAATGTTGCTATTATACTGTCATATTTTAAATATAAGACATGGCTCCTATAACAGAGACAAAGACCTCCTGCGATTGAAACGTGCGTCGGGGTGCACGCCAGGTAATATCATGTCCTCTGTTTGGTCTCATTAGCTTTCACTTAGTTTGTACTATTTATATGTGTTTATCACTGTTTATGATTTAGCTTCTGTGACCCCTGATATTTTTACAGGTTACTTGTCAGTTACATAAGGGCTCTACACCATTATTATTTGATTGCTACTTCTGTCTAGTACTGTTTACTACATTTCTGGGTCTCTTATACTGTATATTGGATATTTAGTTCATGTATCTTAGGACGTATTACCTGGCGTGCTTTCTTGTATCCATAATGAGATGCTTCTCAGTCTATTTTATATATTTTTATTGTTGTTCACTAATAAAGATTTTCACTTTCATGTTGTTGCATTGAAGCCTTGTCCTTTCCTCTTGTTTTCTCTTGTTTGGTATTTTGTTGTTCATTATGTTGGCTACATTGGTTGATATTACTGTCACTAGATTCTACTACTGTTACACTGTGCTTTTTTTTGTATAATAGAGAGTGATAGGGAAGTTTTGGGGAAAAAATGAAGCTTATTTTACTTAAAAAATTGGGACGTTACTATTGAGCTCTGTCACAAACACACTGAATAGAAGAGAAAAAAAATATCACAATATCACACACCGGTTTGTCTCTAAGTATGGTTCATATATAAGGCGCACTGGACTATAAGGAGAAAATCAAAGGATTTTTTGTGTGCCTTATAGTATGAAAAATACGGTAATTAGAAAAATATGTATATTTTATATATATATATTTTATCTTTATTGAGATCATGAACGTAATCCTGGACACACAATGGTTAAAGGAGGTCAAAGTAAGGTACAATCACAAATTAAAAAGTAGGGAAACAAAGGGGAGTCAACTTTTTACATAAAATACAATGTTAACATTATTGCACCTTCCACCTAGAAGGTTGGCACTGTCATGCCCGAGGATTTTAAGAATGCTTTTGACTGTCAAGGGAGCTGAACAGCTTTTACAATTGTGCAGTTAACTTCTCAAATTTTTAAAGATCTTATTGTCTTTTATCACAGATACTGCCCATCTGCGCTTACAAACAACCGTGTTTTATTTTGAAACAGTGCAACTTTTCAATCTCTGCAGGACCAAGGCTCCAAGATGCACTAGCCCCAATCATGAAAGAACTCACCAAGATCCATGCAGAGGCATAGAGTGGGTACGAGGAGCTGCGCGCCCTTGCCCGTCATGATGGGCGGTGGCTGAGCAGCCCCAGCTCCGAGGCCGGAGCTACTGCACATGCGCAGTAGCCGGCTTTTCGGACGAGGGCGCGCAGCTACGAGGAGCTGTGCGCCACACGCAACAGGGTAGGAGGAGTAATGTGGCTACTGGGGCGTGGAGTAGCCGCGCTGTGTAGCCTCGTGCTCAGCTACTCCACGCCCCAGTAGCCGCATAACAAAATTTACATATTAGTTCCATAAAGTGTACCAAAAGTTAGCGGGACGTGAGGATTAGCTCTAAAAAGAGCTAATCCTCACGTCCCTTACATCCACCTACCACCCGATCTACCTTTATAGGTAGAATCGTGGTGGAAGGTTCCCTTTAACAAACTTAGCAAACAAACCCCCATTATGGCCCCTTAATGAGACCCTTCTAGACAACCCCAAGCAAATAGAAAATATAGGAAAAAAACGTAACTTTTATTAATGCTAACACAGCCATCTCAATCAATACCAAACACTATCGAGTTATTTCAGGAATTCAGATTTATATCTAAACTTTGGAAAGTCAGAGGCACTTAATATCTCTACATCTATAGGAGTAGTCAAAAACCTCCAAAGCACTACCCCCTTCCTCTGGCAATCATCGAAGTTAAAGTATCTAGGAGTCCAACTAACCAAAAAAGTATCATCCCTCTATAACAAAAATTAGTCTCAGGCTCAGTCAAATTCAATCCACTTTCGATTCATAGGAAGGGTAGGAAAAATCTGCATAAAGCATTCATGATGCCAAAAATGTTATATTTACCACAAACGATCCCAATAGCATTACCAAGTATATTTTTCTCCAAGCTCAGATCAATCTTTGCCAAATTCTTGTGGAGAGGCAGAAAGGCGAAAGTGGCTCCCGAAAGCAGGTCACTATAGGCTCACAGGCGTGAGAACTTATCAGAGAGCGATACATCTCAAAAGGTAGATGCAACTTCATAACAATAACTTCTCTAATTTGAGCAGGGAAATAGAATTAGCTACAGTAGAACTAAGACACTTAGCAAAATTTTGAAACATAGGTACGAACAACCAATGCACAAACGCCATAATGATGGGAACGATTAAAACATTGCAATTAGAGATGAGCGAGTATACTCGTCCGAGCTTGATGCTCGTTCGAGTATTAAGGTACTCGAAACGGCTCGTTGCTCGGACGAGTATTTCCCCTGCTCGAGATCGAGCATTTAATTAAACAAACACAGTGAAGAACAATGAAGAATAGAATAAAAACAGTGAACACAGTGAACACAGGATCATTTAAGTGAAGAACACAGTGAAGAATAGATTACAGATGTTCTGCACATCTGCTTACTTGTCGGAAGATACACGCGGAACGGCAGCAGGGAGACATCGCACAGCAGGGAGACATCTGGCGCAGCAGAGACACATCTGGCGCAGCAGAGGACCGCATCTGCGGACAGCAATTGACGACATCTGGTGGGCGTCACAGATACAGAGACATCGGGCCGGGCGCAGCAGGGAGACATGTGCTTCGCTAAGCCCGTACACATAATCGCGCGCACAGTGATACATCGCGCGCAGCAGGGAGAACATCGGCACCAGGAGACATCGGTGCAGCAATGGCCGCACTCACGGGCACCAGGGAGACATCGGCACAGGGAGACATCGGGGAGACTTCAGGGGAAGAGCAGAGGAGTGCGGATTCGCCAGGGACATCAGCGTTCATCTTCCGCTCTACTCCGACACAGATAAGTCAGATGTGCCGACATCTGTAATCTATTCGTCCTGTGTTTTCTCCACTGTGTTTTGCACTGTAATGAGGTCCAGGCGGGTTCACTGTTTTTATTCTATCTTGCACTGTCTTCGAACCTCTTACGTAACTATGGTCTGGTGTGAAAACGATCAAATATAAATCCGACTCGGGGGAACACTTGAATGAATAGATTGCAGATTTTGGCGATAACATCTATAACTTATCAGCACATTCTTTTTTTCTTTTTCAATTAAATAACCATTTTATTCCGACCATGGTCCCTTTGAAAATGCTCGGTGTTCGTCCGCATTCTGTGTAACTGACCTCAATGGGGCGCGGTCTTCGCGACGAGCCCGGTCGAGAAGCTATGCTTAGCTGGAAAAGCTTTCGTCGTCTAATAATCGAGCACCACCCTCCATGCATTTTATGCTCGCGGTCAGTACTCTAATTGAAATCCCCTAGGAAACAAAAAACGAATCTTATAAACACCCCCTCTCCTTTGATGCCTGATGCTCACGAGTATTGTCCTCTTCTGTCGTCTAGCAACCAAACTCGTTTGGAAGCGACGGGGGTATTAAGACTCCTCCCTTAAGTTTCAGTTCCACACTATACATCCTATGAAGAGTAAAAATGCATTCAAAATACGCAAGAAGGAATAACTTCTTCACACACACCACAGCACACACACTAGACCCTACTCAAAACAACCTCAGCTAAAGACCCCCTTCTTGGCTTTGAATCTTGCTAAGAAATACATTATTCCTAAATGCTGCCATTTTTGATTTTTTATACACTAAACAAAACACAAACACCAAGTCAGCATATACATGGGTTGGGCAAAAAGACCTCAAACAACTTTTCTCAGACCTCACAATCAAAACTATCTACTATGAACTCACATGTCTTCTCCCCAATGCTTGAGCATACAAAGAAAAACGCATCACGAATGACAGATGGTCCAACTCTGCGTACGAACCAAAAGGTTAACTTATTCAGTCAGAACCCTGTTGACAAATTGCCAAACTAGATATGGACACTAGGCACATTTTTGTGGGTATGCCCCCTCAGTTGATCTGTTTTTGGACTGAAATAGAAGAAACAATCACACAATAAGGGGGAAAAGATAACACTCACACGTGACGCTGTCCCTAACGGTGGGTTACCACACAAAACCTGGACATCAATAAAATATCTCACACCCCCATCTGATTCAGGCTGCCAAGCTGGTAATTCCAGCAAAATGGGTTGCAAACAGATCCCCCTACCTGTTAAGGACTGGACAAGAAAGTAGACACACATCTGTAGGATGGAGAACTTGGTTAGCTGGGAAATGAGATTCCCCCCACACAAATTTTTCATTTCTGTGGAGAATCATGAGAAATTCAGACACAAAAGTAGCCAGGAGCATCGTGCATATTAATAGGGAAGTTGTCACAAAAAACCCCTCCTTTCTACAAATCCATCTTGCCCATTTCAGATATTTAATAGGCCACATAGGAATCAAGTGCAAATATACTTCTTATTAATAAGTAAGAAGCGTTACACAATAGCGGATAGGCCAAGACTTAATGTATGGACTCATTGTTTACATTTATACGTTGAATTTATAAGCCACATTTAGTAATACCAAAAGTTTATCTGGGCAATTTTAGAGGCAAGAAATCAAGTTTCCATGTAACTTAGGTCATGACTTTGAAAAATCCAAGTTATCTCTAATATGTACGTCTGTATAACCTAATTTCTATGCCTATGCACGCCAACGTAAATACCATCCATAAGAGGGAAGTATGTCAAAAAAAAATCATGCGAACAGAACGGAAGACTTTTTAACCGTTCAAGACTCAAAGTTGCAATATTGCTGCCGAATTTTGCCTTGACTTTCGGAGATATATCAAGTAGAGCCATTATAAAAACTGAAATCTTCTCCCCAACCCACGACCTACATCAGCCCCTTCTAAGGCTATATTCACACTCTGACGTATGGGGGACGTATAACGGCCGATATAGTCCCCCATACGGCATGGGCGCACGGACCCCTACGGGAGCGGTACGTTGCAGAACACAGTGGGGCACCCTCCGCTCCTTAACCCAGGAGAAAAAGATATAGGACCTGTCCTATCTTTACCCGTATTACGTCGCCGTGCCTGGCCATCACTTTCTATGGAGAGGGGCGGGCGTAGCTTCGCTCACCTCCTCCGTCCTCTCCTCCTCGTGCACGCCGTTGCCCGTACGTACAGTACGGGCGGGCAACGCAGTCGTGAATGTAGCCTAACATATGGCATGACAATATCACAACTCATTTGATTGGCCTAACGTGTTCTTCACAATAGTATGTGAAGAAACACCGTTCGCACTAATGCTTCTGATAATTAGCGATGTTTCGGAAACATCGCAATGTTTTCTCTGCAGTTAAGATACATTGCAGTGTTTTTTCCCGTACGTCTGCTACTTATCAGAAGACATGAGTACATAATTTGTTCTTCACAATAGTATGTGAAGAACTACCATGAGGAGAGAAAAGAACTTGACCTGACCCCACCGTCCAACATCACACAATGATCTCTGCTACTCACTGCCCTAGTGCTACATTATATAACGAACTCAGTTCTTAGTTACAATTTTGATCAAATTGTATAAGCCCACCAACCACTTGAAGGTGACCACCCTCTTCTTGGGTTGTCCCCTACGCTATTGTTTGCAGCGATCACCATGGCGTCCATCACGCCTGCAGCACGCGCCCGGCAGGACCAAGACCCCGGTGTGCCCCCCAGCACCCGTACTGGCAGGCATGCCCTCATATGGCTCCGAGCCCCCAGTCCCCACCAGCACCGCACAACAGAAGCAGCGAACGCCATGCACACCGCACCATGTGAACAGGAAAATGGCTACCATGTGTGACAGGTGTTGAGAATACTCACTTTTCCATGTAGTCCAGGCGCTAGATGAGAAGAAGTAGCAGCCCCTATATGCAGTCTCCTGCCAATTTAAAAGCACCTGGTCGATGGGGTGGAATGAATGTGAAGAACAATATGTTGAAGAACCATTGCAGTATGTTTGACACGGGTCATTCTCCTATATGAAATTCCACGAACTCCATTGAATAAAAAAACGAAGAAACAGGACTGACTTCCTTATTTCTCAATAACATGACACATTTTATTGTGTCCACTGGTCCCCTTGAAAAAGTGCTCGAGACTCCCATTGACTTCAATGGGGTGCGCTATTTCGATCGAGCACTCGAGCATCGGAAAAAGTTCAACTCGAGTAACAAGCATCAAGCATTTAGTTGCTCACTCATCTCTAGTGATAAATTAATGGCTCAGGGAACAAAACAGAGATTTTGGGTCCATGGCTTGGAAACTCCATAGATCTTAATCCCATTGAGAATTTGTGGTCATCATCAAAAAACGGTGGACAAACAAAAACCAACAAATTGTGACAAAATGCAAGCTTGATTGTGCAAGAATGGAACTGCTATTAGTCAGGATTTGGTCTAGAGTTGATTGAGAGCTTGCCAGGGGAGAATTCAAAGGGTCCTGAAGAAGAAGGGTCAACACGTGCAATATTGACTTGCTTGCATTAAATCATTCTAAAAGCTTTTGTTTACTCAAATATGATTGCAACTTGTGTTTCTGTATGTGAAAAAACATCTGACAAACACACATAAAACCAGAGGGCAACAATCATGTGAAAATACAAATTTCTGTCATTCTCAAAACTTTTGGCCATGACTGTAATTAATTTGCAATCAAAAATTATGAACCCCAAACTGAGTACAATTAAAATCATTAAAAAAAAAAAAAACCTCAGCCATATCGACACAAAATTTCAAAAGTTATGGTGCTTGGAAGGTGGCAATGGAAACTTTACTTTTTTTCTCCAAAGTAACTTCTTATGCAAAGAAGTGATTTAAAAAAAAAAACTATAAAAATTGCAATGTTTTTAGATTCGACGGCAGAAGATTTTAGTATTCTTTCTTTGTGTTCGTTTTCATTGCAATTCCAACGGAGATTTGCATGAGTTTACATTTAATAAATTCTGTTGGTGAACAATTTTCTCTTCTTTGTGCAATGGTTTATAATGTAGTTGCTTCCACTATTTGTACCTCCAACTTTTAAATTGCCCGTTAGGTGACCATAGTTGTCAATATAGGCCATTTATTGCAGGTTTTGGTCTAGTATTTCCAATAGTGTTTTGAAATCTTTTAGGCAAAAACCTCACAAAAAAAACAAATAAATGTCCAGAGTTGTCTAGTACATCATTTATCTATGGTAATTTTGTTTTTATTATTACAGATGAAATCCGTTCCAGTTCTGTAATTTAAGGCTTTAAATAATAATGAATAATAATAATAATTGATGAGGTATAGGCTTCTAAGAAATGGAAAATTCAAGATGAGTTATACACTACCACCTCACAAATTTTGGGTCACCCAGACAATTTTGTCTTTTCCATAAAATCTCATACTGTTTAATTTTCAAATGAGTTGCAAAATGAATAGAAAATATAGCCCCAGACATTGAGAAGGTTTGAAAATTTTTTTTTTCATTGAAATCACAATTTTTCTTCTTTGCTTTCATCAAAGATGTTCCCTTTCCTGCATTACAGCATTGCAGTTCTTGGTGGCATTCTAGCTGTTATGATTTACGGAGGTAAATGCTTCCAGAAAACCCCTGCCACAGTTGGAGTGGCTTGATGGGGCACTTTATGTGCCAACTACGGCCAAGTTGCTCCTATAACAGCTAAATGGGGTTAGATCTGGTGACTGGCCGGCCACTCCATTACAAACACTCCAACCAGCTGCCTGACTGCTAGTTCATGCATAATTAGAGGTTGTGGTTTGGGTCCAGCATTGTCATGTGTGTCGGATGAAACTGGTTCCAATCAAGCGCTGGCCACAGTGTATGGAATGAAATTGGCAAATGGAGTATAGCCTTCCTTATTAAAAATCCCTTTGACCTGTATAAATCTCCCACTTACTAGCATCAAGCAACCCCGACCAACTCAACTTAGATTTGTCTGTCCAAACACGTTTTTTTCCCAATCTTCCTCTGTCCAATTGTCTATGTTCTTTTGCCCATATATCTTTTCCTTTTATAGACCCGTCCAGACTATATATCCTGATTCTCCTCCTTCACTGTAGAGGTTCTATTTAATGAAGCTTCCAGATGAGGACTTGTTCATTAGTTGTGCAGCAGGGCCTCCTACTTCTCTTTTTTAATCTGGATAGAGCTGTTTGTGCTCTCCTCTGAAGGAAATAGTACACAACGTTATAGGAGATCTTCAGTTTTTGGCAATTTGTCGCATGGAATGGCCTTCATTTCTAATAACAAGAATAGACTGTCAGGTTTCACATTAAAGTTCTTCTTTTCTAGCCATTAAGAGAGTTTCATAGAACAAAGAAATGTAATGCTCCAGATTCCCAATCAGCTCAAAGGAAGATTAGTTTTATAGTTAATCTTATCAGCAAAACTGTTTTCAGCTGTGCTAGCATACTTGAACAAGGTTTTAAAGGGTTTTCTAAACATCCATTAGCCTTCTCACACAGTTAGCAAACACAATGGGGGTCATTTACTAAGGGCCCGATTCGCGTTTTCCCGACGTGTTACCCGAATATTTCCGATTTGCGCCGATTTCCCCTGTATTGCCCCGGGATTTTGGCGCACGCGATCGGATTGTGGCACATCCGCGCCGGCATGCACGCAACGGAAATCGGGGGGCGTGGCCGAGCGAAAACCTGACGGATTCGGAAAAAACGCTGCATTTAAAAAAAGATATGTGTCGCTTGGGACGCGCTCACCTTCACTTGGTCCGGCCCGGTGCTTTTCAGCGCAGCAGCGCCACCTGGTGGACGGCGGAGGAACTACCTTAATGAATCCCGGCCGGACCCGAATCCAGCGCAGAGAACGCGCCGCTGGATCGCGAATGGACCGGGTAAGTAAATCTGCCCCAATGTACCATTAAACCACTGGAGTGGTGGTTGTGGGAAATGGACAAATATACACCTATGTAGATATTGCATTACAAACCAGAAGATTGCAGCTAGAATCATCATTTATCACATTTACAATGTAAAGAATGCATTTATGATTCATTTAATATTAGCTTATTTTCTTCCAAAAATAAGGAAATTTCTAAGTGACCTAAATTTTTGAGCAGTAGTGTTTGTGTTCACAAAAATTTAGGTCACTTAGAAATTTTTGAGCAGTAGTGTTTGTGTTCACAGAAATATGGCATTATAACAACATATTACAGGCAGTCCCCGGGTTACATACAAGATAGGGACTGTAGGTTTGTTCTTAAGTTGAGTTTGTATGTAAGTCGGAACTGTATATTTTATCATTGTAATCCCAGCCAGAACTTTTTTGGTCTGTGTGACAATTGGATTTTAAAAATGTTGGGTTGTCATAAGAATCAATATTAACACTAAAGCTTCATTACAGACACATTTGATAACTGTTTCAGCTGATCATTGTAGCCTGGGACTAAAGTACAGTAAATTACCAATATCCAGAGGCCCGTTTGTAACTATGGGTCGTATGTAAGTCGAGTGTTCTTAAGTAGGGGACCGCCTGTATTCTGTTTCTTTCCAAACTTCCCTGCCCATAAAAAAAAACTAAAATACTATATCTTTAAAATAAAGAGCCTTAAAGGAATTTTTTGAAGGTTGAAAAACATGACTGCTTTCTCCCAAAAATGGCTCCTCTCCTGACCATGATAGTGTGTGGTATTGCTACTAAGCTCCATTCAGGAAGGTGTTTTTTTTAACCGTCAGACAATCACTTTGAAGGACATCTGCCATAAAAATAAAGCAAGATAAACCAGAGACACTTACTAAACTTCCCAGGCACCATAACCATGATGATCTTCCCTATATTGCATATCCTTCCTTTTACAATAAATTTTTTTAAATTATGCAAATGTGCCTGAGGGGCTACCCTAGCCCCTCTGTGATCTGGATTTACAGATTAATATACGGTGTCACCCTTTACCTTGCTGCCTAAATACTGATGAGATCACTGCATAAGTGCTGAGGAAGTAGGGGGAGGGTGACACAGTGTAACAGTTTTTTAGATTTCTTTTAAATCAGCCAAATGAATTTCTACATAAATAAATCGAAAAAAAACTGATACAATTTTATTTAAAATACAGCATTTGTAGAAAATGTACATTCTTTATCTCCACTTTCGTTTTGTATGAATCACAATCATAGGATGGGGATTACATTCATCATTGAGTGTTAAATAGCTTTATACATTCAAACTGAGCATTTAATATAGAAAACAATACAGATTGCAAACAGATTATTTTTACATTTTGTCAAGTATAAAGCTGAATGGCTGTAATATGTTATGATTGACAGAAAGACAATTGAAGATCTATCAGCTCCTTAAAATAATAAGTAGAACAGAATGGTCAAGAAAATGAAAATCAACTGCTAGAAGCGTAATGGCAGGGATTCTGAAATGGGAAAAATTACAGATGAATGGCTACAGGTACAAGTGATGAAAAAATAATTGCAAGAAGGAACAAGGCAGTTAGAAAATGATAAGATAAAATAGGAACTAGCAAGACAAAAATTAAAGAATGAGAAAACTGTTCTGAGCTAGAGAAGATGAAATGTCACCAATAAAGGAAAAAGCAAGAAGATTATTGGTAGACGAGTTCCATGTCAGAGGTCTCAAGATGGCTTGACCGACACCTGTATTATCTTTATATGTCAAATAAAATGATTGAGCTGTCTACATTTTCTACTTAGAACTTACAGTCATAGATACCACTGTCGAGAAACTCATTATTCTCATTTCTAAGAATAGTGAAAATCTCTCCCGTCTTGTCCTGTAAATGCTGAATGTGCTGTAAGTAAATCGAGGCAGCGGTATAATTTGCATAATACATAGTCACTTCATTCATTGATTTATAAAACCATTGTTTCTACACTAAAATAAAGGAGCCATCATATGCCACCCAGTATTTCTGACAGTTCAACTTTCATTGGAAGGTCTGAATTTAAATGATGTGGAAGCTCATGTTCTGCAGCAGGCTAATTTGTTGGCCGAAATAATAAATTCTATATAAAAACAATGGTTAAAGGGGTATTCCGGGAATATGAACGTCTGGCACAAAAACCCATGATGATATAAATAAATGAATACAACAATGTCATTATTTAAGCTCCGTTTTCTGACTAGTTTGATTTTATTATTTACAAAATTTATGGCCTCTCTAAAGTAGGTGGAATTATCACTAAGATGGCCGCGACTGAAAACTACAAGTTCCATGATCCTTTAGTTCTCAGTAACTCCTCCTCCCTCTTATGCTCTGCTCCCAGTGATGATCTAACAGGTTTTCTTGCTCTGTTACCATAGTAATGATGTGTAACTTCCTTCACCACAACACTGGCCATACTGGATGCACTGCAACCAACCGACTACAGCCAAACGTAATGGTGATCACATGACCTGCCCAGGCAGGTGCAGGACATGTGATGTGGACATGTGACCAGCGGCCATCTTCTGTCCTGTGTATGCTCCGCAACGGACCCCGCGGAGGAAATTAACGGACTGATTAAAGGGCCAGTAGCATTTTAATTCTTCATTACAGTCTATGCCATCAGCATTTAAGGGGAGCAACATTTTAAATAACAACTAATTACACATTAGCTTAAATAAATTTTGAGTACCCATTTGTATATGAATTATGCTGATTCCTGGAATACCCCTTTAATATAATACTGTTTACTTCTAACTTACAGGGGTTCTTGATTCACTGTCTTACCAAAACTGTTGCGCTTTTGGCTACTCAGAGGGGTGTTATTTAAACAAATGCTTTGATTGCTCTCTTTATCTCTCTTTGGGGATGCAGAAGACAACCCAACCACTTCCCCTTGAAGAGGTCTTGGTATTGGTTATAGCTGATGCCAAACAGAACAGGGGATCCTAATGCTTGGCTCTAGTGGCACCAACAAAAATGAGGCAAAAGAGGAGCTGAAGGAATAGTAATGTAAAGGCTAAACTCAAGACAGACAGGAAACTGGGCAAGTCATAGAACTTCAAAATAAATAAAACCAGACCATAGACAAGTAGCAAGGCACTATGGCATGTACCTGCAGATCATACTCAGGAGCTGAACCTAAATAGAACAGTCCAGTACATTATAAAACAAGTGTGATAAAAACAAAAGTCTTCTACTACTCAAAATTTCTCATACAGCAACATTTTTACTTTAGTCCAACTCCTCCCATCTTCTTTTCAGATTGTTTGTCATTTTATTTACAATGATTGCATTGTTCTTGTATTGGGCAGGAAAAGTCTGTATTACCAATGGGGTTGAAAAAACTATTTACCAATATTTACTTTAATCCTATAATACCGTAAGCATCTCTTTCTCAGCTTGATGGAAGAAGCTATAAATGCTAAAGAGGTATTGCATTCCTTATCCTATCCTGGAAAATGTATTTGCATATTTCCCAGAAAACTCAAGTGGAGCATCAACAGCTAGAAGTCTCCACCTACAAGGGCTTCTTAAATGGAGAAGTCTCCATGAAGAGAACTCTTACTTCATGATAGTCATCCACCAACTTTCCACTTTGTTAATTCTTATGTAGGTTGAATGATCCACAAAATCTAAACATGGTAATTGTGAATCATCCCATCACAAATAGGGTTAGATTGGCTTAATTAACCCCAAACTAGATGACAAAGTGGTCTCCTTATGGCCATCTTGGTCTATTTATTGTCAAAGCATGAACCCACCAGCGGCTCCTCTTGTGTCCTGGTGGGCTTGCTACAGTAATTTTTTCACAGATTCATTTTGGCTTATGGGAACATACAGATTTGTTTACTCTTTCTGGGTTAAAGGGAACCTACCATTTAAGTTAAGCAAAATAAATACTTACCATATTTTTCGGACTATAAGGCTCAACGGATTATAAGGTGCACCTTCAATAAATGCCTGCTAAAACCTCTAGGTTCATATATAAGGCACACCTGATTATAAGGCGCACCTGATTATAAGGATGAATGACCAGCAGGTGGCAGACCTGTGCACAGCTCAAGGCAGCTGTTGTCTGTAAGTGTGGTTCATATATAAGGCGCACTGGACTATAGGGCGCACCTTTGATTTCTGAGAGAATCAAAGGATTTTTTGTGCGCCTTATAGTCTGAAAAAAATATGGTAGATCAACAAAATAAAAACAAAACTAGCACAGTGTTAATTTAGTCCATAGCAAAGGTGGAAACAGACCCTGTGCCTGGACATGAAGACATTGCAGAATTTTAGCCTTACAAACAGCGCAGGAGGATGCAGTTTTTTTTTGTTGCTCAATGCAACCTTAAAGAGGCCTAGAGAGAGCACTGATAGGTGCTAAATGGCTGTGACCTGAGGACTTACCCTGTAGCTATCCACGTATGATGTAAGTTGAAAAGAAATAAAAAGTCTACCTTTTATTTGGTGAATGAGTTTCTTGTTTTTTGTGAATAGACTGTAGAAAATGCTGTGTCAAATGTTTTTCATAGTGCCTTGTTGGATAAGAGAGAGTTCTGTTACATCATTGAGCTTTTTACATCATGTGACCAGGGTGATGCCATCTAAGAAGCTTTACCCAGTAACATTTGCAGAATCTACCCCATGTATTTATCCGATCACTTGTAATCACAGCATGCTTCATTGAGGCATAGTGAGGAGTAGATGTCCATGGAGGCATCTTTTTTATTTTTACACATAAAGAGCTGTGTGATGGCTTGTTTTCTGTGTAACAAATTGCACTTCATAGTGATGGTATTAAATATTCCATGCCATGTACTCGGAAGCGTGAAAAAAATTCCAAATGCAGTGAAAATGGTGAAAAAATGCATTTGCGCCATTTTCTTGTGGGCTTGGATATTACGTCTTTCACTGAGCGCCCCAAATGACATGTCTACTTTATTCTTTGGGTTGGTACAATTAAGGGGATACCAAATTTGTATTGGTTTTATAATGTTTTCATACATTTACAAAAATTAAAACCTCCTGTACAAAAATTTTTTTTTTGATTTTGCCAACTTCTGGCGCTAATAATTTTTTATGCTTTGGTGTACGGAGCTGTCATTTTTTGCGACATTTGATAATATTTTAAATTTTTAAGACTCTACGACCTTTTGATCACTTTTTATAGATTTTTTTTTATACTTTTCAAAATATGCAGCGGACACGTCTGACGCCGTGAATACACGGCGGGCGGTCGTGACCCAGTTAAATGATTTTACACTGATGCATAACTGAACCATTATTTGCAATTTGCTTTTTTACACTTCAATTTTTTTCCCACTGACCAGTGAAGAAAAGTTTAGAGCTGGTCCTCTTTTCTTCACCAACAAAGTCGGATCAGTGGGAAGTGTAAAAAAGCACATTGGTTCAGTAATACATCAATGAAATATCACTGAAGCCAGGAAGAGAAAACAAATCTGTTGTGTGTCCATAAGCCAAAATGGGTTTAGTGAAAAATGTGTGAAAGAGCCCCAACAGTGACATTTTTCAAAGGAAGAAGCAGCAGGACCAGAAAGTACAGTAAATCTGTGTACATATACCTAGTATTTAATTTTCCCCACACCAAATAATCCATCTGGGGGTTTTGGTTTCACCTGTGTTGGCAGCTTCATTTCCCTATAAACATTATAAACATAAATGTTTGGCAAAATGTAACCTGCATTATTATTTGCACTACATTAGTGCAAAGTGGTCCATTAAATAATTGTTTTGCCTGGGTTATTTATTGTGTGCATCCTTCATGGGGCAAGGTCACAGCTCACTAGAGCCAGACTAGTAGGCCAAAACCAATCATACACCGTTTAGATAAGCCAAAGATAACTTGTTCCTTCGCATGAAGTTTTTCTAACTTAACAATCAAGTCGAGTTCTATTCAAGTGAATGTGCAGTCAACAGGAATAAAGATTTAGGAAAAACATGAAGTGATTTAATTATGTGTGTTTTCATTTTCAATTTTCTTTCTAAGGTCTAGTCTTATTTTGATATAAAATGTATCCTCTGGGGTTTTCAGCTTAAATTTTAGAAATAGCGCTTCTAGCATTGTGATGATGAATTTATATTTTAGAATTATATCCATTCTTATTTTAGCAAGTATAAGCCAATAAAATAGACAACACACTAACACTTATCAGTCGCATGTATAATGTGATTTCAATGTATTTTACTTGAAATCTAGGATTAGTCTAAAACACTCAAATGTAAAATTTGTACAGGACAATTTTAGTGAATTGGATAGATTAATCCCTTTCCGACATTGGACGTAGTACTTCGTCACGGGCGGCAAGGATTTGCCGCATCTTGACGTAGTACTACGTCCAGCTTCCGGCACCGGCTGCCGAATGGTGCCAGTGGCAGAAGCTGCGGGTGTCGTCTGTATATTATAGTCGCGGACCGGGGGGGGGGGATGGCCTCAGGTACTAGAACAGAGCCCCCCACTCTCCCCTTACCTGGAGGGGGTGGCTGTGGCTCCGATCGCAGCCCTGGGTTCTGCCATTGTGTTGCATAATACAGTGCAATACATCTGTATTACACTGTGTTATAGGAATTAGAGTTTGAACAAGTGATCAGAGCATCACTTGTTCAAGCCTACCTGTAAAAGTTAAATATAAAAACACTTTATAAAAAAAGTTTTTAATAAAAAGAATTAAATAAAGTGAAAGTCCTCTAAACACCAACATTCCCTATACATACCTAATAAAGTACAAAAAACACTAAATCATGAAAAAAGCCCATATATTTGGTATCACCGCATCTGTAACCATCTGTACAATAAATCAGTAACATTATTGGACCCGCTCGGTGAACTCTGTAAAAAAAACTAAAAAACAAAAACTTGCCAAAAATGGAAATTTTTCATAAAATCCATTCACAGAAATGTTCCAAAAAGTGATAAAAAAAAAATTATGTGTGCCAAAATGGTACCACTGAAAAGGACAACTCAATATGTAAAAAATAAGCCCAAAACCAGTTATGTCTCCGAAAACATTACAATACTAAAATAAATGAGATTTTCTCTATAATAGGTTTTCTTCAGTAAAACTGTAAAAACATATCGAACATCTATATAAATGAGCTTTCAAGGTAATCATAGTGATCCATAGAATAAAGATGATGAGGCAGATTTATCAAGTGTCTGAAATTCAGAATATTTCCAGCTGCCCATGGCGATCACAGCTCCCTTTCAAAATATTCATGAGCACTGGTAAAATGAAAGCTGAGCTGTGGTTGGTTGCCATGGGCAACTGGAAATATTCTGACTTTCAGACACTTGATAAATCTGCCCCAATATGTTATTTTCATGGTACGGCCCCAGAAAAATACAAGAAGGAAACTGGAATTTACAATTTTCTTTCCCTACATACATTTAAGAGTTAATAAAATCTCATTAATAAGCTAATGACCAACTAAAATGATGTATTTGCAAAGTGCATCTAATGTCGCTGAAAATAAGCCCTTATATGTCAATACTGCCAATAAAACATTGTATAGCCGTTACAAAGGGACAATACATAATCTGCTCTGAATGGCGCAGCTTCCCTTCAAAATTTTTCAACTAGCATGAAGTACAAAGTGTTACAAGAAAACATTTTCAAAATCACTTGGATAAGTTAAAGTGTTCTGCAGAGGGCAGATTTGAAAAAATGTGCTGTGTCAGGAAGGTTAAAAGTGGCTTCGGTGGTAAGGGGTTTAAGAGCGTGTCCATACAATCATTCAACCACTTAAGCTCCAACCTCTTCACCATGGCCAAGCTGTCTATGGACCCTAGGGACACAATTGGAGAAGGTCAACAGGACAATAGGCAAGTAGCTGCATGCAATATCTCTCTTCAAGTAAGGATGAATTTGAGAAAGGTCAGGAATCATCACAGAACTACTTAAGAGGATCGGGTCAATGCCCATGCTCACGCCAGCACATATTCAGATTAGAATTTTGTGAATGGGAATCTGAATGATGTATAGGATTTATGGACCTATGTAATGCAAGCTTTTGGCCAACAATCTCCTTACCTCAGTAAGAAAATTGAAGATGGTTAATGGTTGCGTCTTCTAGCATGAGAATGACCCAAAACACACAGCTAGGGTAACTAAAGAGTGGCTCCATAATAAACAGTTCAAGGGCTTGGAGTGGTGTAGCCAGTCTCCAGACATGAACCCAATTGAAAATTGGAAGATATAGAAAAGATTTGTATGAAGTAGTGTACTAAAATCCGTACTCTATTGTGTGCCAACTTGGTCAAGAACTACAGAAAATGACTAACTTCTGTAAATGCAACAGAAACAAAAGGTATTAACTTCTGTTTTTCTATAATATATATGTAAATTCTTTAATCATTTTAATATTTCTTCAGAGTCTGTCTCACAGTTAAAGTGTACATGCAATACAAAGTAAAAGTCCTCTCCATTCTTAATTGGTGGGGAAACTTCAATATCTACAATCTATCAAATACTTTTTCCCCCACTGTACATTTACTTGTGGTGTTGCTGTACATCAAGGGACACAGAATACATCAGGACCTTTATTTGGAGCTACATTAAGGTGCATGAGAGGGTTAATTATTATTTTAAAATTCCATACAAACAATTTTATAAATTTAACCAGAATATTAACTTATAGAATGGAATCATTATTTTCCACAAAAGCTTCCCAATTTATAATCTTTTCTGTTTCCTATCCTTGATCTTTTTGATCATTTTTGTACTGTCAATATTTAGCACCTTACATATTTGCTGTTATCTTTACATCTCTTTATCACTTATGGGTCTCACAGAATTTCTTCACCTCACAACAAAAGTATTCACATCTTAATGGAAACTGTATTACTTTGCTTTGTACAAACAGAAGTGCACACCTTGAACTTCATGTACCTGTTTTGAAGGACATGTTTAATGGCTGGTGTTGCATGGGCTCCTGATGACAAGGTCATGCATAATAGGGTAAAACTAGAATAAAGCAGTAAATATAAAATAAAATGAAATGTGTAGAGCATTGAAACTACATTGCCACCATTTTGCTTGTTTCTATGGGCACGTAATCTCCATCTGCCTCAGCTCTTAGACCATAGGCGAAGATCTTGATGACTGAAATATTGAAATGGTCAACATACAAAAAGTATGTCCCAGGCCAACTCCTGACCTCCACTGTTAATAGAAGATGCATACTTTCAAAAGTTTCGAGCACGCTAAACTATAAAGGTATTCTGCTATTCTGCTTGTTCACCACCTACTGTTTAGGTAAAGGTTCAAAGGCAAATGGACATCATGACGAAATATGCATTTTAACCACTTCCATAGCACCCTCTTTTAGCCCTGTGTTTACTGACCCATTATCTGCAATTTGATGTTGTCTCTTTCCAAGAATGCTAGCCCTTTTATTTTTATACCACTGCAACAATATACTGTTGTTAATGGTCCCATTGTAGTGTACATATAAATAATTGATTAATCCTTATTAAGACAACACTTGAAAGCTTAAAAAAATCTAGATAAATTTGTTATTTGGTCCAATACAATTATAGAAATACCAAAAATAGATATATTTTTAAGGTACTATTTTTGTTTAATAAATAGCTTTTTTTTGTAAATAGAATACAGCAGAACAGATAGAGTTTGACCTTTTGTCAAGTAGACATCTCAGAAAGAATTGCACTCAAATGACCCCACAACAATAACGATTGGCTAGTTCTAGACTCCCACAAACAGACTTGGTAGTCCTGCAAGCATCACAGCAGTCCTCAGCATTGTGGCTGCTTCCTGTCACCAGGGGGACCCAACTGCTACATGCGGCTGTAGTGGAACTCAGCTGGAATGGCCAGAAATAGTGACACATCTTTGACAGGAGTGATGTAGATCTGTGTGAGAGAGAACATTCACTTTGAGCACTTATCAACTCTAATTGGTTTGGGTCTAAGGGGCTCTGGAGAGTGTTATACTTTTTAGGGTACCTGTATTTTTTGGTGAAAAGACTAATGATTATAGTTCAAGAATAAAAGTGGATTGTTCATGGGAAAAAAATTAATACATCCCCTAAAATTAAAACCCTAACCCATCTTTTGACCATAAAATAATCGACAATTGGTTTAAAGCCAAAGATCTTAAAGGGCATCAACCACCAGGATGAAGGACTGTATGCAAATGAAACGGTTAGGCTCATTTGCATACAGTCTTTCATCCTGGTGGTAGATGTCCTTTAAGTCTCCACTACCTGTAATTGGATAAAGGAGTTAAAGCCCCAGCTGAGGGGGTAACTCTAAGGCTACTTGCCCACAACAGTTGTAAAAATTGGCCATTTTTTACCTCAGGTTTTCATCAGTTTTTCTTCCTTTTTGGATCCATCCATCCACTTTTAATGGACAAGTGGCACCTGTCTGTAATCCGATATTTAACAAATCAGTTTTTTAATGGAGCCATTAAAATGGATTATTTTTATAGTCATTCAATAGTGTATCCTAGAAACCATTAATTTTTAACAGGCAGTACTTGGATGCTATCCAAGTGCTGTCCATTTTCTTCCCAGATGCTTCTCTTTATTTAGACAATAAAGAAGTGATAATGAATCTGACTAGGACATGCTCTTCCCTTTGACAGAACAGATGCATGGTCCATTAAAACAGCAGAAATGTGCATAGATGCATTAAAAAGAATTGCACTTAGTGCAGTCACTGGGGCAGATTTACTTACCCGGTCCTGTCGCAATCCTGCGGTGCGTTGTCCGACGAGGATTCGGGTCTGCTGCTATTCACTAGGCTCGTGTGCCCGAGTTCCTGCATCTGTTGCTTCTGTGCCGAGGTCCGCCGGAGTTCACCAGCTTCTTCCCGGTGCTTGTAAGTGCATGTCTTGCGACACAATTCTAAATGTTAAATCCTGCGTGTGGTCCGAATCCATCGTGTTGTCCGATGGCCCGCCCCCCAATTTCTGTCGCGTGCAAGCCGCCGCCAATGCGAAAAATTGTGATCGCGTGCGGGAAGGATTTTTTTTTCATGCAATGAAAATGGAATAATTTCATATGCTTTAAATGTACATAATGATGGGTATTGAAAGTTAGTCTTTTTTTATTTTTATTTATACATTTATTGGTTGCTTCTTAGGGTGCGTTCACACATGGCATACATTTTCAAACGCATCACAACAGTTGAGAAGAGCAGATTTGCCTATTTACATGGCTGTCAACATGGCATTTACAGAACGCATGCGTTAATGCAATGTCAACACATATGTTAACACTGTGATTGCACACATACTTGTTAACAGAATGTTCATGTGAGGGTTAACATCTCGTTAACATATGCATTTTGTAAACACAATGTTGACAGCAATGTTATTAGGCAAATCTCATTTTCTCAGCTATTGTGATGCGTTTGAAAAAGCTTGTGTTAACACCACATGTGACCGCACCATCATATGTCGTCATCTCCTAGGTGTGACTAGAGTGCTTAAAAAAGGCCACGGCCTCAATTCCAAAATTTACAGTACAGGGTACTCCTTCCATTGCTTGCGACCATGCAGATTTGAGACGTGCAACAAAAAGTTTTTTAAAAAAGGATTGATTTAATTGATTTAATTTAGATCTGTTGAGTGATTCAGTGCATGCAATTATAATATCATAATCATACATAGTCACTAAATCTGCATTTTTAGGTACATGTCATGAATATTCCTATTTATTATAAGTGCTATTGGAAGAGGTGCGTTCAAAAGATCGAACGTCAATGGAAAGAAAAGACAAGTCTGCCGAGTACTATTTGCTATTTTAAACTATTCTGAGATAAAGGGGGATATGTATCTATATTTTATTTTTTATGGGGTTTTTTTTTCCATTTTGCACATTTTTGGAGGTTTTGTGCATCTTTTTGAGAATATTTGCGCCTAAGCCCAGATATCAAGAAGTTTGCCAGTGTTTGCTTCTGTTGAAATGTTCCTAATATATGTTTGAAAGACAGATGTTTTCTTTAAAGATTTGCACTTTCCTCACCCCCCATTTTAGGTACAATTCTATACATCCCAGAGCTCAGCGCAATCTTTGCCCATTAAGCTTACAGTTGTCCAAAAAATAGAGAAAAAAGCAGGTGTATAGGTAGGAATAATATAGACACATGTATTATAGGCAACCAAAGCCAATGATACATAACGTCTGAAGAAAGAGTATAAAGCAAGCACACAAAACAATGCCACAGACTTAATACAAAGATACATGTGCCCCAAAGCCTCCAAAGACAACTCTTATACTGAGAGTGCCAATAAGCCTCTGAAGCACTCAAGCACTTGAACTGAACTCGCATACCTATAGTGTATCCTTGTCAAAGGCTTTTTTGGCATCCAAGGACAGGAATAAAGTGGAGAAGTCAGTTGTATTAACACTCTCAATCAGAATGATGATTATCCTTGCATATTTCATAAAATTGCCTGTGACACCAGTATATTCATAACTAGGGATGAGCTGACTTGGAAAAGTACAGGTTTGTACTGAACTTTGCCGGTTAAGTTCCCCTGAATGCAGACTTCATTAGAAGCCCAGGTCCAGGCCAGACTCAACCACCCCGCCATTAATGCAGGTGATTGGCACTGATCGCTGGCGTTAGCTGTTTAAATGTCCCCTGCTCAGTCGCAGGCAACATTTAAATTAATATTGCATGTCCCCCAATGACATAAATTGATTAAAATGAATCTCATGGCGTGATCCTGGACCGGGTTCACTACTGGAACCTAAGCCTGAACTTAAGTGCATCCATTTTTCCTTATCCGTAACACCTCGCAGCCAGGAGGACAGTGTTGTGGAAAATATTTCATTTCTCCTGCAAAAAAAAGATGCTTATAAGACCAACTGTAGTCCTAAATATGTAATATCTGACTACAGTCCAGGTCCTGTCCTTCAAATCTTATTTTGCCAGTTATTTTCCACTTCCCTATCGGGTGCAGCCATTAAGAACCACGACCAACCTCTTGCAACTTGACAGATTGTTAAATAACCCCTAAAAGTTTTGTAACTAGATGCAGAGATGTCTATAGACATTTTTTATGTATGAACATTTTAAAAGTAAATTTAGAACTTTGTGTTTTAATTCTTTGTCAGCCTCAGGATCTATTGTTTTCCTTCACATCAAAGCTGGCACATTTTCTTAGCAGATATACACAGTTTGTTCTTTGCATAACATAATTAAAATGTTTTAATTAAAACTCTTACCAAAGCAAAATGTTGAGCGCAGGAAAATATTTTCCAGTTGCTTACTCGCTCAGATGCTGTTTCAAAGAAATGAGTGGTATTTGAAGGCTTGGGAGCTGTAGCTTTTGATGTAAAGCTCTGAACATTAGGATGCAGCAAATCTTCCAGCAATTGCCCTTTCTGGCAAAGATAGGAAAAGTATTTTGATGCACCTGAGAGAAAAATGTTGGGTCATGGTAAAAGCATAGTGAGGAGCAAGAGGTCAGGTTATTAAGTCTGGAAAATTTCGAATTCTGAGAAAAGGACTGTAATTCCTTTTTTTACACTTATAATAATAATTGTCTGTATTAGATCACAGATAAAACAGAGGCAATAGCGGTATCATTAATGGATCCTTGGTATATGACATAAGATGAATATATTAGTTACTGTGTAAGAGTCGCTGCTAATGAATAAAAAACAGGTGAATTCCAAATGAGGTAAAAATCACAAAGAAATATAAAATGACACAAACAAAGCTGCATTAGTCAGTCGCCAGCCTGTATCGGAGTCTCTACAATTTGATAAGTGCTTGGGATTGCAGGTATTTTTTTTTTTTTTACAGGTCTTAAAGGAAGCCTACCATTTGATTTGATACATTATGATGCAAACATACCTTGAAAATGCTGTAGCTGATGCAGGATCATATCTTGGTCAATCCCTAAGCTGAGTGGTTTTGCTGAAAAAAACAAATTATAACATTAAGGACCTTGGGAAAGCAGGGTCAGCATGGCTGCCAAGATAAACACATTAGACACAGAGCTTGTAATTACAAATGGAGGTTATTCAAGACATGACTAATCAACCTGAGCTGGATCACTCATAAACAGCAACTGGGGGATGGTACAGAAATTGATTATTCTGCCTTCAGGCACAACCCAGGGATTGCATCATCCTCTCCTGCAGTGAAAAACTCACATGCTAAGACAAGCGCTGAAGCAGCCATAGAGCTTCGTTATCATAATGTTATATCTGTTTTATCAGCAAAACCACTCAGCACAGGGATTAACCAAGATATGACCCTGCATCAGTGTACCGTATTTTCCGGGCCATTAGGCGCACCGGAATATAAGGCGCATCAGTCCGATGCGCCTTATATATGTAATAATTCCATATATAAGGTGCATCGGACTATAAGGCGCAGGGTCGGGGGCGGAGCGGATACCCGACGAGAACAGAAGCGTCGCGACCCGAAGACGAGACCCGACGAAACGCGGCGACGCGGGGAAGGTTAGGGGTGAGGGGGTGGAGGAGGCCAGCGGCCATACTCTTACAAGGTCCCCGCTACTGGAAAACAAAAAAAACCGCAGATCTCCAGCGGGAACTTGCAGAGCCGACGCGGCAGAGTAAGTTGGTTCGTGCCGCGGGGTCTGGCGGTCCCGCTGGAGATCTGCTGTCTCCGGTAGCGGGGACCTATGTCCGCTGTCCTCATATAGGGCGCACCGGACTATAAGGCGCACTTTGGATTTCCAAGGAAATCCAAGGCTTTTATGTGCGCCTTATAGTCCGGAAAATACGGTAGTTACAGCAGTCTCAAGGTATGTTTGCTTCATAATGCATCAAATCAAATGGTAGGTTTCTTTTTAATTTTTTACAGCGGAAACCTATGCAATTGACCAGAAAACAAATTGATACAAATGCCAATATCATGTAACTTTACTTCTACAGAAAAATATCTCCATAATATTGCACTGTACAGAGCATAATTTTTCATGCGCTTCAATAGAGGCTTCATGCACTGTGTGCAGCAGCACTAGTATGGCTAGGAGCCCTTTCTCGGGGAAAAGGGCATACTACACTATTTAACTCAGTTGAGCATTAATATGCTGGAACAAATCACTTGTATACACACTGTCCCTTTAAGAGACAGAACCAACTCCTGCACTCTATGGATGCTGTAGAAGGAGGAGCCAGGGAGCCTGGTAGCAGACACAGAGTAATGTAACAACAAAATGTGATTCTGGGGCAAGGTCTGAGTTCTAGGATAGATGCACTTTACCTGCAACTACTAATCCTCCAAAAGCAACATTAAAACAGCTACAAACAATACTGAAGTGACCCTCCTGACAAGCCATCTACTAAGGATATGGTCACAAAAAAAAAGACAGGCAAACTGGGCCCAAAGAAGCTCTCAGGACAGCCTTACCTCTGCATGTTCTAGTGGCTCCTCTCCATTGAGCTCTGGAGGTTGCAACTCAGTATTAAGAGCAGTGGACGTGGTTGAATCTCATCACCTGTCCCCAGGACCCATTCCATCTAAGAGGTAGTCTTGGCACTGACCCACAACAGCTTCCCTGAGGGCCCACGCAAGCTCCAAGATGGCGCTGACAAGGAGGCATGTTGCAAGTCAGAATACAACTCCATTAGCTAGCCCTGAGAAACAAAGGCAGAGACTCATTTAACCCTTTCAGGACCTGGCCCTTTTTTGTTTTTTCATTTTTCACTCCCCATGATCAAAAATCCATAACTTTTTTATTTTTCCATGTCCAGAGGTGTGTGACGACTTGTTTTCTGCGAAACAAATTACACTTCATTGAGATTTATTTATTATTCCATGCCGTGTACTGGGAAGCGGGAAAAAAATTCCAAATGCAGTGAAATTGGTAAAAAAACGCATTTGTGCCATTTTCTTGTGGGCTTGGATCTTACGGATTTCACTGTGCGCCCCAAATGACATGTCTACTTTATTTTAAAAAATTAAAACCTGTACAAAAAATTTTTGGGGGGATTTTGCCATCTTCTGGCACCAATAACTTTTTTATACTTTGGTGTACAGAGCTGTGGGTGGTGTCGCTTTTTGAGGATTTTGATGATGTTTACAATGTTATCAATTTTAGGACTGTTCGACCTTGTGATCACTTTTTATAGAATTTTTAATTTTTTTTAAATGACAAAAAAGTGCCACTTTCGACTTTGGGCGCGATTTTCAGTTACGGGATTAAACACAGTGAAAAACCGTTATCATATTTTGATAGATTGGGTATTTTCAGACGCGGCGATACTTAATGTGTTTATGATTTTTACTGTTTATTTATATTTATATCAGTTCTAGGGAAAGGGGGGTGATTTGAGTTTTTAGGGTTTTTTATCATAATTTTTTTTTTTAACTTTTTTTTTTTTTTACTATTTTTCAGACTCCCTAGGGTACTTTAACCCTAGGTTGTCTGTACGATCCTATCATATACTGCCATACTACAGTATGGCAGTATATGTGTATTTTACTACTCATACATTACTGATAGCACATTGTAATGCATGGGTTAACCCGAAGTAGCCTCGGATCTTCGTGAGACCCGAGGCTACCATGGCTACGGATCGCCACTCCCCGATGACCTGACGTGGAGCGGTGATCCTCGAAAAGATGGCGGCGCATGGGCGCTTAGCCGGCGGCGATCAGCGGGAAAACACCCGCGATCGGTGCTGGCACCGATCGCGGGTGTTACCGGTAAGCCTTTGCTGCAATATGCAGCAAAGACTTACCGACTTTGGAGAGGGCTCAGCGCGTGAGCCCTCTCCATGCACCCACGGCCGACCCGTGACGTGCCATTACGTCACGGGTCGTGAACGGGTTAAAGAAGTGAACCTCTAAATACTTCCTCTCTCCCCGTTCTCCTACTGGAGAGCCTGATGTCTTTTCCTCTATATTCACTACTAAGAAAGCAGCCTCTAAAGATTTCATAAAGAAATGCTGGTAACTTACAGATGCTTTCTACAGTCTGATATAGCTCATCTGGCTCAGAAATGTTGCCAAAGCATAGATGAAATGGGAGGTAAATCACAAGTTTACACAACAAACCTACAGATGGCCATCACACAGCACCGATAAAGTAGCTGCTATGAAAGACAAAATGGCAGACATCAAAGACGGGAGTTGCAAAAATAACATAAAATTTAGAGTCTGTACCCCAAATACCTGCTAGACCTAAACAAACCTAAACAAAACTGTACTACAAGACACCTCTCCCCAAGAGTTAATCATTGATAGAGCCCACCGCCTCCCTAAAGCTAAATCTCTACATGATGACATACCATGTGATACCATCTCACACGGCCAGATTAAAGGGGGGGCGCACGGGGCGCACGCCCCAGGGCTCCCACCACTTCACCCCTTTAATGAGCCCCCACCCATTGCCCGCAATCGCCCACTATGCGTTGCGTTATTAACACAGCTTGTGTCTATGGCAGAGCCATAAAACACATTACACAGGATGTCAGCTTTGTTGTGCAGGAGGATGCCAATACCCTGTGCGCTATGTTTTATGGCTCTGCCATAGACACATTGTACCAGCGGCATCCCGAAAGAGGAGCAGGAGGTCGCCGCGCATCATGGGAACGGGAGGTGAGTACAGATTTATTATTTTACTGGGGATTTGTTATGAATTATGGGGGACTGTACACACAACTGGGGGGGGCTGTATGTATAACTGGTGGACTGTATATGCATGGGGACTGTATATGTATGGGGGGCTGCTGTATATTCATAGGGGCTGCTTTATATTATTGGGGGCTGTATATTCTTGGGAGGCTATATGTATAACTGCGGGCCTGTATATTCATGGGGGGGTTCCGTTTATTATTGGCGGGTTGTGTGTATAACTGGGGGCTGTATAGTCATGGGGGGCTGCTGTATAGTCACAGGGGCCTGCTATATATTATTGGGGTGTATGTATAACTAGGGGGCTGTATATTCTTGGGAGGCTATATGTATAGCTGGGGGCCTGTATATTCATGGGGGGCTGCTGTTTATTATTGGGGGGCTGTATGTATAACTGGGGGCTGTATAATCATGGGCGGCTGCTGTATATTCATATGGGGCTGCTATATATTATTGGGGGGGCTGTATGTATAACTAGGGATCTGTATGTATAACTGGAGGGCTGTATATTCATGGGAGGCTACTGTTATCATAGGGGATGCTGTATATTATTCGGAGGCTGTATGTATAACTGGGGGGATGCTGTATATTCTGGGGGTTATGGGCTATAGCGTAGGGGGCTGTGTATAACTCATGGGGGATCTGTTATAATTATGTGGGGTTTATGTATAACTGGGGGAGGGCCTCTATATTTCATGGGGGCTGCTGTATATTACTGGGGGGCTGTATGTATAACTAGGGGCTGTATATTCATGGGGAGCTGCTGTATAATCATGGGAGACGGTACTGAATTCCATAGGGGGCTGCTGATAACTATTGGGGGATGGTATGTATACACTTGGGGCCGGTTATATTCATTGGGCTGCTGCTGAATTATGGGGGGCGGCTGATGTATAACTAGAGCATCTGTATGTATAACTGGGGCTGTAGTATTCATGGAGGCTACTGTCTTTTATTCATAGGGGCTGCTGTTATTATTCCGGGGCTGTATGTATAACTGGGGGGGGCGACTGTTTTTAATTCATGGTGGATGCTGTATATTCATGGAGGCTACTGTATATTCATGGGGCTGTATGTATAACTGGGGGCTGTATACTCATCGGGCGACTTGCTGTATATTATTGGGGTGTATGTATAACTGGGGGGGCTCTATATTCATGGGGGGCTGCTGTATATTACTGGGGGGCTGTATGTCTAACTGGGGCTTGTGATATTCATGGTGGGGCTGTAGGGGCTGTCTAATATCTTGAAGTGGCTTGTATGTATGACTGGGGGGGCTGATTATTCATGGGGAGCTGGGGTATGTTATTTGGGGGGGGTTGGTATGTTATAAATGGGGGCTGCTGCTGATAACTACTGGGGGGGGCTGTATATAGAACTGGATGGCTAGTTTAATAACAGAGGGCTATATATATAACTAGGGGCTGTTAAATAACAGCGGCTATAATATTGCGTAGGGCGGGCTGAATCAAACTGGGGGACTGTATCTATTAATTACGAGGGATGTACGCTTATGAATACTCTGGGCTGCATCTATTATAATTACTGGCCGCTTTATATTCTATAACTGGGGGCTGTATCTTTAAATTACTGATTAATGTACGGGAGCTTTTATATCTATAACTGGGGGCTGTATCTACTAATTAACTGTGTGCTTTCTATTAATTACTTGGGGCTTTACATCTATTACTGGGGCCGTATCTATTAGATTCCGGGGGACTGTATAATCTTTTAACTACTGCGGGGAATGTATATAAATAATTACTTTGGAATGTAAATTTATGGATTACGAATGGGGACTGTATATATTATTACTGGGTGCTATAAATGTATGAATTACTGGGTCTGTAGACATCTATGTCAAATGTGTGCGATCATGGTCCCATTTACGTTTTGTGCATGATGCCTACATGGATTACTAGCTAAGGGGGGACCTACCTATTTATGGATGCTAAATGGTACCCTGTTAGGCTACATTCTGTAAGGGCCCCCCCCACAGGTTTTGCTCCCAGGGGCCCCACCAATCTTGATCCAGCCCGGCCACTTCACAAACATTGCCTCATTTTACGAGAACCACACCTGTGAGCAGACCTCTTTCAAGCAAAATTACAAACCAGAAAATTCTTCAGAACAGATCACCAAACTCCTACGTAATTGCTGGTATCTCATACATGGGCTTCCCACCAAATCCCCTCTGCTCATCCATAAAGTGAACACTGAGGAAGTGTGACCCCCCCACCTTGTTCAAATCAAACAAAATTGGTGTCAAAGTTTGCATGTTTGTGCTGGTTTGTGCAGCAGAAATTTTTGTTTGTGCCGCATCATCGTTTTCCGAGATTTTAATGAAAGTTTCCAGAGGCATCAGAGTCAACCAGCCCCCCAATTACCCAAATCAACAAAACAACTGGTGGCGAACAATTCTGCTACGTTTGTGCTGGTTTTGTCGCTGCGCAAATTTTGTGTTGTGCTGCTTTTGATTGAAATATGAAACAAAAATTAAAGTTCAAAGTTCAAGCAGCCCCGCCCCCCACATTAACTGAATCAAACAAATGGTGTCAACGTTAGTGCTACATTGGTGCTGTTTTGCAGCAAAAATTTTCGTTGTGCCGCTATAATTTTAAGGTTTGTTCAGTGTGTGTTTGAGGTGTTTAGGATTGAACTGGTAAAAAAACCAATCTAGTGACACTTCCCTGGTTTTCACACAGGGGGAGCTTAGCAAGACTTGTACTGGAAAGAATTCTCTGAGACCTCTGCAAAAAAGTATGAATATTTAAAAATGATAGCGGCCAAACAAATTTTTGCGCACAAACCACACAAACGTAGCACACGTTTGGACACAGTTTTGTTTGATTCGGTTAAGGTGGGGGGCTGGCTCAACTTTTGAACTTTAATTTTTTGTTCAATATTCAAACAATAGCAGCACAAACAAAAAATTTGAGCAGCACAAACCAGCACATACGTAGCAGAATGTTCGCCACCAGTTTGTTTGATTTGGGCAAGGTGGGGGGGTTGGTTGACTTGATGACCTCTGGAAACTTTCATTAAATCTTTAAAACGATAGCGGCACAAACGAAAATTTCTGCGCACAAACCAGCAACAAACTAGCCAAACGATTGACACCAATTTTGTTTGATTTGAACAAGGTGGGGACCAACTCACTCAGGTAAAGTGAACTACCGTCACAATTGAGGGACCAGAAAAAGGAATTCCCCTCTTACACTCATTTAGAATGCATTTACCATCCAGACCAACTCCCTCTGATCCGGAAAGGTAGAATCCAGTCGCACAGGAGTGGAAAGTTGAGCGTGAATGTACATATGATACCCTGGAGGACTGAAAGGAGATTACCTCAGGTGAACTTTGTCCCCCCACAAAGCCAGCTCTCTTACCTGTCTGCCAGGTTTTGTTGATACCTACTCAGATAAGTCTAATAAAACTTACTTTAACCCCTTCACAGTGACTTGCCGACCCTGCAGTACTATTTTCATCATGCTTCTATCACCCTCTCACAAATGGAGTCCGGTAGACCAAGCAGCGGGTGTCAGCTGTATATTGCAGATGACAACAAGATGGGACTAGGGCGCTTAGACCCACCAGTGAATTGAATCTGAGGGCCACCTACTGCTACATGGAAATAGTACCTATATTATATTATGTTTTACTATATTATATTAAATAGTACCTAGTATATTATAGTACCTATAATATATATAAAATTTGTCTGTGTTTACACAATGCATTTCACTGCCTATGAAAGTCACTACAAAAGCATCACAAATTACATCAGTCTTAATGATGGTAAAAAACAATGCAGATGTATTTTGAAGTGCACAACTAGTGCACGAGCAGCCTATGGCCATGTTCACAAGATGCTGTGTGTTCGTAAGTAGTAATGTGTTTAGCCATATTTTTGCAAGCATTCAACAAATCAACAAGCCTGGTTTGGGGACATGAGCTTCAGATGTACTTGAATGACATTTTCAAACTCAATTCAAACTTGAGATTATGGACTTAAAGTCCAGCATTGTTGGACCTTTTATTAAAGCAAATCAGTTTCCCTGCCAGCTCCTATTGTGGTCTCCTTCATCTCCCCCTTAATTGTTTCCTCCTCTAACTTCTCCCTAATTTTGGCCACTATTATCTGAACCATATTGGACCTATAAGTTGAACACCATAAAAAATTGTCATAAAATGTTGAATCAGGTCCCTTCACAAAAAATCTTTTAAAAAGTGATCAAAAAAGTTATATGGCCATAATTAAACAACTGAATAAAACAACTCTTCTCACAAAAAGAAGCCTCAACCATCTCTGTCAACTGAAAAAAACAGTATACTTCAGTAAATACGAGTGCTAAACCAATTAGATTTTCTCAATTTTTGTTTTATTCAGTAAATAGGTGGCATAAAAGTAAACTATAAAAATGATTTATCGCCACAATCGTAGCGATCAATAGAATAATATAAATATTTTCAGGGTATGCTAAACGGCTCCCAAAAATTGATGATATCAACCATAGCAAGAATCAATGATTTTTTATCCCACCCAGAAAAAGCTAACCACTTAATGACCATTTTTTTAGTTTAATTTTTCACTCCCCACCTATAAAAATCATACTTTTTTATTTTTCAACATGTAAAGAGTGTGTGAGGGCGTGTTTCCTGTGTAACAAATTGCTCTTCTTAGTATGGTATTTAATATTCCATGCAGTGTACTGGATGGTATAATTCAATGTAGTGAAATTTATGAAAAGCATTGCACCATTTCTAGTGGGCTTGATTTACACTTTCACGTGCACTCCGAATAACAGTTTCCTTTTTTCTTTGGTGGGTATGCTCACTGAGATTTATATAGCTTTTATAATGTTTTTCATACATTTACAAAAATAAAACCTCTGGCTCTAATAACTTTTTCATACGCAGTGTATGAACGTTGTGTGGTATTTTCAATTCTTCAATTCTACCATTTTAGGACATGTGTGGCCCTTTGATCACTTTTTATAAAATTAGACTTTGGGCACTATTTTCCATTAGGGGTTTAATGCCAGGAATAACCATAATTATATTTTGATAGATCGGATATTTGGGACATGGCAATGCCCATCTGTTTTATGATTATTACTATTTATTTGCATTATATCATTTCTAGTAACAGGAGGTTATTAGGCAGGGGGACTAGTGGGAGATGTGGGCTTGTATTTATGTAGATGTTTTCAGATAGAAATTTCATTTTTAGGGATGTCTAGTGGATAAGTTGTTTGTGACGCGCTTCAGGTAGAGTAATGTATTAGGTTATGTTTTCATCATTTTTGTTTTACCAACTGTTATTGTTGCATTGTATGTACTCGTTCTGTTTCATTAGTATCCTTTTTGTACGATAACCCATTTTGTTTGTGAACACTGTCCTTTTTTGATATTAAAATGTAAATTTATAAGAAGCCTTATTGTGTTCTAATGATTCAATAAACCAGAAGGATGTAACTGAAGAAATTGATTTACTGGCAAGTGTAATATTGTATTTGTTGCTAGTCCATGCAAGGTGTCTCGTCAGCCTTATGACGAGTGATGACTAAAATCATTCGGTTTTGAAGGGCAAAGAACGGTCAGAGGGGTTCCAGCATGATCCATAGTCTCCTTTCCTGAACCTAAGTGACCTTTCCTTCACTTAGTGTTAGCTTCATTTATTTCCCAAATTCATGCATCTATTTAAAAAAATGGGATATGGGCGTTTTAACATTTGAAATAGATGCATTACAGAGCACTTTCCTGGGGGTGGGGGAAAACACTTTTCACTGGCCACTCCCATGGGACACAGGACATTGCTATGCAGAGAGAAAGGTAAACTTTCATCTACTTTTTTTTATCGGAAAAGGCCTGTATATTATTAAAAACACTGGCAATGTGCACACATTCTCTATGGGGACATTGGGAAGCCAGAAAGGGCTCCTGATGACAGGCTCGCTTTAAAACGGATTACACCACGTGGGATCCTTGGTATAGAATGTGTAGGTGTAAATCCGGACTCAATTCTAGTTGCTTCTGCTCAAACAATGCTATTTGCACTTCCTGCTCCACTTCCCCCTCACAACTCCTATAGTGGTTGACATATAACAGAATGACTGATTCTCTCGATATACGATTTGCTATATTGTTAGTAGGTTAGCATTTTACTTCTCTTTATGTTATAATAAAATCTATCAGTCATACTATGTACTTTATTTCTCTATATGTCATGAACTTGATTAATCAGTCAATACAAGGTAGTTTAAATATGGAGGGAGAAATATAGTGAGACCGCCTTTTTTCATTCATAAAGTAACCAAAATATTTTTTGTTTGTAATTGTGACTCATCTGCACATGCCCCTGTTGTCCATCGAAATAATGACAGCAACTAAGTAAAATCTTGAGGAACAGAAACTGATGGAACAGTAACGCAATAATTTACAAACTGGCAGCACCGATTCAGATGCCCGCAAACAAATAACTGTTGTCAATATAGGATTCACTTGATAAATATAAAGGTATGATGACTGGAAGTTCTGTAACAGCTATTTCAAAACAGAGACTTCTATAGAAATTCAACTTATGTTCTAAGGGGTATCAGAAAACTGTAACATTTCAAAAACCCCAGGCACAAATTACAAACACATTTGCCTTATGTTTGAAGTCCAGCCTGAATTCACCGATCCCTACTATATACACAAGGTGATGTGTACTGTCAACCCAAAGTTTCTCATACAGTCAATCAAGCATCAAAAGTTATAGCTTTTAGCTTATACCGTTGCATAATGACAGTCCAATTACAGTGTCAGGCACATCAGTGTTTAGAACCTTAGGAAACCTACCACTGAGCTGGCATTATAAAATATGCGAGCAGACCCCCCTGGTGGCTATTAATACTGATCGCGGCACATACTTTCTTAGGCAGGTGATCGTTATTTAGTAAAAAAAGTTTTACTTACAATGAAAATTTCCTCCGGGCTACCCCACACTAGTATCATAGTATATTAAGGCTGGAGGAACGAAGTCCAACAATCCACCTTCCGAATTAAAATAAATGTTTTATCCCCTACCCGTGATATGTTTTCTCTTCCAGAAAGGCCAATAGGCTCTCTTGAACATGTACATAGAGTCCGCCCATAACAACCTCTGCGGCAGAGAGTTCCACAGTCTCACTGTCTACAGTAAAGAACTTTGTCTATGGTGATGGTAGAACCGCCTCCCTCTAAGGCGTAGAGATGCCCCCTTGCCTGGTCACAGGCCGGGAGGTATAAAAAGATTTGGTGAGATCCTTGTATCGTCCCGTTCCAGGTATTTTACATTGTCATGAGGTCTCCACTCAGTCGTTCTTTTCTAAATGAAATAGTCCCAAATTTTGTAATCTGTCATTGATTCTAGTCCCCCATGCCCCCTAATGCCTGGGTTGCTCTCTCCTGCACCGTTCCTCCGCTCTAATCTATATCCTTTTATGATACTGGTGCCCAAAACTGGTCACACAATATTCCAGTTGTGGGTCTTGACCAGCGATTTGGATAAGGGCAGAACTATGTGCTTTTATCATGAGAAATCTCTTCCTCTCTTGTGATAAAATCCCATTATGTTATTTGCTTTAGCAGCACCGCTGGCTCTGTGGTCATCAAAATACGTTTTACCATCACACTACACCCAAGTCTATTTCGCCTCAGTTTACTACAGTACTTATGACCGTTTAGAACATATAATTATACTTTTTGGTTTCCATGGCCCAAGTGCATAACTTACATTATCACATTAAAACCTCATAACCATTTCTCTGCCCACCCAAGCTTCCACAAATCCCTCTGTAATGCCTAAACTATCGACCTCAGTTATTATTACTTTACACAGCTTAGCAGTCATCTGCAAAATATTTGAAACTTGGAACTGTGTAAAACCCATACAAGGTCATTAATAAAATATAATAAAGAAGTGGCCCCAATTGACATCCCTGTGGCACTACCACTGGTAACATCCAAACCCCAATCGAGAAGTGCCATTAAGACACCCTCTTGTTTTCTATCACTAAGCCAATACTCTACCCAGATACAAGATTTTCTTCTCTCCATTCCCAGCAGTCTCATTTTTACCAACCCTTTATTGTGGTGAACGGTGTCAAATGCCTTTGAAAAGTCCAGATATACAACAACTCCAAGTGTCCCCCAGATCCAGTCTTGAACTTCATCCTCGTAGAAACCAATCAATTAGTCCTTGACGGACCGATCTCTTCAAGACCCTGCTGACGCTGGGTTATAAGTGTGTACAGTGGAGATATCCAGATAGCATCTCTAATAAACACCCTCCCAATATTTTCCCCCACACAGCCAGTTAGACTTACGAGTCTGTAGTTTCCAGGATATCGCTATTTGATCCTTTTGTCAATTGGTACCAATTTGCTATGACGCCCATTCTCTGGAACATGAACCATCCTCAGTATCTTCAAATTTAAAAACACGGTCTGTCTGGATCAACCGACCTAATTCATCGCAGAACCGGGGGTGTATGCCATCTGTCGGCAGGTGATTTATCTATCTTAGGGTTGCGAGGCGGCGCCGTAGCTTTCCTGGGTTAACTGTTGACATTATAAAAGAATTTACATATATTCCTCATTGTGTCTTCCAACCAGGGAGTTTTCTGGGTAAAGACATTGAAAGGAGACATTCGTAGATTGGCCCTTTCCTCATCTCCTTTCCACCATACCCCATGTTATTTCTAAGGGGACCCCACTACTTGTTTTTTAGTTCTTATATCATTTAATATACTTGATAAAAGTAATTGGGATTATTTTGCTACTCCTGACCAATTATTTCAGTCTCTATTTTTGCGGACTTATCTGGTTTACAGGATTTATTTCTCTCTATATATCCTGTAGTGCCGTCATCGCTACCCTTACACGTTTTTGACACTTAAACGCTTTATCGTTCTCGAAATATTGCTTTCCTTAAAGACTAGTTAGCCCTAGGGCTTTTTCTTGTTTCCATGTTTGCTTTTTCCCATATGGTATGTGGTTTCTCACGGAGACTTTTTCAGAATATATGAGAAAAATCCCATTTTTGGGGGGGGTTTTGGGGGTTTTCTTTAAGCATTATCACCCACTTAATCTATGCCTTTAAGGTCTTCCTTAGTTGATGAAAATTTGCCCTCTGAAGTTTAGAGTGTTGGTTGCCCCTCACTGAACATGCTTATAAAGCGTAAACAAAATCCATGATAGTTGAGATTCACTATTACCCCCCAGGTTCCCACCCAACTGTAGTTTTTGATACTATCAGGTCTGTTGTAAGGATAAGTCCAGTCAGTGCCCCCCTCTTGTGGCTCCAGGATAAGTTGCGGACAGCGTAATTGTCTTTTGTTGTTGACATAACCTGTACCTTGAAGGACGGCATGGTTTCTGCCCCCAGTCAATACTCTGTGTAATTGAAGTCCCCCATGATAAGTACTTCACCATGATTTGCAAGCCGATCCATTCTTCATTCTCGCTGTTCCTCTGCTGCCTCCACTATATTGTGAGGCCTATAACAAAACCCCTAGTAATATTTTATTTCTTTTCCCTCCCCCTTATCTCCACCCACTAGGGACCACATTTGCGTTACTGATTCATCTCGCAGGACGGGCTTGAGGCAAGAATTCACATATAAACAACCCCTCCCCTTGTTTATTTATACGATCTTTCTAAAACAGACTATAACCATCTATATCGCACAGTCATAGTGACTCTTAGTTTAGGCAGGCGCTCGTTAGTTTAGATAAAAAATGTTTTTCTTTACTATAGAAAAGATTCCTCCGGTGCTACCCTACGTCAGCTTCGGAAGGGAGATGTCTTCCGATCGTTAATTTTCAACGCCTCCCTTCATGTAGCCGGTTTTCCTTCGGGTGCGCGAGCCCGTGACGTCACAAGCTATCCTGGCACCTATCCGCAGCGCAGTGCTGCAGACTATACTCCCTCACACAGACCGGACAGCGATATGTGCCAGAAGCTAGGATGACGGTCACGGCTCTCGGCACCCAAAGGAACGTCTCAATGAAGGAAGGCAGTGATAATAAGATCGAAGGCATCTCCCTTCCGAAGATGACGTAGGGGTAGCACCGGAGGAATATTTTCATATGTAAGTAAAACATTTTTTTATCTAAACTAACGATCGCCGTGCCTAACAAAAGTATGTGCCGGCATCAGTATTAAATAGCCTACCAGGTGGTCTGCTCGCATGATTTTATCATGCCAGCAGTGGTAGGTTTCCTTTAAGAATTGCTACAAGTAATATATCTTCACATGTTGCAGACTGTTATGCAAAAAAATCCATAAAAAAATCTCAATAAAATCTGCATCAACTATTCACAGTTGTTATGTACGTTTTTTGCTGAAGATTTGTATTATATTTTTATTGCGGGGGTGTACCTTTGTAAAGGGGGTTCCCCATCTCAGAAGATTCGGAAAGCCCAGTCTACCAGGTCTTACCAGTTTAGACCAGGTCTGGAGGAGACTTCAGCTATAGTCTCATGCAGCCCCTCTACACTACCCCCTCTCCAAGCACTCACAAATTGGCATGCATACAGAATTATGACAAAACTGTCGGAAAAGGGTATTGGGAAGAGCTGCTAATGTTGCGTGAAGAAGGCATCATACAGACATGGGATATGGAATATTGCTGCATATTGTAGCTAATACCCACAGCGAATTGAACCAATCACAGATGTCAAATTTTTGATTGCCGACAGGGAGTGGCAAGTGGTTGCCATTATAGCCTCTGGTCTTATGGTTTCTGCAAATTTGTTACAATGTGCCAGAGGCACATTGTAATGAATCATGTTTAGAAACACCATACACTGCAATACAGTATTATTGCATAATATGGTGGGAATGATCAGACTGTCTAGGGTTAAAGTACCTTTCCTTAGAACTGATAAAAACTAAATAAACAAAAAAAAACAAACATGTTAGGTATCCCATAATGCCCGATCTATCACGATATGAAAACGGTTATTCCCGGTGGTGAACCTCATCGGAAAATAGCCCCCAAATGTCCGAAACACCAAAGTGATCAAAAAGGTTGTAGAGTCCTCAAAATAGTAGAAATGAAAACATCAGCTCATCATGCAAAAAATGGTGTCTTACATCGCTCCATACACGGAAGTATGAAAAATGTTATTAATGTCAGAAGATGGTGGAACAAAATTTTCTTCAACAGTGGGGGAAATTCATGGTTTCTGCACCTAAAAAGAACATTTTGCAAAAAAAAAAGTCTAAAATGTCTTCCGACACATTTATGAAAGCTTTTAGAATTTTTTTTAGATGTTTTCTGACTTGTCCAACAAAGGGGGCATGGCTTGTGAAAGGGGCATGGTTTCAGAAAAAGGGGCGTTGCTATATGGAAATGCGCCCATGTGTCAAAAAATCTAGGAGTGTGCACCAAAATGTGGCACGCATTTTAAAATAGCTAAAAGCAGGTCAAAATTAGAATTATCCCAATAATGAATCTGGTGCAGCACAAGACTAGTAGTGACTAGCTCTGCACTGTCAGAGCCCGAGACAAATTAACAAATCTCCCCCACTGTTTTAATTTTTGAAAATGTATTAAAACATAATAAACCCTATATAAATTTGATATCACTGTGGTCTTACCGAACTAAAGAATAAAGTAAACATATTACTTGGAGTGCACAGTGAAAGTTGTAAGACTGAGCCCACAAGAAAGTGACGCAAATGTGTTTTTCACCAATTTCACCACATTTGGAATTTTTTTGTAGCTTCCCAGTGCACGGCATAAAAGAATAAATAAGATCACTGACAAGTAAATTTTGTTACGCAGGAATAAGCCCTTACACAGCTCTGGGAAGCAAAAAATAAATGAAAAAACACTGCCATGCTGAGCGCTTAAAATATCCCTTGTAACAGTAAATAGGCATAGTAAATCTCCCCCAGTGTGCAGCACAGAAACATCTAGGGTGAAAAAAAAAAGTTTATATAATCCAAATAATTTTATTTCAATAAGAAAATCATTAAAGGGGTTTTCCCACCAAACAAGTTAGTTCCTATCCTGGGCCTAAGTTGCTGATCTGTGGGGGTCACAGTGATGAGACCCAACAGATCACCAGAATGGGGAGTCCGATACTGTTTTGTTAAGTATTTTATTACTGATTTTGTTGGATAATCATCAGTTTTTGGTATTACTTTTATTTGTAGATTGCACGGTATGTGTGAACTGAGCCCATCGCTACCTTAAGATGGATAAATCATTAAAAACGAAGAGTTGCACTGTTTACAAATATGTAAATAAGTTGGAGGTGCCTCTTGGCTCTGCTGGCTATTCAACATGGCTCAAAATGCTTACACATCTCTTTATTGTACACTTAAGTTATAAATATGATACAATTGATTAATAGATATTTTACTGTGTTTATATAAGAAGAGCTAGTTTAAACCAATTGGTTCCTTTATATGTAACATATATATATATATATATATATATATATATATATATATTTTTTTTTTTTTTTTTTTTCCAATTACAGTGTACTTTACAGTATTAAAGTCCGTTTTTACAAGTGCCCTTCTTCTATATGTATTTTCCTATATATAGATATGTTATATGGAAGGATGAACTAGATAGGATTTAATTATAGTTTTTTTCTAATACCGTAAATTAGTACAAACTAAATATTTTGAAGATATAAGTGTGTTGCCATGTTATTCTTACATTCATTTATATTCTTTTTTTTCATCCCTTGGATACCAGGGAAACCCAATGCACACACTTATAATCAGTAAACATCAAAGAATTAAATGTCTCTTTATAGAATATATTTGTCTTCTGGATTTTGTCTGATCCAATGACCAATGGGTTCCTATATATGTAACATATATTCCAGTCATGGTGCAAAACTGTAAAATAATTAAATAGTTTATAAAAGTCAGAATGCAGGAGATGTTAATAGTATTATTATTTTCAGAATAATATTGTTAAAACCTATATGAAATTGGTATATCCATGATTGTACTTATAGCACAGGTAAAAATGTAAAAACAAAGCATATAGGAATGTGGCACAGCTGTTTTATATTGGTCTATTCTTTCTGACTATTATAAGGACGTGGAGAAATTTAAATATCCTCCCTTGTTTTCTTTTAAAAGAACAAAAAATTTACAAGATACATTTTTTCGGTCAAAACCCAATTACTAATGAATTGTACAAACGGAGACACCATATGACATGTAGAACTGATTATGTTTATATATGTTTTAATATGTCCGTGTCGCGGGTCATGATATTCACCAGCTTAAAATAGTTGTTATAGATCATATCCCTCCGTTAAGACAGGGAAGTGACAGACCACACCTGCTCAAAAAACGAGAAAGTGAGTGGATTCACAGTCTACAAACATTGCATCCCATGGGGATGAACATTGATTTTCACTTGGGTCCTCTGTTCTGAATTATACCCCATATTATCCTACAAGTTATGATGATTATATTATTTGTTTCAGTGTAAGGATGTAACTTATCTATGTTACTGTGTAACTACCCTTTATTCATTCAGTTATTCTTTTTTCTACAGATCCACCGGTGGTTGAAAATGGACATGATACCCAACACCCTTACCTATGGAATACATTTGTTACTTTTGTAGGTTACTCGGACCTTGTGATTTGCCCAAAATTATGTATTATTGCTGTTTTTCATGTTATAGTACATTTAGGCTCATTACTGTAATATACGCAGACCCTAGGTTCATATAGCAGCTGACTTAGTCCCTTGTACCTTAGGTGACACCAATAGGGTTGACTACTTTGAGTGTTTTATACACTGATTGAAGCTGACCTAATAAAGTATGTGGTCACCTGTATGGTTTTGGACAATACAGCTGCCCTTAAAACCGGTAACACTGTAAGCCTTATGCCTATGATATAGGGGTGGCACGGTGGCTGAGTGGGTAGCACTGGAGTCCTCGGTTCTAATCCCACCCAGGTCGACATCTGCAAAGAGTTTGTGTGTTCTCTCCGTGTTTGCGTGGGTTTCCTCCGTGTACTCTGGTTTCCTCCCACAGTCCAAAACATAGGTTGTTTAGATTGTGAGCCCCTGGGGACAGGGCCGATTTGTCATGCTTTGTGCAGCCCTGCTTAATATGTGTGCGCTATATAAATAAAGAATTATTATTATTCACGTGATAGCTAATATTTGCACGTATGGGCAACCTTCCCTTAGTAAAGATGGTGCTCTGCACACATGCAAGGCTTCATAGTATGTTGATCGAGTGGCATCCTTTTGCGGAGTCCTGTTTTCCGAGCCGGAGTTGTATAATCGTTTGTTGATTGCAGCTCTACTGGCAATGCAATAGACTCCCGGTCTACTTGACACGACGTCAGGTACATTTACTGTTAATAGCCGCTTTTACTGCTATTTAAGAAGACTTGGCACTCCTATTAGTTGCGTTTGATAATTAGTGAGTTTTATTTCACAAGTGTATAGGCGTGGCAATCCCAAAATTTTACAACGTTTCGGTCTACATACGGACCTTCGTCAGGCACGGATTGCATGGTATACGTTTAAGAAGAAAGTGGATAGTTTTAGGCTTGCGGCACTATGGCCGCTGCAGCGCTGGAGAGGGGTAGCGGAGGTCCGCTGTGGAGAAAGGCAACTAATAGGAGTGCCAAGTCTTCTTAAATATCTATTCGATGGTCTTGTATCCTACTTGAGCACCCTGACAAGACAACAAAACAGAGAGTGACGTGTATTATCTATAAATATGCTTTTACTGCTATAGCCTAACTTTGTCCGTTTGATTCATTTTTTGCCTAAACTGATAGCGTCACATTGTAACATAGCAACATAATTATGTAAATTTGACTCCCTGTATGGAGTTCCCTTAGGTACTCAGTCCACTATGCACACGGTAATTAATGTATTTACTCTTTACCTTTTACACTATGCAATAAATATCTCACTGATGTATGTATTCATATATTTTTTTTGTATCATATATACCTATTGTACACCTGTAACAAACTATGCTACTAATTGATTATGTCACTTCCTGGGAGTGTATGTATACTCCGCTTGTAACCTTCACTTATATGCTTAAAAATAGCTCCATTGAGGGTCTGAAATATCGCACTTTTCCCCACAGGTGAATAAACACCTTATTTTTCCAGGAGTGCTGTCTCGCTTTCTATTTTTGGGATGTAATATATATATATTCCAATTACAGTGTAAAACTGTGAAATAAAAAAAAAAAAAGGAAAAATAAATAGGTTTATAAAAGTCAGAATGTTATAAAATAATAATGTTAAAACCTATATAAAATTGGTATAGCCATGATTGTACCTGTGTTATCAGTACAAAATGTAAAAACAAAGCATGTAGGAGTGTGGCACAAGAGTTTTTTTTGGCTATTCAACAGCATTTGGAATTTTTTTCCAGTGTAGCTATACAATGAACAAACTATAAAATGGGGACACTAGAAAGTACAATTTGCCCTGTAAACAAAATAACAAGGCCTCATTCATCTCTGTCAATGGAAAAATAAAAAAGGATGCAAACATGGAAAAGGGCCCGGTAAGGAAAGGGTTAAAGGTTTTTGCTGCTTTAATATATTGATGTCTGAACAATATTAATTTGATGGGGGATAGCTCTGTCATTCAGCACCAGAAGCTACAGCTCAGCTCCTATGCACTGCAGGAAATGGCTGATTAGTGGGGGTCTCAGTGTCAACCCCTAATTATCTGATAGTGATGACCCATTGATATAATAAATATCATAAAGCTGCTGTACAATAATAATATATATGAAATATACACAGTATTTTACATAGCCATGTCATGGATTTTTGCATTGACTGATCCTATTCTCAGTAAACAGTTGTATTACAGACATGATAACATGATCAACGTGAAGTTGATTGGAGTTGTTTGCCTCTCTATTGTTCTAAGATTGGGTTCACGCAGTGCTTTTGTTCAACTGTATAATTAAAAAATGCATACATCTGAATAAAGCAATGTGTACACCCAGCCTCAATGGTCACATGTAAAAGAGATTTGTATTATTTACATATGGCTTGTAGTTTGCCTGCTCAGGATATTTGGACAATTCAGTTAATTATCTGAACAGTTTGGGTACAGACAGATGGTGTGGAAATCAGAACATCTCACAACAACTTTATCAGATGTAATGTCTGTCCCATTTGATACAGATTTTGCAGCAGTATTTGTTATTTGTAAGCCAAAACCAGAAGTGGAACCTACACAGGAATAAGGTATAAGATTGATCTTTATCTGTCACAATTTTTAGGATGATTTCTTTTTATGTTTTACAAATACTGATGCCAAATCCTGATCAAATGCTGAGTGCACATAGTCAGTTCTCACATGATAAGGAACTTTTTATGAAGACTAAGGCCCACACAATGCCATCAACCTATTATCCAGGACATTGACAGTTCACAAAGAAAAAGATCAGTCATTCTATTGTAAAGGGAACGTTGAATTCTGTATAATGGAATGAAATCTATAAGCAGCATTCAAATAACCTTTTCTATGTAATGCTAAAAAATGAAAGAATATCATTGCAATCAATTCACCATTCTCCTTATGGCAGGTTTCCTTTAAGGGGATACTCACATTAGCAAAGGGACGAAATATGAACCATTAAACCGTTACAGACGTGTGACATATTAGTACGACACATGTCGGCTGCTGGTGCATAGATAGGGCTCACAGTCCTCTTCATACAAGGTGGGGTGTTGGATGTATATTGTAGCAAACACCCACTGTTAACACCCGCTATCAATGCTGGCATCAGGAAGCGACGATTTGTCTCCATGACAGCCCCCGGTATTTGTAAGATCCGAGGCAGTATGATTTCTGGCCATTTGTTACAATGCACCTGTGTGATCCTTTTTGGTTGATCCATGGAAAATTATGCCAGTATCTTGTCCCAACCCCTTGTTACATGATGATATGTTACCTAGCATTATGTACAATTACGTATGACAAACGTGCATTATCCATATTTTCTCTACCATAAACTGCTCTGGTAGGGATGAGCTGCAAACACAGCTAAGAATAGGACCTGAGTTTTTTCTCAGGGGCACTAGACTCAGACAGTGCTTAGGTGTGTATAAGCCCTAGCAATAGATGGAGACTTGAGAAAGCTGAAAGGAATAAAATACATTGTGTGCATGAGGGCTTTGACCTCATGTTGTATGACAGCCCAATCCCACAGACTGCACACCTTGTACACCTCCATCAAGCAGGTTCAGTGTCAGCATTGTGTTAACTGTATAATGCAAGGACTCCCCTTCTGTACAAGGTGTGCAGTCCGTAAGATCAGGCTGACATACAGCAGGTGTGCAGGAGCTTTTATACAGATTTATTTGTAGGGCTTCAGGGTGCGTTCACACGTTCCGCTAGCGCCGCGTTCATAACGCGACGCTAGCGCACAGGGGGGCGGAGTTTGGGGCGATCGCATATGCGTTTCAGAGAAACGCATGCAATCGGGTTATTAATCGCATGCGTTTCCCGGGAAACGCATATGCGATCAGCCCGAGCCCCGCCCACTGTGCGCTAGCGTCGCGTTATGAAGGCGACGATAGCGGAACGTGTGAACGCGCCCTCATACTTGAAAAGAAAGCCAAATTGCACATTTCTACATATAAGGATACAGCTTTACATGAACATATTGGGGCTCATTTACTTGGGTTTCCCAACGATTTCTGTTTTGCACCAAATTGCCCCGGATATTGGCTCATGCGATCGGATTTTGGCGCATCAGCGCCGGCTTGGGGGTGGGCCATCGGACAACCCGACGGATTTGGACAACGCGCAGGATTTAACATTTAGAATTGTATCGTCAAGGTCCGCCGGAGTTTACCTGCTTGTAAGTTCGTCAACTTACAAGCAGGTGAACTCCGGTGGACCTTGGCGCAGAAGCGACGGATGCAGGAACTCGGGCGCATAAGCTTAGTGAATCGCGGCAGACCCGAATCCTCATCGAACAACGCACTGCGGGATCGCGACAGGACCAAAATTGCTACCATTTTGAGGTCTGTGTGACATTTTGATCATTTTATATTCCATTTTTTATGTGATGTAAAAAGGTGTAAAAAGTCGCATTTCGGACATTTTGGCGCCATTTCCCGACTCGGAGGTCACCGCCAGCCATAACCGTTTTTATATTTTGATAGATCGGGCATTTTGGGACGTGGCGATACCTAATGTGTCTGTGATTTTTACTGTTTATTATGTTTTATATCAGTTAGGGAAAGGGGGGTGATTTGAATTTTTTATATTTTAAAAATCTTTTTTTTTTTTTTCACTAATTCTTAGACCATCTAGGGTACATTAACCCTAGATGGTCAGATCGTTCCTACCATATATTGCAATACTTCTGTATTGCAATATATGGCATTTTTGGAGCTCATTCATTACAATGAGCCACTGGCTCATTGTAACGAATCTGCAGAGGCCAGATTCGTTTGACCCGAGGCTACCATGGCAACCGATCGCCATCCCCCGATGACGTGAGCCCTCTTCATACATTCCCTATACCTCTGCGCCGTAGAGCTACGGCGCAGAGCGTTAAGGGGTTAAGTACTTTAGACATTGTCTGTGTATTATGCAACAAGAAACATGGATTAAGATGTGACAATGTACACTAAAATGTTCATGCAACGTATTGCTACACAGTAAACTACACCAACTAATCCAAAGTTAGACATTTTTACAGTGGTGTAAGGCAGGTGCCAAACCACATGCAATATGGTAAAGGTACATACATGTAGGTGGAGGTCATTCAATCTCCACAAGTGCCTGGAGGGATGTACATGGTTACAAATATATTGCTGTGCCACAAACAGCACATAGCTTTCCAAGAGACTATATGGTAGCAGGGCCGGTTCTAGACAAAGTGGGGCCCTGGGCAAAACTAAAAGTGGGGCCCCAAAATAAAACTATTTTATGACCAGTCACAGTCGGCAAGAGGCTCCCTTTAATATGGTAAAATAAACTGTAATTTTGGAGAATTTTATAGGAGATAGATGAGATTGATGAGATTGAGGCCCATTGGGGACAGGGACCGGTATTTACTGAAAGCAGACACTTGTGCCTAAGTGTTAGGAAAACAGAGATATTAACTCTTAAACTGCCGTTGGGATTGATTTTTTATGTATTAAAATGGCACCTGATATTCTCACTTTAAAGGAAACCTACCACTTTAAAATGACCCCTCTGACCCAATACCGTAACTAGCTCCGGATGAGCTGATGCCGGACCATATTTTCAATTAAACCAGAAACCGCTGTATTTGTAGAAACATATTTTCTGTGGTAGTAAAATCTCTCTTCGCGCGCTTCTATAAGCGTCATACAGCGCGCACCCCGGACCCTGTCTGAGCGATCACGCTGTCGTCAGCGCCGCTCCCGTCACTAATTGTGCTGTGCCGAGAGCCGGTGACGTCACGAGCTCTCGGGCACACTACGCATGCGCACCACCCTCCTCTGGCGCGTCGCGGCCGGATCCCCATGCGCATGGTGCGAAGTATAGCGGCGAGCATAGTGGAGGTGTCTTCTCGGTCTTCCTCTCCGAAGCCTCGCGTATACTGAGGCTTCGGGACTTCGCCCATGCGCAATGGGATCCGGCCGCGACGCGCCAGGAGGAGGTGGTGCGCATGCCGCTAGTGCCGAGAGCTTCGGTGACGTCACCGGCTCTCGGGCACAGCAAATTAGTGACGGGAGCGGCGCTGAGACAGCGTGATCGCGGAGCAGGGTCCGGGTGCGCGCTGTATGACGCTTATAGAAGCGCCGAAGAGAGATTTACTACACAAGAAATAGAGTTTTCTACAAATACAGCGTGTTTTGTTTAATTGAAAAATATGGTCCGGCATCAGCCACCTGCTAGCTTAAGGTATTTGTGGGGTCAGAGGGGTCATTTTAAAGTGGTAGGTTTCCTTTAAACCTGAATATCTCTGGATCCATGGCACCTAGAAACAAAATTCAAGATTCTTTTGAAAGAAGAGATTCTTCCTTTTCAGGGGGCCCTGGGCAATTGCCCCCTTTGCCTACCCATAGCACCGGCCCTGTATGGTAGTGTATCTCAACCTGTAGTGCCATAGCAGCATGGAATATCAGACTTATGTAGGACCTGTTGTTTGTATTCAACATCTATTATTACAGAACATGAAAACCTGCAGTGTTGGAGAAGATCACGTAATTTGTTGCCTTGAATCTCTTTTTCATACAGCTTTTATCAGGGTAGCATGTCCGTGTTCTAGATGCATGTTTTATTTTGAAGACTCATTGACATTTAGATCGCATTTACACTATCTGTTGCCCTTTTGATGCATTCTGTGATCACAAAGTGAGATTACATTGCGTTTCTGATGCATTTCCTAAAACGCAATGTAACCTCAGAATGTGACCATGGTTAAAGCCTTTGGGTGCATCCACACATTCAGGGCGCATTTACACGATGCATTGCGTCACGTTTTTTATGTGTTTTTGACGCATTAAAAACCCTTAAAAAATGCATCTCAATGCATCGTGTGAACTCAACCTCATCAACTGTGAAGCGCAGGCTAGGAAAAAATGGCACATGATGTGAATATTAAAGTGGAGACCATGGATCTGTAAAAAAAATGGACATGTAAAAAATAACAAGAAAACAATGGGTTAATACGTTAAGAATAACAGATAGCAATGTACAGAGCCATTAAATATGTATATATACGGTATAATACTGTGACCATACTTATGTGCTGTTCTCGGAATACGTCTCTGGCCCTTTAGTGGACACCTAGGATTTCTGTGAATAGAATCCACTCATTAGCACAATCCCTGTGTTTCCTGGGTGTGCCCTCCAGTCTGCCACAGTCTGATTGAATTTCAATGTCTCATTAATTGATATGCAGCTACAGGACAAAAAAAAAAGACACCTTTATTTTGCAGCTTCATGGGGCTGCTGAGTTTCAGATGAGAAGTGGAACTGGATACTAAACACAAAGATGTGGTGTAACAGGTAAGATTCATTTCTATAAACTTTAAATGTTGCACTTAAAGGCTTATAGAGCAGATTATGATACTTTGTTACCTTTAAATCTTGATCACCGTGGATATAAAACATTGTTATATACTTTAGGAAATGTTTCACTTTTGATGCCATTTTCTGGTTTAGAAGTGGATCCAGCAGTAAGCTCAGTTATTTTATAAGTGATTTACATCAGTGTTTGGGAGCCAATACCAGGAGTGGCTGAACACTATGAACAGGTGGCAATGTATGTGATACCTTATGTATGTAATACTGTGTTTTTGGCTCACCATGAGGATTCATACTCACTATATGCAATCATTTATAATGGATCAATTCACACGTCAGTTTGTTTCAACAGACCATGTGTCCATTTTGTTCAAAAGTAAAACATGTCTTAGAAGGAGAAGGTATTTCACTCCCGTTAGACCTTAATGTATTTTCCGTTAGCTTTCAATATGCAACCATTATTTTTATGGGGGTTAAAAAGCATCAAACTACTGCAATATTTTATCTGCTTTAAATAACAGGTAGTGTTACCAAAACTGCTGAATGTAGGTGTGAAACTAGATGTAAACTGGCCATTAGTCTTTCTCTTAACTTTCCTATTGAATTGATTTCTGTCTTTAACCCAAAGAGGGGGGGGGGGGGATCTTCACTGAGACATTGACTAAGGCCCCTTCCACACTCGCGTTGCAGATCACGTCAGAGTTTGATCAGGGTTTGGTCAGTGAAAAACGCAAGTGTGAAAGGGGCCTTAGGGCAGCTTCAAACTTGCCAAGCTTGGTCTGTAAAGCCTTGTTCATATATTACTAACTTCTGTCCTTGCTCTCCATGGAAAGCACTAGACCGATTTAGTGATGTGTATTGACATTGGACATTGTGCTAAAGGAAAAACAAGTAGCAAGACTTTCCGCCTTCAGTTTGAAAACCATAGACCGTTCCGAACCTGCTTCACAAATCAAACCCCTTCTTGGAGACGGGATTGCAAGGACCATATTGATACAGTATATGATGCTCCCCTGATTTGTGGCCAACTCTGTAATAATTGCAGTGTCTGCACTGATATTTGGCAGCAAAGCAGGAACTCCTTGGATACTGTATAAAAATTTCCTGCCTCAAGGAGAGGGTTTGGTCCATGAAGCAGGAACTTGCTCGCTCCATAGTTCATGGACCAATCTTGGGAAGTGTGAGACCGCCCTTAAACAAAATTTGTTCTTGTCTGAGAAATTTACAAAATATTACAGATAACTTTTTCTGCAGCCCAATGTGAATACACATATATCATTAAATTTGTCAGGTGCTTTTCATGGTGAACATGAACAGAAGTGACTGATGTGTGTGCAAGACTAAAAAGTATCTATTGTTATTTTACTGCTTGTGTTCTACTGCTGGTTATGGCTTAGAAATACTTACAGAATTCTGTAGCTTGAATGGGGCATTACAGATTTGCATTTGTAAAAATTGTTAGAAAATATATACTATTCTGTTTACAAAAAAAATGAAAATTGTGTGACAGATGCCACATGGGAAGAGATAGAAATGTAGTGCTGAGTCATTATACCTAATTACAGTCAGAGCGCGTTCACAGGATGTGTTGCGTCGCGATTTTTGGTGCGTTTTTGACACATTCCAAAGGCTTCAGCTTGATCACACACTGAGGTTACACTGCGTTTTAGCAGATGCAAGGGAAACACACTGTAACCTTAGCATGTGATCAAGGCTAAAACCTTTGGAATTCGTCAAAAACGCATCAAAAAACGCAACGCGTCATCTGGATGCACCCTCAAAGTAGCAGAAGTGAGAATCACAAGCTGCCAATAACACAACACAATGGTCTCAAAAAGGTATAGAATTAAAAAAATGTATGTTTAAACAATTTGCCCAAATACATTCACGTTATCTGTTGTGAATACTGCTATATTGTGGTCCTTGGCCATATGATCATGGTTTTGCAAAAATTCTACATTTGAACAAACTCAAAACTGGCTTAACCCTTTTAAAGGAAATCAACCATCAAAATCAAGCATGATAAACCAGGGACACTTACTCATAGATCCAGGCACAGTGACTCTGGTAATCTTCTTTTACTTGTTATCCATGGCCTCCTTTCTTCTTAAATCAACTTTAAAATATAATGCTAATGAGCCTGAAAAGATACTTGGGCTATTCTGAGTGTCCCTCCATACTGCAGATTCACAGGCTGTTACATTATCTTCCCCTCTGCTTCAACTCAGCACTCTCCTTCCCTCTGCCTTATGTCATCTCACTTCAGCACACAGTAGGTGAGGGAAATGCTTCTGTACACTGTAAGTCTGTGACTCTGCAGCACGGAGGGGCTCTGGGAGCCCAAGTATCTTTTCAGGCTAATTGGCATAATTTTACAAGTAGATTTTAGAAGGAAAGAGACCATGGATAACAAATAATAAGATTACCACAGTCATGGCACCTGGATCCACGAGTAAGGCCCCTTCCACACTTGCATTGCAGATCACGTCAGAGTCTGATCAGGGTGCGATCAGGGTTTGGTCAGTGAAAAACTGACATTCTGTTCAATCAGTTTTTAGTCAGAGTTTGTTCAGTGTCTCAATTTTTCACGCGCATTTTCAATGCAATTTTAATTAATTGAGAACTTTCCCTTTGGACATACGCTTTCTATGTTCTTTTTCATATGACTAATAGGATGTTTATATATAATTTAAGACCCTAATCCATAAGCATAAGACAAAAAACACACGTGTGTGTGTGAAAAGAAATGCAAGTGTGAAAAAGCCAATTGATTACAATGGGTCAGAGTGAAATGGAAGTTCTGCGCGTCAAAAGCACGCGCAGAACACGCGAGTGAAAAACGCAAGTGTGGAAGGGGCCTAAGTGTCTCTGGTTCATCATGCTTCATTTTGATGTTAGATTTCCTTTAAGCACCGTTTTGGCCAGTATATTGGCTTTTTAACGTTCTACTCAGAATAGTGACTCGCCGGTCACACACAACAGATAGAGGGCATCACTGCAACCAATTAAATAAGTAATGATGTTCCCCTAGACGTTTATGGGAGCCATATTACACAGATCTTGACAATGGTTATGTGCATGAAGCTGTCTAATGGCTTGCAAATAAGCTATGGGTCCCAGTAGGTACCTTAGATCCACTTTATGTACCACTTTATGTAGTGTATTGCTACTAGCACTGATTATATGCCATGATATTTTTTTTCTTGTGATTCAATATGAATCTGTAATAAAATGCCTTTGAGTGCCATCAAATAAAAAAGGCACATTTTGGGGCAATAGCAGGCTGTAGGCATAAAGCCTTAGTTTCCATAATAAATATGAATCTGTATTTTACATCTACACGTATCAGAAGCGGTAAGGCAATTTATTTGTCAATTTTTTCTGTCTTCACCTAGGATAGGAAAATATTGAGCATATGAATTGGGATATAAAATGTTTGCTTATTTTTCCAAATGCAGAGCTATACCAATGTCAAATGTTGTGTTAAAAGTTGAGCGGATAAACTTAACCTATTAATCTTATCCGCTTTAAATTATAAGCAGTCAATTCTAGTAGTAATAAAGTCCTGTAGTCCAATGAGCAGCAGTAAAAGGCTTAATTAGTCGGCCTAAACAGGTCACTCCAGGAGACTTGGTTTACTTAGTAGGTAACATTAATTAAATCCCCGCAAGGCTACTCAGATGTGCGGCCTTTGGGACTTAAAATGCCAAATTAATGTATTCAACTGCTTACCTTTAACACTTGAACATGAGAGTTAATTAAATATGTTCTTTTTGTATTCTCTAGACTTTTTTATTGCCTGGCTTTTCAGCTCCTTATTGCCGTTCACTTGGGAATCGGTGAGTGTCTACTGTGTTCCACTATGAATGTGTTATTTGGCTTGAAATCTCATTAAAGAAAACTACTGGTTGTCACATAGAGAAAAGGTTAAATTGATGTCATCTCTTATGATGCTTGATGGAACCAAATACACAAGACATATTGTATATTGGAGATCCACAGTAATTCTTTCCTTTCATGTGACTTACAGATGGAACCTGCTCTATTCCTTCTATAGCTTCCTAGAAAAACTTTTTTGATTTTAGGTTTGAGATGATCGAAAATTGCTGTTTTTGATAATGGATTATGGAGTGACAAATAAAATCTGTTCTTTTTATGGGAAAATACATTTGTAAGTTTCAAAATGTAAGTGTATTGCCACCTTTTATGATGCCGGGTGTTATCCCCAAGCAGATTAAGGTATGGTAGCAATTTTTTCCTCTAGTTTTTTTTCCTGTCCCTGGGAACAATTCCTTTTCATAGGATCTACACCACAGGTGGATAACATAAACTAGGACTTTCAAGGGCACCTATGGTATCAACATCGTCTGGCCGCATTCACACTTCGCATTTTTATTGTGTTTATATTGCATTTTGAAATGCAATTCAAAGGCTTCGGAGAGGAACTTAGCCTGATTGCAAAGCACAATGAATATTTAGTGAATATATAGTGTTAACATGACATTTATGTAAACATGATTTAAATGTTACCTTAACGTTATGATAACACCATGAAATAAGGGAAAGCTCCTTCCTGCAGCCCTTGAATTGCATTTCCAAATGTAACTCAAATGCTATATGCGAACCTGGCCTTAGCATTTTGCCATCCCTTTTATCATACCAGGTTGGTAAAAGTAAAATTCTGGCTGGAAGATGGAAAAGCTAGAAACACCACTTCTTTGCACGATAATTTTGGGGGGGGGGGGGAGATTTAGTTAGCCTTCTGTGCCAGAAAACTGACATGTAAAAAGTCTACAGTTGAAATTTCCACTAGTTCTGAGCTATTGGAGACTGGGTACTGATCTACTGAGAGGCTGGAGCCATGCTCGGGTGGATTGGGGGGGAGGTGGGGGTTATTAAGACTGTTGTTTAAAACACCAATATTAAAAGATTGCCCCATTATGTTCTAGAAGCCATTTGCTATGTACGCCTATAAAAGTTACCACTCTCACATAAGGACTTGTTTCAGTGCTTTCTGTATTATTTACTGTCTTGGAACCTTTATTTAGTAACATTTTTTCTTTCTCGCCTAATAGCAGAATTTCAGACTGGAACAATAAAAACTGATGCTAGGTCTACACTGTTATTGGAAACCTATTTAGAGAAGCCTGCAAGAAGCATTAACCACACCGGGGTTCATAAGCACAAAAGGACTGGAGAAAAGATTCCCTTTATTGGACTTACGAAAAGTAAGTCACGTTGTATCTCTGTAAACCACTTATGTTTCATTTGCACTCTAACACAAATATTGTGTAATACATGTATCCATACTGTGATAAATCAAGTCTTCCAGGTGAGGACGCTTTATTATCACACACTGCACTCAATTACTTAGCTAAACACACTCCAAAGAAATTCTTGCTCATTAAAACTATATAAGGGTAATGGAGAGACCATCATCTGTTGCATTGCCTGGGCACCTATATTTGGCTCTCCTGAAGTAGCAATCATACAATCCAGCTATTTAGAATTGTTTTCCTTCTTTAGGTAGTGGTCACACTGGGTATACAGGTAGTGGTTAAAGAGATATAGTCCTTTAATACCTGCATAGAGGAGATTTTACTATATGTCATCCTGTGGCGTAACTAGGAGTGGCATGGCCCCTTAGCAGGCTACTGCATGGGGCTCCCCTTCCACTTAAAAAATATACATATTAGTATACTCCTACATGCGAGTTAAAATCACATATAAATACACTCATGTGCATGTACACATACATACAGTGCCATATGCAACATACTCACATCACAGATACTGCATATGTACATCACAGTATATGTTATATACATATTATGCTGGACAATGTGCAGTACAATATAGATATAATGGTGCACATCCTCCATTCTTTATTATGTCCGGTCGGATGACGGGGCCCCCTGACACTGTGGGCCCCATAGCCATTGCTATGGCTGCTACCGCTGTAGTTACGCCCCTGATCTTATCCACGTACTGAGAAGAAAAACAAAGTATGACATTTCTGGATTTCCAACCCACATCAAATGAAACTTTGCAGTGCATTTTCTCAATGAAAATTAAAGGAAATGTATCAATAAAACTTGACCTACCTTTTAAACAAACCTATTTTTGGGAATTTGTAATTAAAAATGTATCTACATGAAGATGTAGCAAAGCTTAAAAGGATTGTTATAAATGTTATTGTTATCCCCTATCCACATTATAGGAAATAACAAACTGATCAGTGGAGGTTCCATTCTTGCTAATTAACGGTGTGGTAGATTCATCTTTGGTCCTGCCATTTCATTCAGTGCAAATAGAATTGTCGGAAATTGTTGAGGACACCCCCCTCAGGCGTCTCTGGCCCACTCATTCACTATATTTGGCAATTTCCAAACCTCCTATATAAAGTGCACGGAGCTCAACCTGCTGTTCCAATAACGGCGGCCCGTGGGAGTCCCATTGTTGATATCTCCACCAATCAGACTACAATCCTCCATTTGTTTGCTAACCTTTACTTTATTTTTTGATGACATGCAATACTTTAACTCGAAAGGATAGTTTTATTGATTACATTTTTTTTCTTCATAAAATTAGCCCCAGATGCAGAGGGTGCATGTAATTCTGTAAACTGTGCGCTAATTCTTTCCAGCAGCTCCTTCTACATTCTGCCTTTAGCTGACTGGCTGGAGTGGGGCACATTTCAAATGCCTATATCTCCTGGATGGTGTCATATTAAACAGAGGATATCTCCTCTTTAATATGATATCCGGATTGTGTATGGAAGCTTCACAGAACTGGAGTTATCACTCTTAACGTGACAATTTGGAACTCTTGTAGTAAAACATTTTGAATTTTATATACAAAACTCCAACTTTAAGAGTGGATATCTGTGAAGCCTCCATACTCAATATACAGCAGATGTCATATTAAATGGGTGACTCTCCTTTTAAATAAGGCACCAATAAATTGTGTTTGTGTTAGAATTAGAATTGTGTTTATAGGTGCCAGGGTTCAGGAGATATAGTTTATAAATGTTCTTTCTGCACAGGCATGTAAAAATAGGATGTATATAGCAGTGTGGCAGTTGTGAAGGGGTTTAAATGATAAAGCCAAGGAAACTGTAACCAAGGAGAGGGTAAATCAATCATAAATTTGGTACATTCCTAAATAAAACCAACCACAATTGGGCAAATGATCATGTTCAAGTACAGGTGATTATAGGAGAGAGAGAGAAGCATTTCCTTTAAACATAGCAAACTGCACATTATATTATCTAAATCTGCTTCAATGCTTATGAAGCACATAGATAAGCTGAGTAAGAGGACCTGTCGCCCTAAATAAACGCTCTAGGAGCTGCTTACTAAAGGTCCGCTGCTTCTTAGCCGGTGGTGACTACCGGGCTTCATGCAGCAGTCACCGCCTCCTCGTACTGCCCCCTCATGAATAAGTAGGACCAAGCTCACAGCGTGTATGGCAGTGCAATGTGTTCGCTAGCTTTATCAGAAGGTTCCGATAAAACTAACTGTTTAACACTGCTACATCTGCTGGGTAGCACTAGATAGTGACTTAACTCCTTACAGAAAGTAAAATAAACTTGCGGAACAAAATGATCACGTGAAATATTATCTTGATACGTAAGGAGTGTTACCCACCCCCATTATCTATCTGCTGTGTACAGACATCAGAATTCCTTTCAGATACATTGCTCACTCCAGGGGAATATAGAATTTAAAATAAGGACATAGAAATATGTTTCTTATATAAAGTAAATTACAAAGTTTACATGTGTTTCACAGCACATCAATATAATGTATGTATCTTTACTTTCAGCCAGCACACTAGACAAGCATTGCTGTAAAAACGGAGGGACTTGCATGCTAGGTAGCTTCTGCGCCTGCCCTAAGCATTTCACTGGAAGACATTGTGAGTTTGATTTGCGAAACAGGTACGTGTTATGCAAGTAAACTATGCCCAATGCATTATTTTTATCTTTGAAGACTGAATTGATCTTTGTCTGCTCTATTTCTCTCATGAAGGCATTGTGGTTCTGTAGCTCACGGTCACTGGCTGCCTGGAAGGTGTGCTTTATGCAGATGCTTTTACGGAGTTATGTACTGCTTCCCATCTGGGGACTGTGGTAAGTCTATGTATAGAAGCTTACTGTTCTAATCAATGGAAAATGATTGGTTCTGCAGGTTGCAATAAATTCTATGTAACAAAGGCATAGTTTCCAGTGTGGCCATTTATACACACATAAAAATAACAAAGTGTACAAATCAGTACACGTTTCTTGGGAGGCTGGTGAAATAAGCTGTTGGAATTAAATTGTGCCGACGGCGATCTCCTCTGCTTAACAGAAAATGATTGCCTTCTGTTTTTGCCATTTCAGAAAATCCAAGCAATCCGAAGTGTGTTTAGAGGGAGTATGTTCGCCTTTGATAAGCAACACAAACACGCAGAACATACATGCACGGTTTACAAGTGTGGAGAACAAAAATAAATGTATACCATGTCAGGGCAGCCATGTTTTCAGGAAACTGTTCAGTGCTAATGCAATTACTGCCTAAATTACATAAATATATACAGAGAAATAGAAAGATTAACACCTGACATACCAAACTTATTGCCATTTTTTGGGGAAAAAAATTGTAGTTAAAGTAAATGTATGTCCATACGATGTCCTTATAGAGTATGTTTACCTTTAATCAGTAATCAAAAGGAATCCGCCAAATCTACTCTAGAATTGATTATTTATCTTTATATAAATGATGAGTTATATATTATACAGTATATAAAGCTGCATTTAAAATTCTGGTAACCCCAGGGCTGAAATATTTCTTGCACACACCCTTGTTCTAAGCTCAGTGGACTCGGGCAAGTTTCTCTGGTAACAGATGTACATACCCCTTCCGAGGGCAGGAACTAAACATAATAAAATTGAACAGGTGTCCTGACTACAGCGGGGAGGAGACTGTAAAAATGCTCTTTTCTCTAGAGAAGCATTTTGAATTCTGAATTTACATATCTGTTTTCCAAAGGGACTCGTTTACAAACAGGATCTTTTTTATGTATTTTTATGAAATTGATTCACTTGTATTTGTGTATTATGGTATACATACAGATCAGGTTTTTTCTTTTGTTTAGTTCCTGCCCTAGGTACAGGTGCATACATCTGTTACACCGGAAGCTTGCCCGTGTCCACTGAGCTTTAGTATTTAATCCTCGTGCAAGTTACTTTGGCTAGGCATAAGGACTAAGGAGTAAGGACTAAGATGTAGTGTGAAACGCATTACCGCAGCCCCTTGGTTTCATGCCCGATGTCTTATGTCTCCATGTCAGTGTAAACTACCTCAAGAATGTTTTTAAGAAGATGTATTAAAGTTGATGTTAACAGCCCTTTTTCAATTGGAATGCTGGAATCCATACTTCTTTTTTGCTACATCAGTTTGTCTTTGGATACAACCACTGCTGCTACTGTTATTGTACAAAGAAACAATTTTTGCATACAAGACTGCTGGGAGTTACTGCATATCCCACAGCCATACAGTGGTAATGATGGCTGCAGCGAGGTGGTCGGACAGGCCTCAATACTGTGCTGGTGGTCGTATCCAAAGGCAACTATCTGGTTTTAAGTGACATCTAATTGAAGAAATGTGTGTGTGTGTGTGTATATATCTCTATATCAGATAAATTCAATAAGATGAGAATATCCCTTTAACTATGTCAAACATATGGCAGAAAGTTTTGTCTTCGTGGTTGACAGTTTGACAACTTTCCTTTTATGGTTATGATTGCTGTCAGTCAGAGCAGGGCTGCCTGCGGAACCCCAAATCCCCATTTCACAAATATGTTTTATATAATGTGCGAACTCCCTTTAATGATTGATTCCTATCTCTAAAAAATGGTGAGAAGAGAACCAAAGAAAAAGACGGGTGCACAGAACTTGGACAAAAACGGTCATTTCAAGGACTTTCATGTTTTCATAGGTTAAAGTGAAATTTGTCTTTAAGTGAATTATACTTATCATCATCTTTATAGAGATGGCAGAAAGGGAAAACTAAATAAACCGTAATAATGCGGTAAAGTGAACTACCTCTGACAGGCTCGTCCTGCCCTGAATTTTGCAAGCAATAAAATGTCAGACAGCAATGAGTTGTCCGGAATTCCATTTGTCACCTAGCATCTCGGGTTAAGATGGACAGATAAACTAGATTATGTGAGAAAATAGGAGCATATGGAGGCAATCACTGCTGTCATGCATTTTATGCCCTTTTCATAGCAGGAAAATGACAAGGCACTAGTTGTCTTATCAAAAGTCCTTTATGACTACAAAGGGAGCTGGAGAAATCAGTGGCAGACATTTAACACCTTTTACCTCCCATAAAGGGCCCAGGTCTGCTCAAATGTTTAGGAGAAAATAAGAAATACTCTTTATCCTGTTTCCTTTCATTGCAGGAAGGATTTTTTTTCTGTAATTTGCAATTGTCTATTGTTGTCTGTCTTAAGTTTCACATTACTAATCCCACATCTCATTATTCTACCTGCTGTAGGATGTGGATCAAATGCAAATGGCCATTTCTCCATATGATGTCTTTATTCCCGTCATTCCTTTTTTCTTTAGAGATTTCCATGTAAATGTATGCTTTGAGACTGGATAGGAATAAGATTTGTTTGTTTTTCTTTACAGATGCAAATGAGTACAACGAAGATGTCCGAATGGTGCAGTCCAAAGGAAGGGCAACATCTTCTCCTGCTGTTGTGATGCTTCTGCTTGCTACAATTTGTATAAGACTAATACTATAACCTGCCTAAATTTGTTTTTAAATTATTAGCAAAATTGAAATATGCAGCACTTTTATTACATAGAAATATTTTATTGTTTTATAGATTTATAAAAAGTGTTTCATAACCTTACAAAACCATTGAATAGATTATTTCTGTAATGTAATATGCTTTTCCATTAAGATTTCATACAGTGGTATTCTCTGGAATAAAGCATGTCAGGATCACATGCCATGGTGTAAATAAAACATACAAATCTCAATGTTTTAGCCTTTAGCTGAATGTTATCTGAGAGATACAATTTTCAACCATTTCTTGGGATAAGACCTCAATTTGAGCTTGGAGGGGGGTCTGACAAACCCAAAGAAATACACCGGGTCAGAGCCTAGCCATGGAAAAAACGTCTAACACCAGAGCAACGAAAACTTTTCGACCAACTTCTAAAAAAAAAAAAAAACATGCAAACTCCACTAGGTGCAGTTTGCCTGTGTACAGGGCGCCAGATTCATGAATTGGGGCGCATGTTCTTCATGAATCTGGCGCACCCTGCACTGCTCCAACAGAGTACACAAATTTTTGATTTTTATTTTTTTGTGCACCTGAGAGAGGCATTTTAATATTTGTTTCGCCTGAACTGTTTTATATTTTATAGTGGGATATAAGTTTGTTGCGCAAGGGGTTAATGAATTGTCGCACAGACTGAAAGAATTAGAACATCCTAGGCCAGCCTATAGCTGGGCTATTTTTGCATTAAAAAATGTCAGAAAAAAAGAGGCAGAAAACTGGTGGATTCATAAGTGAGGCCCAAAAATAGAACAAGAGTTTCAGAAAACACTAATATTATGGTGCCAACACTTCAAGTGAAAGAGGCGCGGAGAGGAAATAAACAATGCCAGTTTTCCATTTGAAAGGCCATAATAAATGCATCCCGGAGTGTGCAACACAATTCTGTAGGACACTGCATAATAAATGTGGCACACGCTCCAACTGTGCACTGGAATGCCCCTTTCGGTGCAGAAGAGACCCAAATTTTTTACGGACACTTTATAAATACAAGTCAGACAGAAAACTGGTGCAGGGGCTTTCAACTCTTTATCTACTTAGCTCTTTTTCATTTTAGTGTTTCCATTTCTTGCTCCCCAACTTCAAAAGTCTATAAATTTTTTATTTTTCCATGTAAAGAGCTGTATGGGGGCTTGTTTTCTGTTTAACAAAATGCACTTCATTGTGACAGTATTTAATATTCCATGCAGTGTACTGGGAAGCAGGTAAAAAATCCAAATGCTGTTAAATTGGGGAAAAAAGGATTGGATTTTACGGCTTTCACTATATACATTTTTTTATATTTTGCAAAGTAGCATTTTCGACTTTAGGCGCCCTTTTTTTTTTTACGGGGTTAAATGGTGGGAATAATCATTATTGTATTTTGATGGATCAGACATTTTGGACACAGTGATACCTAACATATTTATGCTTTTTATTATTTTATTTATATTGGTTGTAGGGAATGGGGGTGCTTTTAATTTTTTTAACCTTTTTACATTTTTGTTTTACTATTTTTCAAATCTCAGGGTACTTTAACCCTAGCTTGTCTGATAGTGCCATATACTGCCATACTACAATATGGAAGTATATGGGGATTGCTTGCTGCAATATACATGTGGGCCCTCTCCATCCTTCAGCTCCCGATGCTGTAATATTATGTCCATATTACACGTCGGTAAGGGGTTATTAAATCTGGGACATCATGTGTATGCAGCCTAACATCCATTTTTAAAACTGATTTGCATCTGTTTTCCTCATAAACTTTGAGCAATCCATAAATGGTGCAGACAAGGCCATGCTCTAGTTTTTAACAGACACATAATCCGCTTTGAATACGGAACATGTGCAATGGGCCATTAAAACATATAGCATTTAGTGCAATTAAAGCACAAAATAGTTGTGTGCATCTAGTCTTGGTGAATATACAGAGATGAAGACAAATGGCTCCATATACTCTAAAAGGTGTGTGTGTGTGATGTCCCAAAAATAATTAATTGACACATGGATCGTGTCAATTGGGTCTCAAGAAACAGGTCTACAGCAGCATATACCCAGTAATGCCAACAGACAATTTTGTTCAGCTCCTTTTAGAATTTAATCTCTTACCTAACTAATGGGTGAGATTTTGTTTTTTTTTTAGATCCCTAACCATCTTCACATTGGCCTTTTGGCCTTACTGCATTTCCCTGGGCAGATTTTCTGTGTATACTGAGTCATAGTATAAAATTAGAGGACCTAAAGGGACTCTCTTTTTACTTTAAAAACATTTCTTTGTTTATTTTAGTGAGACTGAGATATTCCGTAGAAAGGTATGGAACTGTTCCTATAAGTTGTTCTTAACTTGAGACCTAGATAAGGGGCATATAAACTCTATACATAAAGTCAATATACACATCTTTACAGCATCATTTCCTGGAGACTGACAATTTTGAACGTTCTGTCTGGTGACTCCCATTTATTGCAGCTACCATAAAGCACCCATACTCTGCTGTAGGTCTCAGAGAGATGTAATCACATTTGTACAACTTTAATATTTCCTTATGCGAAAGGGGGTAAAATTCTATTTGTTTTCAAAGGGCCATTTCTCATTTGAGAATTACATTAGTCTAATGATAAATTGAGGTTATGGTGAATACCTAATGACATGACCCTTGTCCCACTCCCACTAATTTATATTTGTATTCCCATCTTTGCTATCCACTACACCATTATATTTCTTTTATTTGTTATCCATTTTCTTCTATTGAGAAAACATTATTATAGTTATGTGAATATAATTGTCAACCAGAGAGAACAAATCTTGGAAATCATTAAATTAAAATGGAGCTAACCTAGAGAAGTGCCTGAATAGGCTGGATGCTAACACGCTTGGCTTTCCTGTCACTTACAGGGTTTTATTTATCACAAGACCAAAGATAACAATTGAGTGTCTTACTCTGAGGTCAGCTCTGTCTTGTCTTTCTTATATCATCAACGTGGCTGATCCAATTGCATTGCTTTTCTTATCTTGACATTTATTGATCAGTCACTCAGATTCAGTGCAAATTGCTTTGGAAAAGCCTGGAGCCTTCAGTGACATGACACAAGTACACTCCTCAGAGCCTGTTTATCAAAGTCTGTGTGCAATTAGAGGCTGATCAAATATTCTAATAGATCATTGCATCTGCATTGGGTCCAACAAACGCCGTAGGTTCATTCTGCAATTTTAATTACCAACTGAGTTATTCTCAAATTTTAATTATCTATTACAATCTATATGCAATACTGTGCTCTACAACCCTTAGATTATTACATGATTTTTTTTTAATGATGGAACTTTTCATAAATAACATTTATAAAAGTGGAGAGGATTTTCTACAGAGGTCAGTCACAGATAAGAGGTTCCATAACCTGCTGACCATTCATGCATGGAGTCTGCCCATATTACAAGGTATAGATGTTTGTAGAGATAAGGATGAGGCAGTTGGGTTTTAACTTAAAGAGGACCTCTCACCCCCCCAAAAAGACCCCCTTCAAATATGCCCCCAAAATCCTACCTGCATATGCCATTTTTAAAAAAAATTTATGTTGGGGAAGTTGATTTTAATCCGACCTCTTACCAAATAAGAGGTCCGAGCCCCGTATCCTTGGCGCTGCAGTTGGCTTTATTCATGAGGGGATCGGCCGACACTCCTCCTCTATTAACCTGTCAGCGGGGACCTGTAAGAATAGCCGGCAGCAGCACGTATATTGGGCAATCGCTGCCGGCTCTGTACAATGTGGCCACACTGACAGAGACCGTGCCATGCTTTTTTACAGCGCCGGCCGCGCCGAACTGACAACGACAGTGGTGTCCTTATTCACAGCGCCGGCTGTGGGGAGGTGAAAGGTCCTCTTTAACTATTGCAGACAGTCCCTGATATAAGACAACATGATTTATAGATGACACTTAGTCCCAGTTTGCAATAATCAGCTCTAAGGTGTCTGTAATGAAGTTTTATTGTTAATCCTTGTTCCCATGTAAATCCAAAATATTAAATCCTGGAGTTAATTTGTCTGGAGTTACACTTACTAAATATATCTGTTCCAAATTACGCACAAATTCAACTTCAGAACAAACCTATAGAACCCATCTTGTATGTAACACTGTATTTTGTTTTTGGTGAGAGAAATCAACTGCTTTAGTCCACTGCACATTTATCGGAGAAAGTGGCAAGCATTGGGGTGCTTAGTTATCCAACTAGCAATTCAACATGCCTGATTCTTCTATTCCATTATATCTGCCTTAGTTGAAAAAAATTGACACCGATAAATATGTTAGATAGTAAATTGGTCCCGCCAAACTTTTTGGGCTCGGCCAACATTTGTGGATGAGCCTCAGTAATCTAGGGAAAGCTAGCCACCTCTGATTATGACCCATATTTTATTTTAGACCACTTTACAAATGAAAAGAGAAATGTGGTTGCAGGGTGATGCTTACAGCTTATTGAAACAAACGGTGTTGCCCTATATAATCCATTGCAACTAAAAATATGCCAATGGTCATTCAAATCATTTCTCTCCATAAATACATGGCATGATGATCCTAGGGAAAGTCTAATTTTATTTGCTTTATTTTTATTGGCTTTAGAGAGCATTTTGCAAAAGTCCTCTCCGAAAAGGAACTGAATACTTTAAGGACATGAAGGACTGTAGGCAAATGAGGGGCTCCAGGCTCTCTTGGTGTTAGTAAAGCTCATTTGCATACAGTCTTTCATCCTGGTGGTAGTTGCCTTTTAACAAAAAGATAGCTGAAGCAATGCATAAATTGTAAACTTTTGTAAACGAGGTCTCCTCACTTATGGTGCCACCTTTATAAGTACTGATGGTGCAAGCTAGTTAATTTGTATTATTGATAAACCCATGGTTGAAAGATTAAGGCATTGCTCATGTAAAGGATGTTGGAAAGATAATAGCCACCACATGGAAAAGCTAGAACTCACTAAGCGCCAACCTTAAAGAGGTTGCCCGCAGGAAATCAAATGTTTGCAATGTTTTGATGTAGTAATACATTGCTATTGAGGTTTTCAGGCAACCCAAGAAAACCCTGGCAACAGCTGAGATTATGGGCCTGTGCTGTCTATACTCGCAAGGGCCCAAGGGTTCAACTCCAGTTTCAGAAGTTTTGTTATCCATGGACTTCTTCCTTTTAAAATCAACTTTTACAATTATGCTAATGAGTACAAAGGGCTCTTGGGGGTTTTACCAGAGCCCCTCCATGCCGTAGCTTTAAAGGCTGTTACTCTGTGCTTGACCACTCCCCCCTCCTCTGCTTGCTCAACAATTCGCCCCTCCCTCTGCCTGCTGTAATCTCACAGAGAGGAAGGTGGAGTACTTCAGTAAAAGCCTGTGAGGTTACTGCACAGAGAGGCTTTTTGTATTATAATGCATTTACACTAACATCGGAATTACATCACATTTGCATTCACATCTTGTTTACATCATGTTGACATTGCTTTTGGATTCACATCATATTTACATCAGGTTTGAGGTAACAACGCATTTGCGTTTACATTGTGTTTTCTCTAATTTCGCATTTGTGGTAACATTCCATTTGCTTTTACACTGTTTGCATTCAGCTCAGTAATGTTAACATTGTGTGTACATCCCCGTTGCATTGCAATTTGCACTATGTACTTCACAGTAGCTTCTCTAATACTGCCTGCCTCTGACTGGACAGTGTCAGAGAAGATTAGCATAACATATTCCCCCTTTCCTGCTCTAGCACCTCCTCTCTGACAGTAGACAGGATTACAATCTTCAGAAACTGGGATTGTTATCTCCACAACCATGGGGGCTAGAAAGAAAATGTTAAGTTTCCCAGAATATTTAGCAGCTATGTAACACCATGCCTTTTGTGGACCTTGACTGTTAAATACATCCGGCTTTACATCTTTCTAACACATAATATCTTAAAGAAAATAATAAAATTGGACAAGTTGTGATTTCAACATTATTTTTACCCTATCAAATAATTTAAATTTGCTGAGTAAAATTGAAAAATGTTTGGCCTTAGTGGTAGGTGTTGTGCTGAAATGAGGGTCACTCATCCACACTGTAGATTCAACTTGACTCTAGCTCGTCCTTATTCTTAAAAAATTGGTTATTTCTGTAGCTCAAGTGCATATTACAGGAAATAATGTACTCCACACTATAAATCTTAAAGAATAGTATTAGAACTCAACTGAGATTTTTATAGCCAATATAAATGACGTGACCTGCATTCTGTTGCTTTATATGATCATGGAACTCCTTGGTGACTACAAACATTCTTACAATTTACAGCAGGGAGAACATGATCTCATATATTTTGTACAACTTGGGCATTAGGTTTTTCCATCTTCCAGATAGAGACACCTATGACCCTTGGTGCTGAAAAGGTTGCTGTTGTAAGGAATAGGAAGGAGGCACAGATATTCTAAGGTAATGGATTACGCTTCATGTGTCTCATCTGTTATATCCTGCATAGCAGTCTAGAGTTTTCCATCGTTTTAGCGTTTACATACATAACATACATTACCTCCATATTGTGCCATTTGACTATATAATAGTTTAATATAATGAAGAAATTTGATGGCTAACCTGTAAAATGAAGGGAAAGTTGCAGATGGATACTCCATTGTAAATATTGTAGTTTGAACAAGACAATAAATGTTGACGTAGGAGGTGATGAGTTAATCCATCCTAAAGCAATCCACTGGAAACCATACAAGGTGGACCAAATCCATATTTCTCCAAATTGTTTTGTTAATTGAAATGGATTTCAGATTTTCTGAGATACTTTAGCATCTTGATTTACTCATAAGACCAGATGCAATATAGTGTGTTTGACCTGTTCTAGTGGATATTGATTAATTGGGAATTCTATTTAATAGTATTGCAGTGATGCTCAATCAAGTGTTGCTTGAGGTCTTTATAGGTGGATCTGCTGGACCTGTCTGTGAATTGCTACATTATTTCATTTTTATTAGTATATGTTTCTATTACACTGGCACTGGTGCAACATTTTCTGGGAGAAAAAAAACATAGATGACTATCCATAGTATTTACGTGAAAAATCAAGTAATTGTTTATTGGCCATTATTTATATAGCAATAATTAATTCTGGGACACTCTCATTCACTATGACCCTACTGTCAATATCAGAAGAATGCAAATACTCTGTAGAGATAAATTCACGGGCAGAAAATTACACTAAGTAGCCTGCAACAAAATTGCAAACATTATACACTATACACTATAAACATAGAAGCTAGACTCAGGGTGTACCAGGGAGAGTGACATTGTCATCTTGACCCCATTCTTGACATCCGTAAGTCCCAACTTACCCTGTTTATACTCACCTATCCTCTTCACACCTTTTAAGACACGTTGACGCTTCTATCTTGAGACAAAACCAATGAACAAATTGACACGCTCAAGGAAGTTGGATAGTGTACATTGATGACTTATGCTGCTGAGCATTCAAGGTGAGCCTGGTGTCTAATATATTTTTCATGTGAAACCTTATCCATTTAGGCCACCCAGCTCACGTTTTGCATTTGTCTATTTTTTTCTAGATGGGGTTCATGCACTAAGGATTCTACATAGCAGCAGCTAATTTGTACCACTTAATGTTTGTATATTTTATGAGACTTCTCAGTAAAAGTTAAGTTTTAAAAAGATCACTTCTTTGTATGTATTTTTCTGGAAGATTGGGAGCCTCGCGCTGAATATCGGGACCCGCACCAAGGATCCGGACACCAGAGGGTGAGTATTACGTTTTTTATTGTTTACTTGACTCGAGTATAAGCCGAGGGGAGTTTTTTCAGCACATTTTTTGTGCTGAAAAACTTGTCTTATACACGAGTATATACACAATGATTCTAAATGATTAAATAACTATTTAGAAGTTCATGTGGATGACATGTGTATGAATTAATGAACAAACTTTATTATGCATTTAAAAATTATTGCTTATATCTTCAGCATGGTAGGATGGGCCCCAAATTATTTACTAGGGTGTTATGACTTTAATGGAGATGTAGCCTTGGTTAGAAAGCGGTCCACTTTAACATCAACAACTCCATCTCTTATCTGTCACGAACTGTTATATATACAGATGTATGGGTGAAATTAGTCGGAGATAAATAAACAATGACAAGTAAAGCCACTTGTGGGGATTAAAGGCATGGGTATGTTGGCAGCAACAGTTAATAACAAGTATCTGCAGATAGTAGATGCAATGTTTCATGGGAATGAAGACCTGCAGTGCAGAAGATGAGCAATACTAATAATATTGTATTTTCTAGGATTAGGGCTTTGACAGCAGCAAGTCAGTCCTGGAATAAAACTGAGGGATACTGTTTTAAGTGTTTATTTTGCCTGATATAAGGGAGTGTTAAATGATGGTTATATCCCACTGCCTTATCTTTATTGGTTCTCTAATGAAGATAGAGCGCAAAGTGGAAATTGAATGCTGCAGACTTACTGTAAGTTTAACTAGCTGCAAGAGCCACAAGATCTATTCTATTCAGTAGGGTACATATTCCTCAGTAGTCAAATTCCTCAGTGGTTTCGAACGCCATCTTGCGTACTGTCAACCATGTTAGATAAATAATTGTATTCCCTATTAAATAATTATTCTGCATTATATTTTTTTTTACAACTTGTGAGGTTCCTTTGATATTTAGCCAAGTGACTGTTACCAGCTGGGGACACACATCCCAACTAGCAACACCATACTCATTCACACAGAGGCATTGGGCCACATTTATTAAAGTGTTTGCACAGTTTTCTGTTTGACTTTGCACCTCAAAGAAGGTGCAAACTGTTTGCACATGTATTTATAAAGTGTTTGCTCCAGTTTTGTATTACGGCTGCGCTGTGTCCAACAAGACCAAAAAAATTTGAACCAAAAAATGCACAAAAAATGGTGCATTGTACCTGAGCAGTCCAGGGAGCACCAGATGTAGAAAGGGCGCCACAATTCATGAATCTGGCGCACTCTGCACACTTCCCTACCAAACTGAAAATAATGCAGTTTGCACTGTTTTTGATAAATGTGGGCTTTTTTTTCTGTGGTCATCTCTCTGTGTTAGTGGGATATCCTTAGTTCTCAGACTTTTATTAAAAATACTTTAACCCCTTAACCACGAGCACCGTAATAGTATGGTGTGCGTCGGGTGCGGGTGCATGGAGAGGGCTCACGATCTGAGCGCTCTCCATAGCCGATAAGTCTTTGCTGTCTCGTTTTAACCCATTCGTTACAATGTGCGATTTGCACATTTTAATGAATGAGGTGAAAAATCCCCATTCTGCCATACTGTATTATGGAAGTATATGGTAGGATCGATCAGACAACCTAGTGTTAAAGTACCCTAGGGGGTCTTAAAAATAGTAAAAATAAAAATAAAAAAAAGTTTAAAAAAATTATAATAAAAAAACAAAAAATTCAAATCACCCCCCTTTCCCTAGAACTGATTTAAATATAAATAAACAGTAAAAATCATAAACACATTAGATATCGCAGCATCCGAAAATTCCCGATCTATCAAAATATAATAACTTTTTTTTACTGCATTTAACCTGAAAATAGCGTCCAAAGTCTGAAATGACACTTTTATGCCATTTTGAAAAATATAAAAAGTTCAATAAAAAGTGATCAAAAAAGTCATATGGCCCTATAAATGGCAGCATTGAAAATGTCATTAAAAGTCTCACAAAATGAGCTCCGTACACCAAAGTATGAAAAAGTTATTAGCACCAGAAGATGGCAAAATTAAAAAAAAAAAATTGGTACAGGAGGTTTTAATCTATGTATATGTATGAATAAGTTGTAAAACCTATACAAATTTGTTATTTCCGTGATCGCACCGACCCAAAGAATAAAGTAGACATTTGGGGCACACAGTGAAATCTAAGGCCCCTTCCACACTCGCGTTGCATTTCACGTCAGAGTTTGATCAGGGTGCGATCAGGGATTGGTCAGTGAAAAACGCACATTTTGCATCAGAGTGCAATCAGTTTTCAGTCAGAGTTTGTTCAGTGTCTCAGTTTTTCACGCACGTTTTTCACGCGCAGACTGAGCTCTATCTTTTCTATGGCAATTGATGCGTGAAAAACGCATTGCACTTGCATTGCACTTGCAAGTGTCTCAGAGTGCAATGCATTATTGATGCATCTCCATAGACTTGTATGGTGTGTTTTTCACGCGCGTGACTTGCAAAAGTAGAGCATGTCGAGATTTAGTCTGAAAAAGCAAGTCTGAAAAGACCCATTGGTTACAATGGGTCAGAGTGCAATGCAAGTTCTGCGTGTCAAAAGCATGCGCAGAAAACGCGCGTGAAAAACGCAAGTGTGAAAGGGGCCTAAGTCCACATGAAATTTTCACTGCATTTGGAGTTTTTTTCCTGCTTTCCAGTACACAGCATGGAATACTAAATACCATCACAATGAAGTTCAATTTGCTATGCAGAAAACAAGTTGTCACCGAGCTCTTTACGTGTAAAAATAAAAAAGTTATAGATTTTTGAAGATGTCGAGTGAAAAATGGAAATGAAAAAACAAAACAAAAAAGGGCCAGGTCGTTAAGGGGTTAAAAAGTGAGGATTCTAGGCCAACCCCTCAAAAGTTGGTAATTGATCAGAAATAATGCTGAAATGTAATATTTCTGTACTTTCTGTTTGGACAACATTCCACAAAACTAGTCCATACCAATGATGTGATTGGGGATTATCTTCTGCCCCTGGATAATGTGGCTATGTTTCTATATCATTTTGTGCAGCAGTACTGCAAAAATAAAGCAAGAGTGACATCTCAATATTACTCCTGATAGAAACTGCTAGCGTCAACTATCCAGTAAGTCAGTCTGACTCCAATGAGGAGAGGGAGGGAAAGATGAACAGATCTTGAAAGTGGAGACAAGGAAAAGGAGCCTCATTGTACACTGGTAACCACTGGATGAAGGTCATGGAGTGAAGCCAGGACCTTAATGTCTTTAATATCATTATCATGACAGACAAGTTACCTGGTTTTCTGTACATCTATATTATATGTAAAGGTCTCAATTACAGAAATTTACATATACAAATATATCTATTATTATAGGCACTATGTATTTTTTTTTTCTGTATTAAAATCATCCAGATGAAACACAATAGCAGATTTTTTTTTCGGATGAGTTTGTGAATCTGCTACAATGATAAATTTGTTTACATACTGTTTATGGATTTGTTTTTCAAAGAAAATTGCTTGAATAAATGTGAAGCGTCGGAATTAGTGCAGAGTTTTCAGTATCCCTTCCACAGAAGCCTAAATATTGGCTCCAGCTCCTGCTGTGCACAGCAGGAAAGTCCATGGACCAGTGAAGCCAAGAAGTTACTCAGGAGAAGCTTCGCTGTTCAAGATGACTCATAATCCTGATCTGTTCTTCTGAACTTATTAACAGGATAAGTCTCCGCTTTGGAGTCAAAAATAGAATTAACTTGGGATTTGGTTGTAATTCAAAAATGGCATTGAAAAAGAGGCAGGATGCACCTACTAAACTCTTTTATGTTGCATGTGTTTAAGTGCAATGTAAATTTATAGAGAACAGCATACAACAATTAATTCTTATACAATCTGGTAGCATCTACTATTATATTTTGAGAAAACAACTTGTCAATATGTTAAATTATGTTGTGTTGTCTTCAACCAGGGAGAAAATCGGGCCAAGATGTAAACTTGCAAAAGATACAGCTTGGTGCTGCTCCCAAAAATTGAACTATAAACCATAATATATATGCTTGAGTTAATACCAGTAATAAATAAAGTCAGGCTAAGCTTTTATAGAATAGGTATACTGGAAAATGAATACATTTATTAATGAACAAAAAATATTTTTAAAGTACATCAAGTCCATAATACAATGTAGGAACAGCGAACAGATAGGAAGGGATAGTCTTGTGGCTGACAGTACTTAGTGGGATTAATCACTTACTGGGTTTAGATATACTGTTCATTTCTGCTGCCACTAAAGTTGCTGCCTTCGATTTTTTGGGTTCTGCTGGGTTTTGTGGTCTGTGTCTGGTGCATTTGCATCATCTGGCATCTCACTGAATTCTTTGTGCATGTTGCCTAATATTTTTTGAGGGGAACCTTCCCCTTTAGTAAGTGTGAAATACACTGTACTATAATTGCTAGAATACTATTATATTCGAGTCACCTACCCCTGTGGATAGTATAAATACACTAGATGGAATTTTCGAAGCCACTTTGGCCAGACTTAATTTTTGGCAAAAAGTGCCTTCAGGCACATTTATGAAGGTTGTTAGACCAATTTTTTCAAACTTATCTGACAAAGGAGCATGGTCAGGGGAACATACTCTCTGTGAACAGTTTGGTCTCTCTAAAAACAGGTCTAAAAGTAGAACTCAACAATTCTTAAAATGCTACAGACTCATCACTGCCGCAGCAATGTTAAGCTCTACACTGTTGGAGCCTGTGACAAATTAATGAATTCTCATCACAGCATTTTCTACCTATCAAAATTTGCATGTGGAAAAATATTATTTTGGGGAACCTTCTTCTTTAGTGAAATGCACTGCAGTATCTGTTATTTTATATCACCTTCCCCATTAGTTAGTGGGAAATATACTACCCAATCTGCCTGGTTATAACTGCAAGTTAAAAAATATTGTATTTGGGTCACCTTCCCATTTAGTGAGTTCAATTGCTTGTGGAATTATATTATATTGTGGTCACCTTCCCTTTTAGTTAGTGTAAAAACACAGCATTGTCTATCTGTATTGCAATTGAATGTAGGATAATATTATGTTTAGGTGATCTTCTCTTTTAGTTGGTGTGAACATCACTGCATTATCTGTCTGCATAAAAATGATTGTTAAACAATATTATATTGTGGTCACCTTCCCCTTAAGTTAGTGTAAAAAATGCAGCATTTTCGGTCTGGGTGCTATTAACTATGGAATAATATCATACTGAAATCACTTTTCACTTTAGTTAGTTTGAAATACACAACATTATCTGCCTTGATACAATTATTCATTGAATAATTATATTGGGGTCACCATTTCTATTAGTTAGTTGGAAATGCACTGCATATGCATCTGCTTGGCTATAATTTCCTGTTGAAACATACGTTTTAGGGTTGTCTCCCCATCTACAATAAAAGAAAGTTTCTTCATCAGCAGATGATCAAAAATATTCCTTTATTTAAGCCATTCAATCCATAATAAGGCAAGGAAAATGGAAACGATAGACAAGACTACATGTTTTGTCCTATGGACTTAATCATGTCTTAGACAATGGCATTGGCAAAAAGGTTATCAGATGTAGCTGCAGAGGAAGGCAGTTGTCTTCCACATAATCTCAAGTGACATCTTAGTCAGCCAGCCTGGAATTGGTGGGTACTTCAGACACAACACTTACTCGGTATGGCACAGGAAAAGACTCTGAACCCTCAACTGGCCTTAATATGCATCACAGATATACAGCTCTTTCTGCCAGGGAATTACTGGCTGCTGATGCCAACTCTCTTCTGCTTTACATTCAGGACTAGCTACATTCAGGGATAATGCCACCAGGCTGATGGAGAAAGTGCTAAGACATTTGTGGATGATGTTGATGTTGCTGATTTTTCCAGGGCAAGATGTAACTTTACCACCTTCATCAGTGGATGAGAATGGCAACACTTGGATCAGCCAGCAGGGTGGCAAAACTACAGTCAAATGTGACTTGGGTAGACCCCCTTCTACACCTCAGTCTAAGGGCCGTTCCACACTTGCGATGAACTCGCATCACACTCGCAACGCATGCTGCTCGGATCGCACGGCCAAAACGCTGCACACCAGGACTGAATTCACATTCGCGCCATGTGATCCGAGCTGCATGCGTTGCTAGTTTGATGCGAGTTCATCGCATCACACTCGCAAGTGTGGAACGGCCCTAACTGTTGCCAAACCGATGGGGCTACAATCGACTATCAGGGCAGCGATGGAGGTCCTGAAACACTGGTGGGGGTAAAATTTTTTAAGTGGTAGTGTGTGAATTTTCATAAAGTCTACTAAGGAACCAAATTTGGTAGAATGGTGGAATAGTGTCTAAAAGGTGAGGCATCACCAACCAATCACAGCTCATCTTTCATTTTAGCAGTGCTCATGAATATTTTAAAGGGGAGGTGTGATTGGTTGCCATGGGCAACTAGAAATATTTTGACTTTCAAACAGCTTGATAAATCTGCCCTTGAAAGTTGTACACCTCCCAGCCACCAGCACCTTTTCTCTAGCATTCAGGGCTCCTCCACCTCAACAACCCTTTTGTGTATGCATGCTTCCCTTCCCCTTTAAATTATACAAATTCTTCTCAATACACAGCTAGGCCACATAAGAGCTGATTTCCATGGGTCTGTGTATGAGCTGACTGTTCAGAGCTGTGAAACCTAGAACATGTCCAGGGTGAAACTTGTGGGGGTGCAGAGGGTGGGGTCACACCCGGGCCCACGAGGATTAGGGGGCCCATAAGGTGTCACTTTCCCATATGAGAAGACTAGTGCAATAAACCATACATTATAGTCGGGGCCAGACTTTGCACTGGGGCCCATCAGTTTCAAGTTACACCAATGAACATGGCCTATTCATGGCCATGAGACAGTCTTTTTCTGCTGTGATTTGTGTGCACTTGTTAATGTGCAGGTAGTAATAGACAGTATAAGTAGATCTGCAGAAATGTGATTTGTTAGATATTAGAAATAATATTTTTATTCATATATTTATCCATATTGTACTATTTATTCCATCTCACTGTATCGTTTGGTATGCTTTTAACAGATCTGATTTTGCATCCTGTTGTATAACAGAATAAATATATAATAATATGCTGCCATCTCAATAATTTATACTGTATGAAAAATGCCGTTTAACATAATGACAAATAGGATTATTCATTCCTTTCCAATGCTATTAAGCTGATTTTACCATTGTATCAAGCTGTGATATTTGACATAAAAATAGCAGTATGCGATCATTTATAATACTCATAAAATCATCTTCATCTATGAAAACTCATTTAGTAAAGAAAGACCTCTGTTCAAAACCAAGTTTGAGTCTCCTTGCTGAGGTGCCCGATGCTTCTAGAGATTGAATTTGAAGTCAAGATGTATAATATTATCCTGTACAAAATCATACATTTCTGAGTTAGGGTGAATTCACACTAACGAGTGCCTGACATACCGTAGCATGTCGGGCACACGACGGCCCATAGGAGAGGAGGAGAGCGCTACTCGCCCCGCCCTGCTCTGCACTGTACTGCTCCGTACCACGTTGTGCGCCCATCGCCGGCCTATGGGGGACGTATATATGGTGGCCGTATATATATGTCCCCCAACGGTTGTGTGAATTCACCCTTACTCCCATGCATAAAGTATACTGCTTTCCAGTATACTATACAGTATACAGCTATCCATTTGTTTTACTTCAGTGGAGAAAAAGTTTCACCCACACATAATGGTCAAAGCAATACTAAAAGGACTACCTCTTAAAGAATCCTTTGCTCATAAGTTAAACTCCTTTGTCATAAGCCTTGAGCTAGGGTTAGAAGCAACGTGGACCTCTCTGATTTCTTCCTCCTGGCCCGAGGTACTAGGCAGGGCTGCCCACTATCTCCACTCCTATTTGCCCTAGCTATAGAGCCTCTTGCCCTGGGAATCTGACCATTTGTGGACATACACAGGATTACCCATGGCTACATAGTCAAGAAGGTATCCCTATACGCAGACATTGTTCTTGTATATCTACAAGATGCTGGCCCTTCCGTTTCTGATTGATAGTTTTGGATCCATCTCAGGCCTTGGGGTCAACTGAGATAAATCTGTTTTGTTTTCCCTCTTAGACATAGATTCAACGGTTATGTCGTTCCCAGTCCCCCTCCAGGTAGCCTACCCTGAGCTCAATCCCGTGTTGTGGATATGGATTCTCATCTGCATACTTGGCCTTCCCTTCCCCACTCTCTGTAGGGTCGCATTAACATCTTTAAAATGATATTCCTTCCTAAATTCCTTTACTTGTTTCATGCCTTTCCGATCTTTCTCCCGAAGAGCCTGTTTAAATGCATTGACGGTATTTGCTGCTCATTCTACTGGAGGGATGACACTCTTTGATTTAGCCTCACAATGCTTCAAGCCCCAAAGGTCGTAAGGGCTCTGGTGGGTCCTGATATACCTGTATAGCCTCCCAGCTAGTGTATATCCTTTCGTGGATTGACATTGATAGAGGTGTCAAAGCCACTGCCCTTGCTGGTGCTCTCATGGGCTCCTACCAAGCTACTACTATTCTGCTTTATAGTTATAAACCCCCATCTACAGTACCTTTTCTGCTGAGGGTTGGTTGCTGTTCTGTTAAGTAAGGAGTAGGGCCTAGTTAAGGTGACTACCCCAGTTCTTCTTCTAGGACTCTGCTATAGTTGAACCCTTTGGTTGATCCACTTCATCTTGCTACCCAGCTACCCAGTTGGACTATGTGAGGGGGTGCTCTTAACCTTGGATTCAGCACTGCTCTCCTATGGGGAACTAAATGAATGGTTCCAACTCCCTACCACTGCTTTTTTTCCACTGCACCCAACTGTGCCATGCCATCCGGGCTCAGTTCAGTTCCTTCAACCTGACAAAAAAATTCACATCTTTGTAGAAACTATTTGGTGCTCCGGATCTCCCTACACTATTCATACTCTCTTGCACTCCAGTCATGATAGGCCCTTTGAAATGGTCCTGTTGAGTTGGAAAGAGAATATTTCAGACTTGTCTGTTGTAGACTGGAAGCATCCTTCTTTGATTCTGTGGTGAGTGCTAGGAATTTTCTGATTCAGGCAAAATGTTTCCCTTGTATCTTTTATACTCCTGTAGAGCTCCATCATATAGGTGTCATGGAAAATGATACTTGCTTCAGCTGTGCTGCTAGTGGGTCCTTTCTACACTGTGTTTAGTCATGCCCTAGAGTGCAGTTGTTCTGGTAGGAAGAAGTGGACTTTCTCAATCTCCACTTTGACTTCCCCCATGTTCTGTCCCCATTGGTCTGTCTCCAGTGTATAATGAATGAATTGGTATATGGCCACTATGATAAAATCTTCTTCCGTTTTGCTCGCAGCTGTGCCTGTAATGTGGCTGTAATGTCATGGAAGGGGCAGGAACCCCTACACTAAAGCTGTTGGATTATCCTGATCAATAAGTTTTTTCCCCATTGCCGTAGTTTATATTCACAGATGTTGTCCCCAAAAATGTAATAATAATAATCTTTAATTATAAAGTACTGCTATTCTGAAGTGCTTTACAATTCAGTGGGGACATATACAAATAAAATAAGACATTATAGTACAAACCAGCATATGGAACAATTTTACTGCCGTATCATACTTCTGTATTTTTAAAGTTTTGGGGCTGTAGTTCCTGCGGGGAGAAAGAGTGTATGTTGTGGTTGCATGTGGAGTGTATAGTTGCGGTGCCAGGACTTAGTAATAAGACTGCCTCAGCTTCTTACTGATTCTTTGGATCCTGATGGCATATACTATGAAACTATGGTCGCCACACTGTTGTTCCATTACAATTGTTGTAGATTTTATAATGAGTTTGCGCCAGAAAGAACAGATGTTTCCGACTATCCCGACTAGTCCGTTTTTTTTTTCACAAGGGGGCATGGCCTAACATTTTAACATTATCCGTCACATTTATGTGTATTTTGTCAACATTTTTAGGTGCGAATTGTGGCGCGCAATAGACCAGGGAAAAAAATGGTCAGAAAGCAAAATTAAGGCGCAGTCCATGTAAGATTTTGGCGCACATCTCATTGATGTCGGCATTTTTATGGCGCACGATTGATTAGTTCCGACTACCCATTAATTACTTACAGCCGTGCACCACTTTAATACATCAGGCTGTGCTTTCTGGAGACTGATCTCCGATGCCGACAGTCGTGCACGCGCCAGAGTCTGAACACATTGGGGGGGGGGGGTGTATTAACACACTTGCGCCACAATTCTGGTGGTTTTGCGGCAAAAACACTGTGTGAAAAGCCTTACACCACATTTATCAAGGCCTTTGAGACCTGTTTTTAGCCATTTTCAGACTTGTCCGACTTAGGGGCATGGTCTGTTTTAATGTTCCATGCGCAAAAATTGTGTCGCACAGTTTAGACCACTTTAAAGTAGGTCTAAACTGGAAACCAACAGTCTTATCCTGCACCAGATTCCTTAACACAGTGATAAATCTGGCGCAGAAAATGACTAGGGTTTTTCTTCCACTTAACTGACGGAACCTGGGACACATTGATAAATCCCCCCCCCCCCCCATGGCAACTAATGACAGCTCTCCATTAAAATATCCATGAGCACTGGTAAAATGGAAGCTGAGCTGTAATTGGTTGCCATGGGCAACTAAGAATATTCTGACTTTTAGACAGCTTGATAAATCGGCCCCAATATGGACCAAACCTTATACTATAAAGTAAGTTATATGGCCTACCACTGCTGAATATCCATTCTATATTGAACAAAGCTAAGACTATAGTCTGGAACAGTGCAATGAGAAGGATGTGTACAGATAATATAAGTTTCGAACAGCATTTACTCACTTTTGTTATGAAAATAACCAGTTTAGTGACTTTTCTGAAGGCTTTGACTTTTAAAACAAGACAAATAGACCCCTGTTATGTAGATGTAAATTTTACAGTCTGGTACAATTTGCAAAGGTGAAAGACATTACTATGCAGATGTATTCGACACAGGTAGTCTGCAGCGTTTCCAAATGAATAAAACTGCATGCAATGGAGGTCTGTATTTTAAAAAGGGAAATATTTCTATAAATAGCCATTGAGAGAATTTTCATGTTACAAATTACTTAGGATCCGGAGCAAACCTGTATCACTTACTTGTTGGGTAGAAGATCAATATAGCTGCACAACTTGTACAAATAAGGACACATCTCATGAAGTAGCTGTTAAGGGAGTTGTGAATGGCTGCTTTCTTCTAAAAATGAGCTTCAGCAGTTCACAAGTTGTATCTAATGTTGCTGTTCAGCTTTGTTAAAATAACACTGACTAGCTGTTGTAGTGCTGTTTTATGAAAAAGCAGCCACTGTGTATTCTCATTATAAATGCTAAAAATTGCACAATACATATTCCCCATAGTATGATACATTTGTCTGTTATGTTCCCTTAAAGGGGTTCCCCAGTGACAACTCAGTTAACCTCTATCCACAAGGGTTAGATTTTATGCCCAGTGATAGGACCACCTGTCAGGCACCAGGGGTAGAGGACCCTCTGGACCACGCGGACAATGACGTAAGCCGACACCTGGGAGTGAAGTCTAAGTGGCACCCGGTTTTCACCAGAGCCCGTCGCAAAGCAGGTTGGTCTTGCTGCACCGTGTTACCACCAGGTTGCTCCACAGGTGCCACGTTGGCAGAAGTGTGGTCAGGGAATAGGCAAAAGGGTGAGACAGGCAGCACAGGATCAGAATTGGGGACGTAGCAGTAGGTCAGGAAAGGCAGCACAGGAACGAAGTCAGGAACAGAATCGAGGTCACAACGGGAAATCAGGATAATTGCAAAGGGCACGGAACAAAGCATTTTCACAGGCATAGAAGCACAAAGATCTGACAGGAGACACAGGAAGGGGCTGGAATTTAAACAGATAGGGTGGCCAATTATCAGCGGGATACTACCAGGTCGCTCCACAGGCGCAACTTTGCTCGCGGTGGTGGCCAAAGCAAGGTACAGAATCGTGAGGTAGGGTTGTGGTCAGGCAAGAGGTCAGCACAGGCGGCACAGGAGCGTAATCTGGGATGAGGCAGAAGGTCAGGACAGGTGGCATAGAATTGAAGTCGGGTATAGGAATCAAGGTCACAATGGGAAATCACAATAATCGCAGGAAGCATGCTGGGAAGCTTTCTCAGAGGCACAAAGAACCAGCAGGGGACACAGGAAGGGGCCAGGAATTTAACAGGGAAGGCGGCTGTTCAGCGCCAATTATCATCTAGCTGGCACTTTAAATCTCAGAACACAGGCACATGTCTAGGAGGTGGGGACGGAGCGAGGGGACCGTGACTAGAACAAGGGAAGGTGCGTGCTGTCGAGGGGCTCCAGGGGCGTGGGGAGGCACACAAGTGTGCCTGTGACCCGGAACATGGGTGACACAGTGACAGCAAATTTATGATTGCTGAGGGTCCTATCACTGAGAACCGCACTTGTCAGTTAGCCCATGTCCTATGGATAGTGGATAACTTGTTGTCACTAGAGAGACCTTTTAATGCTTCAAAAATGTGCAATCTCTACATCCTACACTTATTTTTAGAACCAGAGTCTTGTCTCCAGATGTCACATCCAGATAAAGACTAAATAAGGGGTACTTTTTCTGTAAAAAAAAAGAATCATATTTAATTTAGGACATATTTAATTAGAAATAAAAAGTATTCTAGATCTCATAACTACTCCATCAACTATTTTATATACAAATCCTAAGTCAGAGTCTTTATATACATACAGTAGATTTTGCTTCATACTTTTACTTGTTCAGCTATATGCTTTGTCCTTATTTCGTTTGTATACTCAGCCAGACACCAGCTCCCTGATCCAGCACTGATTCTCTTTGCACAGGAGTGCAGTTCAAATAAAAGAAATATCAAATAAAAGTCTAAGTAAATAATTTTTACCCAAATGAATTCAATGTTATATAAAACAGCAGCAAATAAGCACATACTTCAAGACATGAAGACAAATAAATTAAATATTCAATAACAAACGCTATATGAGCACAAGGTTCAATACTGGGGAATACTAGGGCCAAAACAAATGAGATATTCAATAAAACAACAGTAGATAAGTGCAAACATCAATAATGCAACTAAAACAAAAGATACAAGTTAATTAAGTTCCCAAGATGAGATGAAAACCATTAAGGACAATCACATCTTCAAATGCTGGTTTTTGCCTTTGCTTTTATGTTTATGTTTTAATATACGGAGCTAATGTAAAATGTCTCTGATGCTAAGGGTAAACCTAATTCAATAGAGAGACACGTTGAAGTAAAACAACAGTTCAAAACGATACACACAGGATATTGCTGTAATAAATAAGTCAGAACCAATAAACAGAGAAGTCTCTAAAGTCAGTAAATTTCAAGCTTTTAAGAAACGGGTCTGTAAAATCAGGCAGGCTTTATAAATGCTGGTTTGTCAGTGGAATATGAGACCAAATGCTTATTGATAGGTCCTATTGCAACTGGTACTTATTAAAAAGAACAAATCAATCAGTAAATAGGATGTCAATAGAATAGCAAAAGGATAATTAGCATCTGATATTGCCACAGTATAAGAAAGGTCTGCTATACCAAATTACTCAAATACTTTCTTCTTGTAGTACCTCTTAGTGTTGATGCTCAAATAAATGACAATATACATGGCAAGATGGAAATTAAAATGGCTAACTTTACATCTTCATCTCATCAGACCAGAGAATCTTATTTAATAATAAAAATTATAATTCCTTTATTTATATATATTGCACACAGATTACGCAGTGCTGCACAGAGTTTGCCAATTAAGTCCCTGTCCCCAATGGAGCTCTCAATCTAATCAACCTACCATTTCTTGTAGTTTGGGAGTCCTTCATGTGTTTTTCTGCAAAACTCTATGCTGGTTTTCAAATGTCTTGCACGGAGGAGAGGCTTCCATCGGCCATCTTCCTACTGCATCTCTGAAGCTCAGCCACAGTGATCTTGAGGTTCTTCTTCAACTCTCTTACCAAGGCTCTTCTCTCATGATTGCTTAGTTTGACTGATCATGGATCCCCACTGTGCTCTTAGGAACCTTGAATGCTTTTGTATTCTTAGCAAGATCTGTGCCTTGTCACAATTCTGTCTCTGAGCTCCTTGGGCAGTTCATTAGAGCTCATGATTCTTGGACTCATATTCTGGATGTATAGATGACTTGGTGCATTGGGGATGAGGTGCTCCTTAACTTATCTCACTCAATTTAGTTTGCTCAATCACCTCTCACCTTTTCTACACCTGGTTTTTCTACAACCTCATCAGTTTTCTATTGTCTTCTGTTATCCACATAAGTGAGAAAAATAGGACATGTTTCATAATTTTTTCCACCAACAACGGACCAGTAAAAAAACAAAGCCAATGTGAAAACATCCATAGAAATCAACGACTCTGTGAGGCATCCGTGGAAAACACTGAACCACGGATGTGAAAAACAAAGCCGATGTGAAAGAGCCCTTGCTGAGATGTCTTGATAAGAACAGAAAGCTTCTTTTGGCATACACTTAGAAGAAATGTAAACCGTTCCAGTCTGTACAAATAATATTGACTATGAGGAAGTGGCACAATTCTTATGCAATTAGTAAATCCTAAAAAGTGAAATGCATAGTAGTGCCCATTCACAATTTCCATTCTTGTATGAATAAATAATGTCCTCATAAATATCCCAGTTCACATAAAACAAACCATGAAGACGATTTCAGATTTTTTTTACACTCACTGCTCACTCTGAAATGGTAATAAGCAGGACTGCAATAACATAAACCCAAAGACAAGAAATATATCGTTAATGTCTTCATTTCACAGAAGGACTGAATATTATACTAATAAATTATTTCTTTATTCAATTTTATTAGACAGTCTTCTGCCTTCAAAATATTACCCGGCACTTTTCATAAATTTCCATTTACGAGACACTTCCTCAGCAAGTAGCAATGATACATTTTGGCAGCATCTAGGTTAGCTAGGAGAAGTAAAGGTCTGTTCCCAGAGTGCTTTGTGCTTTTTTTCAGTAATCTTGGCTGTTCTGCGTATTTCAATAATAAATCCACAAACATAATAATGACTTTGATGCCCTAGTTGTTGTGGTTCAAACATGCATATCGATTAACATGTGCCGGATGCAAATGAAGGCCCCACTATCAGTGAATACAGAGAGCTCTCTAAGAGGGATTTAAAGAATCTTTTCTACGTGCCTTTTCAGAGGATGCATTCCTTGTAGCCATCTGAGCTCAATGTAATTTGAAGCTAGCAGGGTTTGACTAATCCATACAAGCAAATAATTAAAACAAGTCTGGTATCATCCTATAAGCCTCTTTATGTGATACTCCTGTAAATAAAGAGAAAAAAGGATCATTCCTCACAAAGGATTTAGCATTATGGGACATCTTAACTTGTAAGGATGTATCTGTCTTACTGATTTCCTATTCCCTTTCACTGACCAGTGGACGATATCATGCGGATCACTTGACACTGGCTACCCTTTTTGTTCTCTGTACTGGAAGAATAGGACAAATCCAGGATGAATGTAGCAGCTTGTCTGGATTCACATATTTGTGTGCAGTGGTAATCTGCCTAAACCTACATGTAGTCCAAACAGGTAACATAAGAAATGCTTGTCCAGACAAAAGCAAAAATGAGCATAGCAGAAATTCAGGCAGTATATTGTTGGATTGACACATGTATATTGCCATGCTTCTAAAAAAATTCAGTTTGGCAATTGTGGGGTTCACCTATATTAATAATAATATTTTTTTAATGCTATCATATTTACTGAGTTATACTCAGTTATACTGAATATTTACCTCCCTACCTCAGCTCCTCTTGCTCAATAATATGCAGATAGGGGGTATTTCACTTATTTAATTCACCAGTTATTGTAAGGTAAAGCCAGGAATAGAGGAAAGCACATAATAGATGCTAATTTTTCCATTCTACCATATCTATTTGTTGTCACCTCATCTGGTTTTGTCTTACCATAACTTTCACAAAAAAAGTGTGAGACATGCAGACATGAGACCACAATGGCTAGTGAGTACAATGTATATAGCCTGACTATGCGACTTTCTGTCCATAGAATGGTGTAATGTGGATTAAACGATGAACTAATTCTCAATAAGAATAACAGCAGTTCTTCAATATATTGTTTGCTAACATACACAGTATATATAACAGTGACTGCTGAATTGGAGTCTATCACCTGCACAGCTTTAGTATCTCTAGAAAACATGTTCAGATAAACCCAACTGTGAAGCAGCAAGTAGAAACATTGGACTAATAATTAGAACTTTCAACTGAAAATTAGGCTAATTGATACATGGGAACTGCAGGCATGGATCTGACATAAAATCAGCTTATTAACGTTATCAAGCTGGCTGTTAGAAGTAGTTATTTCTGTTTTACAGATCCCGAATATGCACTATATGCTGTAGACTATACACTTGCTATTCATTCTTATTAGTTTTATTACTGTTCTCATTTATGAGACTGTTAAGGCGAAATAATTAAGGTTGTGTGATAGATGAATATATCAACATAATATGTTGCAGTAGCAAAAAAAAAGGAAATCATGTAATAGTATTCCTCAAGTGGTAATTAGTTCTAAACAGTAAAAGCATTGATTCTAAGTGCTATTGCTATCATTATTTCTGAATGATGGCAGTATCTAGTATCTGCTTGCTCATGCACAGCAGGAGACTGTTCTCTGGGAGCTGCTGCCTGCATTAGAGGCTGACTCACCATCTTATCTACAGCTTACAATAGCACAATGCCTTCCATGGGAGTGGAAGAAACCTAACATTTGATAACACAGTAGAACCACTGTGCCAACCCTCTCTGACAGCTTGTTCGATAACCAGTGTTTAAGCCTTGATTTGCCTTTTATTAGTCATTTTCTCCATTAAATATTCATTGTAGAATGTGACTTTGGGTATAATACAAGCTTTTTTTGATAGAAATGTGGGAAAATACTGAAAAAAATAGTCTGTACTGTGCCAATGTTTTAGGTAGGTGTGGAAGAAATGCTAAAAAGTAAGATCTCTTCAAAAATAGCATTAATAATAGAAGTGTCCAAAATGCATTACACTCTGGGACATTTAACCCAAACTTGTGGATAGAGAAAGAAGTCCTGGAAGTGATGATAAGGTTCACTCTCTGAACGTTACGTGGCCATGACAGAGTCTTGATCTCATGATCATCGGATGTGCCTGGCTAGTTCCCAAAGAATTGCCACACCAAAAATTTTCTTTTGTTCATTCGTAAAATGTTCTTTTTTTGAAAACATTCTTACTTTCTACCCTACTGTACACATTTATTCCCCAATCAAAATTTTATGTAGGCCTCCTTTGTACCAGGAAAACAGCTCTGACACACAGGCCCTCAAAAAAGATATTTGGTAAATCTGGTAACAGCAACATACCATATATACTCGAGTATAAGCCTAGTTTTTCAGCACAAAAAATGTGCTGAAAAACTTCACCTCAGCTTATTCTTGAGTCACGAGAAAAAAACAAACAGTTTACTCGCCTTTCGAGGCCCCCCTGGCAGGTCCTCTTCTATGTCGCTGGACAGGCTGTATACAACAGGGGGCTGGGCAGGCTGTATACCACAGGAGGCTGGGCAGGCTGTATACCACAGGGGGTTGGGCAGGCTGTATTCCACAGTGATACGGCAATACGGCAAGCAACACAGCTGCATTACATTAAACACTATAACAATAGGACTTGAAGGTCACATCCCCAAAAACTACTGTAAATTAAAGACTTAATTGTGCTCAGGATACCTTGCTTTCTGGCTCTGACAACAGCCTATACAATTTACTTAGAAAACAAGTGAACAGTGTCTTTGTGCGGAGATAATGTTAAACATAAATGACAACATTCACAGTTGGATGAACATAATATAAAGAAAGAGTAAACAAGTAAATATAGGGATTTTGTCAACTAAAGTGTCGATTCTCAGTGGGACAACATATTTTGAAAAAAGCCGGATTCTGAAGGCTATTAATTAGTAGGAAATAGCTGCTTTAGGGAAATTTTCCAGGCTGAAAAATTTTTGATCTGGTACAAGCTGCTCTAACAGACCATAACATATTCAGCATTATGTCTGCATTGTGGTTGTTACACAGAGATGGATTACAAGTGCACTGTGAAATTCTGTAGCTTTCTATGTGCACTTAATGCAATCATTCTGCTCTACCCTATTATTTGTGTTTTACGCTACTGCCAAATGACAGGTAATGCAAAGGACACTTTCCAAGGAACACAGTAATGCTAAATATGGCAACCGAATACAACGAGCATACATTATAATTGTCCATAAACATTGTAGTCAGACAGAGCTTGCTAGTATTTTATTTTATTATAAATCAAACTTTTGTTGTTCAGGGCTGTTAGAGGGTAGACAGTGGGGAAGAATTAATAAAAAAAAGAGAAAGAAAAATTGATTGCTTCCCATAGGCTTTCAAAGATGGCTCCATGATAAACGGCTGCCTGCACCTCGGCTCTGGACATCTTCCCTATTTCACCTATTTACCTATTTATTTCCTCAGTTTTCAGTTAGTTCCTTCCTAAACTCATGGCTCCCACTCACCCTCAGCATCCTTCCATGGACAAGATGTGTGCATTAAAGGAGATCTACCATAGAGGACTATTAAGTACCTCTTTGTCCCATCCCAGTGTGTCCTAAGCTTCATTTATTATACCTTTGCATGGCTGCATTTCTGTAAAAAAATAAGTTTATAAGATATGCAAATTATCCTGTAGTGTTCTGCAGATAACCATCAGGCTCCACTTTATATAATGTCAGCCGCGTTCTGAGAGCCGGTGATATCATCGACTCTCTTTTCATATCTCAGCGACTCTCAGAATGCAGGCACACAAAGATATAAGAAATTGAGCTTGAGACACACAAGGGTGGGACGGAGAGGTACGTAATAGTCATCTACCATCAGGTAATCTGCGGTGAGATGCACAGCGTACGAAATGGATCAGTGTTTGGGCCCTAGGCAGCATTAGAATGTATACCAGACACAGAGGAGCTATAGCATCAAACCACACCAGGATTCAGAGGCACACAGGACCTTATGTAGTTCACAGCAACCCAGTGCCTTAGTGTCACAACACCAGGCACCAGGGCCCCAGCAACAGAAGGACTAAAGCATCCAACTTGGGGCAGTTAGAGCATCAAAACAAAGCAGCTCAAAGAGGCTGTATCAGGCGCAATCAGAGGACCAAGTTGTACAGGAAGCGCCATATCACTCTAGCCCCCCATACCCCTCAACATCGGATGGATTGTAGTGCCAACACACAGCAACATCAAGTGCCCGTACAGATGCATTAGAGTCCTAGCTTCTGGCAGCTCACAGAGCCTGCACCTTGAAGTGAGATGCACAGCATACGAAATGGATCAGTGTGTGGGCCCTAGGCAGCATTAGAATGTCTACCAGACGCAGAGGAGCTCTAGCATCGCACTCGAACCATAAAGCCACAGGGCTTACCTCATCACTGAAATCTGTATTCTTCTATTCTTCACTTGTATGGTTCTTAAAAATTATGTAACCTATAAGTCGGTAACATTATGCCCGACACTATGTACAAAATTGTTTTCCTTATGGGATCAATAAGTTTATTGTATCATATCATAGCACAAATCACAAACAATCTTTACGCTTTACAAGCGTAAAGAGGTGCGCCATGAACAATCGCCCTCTCAGGACTTTATGATAGTATTCATGAATATAAGATTATGGTCCCAGGAGGGCGATTGATCATGGACAGATAGAGATCATATGACCCTTCATCTGCGGCCATTTTAGGGTCAGGAATGTTTGGCTGATGAAATAATAGAGGCTTCATTTTACATGTCAAGAAAGCAGTGCAGAACTTTGTAATAGATGTATTTTGGTAAATTACACAATATACTTACCCCTACTTACACACAAATTACAAAATATATGAGTTAAAACCCCAACTCCTTTACTATGAAAAATAAGTGGCACTGTGATTGGTTGCTGTGGACAATAAAGACAATCTTTCGTTTGGAAAGTTTCATAAATGTCCCCCATGTGCCTATAACAAGGCCATAATACTAGAACATAAAAAGAGCCATTGTCATTACGAAAGCAGAGACACTTAACATTTCCACACAGCAGTAAAGCCTCTTTGGACATTCTTACATCCCTTGCCTCATACAAGCGCTGTCTATGTTGAAATTGCTCAGAACTCATTGTGCTACGCATACGTCAGATGTTTTTTCCAGTCTGTTGATACAGTCCCATCATAGAAATATACAGTATGCACCAATTTGATCTGAGTTGTGCATAAAACTGAAATTGGCAATCATCTTAGAGTGTCAGTTTTTCATGCATGTGTTTCAAGGATGTAGCTCAGAGCTGTAAAAGGCAGATGTGAAAATCTGTCACAACTTGGATGATACTAGGACTACAAAAATGGATGGTTAAATACCACTAGGATAGAAATAGAACTGAAATGAGACAAAATTTCTATCAAAATTGAACATCTTTCACAAGGTAGCTAAAAGAGGCATGGTTTTGCTTATCCCATCCTAGGAAACTTATTTGCATATTTTCCCAGAATCCCCTAGTGCAGAGTCAAAGACTATAAGTCTCCACACGCCAACAAGGAAGCCTTAATTGGCAGTCTCCGTAAGCAGAACTTTTACTTCCCAACCCACAAACTAAAATAGGATGATATGACACTGGCCTTTAGGAAACTGACCTTGTTTTGTACAGATAGGCCACTAATAAGCTGTTAACCTTGTCACTAGCTGGGACCCCCAGAGATCAACTGCAACCTGTCAGCGAGTGTTCATCTTCTCCAGTACCCTGTACAAAAGATAAAGGGTTAAACAGTTCCCAATAAAACAGATAGATTGTGCATATAATACATATAAGTTAGATTATATACTCTCTGATGCCAAAGATGGCCAATAAAAGGGGCATCTCCTCACTAGAATGAAAATTCTCTATTTAAAAAGTAGTCTCATAACCAGACAACCATTACTTCACATGTCAAATTGGCTTTTAATTAAATGTTTGCCCTGCAAATAGCATCAGATGTGATTACCAATGCATTATGTAGTACAATAACACAAGTACTGAGTAAGGTGTTCAAATTCTAATGATAATTATTTAGCAGAGCCAAGTTACCAATAAATTAGACATCAGTGCATTTAAATTTTCCCTTTCATGTTGTTTGTTTTTATGTTTTGCTTTTTTATGTTGTAAAGTATTTAAAGTATTTCCAATGCAATTCCTAAGTGAGAGAAGATTCCTGAATAAATCTTTATTTGTCTTGTAGGGAAATGATGAGACTTTTATTTATTACATCTCTGACTTTTATTTTCCTTGTCACTAAACATGGGATCCTAGCAACAGCACATCTGTACCATCTACTTCATCCCATTGTATTTACTTATATAAACAGAAGGCAATATGAGCAGCAAGAAATCCCCTGGTAAATAACATCCATCAAATGTTTTACGACTTCCCTGGTCTTTGACTCCTTAGGGCTGACTTCTACTCTAACAAATGGTCTCACATTTCGCTCACGACACCTATTTTGACTTGCTTGTATCTATGTACCGCATCACCTTTGGCATACAGAGCAGACAATGAAAAGGCTTTTTTTTATACTGAGTGAAAACAGAATCTTTTTAAAATGACAGAAAGATCTATTGAGAAATGGTGGTCCGTATATTGACAAAGATCTCTTTGACTTTTCTAGCTTTCATCTTTGACTTAATGTAGCTCATCTGTGACTGGGGAACAAAAGTGACCATGGAATTTTTTTTTAAAGTGGCCCTATATTGTAGGCGGGGTCAGCCCAGGTGGGCATGGTCAACACAGGTAGGTGGGGAAAATAAATCATTGGTCATAAATTAGCAAAATACCAGTAAGTGAGGTACCCCTCAAGTTAACACTGGATGACAACACAATACAATATAAAATAGCATAGCAGTTAAATAATGGGACCTTTGGATCAGACATCATCCCCTAAATACAACAGTGGCATGAAAAGTTGCAAAAAAAAAAAAACATCAAAAGTCGCAACATGGACAGGGTGGGGACAAAACTTTCGCCTAAACAAAAATTTGCACCAAATCTAAAATCATGAATTCAAATTAGTTTTGTAAAAAACAGTCTTTGCAAATAATAAATTTGGTTTTCAAAGTGACTATGCCCTGTCCTATGTTCATTCGGTGCAATGGAAAGTCGCAAAACAGCATTTGTACCACAACTGCGCTAAAACAATGCCAAAAAAAGACAATGATGAATTTGGGTTTGGCAACTAATAATAAACTTTACAAGGGTAAAAGTACAAGACCTTAATTTGGTCACCCATATGGTACTTATGCCATTTCTCTGGAGTCTCTAGGAACACCAGATCAAGTGGTCCAATAATATCAGAACTTCTGTGGGTCAGGGGGCAGTGCAGTCATTACTGGATATGTAATGTATGTTCTTGGCACACCCCTCCACTGATGTGGGAGTGGTTATAATGGAAGGGGTTACATACATTAATGACTGTATAGCCCAACTCCATCCACTGAAAGACAGGGCTCTCAATACCCTTATTTCTGCTGAGGGTGGGTCACGAGACTGTGTCTTGTGTACTTAACCTGGTAAATTTTCTCGTTAGTGGTCAACCCCTTTAAGCCAGGAGAGCTGCTTATACTAGACGTAGAGTCCCTAAATGTAACTGCAGTCCCCGAGTTACATATAAGGCTCTTTAGGTTTGTACTTGTAATTCAGGAAGAAAGAAATTGCCCCTGGGACAATTGGATTTTCAAAATTTGGTGCTCTCATAGGAACAGAGATTAAAAATAAAACTTTATTACAGACACCTTACAGCTGATCATTGCAGCCTGGGACTATAGTAAAGGATCCAGAGCCTATAAAGTCTAATCACTAATATTTTTATCTTCAAAAGGGGTTAAAGGAGAAAAAATACCCATTATATCATTATGCAACTTAACCCCTTCACACCAAAGCATGGCTGCCGTCAGACACCACAGACCAAAGCATGGCTGAAGCATGGCATGATAGTGGGAGTAAAAGGCAGTGATAGGTAATCAGTGTTTGAGTTAGTAAGGGAAGGGTTATGGAAGGAAGAGAAGGGAGCAATGAAGGTGTTATAGGATGGTGGATGAAAAGTCTAATTCTAATTCTATATCAGAAATCATATCATAAATAATATCATAAATCACATTTATGAATCCGTCAATAACTTTGTGTCCTTCTGCTGATGGCTCACACTGTATGTATAGGATGGAAGGTATTTTATTATAATTGTTAGTCTAGTGAAGCCTAAAAACGTGACCTTTAAAAACATTTTTATAAGTGCTTATCAGCGCTTTTCAGGGCTTATCAGGTTTATAAGCCATGAAATAATCGTAAATGCTAGCTTATGTCTAGCACTTGCGATTATTTTTCCCAATTCGCTACCTTCACGCCAGGGGGGCATGAAGGGGGATATGGCCAGTGGGAAGTGGGCTATAGTGGGTGCAAGCTGTTCTTGTCCACCCCCCTTCGTACTTTCGCCAGTCGGCAAATTTTTACATGTGAAAATTCTCCAGCTGTGTTTATCTCTACGCCAGGCCCTGCTGGATACATCAAGAGGACTTAGCCTCTTGTTGCATCTGACTGCGATGGAGCAGTGGCTGAGCTATCATACGCTGGCGCACAAGTGAATGTGGTTGCTGTGACATGGCAGATGAGCTTGCACAATTGATTAAACTTGTGCGCTAAGAACCTAACATGTAGAGCTGTAGTCATTGATACACAAAACTGAAGTTAAGGAAATTGCCAAGAAAAGCACTCGGCTATCTCTAGCACTCCCTTAGACAATGAATGGGAGTGTCAATTGGCAAATAAGGTTTATTAAATATTTAAAAGAGCCTGAGGTGCTCAGCAGGAGAGCATCTCAAGCTCATTAGAGTATTTTAAAACCTTTTTTTCTTCGAATTGTGGCCTTTACTGTCTATACTGAAAACAGATTACAGGAAAGGGGGATGGGATGGGCAGGTGAGTATCAATCATCTATCATCAGGGAAACCGATGGTAGATGCCTTTTAAAGGAAATCTGCCAATTAAATTAAGCAGGATAAACCGGGAACACTTACTCATAGATCCAGAAACTTCTTATATTTGTTATCTATGGCCGCCTTAATTTCTAAAATCAACTTTTAAAATTATGGTAACAGCCTCTGGGTGGTGCTTACAGTGGGCCCCTCTATGCTGTAGCTTCACAGGCTGTTACAATGTGCAGGAGCACTTCCCCCCTACCGCTGTGTGCTGTAACTCCCTCTGCTGCTGTGAGACTATATCAGGCAGGGGCAGGGGGAATTGCAGAGGCAGCATAGGGGGAAGTGCTCAGACTCATTTGCATAATTTTAATAGGGACCTTTACATCTAGAAATGAGTAGATCTGGACTTTGGGGGTCAGGTGCATTCTGCGTGACCCAGACATATTGCCAGATTGGCAGCTGTGCAGCTAATTTACACCCCTAGCTACTAGACATGGTTGTGATTGCTCAGGGCAATTCCTGGCCAATCACAGCCATGGCTAGTACTTAGTGGCATCAATTTGCCAGATTGGTGGCCAGTCCCAAACCCTGGACCTGAACTTACAGTTCAACTCTGACCCTAGATGCTTTTTTTTACCATTTTGCTTATTGCAAGTATCATAAAACTATGCTAATTTTATTCTCAGGGATCCTAGGCTGGAGGATATAACCTATATCTGACAATTTCACACCACAGTGTGAAAGGGGACCAGGGTAAAAATATCAATGATTCCAGAATAAGTGGAGCAGCACCTAAATGAAGATACAAACAGTTGTAGTTGGTAAAGGTGGTGAAAGGTCTTCTTTCTATATAGAAAATATTTAGCTCCTCCTCATTTCAGGTTGGCATGCTCCTAAATTTCATGTGAATGCTCACAATCCCAAAGTAAAACCGAAAAAAAATGGTGTAGGCAACAGTTTGGATTGCTGCAAAAACTTCTTAATTGAAAAAGGATAAAATGGGGTACATCAATGCATTTCGAATTATAAAGTCTTAGTCATGGTCTAATGTGACACACAATGGTGATTTAGAAATGCTAACTAATAATCATGTGGCTATGGCTTAGTCATTAGACCATGACTAAGACTTTGTAAGTCGAAAGGTTCCTGGTTACCTCATTTATGAATTTCTATGAAAACCTTTTATAGCCCATGTAAAAAACACATTACAAATTAAAATGTCAAATACATTGTGCAGCTCATATCATTGCCACATATTGAAAGCATATGAAACATCTGACCTCCGAAAACAAACACTTTATACCTGTTCACAAGGCAGCAAGTTCATCTAAACACTAGCAAAAGGATCTTACAATCTATAAATAAAATAACAGATGGTAGTTTAGATTTTCAGAGAACATTACACATTGATATAAAGTCAACGTGTCAGAATCCATTCTCCTATGGATTTTAAATGAACACTTGAAAATGAAATATCAATACTGTACCATATAATGTACTAGCTAATAGCTGTTCTCAATATTCCCTTTTTGTATTCTAAAGGGATATGATACAGGAACATTAACCATATTTTGTCTCCCAGAGTACTGAAAAATGTTGTTTAAAATGATATTGAAAGGAAAGATGGCTTGAAAAGGGTATAATAACTTTTCTATATCTTAGATGAAATGTCTAACTGGTTACCAGCAGCAGAAAAAAACACAAACAACCAAAAGCATATCAATATTAGCAATCAATGGCTGTGACTAATAGAAAGGGGTCTAACTGAGGGTCCCCCCTTTTTTACATCTCTTTGTTCAAAATTGAGAATGAGGGGAGGTGCTTATATGGACAATAAAAAAAAAATGTTATGGTTTTATAAAAAGAAAACTATGAAACTTTTGATGACACATGCATCATGCATCAAACAGATGTTGCCATCTAGAATACCACCGTCTAGGATCTAGGATAACAGTCTCTTAGACGACTCATAGCAAAATCCTTATTACATTCTGTCGTCTGAGTTACTTTTTTATACCGAATTATAAAAAATTATTGAAAACAATTGAAGAAACAATTTAAAAAAAATCTTCAAATAACCCCTTTCCCTAAAACACGTATTAAAAAAGAATAAAAAAAACATGAACATATAAGATATACATGCCTCTAAAAATGCCTGATCTATCAAAATATGAACATAATGATCCCATTAACTGATAAGCATTACAGTTAAAAGTGATCGATCATGGCGTAATACGAATACTTTTTTTCAATGTTTTAAATATGTTTTGAGGTATTAAGACATAACAAAACCTTTATAAATTAGGTTTCTCTGTGATCCCACCGACCCAAAGAATAAAATGGATGTATCACTTGGATCTCCCAGTGAAGGCCATAAAAACAAAGCACAACTACATTTTTTGTCAATTCTTATTTTTACCCACTATACCACAATAATATGAAAATGATTATAAAAAGATTGTTGAAGGGAAATTCAATATGTAAAAGTGTTCACTATACTGTCTAAAGTGTGTAATGCTTTTTTAAGTCCTAAGTAAATCCCCAGATAACACATAGTGATATAAATATTCACTTTACAGCACAGTGTTATCAGTGCAGAGGACAGGGGTAATCTATTTACACAGTTTACACAAGTCAACCCCTGTGTGGCCTGCTCCACCTTTTGTTAATGATATGTAGGGAGGAGCATTCAATGGAAACTACATGCTGGTTGACCAGGAAGAGCAGATTTATAGAAAGTTCTTCTGTAATGCTTGTGCCTGTTTGCTATGGAGAAAGACAATTTTTTCTTAAAATTACTAACAAGGATTCAAGTTTTCTTCATTTCAAGGCCTAAGTTGGACATGGATTAGATCGATCACCATTGGAAGTGGAGAAAAAAATACACAACCAAATTTGTGGCTATGAATATTAAATAACAAGCAGCACTGTAAGAGCTATAAGAAATTTTCCATTACAATTTGCTGTCCAGGAAAATGTTCTGGAGAGACCAAGTGAGGTAAGGATTTACTGTGAACTTTGACCCAATATACTGAATACTTGGTGTATATTGTGTATGTTTAAAGTGAAGCTTAAAACGTAAGTACATTACTACATTTTAAATAATTTTTGTTCTTAAATTCACCTAATATCAGATTTGGATTTTTACTGCTTTTTACTTTTTGCCAATATGACAGTTTGTTTTCTTTAAATTTAAGTATATTATTATTATTATATATTAATCACATATTTTCCATACATGCTAAGGGGTAATAATCCAGCTGGGCTGTAATCCAGCTGGGCAGCATTTGCATGGCATTTACATCTTCTCGACCATGATATTCTTCTGGTTTCCTTTCACCAATCAAAAACATACGGAAAAGTGAATTTGTTTCTTAAAGAACTGGCCACCAGGTATAGGACAGTAATAATTCTTTGTGAACCCCACAGGGGACATAGAAGATGGGAGTCAACGCATCATATATAACATGTACATTGCCCACTGCTTTGTGGTCGATCAGTAAAATACAGCCACTGAACTGTTTTTAATAAAATGACCAAGGTTTCTGTTGGCCTAGGGGTTGACACAAGTCCTGCCATCAGGACAGTGGTCAGACTTTAAAATTTGGCCATGATCCGTTATTAATAGGCTGACCACTGTCTTTTTGCCGTTGACCTGGGAGTTGAATATCTATAGATAGTGTTGTGGGATATGTTGGTTTTACTTAATATAACATATGATGCACAAAGTCCTGCCAGCAGGAAGGTGGTCGGACTTTAAAATTCGGCCAATGCATGGCCCGTTATTAACAGGCCGACCACTGTCATTTGCTGTTGACATATCTATGGATAGTGTGGTGGGGTTGTATGTTATATAACATATGATGGACAGTGTTCACTGCAGCCGTTATTAATAGGCCAACCACGGTCAAGTGCTGTTCGGCTAAGGGTTGGCTAACTATGGAGAGTGGAAAGTGTTGGTTGTATTTTGTATAAGTATCAGGTAATCACTAAATAAGCATTCAGCACTAAGGGTCAGCACTTCTTCACCGAATATGGAGCTGTTTTCTGCATAACATTTTAAGTACATTAGAGTCTCAGCTATCTACTCTGTCCTTTCCAAATATATCTCCTGCATTGCAGATGACAGAACCTCTCTGGGAACAATCTTAATTTCATGAAGTATATTTTATCTATTAGAACACAGTGAGGCAATGTAACATTTTGAGCGGCTCAGAAATGTTTTTTAAACACTGTGGGAATCTACAGATTTGGATGTCAATTGCTACATTGAAAATGTCAATTTCCAATTAGGAGCGCTCTCTGTGCGGCACACAGATAGAGGCCTGAGCTGAGCCTAGAAAGCGGCCAGGAAGAAGCTGGGAATGATTTGGTATTGATGTTTGCTGAGACAAAATTACTCTGTTAAGCGGGTGGATAAAAACAATTAACTTTTCTGCCAAATCAACTGTGGTGTGCTCTCATGCTAATACTAATTGTTTCAGAGTTTTCCTAGAACAGTGTGTTAAGAGGCACGCTTTCTGATAGAGTTTTGCAATGACCTGTAAATATAGCCCTGGGCTTTTAAGATTTTCATTTTCACACATGACTGCACTAGGGAGAAGCTGCAGCAGCAGCACTCTCCTACCTTTTCATTTTATACCTCTGCACTTCAGGTGTCTGACTGTACCATTTTCTGCTTTTCTATTTCATGTTCCTTTGTCATCCTGATGAAACGTTTCATTGCCAGCACCCTAGCAGCTTGGCATTATGGGGCTTGGTATTTGGGATATCTAATTATCAATGATTACCATAGCTCCGCACTGGCTGCTATATTTTATTACTGATGTCTTTGCCTTAGGGAGAAAGGAATGGGATTAATGTTGGCTTTTCCATATATCTTATATGATGAAATAAAGCTTACAGTCAGTCGCATGAATGATTCCAGGCTATTAGGCTTTTGATTATGAGTACATTTAGGTTTGTAGGAAAAGTAAAGCATAAAATTCGATAAACGATTATTGGCTTTATGGCTCAGGCTCTGTTGACATCATAATTGAGCTTTCTGTCAGATGTATATTGTATTTCGCTTTAAGAGAAGGCTCTTATGTATGCTATGTTATGGGCATATTCATTATTGACTTTCCACCAGTGTTTTGGAGGATTTTTCTTTTCCCTTGCTGCGCCTTGTGCACCATATTTATGAAGTGTCAGCACCACTATTTTTCTTTATACAATGTTCACTCCTTTTTCATTTTTGGTTGCTAATTTAGGTGCATCTTGGTAATCCCAAGATTTTTAGCACTTCTTTGATCCCCAAAACTTTTTTGGTGCACAAATCGATGAGCTAAAAGCTGGTCTACCAACTTCAATTTCCCCATTTTTGGAGACAGCTCTATTTCTCTATTTCTGAATAAGAGGACCTTTTTGTTCATGTTATTCATTAAGCTTTTGCTGCACAATCTAGTGTAAATTAGTGTACAATCTGTGTAGCAAAAAACAGACCCTGTGGCAAAATTGATGAATGACGTCCATTGTTTATTGCACAATATACTTTTTATGTGTGATCTCTTTTGTGTGATCAAGTGAACAGAACCCTATGGATATGCTTCACATGTATGATGTGAGCTTTCCTGGAGTAAATGGCAAACCTGGGGCTCTATTAGAACCACATTTATATATGTTTGTTTAATAGTGTATCAAATAAGGGTCATTATTAGAGATGAGCGAGTATACTCGTCCGAGTATACTGCTCGGTCCAGTGTTAGCATACTCGGACCGGCTCGTTGCTCGGACGAGTATCTCGCCGGCTCGAGCATTAAATTAATAAAAGACAGTGAAGAACAGTGTTTACAGTGAAGAATAACACATTACACATTGAAAGAACACTATTCTTCACTTTGCAGGTGTTCGTGCGTGTCTTCCGCTAAGTTAGGAGATGTGCGCGAACATCTGGAATGTGAAGAATAGTGTTATTTCAATGTGTTCTGCACTTAAATGGTCCTGTGTTCACTGTTTTTATTCTATTCTTCACTTTGCAGATGTGCGCGCACATCTCCGAACTTATCGGAAGACATGCGCGAACACCTGCAATGTGAAGAATAGAATGAAAACTGTGAAAACAGTGAACACAGGACCATTTAAGTGCAGAACACATTGAAAGAACACTATTCTTCACATTCCAGATGTTCGTGCACATCTCCTAACTTAGCGGAAGACACGCGGGAACACTTGCAAAGTGAAGAATAGTGTTATTTCAATGTGTTCTTACAAGGAAAACATCTGTAAACATCTGTAATGTGTTATTCTGCACTGTTCTTTTAATGTTTTCTTTCAGTGAAAAAATGCTCGAGTCTCCCATTGACTTCAATGAGGCTCGTTATTCGATACGAGCACTCGAGCATCGGGAAAAGTTTGTATCGAATAACGAGCACCCGAGCAATTTAGTGCTCGCTCATCTCTAGTCATTATCTAATATTTAGCACCAGACCAAAAGTGAAGATAAAATATAGAGTACATAGAGATAAATGTTTGTACAATAACCCAAGGAAACCTAGGCAATGAAATAACTTAAAGGACATCTTCTACCAGGATGAAGGATGGTAATCCAAGCACATTTGCATGTTGGTGTGAGCCCACTCTGGGAGGATCTGCTTTTCTTTAAGCTTTCTATGCCCTTGTTAAAAATCATGCAAATGAGCTTGAGGGACTCCATGCTCCATTAAAACCTATGGAGTCTGGAGCCCCTTTGCCTCATTTGCATAATTGTATTAGCCTTTAAAAAAAAAAAAAAAGAGCAAAAGAAGATACAAAAAGAGCAGATCCTACCAGAGGGGCCACACACCAACATGTCAGTGTGCTTGGATTACAATCCTTGATCCTGGTGGTAGATTTCCTTTAATGTGAGACACTGAGCCAGCTATCCTTCTGTCAAAAGGTATCTGTTGTGCCTACAGAAATGGTCCCACTGACAGCTGTAAAAGGTGATCCATTGCAGACCTATAGCTGAAAAATCTATAAAATAAGGCTCTTTGGATGCAGAATTTAAGGCCTCACTTAGATGGATACTATATGCTGCAACAAATGTTCTATATGCAGCACCTTCTTTAGGCCCCATTCACACAGTTGTGGGGACGTACAGTACAGACCAAAAGATTGGACACACCTTCTCATTCATAGAGTTTTCTGTATTTTCATGATTATAAAACTTGTAGATTCACACTGATGGCATCAAAACTATGAATTAACAGATGTGGAATTATATACTTAACAAAAAAGTGTGAAACAACTTAAAATATGTCTTGTATTACAGGTTATTCAAAGTAGCCACCTTTTGCTTTAATTACTGCTCTGCACACTTTTGGCATTCTCTTGATGAGCTTCAAGAGATAGTCACCTGAAATGGTCTTCCAACAGTCTTGAAGTAGTTCTCAGAGATACTTAGCACTTGCTGGCCTTTTTGCCTTCACTCTGCGTTCCAGCTCACCCAAAACCATCTCAATTGGATTGCGGCCTGTTGACTGTGGAGGCCAGGTCATCTGGCTTGGCACCCCATCACTCTCCTTCTTGGTCAAATAGTCATCTGAAGGTGTGTTGGGGCTATTGTCCTGTTGAAAAATAAATGATGGAACTAAATGCAAACCGGATGGAATAGCATGCTTCTGCAAGATGTTCTGGTAGCCATGCTGGTTAAGTATATCTTCAATTTTGAATAAATCCCCAACAGAGTCACCAGCAAAGCAACCCCACCCCATCACACCTCCTCCTCCATGCTTCATGGTGGGAACCAGGCATGTAGAGTACATTCGTTCAACCTTTTCAGCGTCGCACAAAGACATAGTGGTTGGAACTAAAGATCTCAAATTTGGACTCATCAGACCAAAGCACAGATTTCCACTAGTCTTATGTCCTTATGTGTTCTTTAGCCCAAAAGAAGTCTCTTGTGCTTGTTGCCTGTACTTAGCAGTGGTTTCCTAGCAGATATTTTACCATGAAGACTGCCTCACGCAGTCTCCTCTTAACAGTTGTTGTAGAGATGTGTCTGCTCCTAGAATTCTGTGTGCCATTGACCTGGTCTCTAATCTGAGCTGCTGTTAACCTGCGATTTCTGAGGCTGGTGACTCGGATGAACTTATCCTCCGCAGCAGAGGTGATTCTTGGTCTTCGTTTCCTGGAGCAGTCCCCATGTGAGCCAGTTTCTTTGTAGCACTTGATGGTTTTTGCAACTGCACCTGGGCTCACTTTCAAAGTTTTCCCAATAATTCAGACTGATTGACCTTCATTTCTTAAAGTAATGATGGCCACTCTTTTGTCTTTACTTTCTTTCTAGCCATAATACAAATTCTAACAGTCTATTCAGTAGGACTATCAGCTGTGTATCCACCTGACTTCTGCATAACACAACTGATGGTCCCAACCCCATTTATAAGGCAAGAAATCCCACTTATTAAACCTGACAGGGCACACATTTGATGTGAAAACCGTTTCTGGTGGCTACTTTGAAGAACCTAGAATAGAAGACATATTTTCAGTAGTTTCACACTTTTATGTTAAGTATATTATTCCACATGTGTTAATTACGGTAATAGTTTTGATACTTTCAGTGTGAATTTACAATTTTTATAGTAATAGAAATGCAGAAAACTATTTCAATGAAAACATGTTCTATATATATCCTGTTCATACAGCCGTGCACCGTGCATCCTTATAAAGAGGGGAGAGCAGCACACACCCCTCCTCCTCCTTTCCAGGGCGCCTACCGTGCTATGGTTCTGTATTATACGGTTGTGTGAATGTAGTCTAAAAGCACATATACAGGGAACCTCGGTTGATGTACAAGATATTTAGTAAGTATTAGTATTTAGTATCTAGTAAGTATTAGTAATTTCAACAAATAATTTTTGTTTCTTATGACATTCGGATTTTAAACATTTTGGGTTGACATAGGAACAAGGATTACCAATAAAGCTTCATTACAAAAGTTTAGTAAATGACTGGCACCATCAGAAAGCATCAATAGAGGTCACAGAAATCAGGTCCGTATGTAACTAGGAGTAGTCTGTAAGTCGTGCTTTCTTAAGTTTTGTGCTCTCTATGTACATCACATTATGAAATAAAAAGTTTTCATATGGTTTCAGAGAATGTAACTAGGTATTGGGGCATTTACTAAGGGTCTGAATCACTCTTTTTCGTCGGGTTTCCTGAAAATTACCAGTTTGCGCCGAATTGCCCAAGGTTTTTGGCGCATGTGATTGGATTGTGGCGCATCGGCGCCGGCATGCATGCGACGGAAATTGGAGGCATGGCCATTGGAAAAAAACAGACGGATTCGGAAAAACTGCTGTAATTAAGAAAAAAATGTGTCGCTTGACACGCGCTTACATGCACCAGGAAAAGGTTGGTGAACTCCGGCGAATATTGGCGGACCTTGGCACAGCAGCTACATGCTACATCGGGCGCACGACCTTAGTGAATCGCCGAAAGACCCGAATCCTCGATGGAGAACGCACCACTGGATCGCGACAGGACCAGGTAAGTAAATGTGCCCCATTGTGTTTTATTACATTATTGAAATGCCTTTCTTGCCATTTTCTACGTATACATGTAACATACACAGTAGAGTAACATGAATGCATACATATTTGTACATTGTCGTTATATTTTGGGGGGAGTGCTCCTGCACAGTGTAACAGCTTGTAAAACTACAGCCCAGAGGGGCTCTGGCAACACCCCCAGAGGCCTTCTGGCTCATTAGCATAATTTGATTTTTGAAGGAAGTGGTACGTGTCCCTGGTTTTTTATTTTGATGGTACATTATTGATCCTCTCACTTATTATGTTAGGCCTGACATCCTCCTGTGACCCCGGATTTACTTTTTTGAGTGTTTTTCCAGTTTGTTAATTTACAGGGTTATAACACTAACAAATCTTGTTTGCTCTCTGTTTATTAGGCTCATTGTGATAACATTTACACTATTGGCTTTCAATTTTAAAAAAGGTAAGACTATTTCTTAATGTGTTTTAACTGACAGTCACTAGTTTACTTAAACATTTTATAGGTTTTGTAGATATCTAGTATCGTAGTAAATTTTGTCATATTTGGTCATAATTGTTTGGGTACAAGCATGGCATGGCCAAAAATTTTGACTTCAATCCAATGTAGTTGATAATTTTTATCCCAGCCCCCTGCCATTCTAGGTAATTTTAGCCCTAAATATGCTATTATGCATCTCTACTTTCTCGTGGGGGGGTCCTACTAATGGCATTGATTGTCTAGGCCCATGGGCGTTTGGGGCTAGTTGAAAAAGAGTTGGAGCAGGTGGTGATAGTGAAAGGTCTTCTTAAAATGGATTGTCTAATTTAGAAGACGCATTTCCATGTACCCTCTTAAGTTATTCCAAATTAATAAAAGTACATATTAGTTAAAAGCATGTCTCAATCCTGCCCTACATTACAAGGCCAGTTCATTGAGGTGTATGTTTAACACCAAACTCTTACCGCCAGGGATAACACTCTGTATAACTTAGTGTATGCATACTGTATAAGCGTTATCCCTGTATTTCTAATACTCTTGTTTTGAGTTATAACATTTCTAAAAATATACTATGGTCAGTAGGGCCAAGGCCATCAGAAGGGTGCGCCTCCAATATGTCTCTGTTGGAAAGGTCAATGGTGCTTTATACAAATAAAATAATAATGAATTTTATTTTTTAGCGAGCTGCAAGGAACTAGAATCAGTCCTGAGCCGAATCAACTTATATCCAACATCTAAGCCTTCACTTATTAATGATAGTATGGCCATAGATTTATTTCTAAAACTCAATGGGAGCACTGGAGTCCGAAAACCACAAAATCCTGGAGCAGCACTTATACCATTTACTGGCCTCACTGACAGTGAGTATATCCCACATTACTGTGTATTTACTTTACATGCTATTTCTAGCAACAATAGCATCATATAATGTGCACAGTTATAATGATAATCTGGAAATAAGTACGTTCATTTTAGGTCATTAAGTGAAATAAAAATAGTGCATAAAAATATGTGTATCACCCCAAGACTTACCTTACTTTTAGTTCTTATATTATTTATATAAAAATAGGTTCCTGGGTCTTTAAGGACAATGTCCAACATTAGGAGCAAACATGGCTTTGTTCAGGGGTTCTTCAAACGTAAGAACAGACCTTTCCACCGGAGTGGATAAACATCTATGTAGACTGTCCACTTTCGATGTGCTTTCTTCAACTGAATCTCCCTAATAAAGTCTATCCCACTTAATCCAGTAATGCATAGTACATGGGAAGAAGCCACGGATTGGTGAAACCTTGTGGCAGTCGGAAAGTTTGGCATAACAGCTGTACTTAAAAGCAGGATTTTTATGGATATTTTGTAAGCAGAAAAATAAAAAACCTTGCAATTTTAAGAAAAATGGTCTGCACAATCTGTCCATGATATTCCTAACAAAAGTACTAGATGAAGTTGGAAAGGCTTTATTTGGGAGGTTCAGTTGGAATAAGGACACAGAAAGTGGCTAGTCTGCATAGATGTTAATCCGCTCTGACGGGAAAGATGTTCTTACGTTTGAAAACATTCTTACGTTTGGACATTGTCCTAAAGACCCTAGATGCTATTTTTATTTTTACATGACTGATATTGAACCTTAGGGACTGGTTCATGTGATTCATGTGCTCCGAAGGGGGTGTAGCTGCTGTGCTGGAACTAATGTTGTGAATGATTTCATTGTTAGTGCTAATATATTTGCTGCTCAGTCGTCCCTTTTCTTCACAAATCTCACTTGGAGTTAATGAAAATTGGTGGATCCATAGCATTGAAACAGGTGAAAGCTGGTATCAAATAACTGTCCATGTTTTGGTACCATGGATCGAAGCATATTACTGGCCAATGTCTTCTCTGAACACCAGGGCCAATTTCACAGTAGTACAGACTCAACAGAAAAAGATGTTAGGATCAATGCAATTTTATCTTTTAACATTTTATAGAAAGTTGTCAGATAATATAAGCAGTCTGCATGTCTGCTTTCATTGACATCAGTGGGGTAGGGGAATTCAATTGCTTGTTTCTTTTGTACTTGGCTCCCAGATGAGCCTAGTGACTTTCTCCTATTTTTCCAATTACACTCCAGTAATGTTTGGCCAAATTGAATTTGCAGTTTTATTGGGGAGTTGGTTAAGCTGTTTAGCCAACGCTTATTTAAAGTATATTGTGAAAGTACTGGAAATGGAGAGATCCAAACACATAGTTCAATTCTAGTGGATCTGTTGAGCAATTGCATAGTGGAAAAAAATCAGTACAAGTTTGTTGCAATTTTCTTCATACCATAGCATGTCAGTGACACTTAGCAATGATTTCCTATGGAAAACCTCAGCCACAAGTTCACTTAAGTTTTTCAGGCATGTGCTGTCAGTGTGGATAAAAATGCATGTTATTTGCATAAAAATCTGCCGGAAATATAGATAGGATGAAGTTTACTTTCCTTCTGGGAATATCTGTTCTATGGGGCCAGAAGATTCCCATAGTCAAATTATAGATCTCATATCTATGCTCAGATTAGCATTTTTGGAAGTTTGCTCAGCAAATGTTTTACCACTATACAAATAACTAATACTAAAAGTAAGTTCAGCTTTAATGGCAACTAAAATAATTTGGCCTGTGGCAGGTTAGCACCTATTGACAAATGCCCTATATGTCCTAATCACTGTCAGTTGATCTTTGCAATGAAATCCTGGTCCATTTATGGCCTGTATGGCTCCACGCGTCCGCTTATAAATCGCTACTTAACAGTAACATAAATAATTAGAGGCCACAGTGTAATAGCCCCAGGCTGGGACCCTTCAGTGTCCATAGGAGAAGTACTAATCTCTAGTAGTTGTCCTTTAATCCTTGGATAAACAAAACTGTCTTCACTGAACAAACACTTCTAACAGGCAGCTAATTTTATAGCTTTACCAGACAATAAAAGGAAACCTTTCAAGATTCTTTGGTGTTAGAGACAGAATACAATTTATCTATGGCTGGAGATGCTAAGTGTGTCTGTTTTTCTTCAGGCCGTAAACTGAGCAGAACTTGCTGCATGAATGGAGGAACATGCGTGTTAGGAAGTTTCTGTGCCTGTCCAAAGCATTATACTGGAAGATACTGTGAATATGATGAAAGAAAAAAGTAAGGCTTTGACAAAAATATTAGTGCTTGACTTGTAATTTCAGTTACAGAATGAACAGTTTCTGTAGAGTTGAAAGATAACTTTCAAAGAGTCCTGTAAAGTGAATCTGTCTACTTATACTGGAGATGGAGTCAGGAAAATACAAATAGAGGAAAACTTTGAATGCACAAAAGTATGCGCAAAAGTAAAAGAGTGGACATTGGTTGTCATCCTGTAAAATACAGTTTCTAGTAATTTATTAGCAGGTAAAAGAACAGGGAATTATTTTATTTTTTTTGGTACATTTTTTTAATGCTCATTTATATAATCCATATTTATATGTTCATACACATCACATATACACCCACTATCAAAGTGGTTTATTGTTTTTCCCTTGTGGTTGAAGCACAGTTTTTTTTACCATGATGTTTTGTATATTATCTGAACGAGTTGTGTAATGTAATCAAGCATAAGGTTGGAGAAATCTTATTTATTGGGTGCCAGGGAAATACCAAAAGGTCACTTCTCTTTGGCTATTTAGTTACAAGACTATGACAGTAAACTGAACTTTTGACTGTAATGAAGGAAAGGCTAATTTATGCATCATTTGGATTTTCCTATACACTTTAGGACACTTCATCATTGTCTCAATTTTTTTTACTGTATTTAGGAATTGTGCCATCAAAATCAGGCATGGAGATTGGGTGCGGAGGGGCTGTAGGTTGTGTCGCTGTGCATATGGCACATTTCACTGCTTAAAAGAAGATTTGCAAGAGGATTGCAGTAAGTTGATTTTTGTTTTTCAAAATAATTATAAGATTAGAGTTAAGCAGATCTGAATCACATGGTTCAATAGAAGTTGGGGTCCAGATCATCCCAACCCAAATTTTAACACTACTTTGCAACACTAATGATGACTTTTATCTATATTAAAAGTTATTTTTTACATGTCTATTATTGGATCAAATATCTACAACTTTGAATCCTAGGAACATAATTCCTAAATTTTTAAATGTACAAAAGATAACTTTTTTTGCAATATAAAAGATGTTAGATTGTTGCAGTGTGTCTCTGTGTGAAAAGAGATTCGCTGCTAAAATTTTTTGTTCATCCATGTTTGATGATGGTATTTTAACATAGCAATGTAGAGAAAAATGATGGGAATGGTCTTATGTATATTGATTATATGTAAACTATTTTCTAGAAAAATGGGGCAAAGTAACATTGGAATGTAATTGACAGTATTAGTTTCCTACCCCTTTCTTATCTTATCCCAGGGTCAATAGAAGTAACTTAAGAATCTCAGTTAGTTGCTTAAACAGGCTATTAACATGATATCACTACTGCAGATCAAACCATTAATATCATTCCCACAGATCCTGATAAATAATATGAGCATTCGTTAACATGCCTGTTAATATTTTGGAGAGTGGGTGATGGAAACTGGATATATATGTTGATCACAGCAATTTTCATGTAGAAAACAAATGGACTTCAAACACTGATGACTAGACATGAGTGAATGTATTCCTCAATTCATAAATTCCATACAGATTTGGCAATTTTCAGGCACTGAATCAAATCCAAATATTTTTGGATTCTCTAAAGATAAATGTTGTATCAGGTAAAATGTCCTTTGATTTCAATGGACTTTACAATATTGTTTGTTTGCACCACGTCCATTAGGCTTCCGTTGTTATCGTTTTAGTGAAAACTGAAAATCCAAAAATGTGTAGAAAATTAACAAAAGGGTAATTTTATAAATAAAAATACCTGTGTTTTAGGGGACTAGAAAAGTTAATATACCAATAGCAACTTCTGTTCGGAATAGATTTGTATCCAAATAGATCCAATTAGAAAAATGTATGCAATCATTAGATTTAACAGATGTGTGCGCTGTCCATGCTGTCTATTAAAAAAACGGAACTGTGGATAAACGCTAAGTTCTTAATGGAGTCACTATTACAATTGCTTTTTCATTGCCCTTCAGGTTTTCTTTTGTGTTTTTGACCTTTATTATTAAATAGATCAATTTTTAAAATGAATCTCAATTATATCAATAGCATAAATACCACAGAAACAGAGTATAGGTATGTGCTTATGTATTTATTTTCTCTCTTCACAGACCATACACATGAAGATGAGGAGGTAGAATCATACTCAAGTGGAACAATGTTACATCCATTGACTTTCATCATATTTCTTCTCTTAATTGGAAACTACTTTGGATTTTGCCAATGAAATCTGTCCGATATTAACACAGTGCACAATATACTATTGGTATTGTGATACTTGAGGACATTTTATCCTTAATAGGGATAAGATTTGTAGGATCATGTTCCAGTGACAGCGACTTGTTACACCAAGCTTGAAGAAGGAACCTTTGTAGCTCATGATTATTTATTTACTCTTCCCAAGGAAGAACGTTGTATTTTGATTATATGTTTATTTATTACCTATATATTTAATTTAAGCAAGCATCTAGTAATAGGTCTGCACACTGTATTGCACTAATAAACATTTGCATTTTATTACCCCTACTTATGCTTTTCGGGTATACTCTCCATTACATCAGCCCATGTTTATCTGTATTGTACTGTACATGTATTACTGTATCTCCTTTCATCTGACGTTTTCCATGCTTTTTCCATTTACATACATCATGATTGTTTTCGATACATACCAGTAATTTGGCTGTTATCTTTGACAAAATGAAGGTAGATGATATTACACCTCTGAAAACAACTGTATTCGTCACAAGTGAACAGGACAAGTTGACAAAAAACAGACAACAAAGTTCCCTGACCTATGTGTGACCTGGACTGCTGCCTCAAGATTCTTTGTCACTTGTGTGAAATCTCTGTGTTTAGATGGGAAGAAAGTGACAAAAGACGTTTACATTTTACAAGACTCTGTAGGAAAACATGACCAGGGGTTACTACCTTCCCTACTATCAGTTATCCCAATCATTTCAAAAGTTGGGTACTAACAACTTTTCAGTAGAGTCTTGTATAAAATGACAATACAAATTACTCTATAAATAAAGTTATAAATGACATCAGAAACAATATACAATCATCAGTTAACTAAGAGCTCCATACAATTACATTAACCGTTTTTATATTTTTATATATCCAGAAAACTGGAGTGTCAACCACTGAGTATCTTGCAGCCACTACTTGGTGCTATGTGGGGATGTATTCATGGCTCTGAAATCTGGAGACCTAATAGACTTCCCCTCTGATCCAATGGAAGATACGGCGCAATACGTTCCAAGAATGATTTATTAAAATAAATACATTAAAATATTTTAAAATAAAAAACAAGACGGGTTTCGGACCCGGAACGGATCCTTCATCAATTGTGTTACATAGCCTGAATGTGTATGAGAGACATACCAATATTTTGGCGCGTTAACGGTCCCAAGGCGGGGAATGCCATTCAGGATGATTAATGGATGGCTGATTACATCAATTCAAAAGTTATTTCATCGAAAGAATTACATAGAAAATATTATTATAATTGCAACTTATCAACTTATTGGGTCTCCAGGAATAGAGACCATCCATTGCTATAACCACTATCTACACCGAAATCACTCCCCGGAGGCAGCACTCCGTTCCATTCTATATGCATCTACTACAGAATCCTCTAGTGGAGCATAATGGCTATAAGTTTCCACAGGTCTGCAAGGTGACTTTAATTGGCAAAGCTAATAGGGTCTATGTTCAAGGCAAGAACCAGTCAGCAGGTTACTTACAGTCAGAGACAAGGCTAGGAAGCAAGCTACTACTGAAAGAGAAATATCAGTAGAAAACTGTAAATGGGTGCCACTACTGTTTACAGTGGCAGCTCCAAGAACAGATTTTACTTTTCTACATGGAAAGTCCAGACCAACTTTTCTGTGATATTTGTTATTTGGAACTCCATGTGAGTTCCAAATTTTTAATGCACCCGCAAAAATCTTCAACTACTTGGAGCACACTGGACTCTTGAAGATACCGCAATAACTTACAGTCATCTGGATAATAACTGGACCATGCTTTGTAAAACATAGACTGTGACCCCCTTAATATATTATCATATCCACTAAACACATTCCTTAGATATCAATATTTATATACAGCCCTGGCCAAATTTATTTTTTGAAGAGAAAGTCACCTCTCCTTTTTACTTACACGTTGAGGGAACTCCCTAAAATTTTTTATATGCAGAAAATGGTAATATATTTATAAATGCCCCCTCCCCTAATTTATCCATTTGACCTATTTACTGCATATGCAGCAGCTCCTGGATTACTGCAGTCCTCACTTAAGCCATAGGTAAAAATTAAATAAAAGTGACTTATCGTCTAGCATTCCTGTGTAATTGCCTCTTCTCTTCTTTATTGAATACGTGACTGTTATTTTATTAGTTTTATGGTTTGAATTTTTAGGTTTAAAAACTGAAAAATAGTAATAAATTTTATGTTTTTACATTTTAGCAATATGTCACTGTCTGCAACAAAGTGTTACTCTAAGAAAACATTTCTATAGTGTTTGCCACCTTATCCTGCTATTTTTTAACTGCTAACACATTTTTTGAAAAGAGTGATGGTGGTTACAAGACATAAAAAAAATCTAAAAATATCAGTGTTATAGAAAAATTTCCCATCTACTGAAAAGAATACTTGTTGGTGGGTGAGGAGTCTCCTTTAATGTCACAGAATATGTGTGTGTGGTATTGTTACTGCTTTATGACTACTGTAAAGTGAGAAAGTGTAATGGATTAATGTTTGCTCTATACTGCCATCTAGTGGATGTGTCTGCACAAGTGCAAAAGAGTTTGTCACTAGACCTTTCCTCAGACAGGCTTCATCCTGAAGCCACTAGAGAATAGAACCCAGCTCCACACTCTGAACCAGAGATGGGAGCCAGTCACACCAGGCATGTGCTGAGGGCACTGCTCCCTCCATCTCCAGGTTAGGCCTTGCATTCAGTTTCTGACCTCAGTAAACTAACACAATCACACTCAAAAAAGCCCTGACGTAGCAAGTGAATCTCTCCTTTTCTGTTGCAATCTCTCGTCTTTCTCATGGGGCTGTCCAAGCCTGTCCCGGTCCATGGAAAGAGGACATCCTCATCTTCCATCCCTTACTTTAGACAGAAGAGCGACTGCTGAAGAACGGCTCATCTGCTCCATCCATGACTAATGGTCCCATTCATATTAATGTTACATGATCTAGCCACAGAGTCATCTACCATCTCTCTTATCACATATCAGGCAAGTGTATGCTCTAAAAGCTTGTTTTGGAGTATATGCACTGATTTCTATCTAGGTATCAAAACAGTAACTTCGGTTGTAAAGGTGACGTTCTAATTAACCCTTTCATGGCTGCCCAGTACCAGTACTGGGACAAGAGCACAAAACTAAGACACACCAGTCTCTTAGTAAATGTAGAATCTCCCCTCTTTATTAGCGCTCAGTGGCATATATCAAATGCAGAATCATCAGCATAGGGGGGAGGGGAGAAGTGACAAGGAGATAAAATACTGCAATGCTATTGGCCATAATACATTTACCAGGACATTCTCCGAAAAGGTTAATAAATTGTGCACTGTATTCTCCGAGGCAGAATGTTTATACTAATTGGCCTTGTGTTAACTCTGTATAAGTTACAACATGGCCTTCAAGCAGAGAGGAGCGAGAACATAGTAATTTATAAACACTTTCACACTGGATGAAGTCTTCAGTCATTTTGATGGCTGTGCACAGGTCAATAGAACCTCCTGCTAAAGCTAAAATGTCTGCTTGATCTCTAAAACGGCTTCTGTTTGGTTCGTCAAAATGGCCGCTGTAGAGGAATATATCACTAACAGCAAAGAGACAGTTTTTTTAATGACACATGCTTAACACTGGTAAGGATCCTTGCACCATTTAAACAGTTTGCAAGGGCTCTACAGGGGTAACATACCACTACAGCACCTATGATATCTTTATTGCACTATAAGTTTCAGCCAGCCCTTTTGCCACAATGCCAAGTGTACCACACTGGGCATTACAACATGTTGTGTCATAATAATCATATCAACATGTAGCATGCCACGGACCAGAGATATGACAGTGTGCGATACCGACAGGGACGGCAGAGGTAAGTAAATGTTTTTTTTTTTTTAAGCAGCCGCATCTATCATTTTTTTTTCTAGGTCTTGAATAGCCCCTGGGGACAAGCTGGGCACAAGATAATATAATGGATATTTTTTACTATGCAATATCCATTATGCATTATACTAGGGATCCACCTATGGGGTTAAAATGCTCACTACACCCCTATATTAATTCATGGAGATGAGTACTTTTCTAAGGGGTTTCTACTGTTTGGTCCCTAAGGGCATCTACAAATTCTTCATGGTGGCAAAAATATGTAAAATGTCTGTGCTCCAAGTGCCAGTTCTTTTTTTCAGAGCCTGAAAACAGAGCTCCAAAAGCTAATTTTTGCTTGTTCCCTTCTAAGCTCTAGATTATTGCCACAAATGGGTTATTGCCATACCTGGGACAACCTGCAGAATGATTTTTGGGGTATTTGTCTCCAGTAGCATGAGTTGAGCAAAATACATCGGCACTAACATGGCATATTTGAGAAATTGCATTGCAATTTGTACTCGGTAGCATTTACTTTGTATTACATTTGAGCCAGTATCTTAGGGGTCAAAATGCAAATACAACCCTAGATAAATTGCTTGAGGGGTGCCCTTTCCTAAAATGGGGTCATTTCTTGATGGTTTCTATAATACTGGTACCTCACCAGTCAAGTGAAAATGCAGCTCCCAAAGCTAAAATTTTGCTTGTTCCCTACTGAACCCTGCCGTGTGGTCATCCTGTAGATTATTGCCGTAGATTATTGCCAAAATGGGGTATTGTCAAAACCGGAATAACCTGCACTTTTGATAAATGACTTTTGATGTGTTTGTCCCCAGTTGCATGTATTGGGCAAATTATATTGTACTAACATGGCATATTTCAGAAAAAATTTAAGTTTAACTCTTCACCATTCACTTTGTATTGTATTTGAGCCAATATCCTGGGGGTAAAACTGCTCATACAACCCTAGGCAAAGTCTTTGAGGGGTGTAGTTTACAAAATGGTGTCACTTATTGGGGATTTCCAATGTACTGATACCCAGGGGCTTGGCTAACACAACATGGCACCCAAAAAACCAAACCCATGAAAAAGGATCTCCAAAAGCTAAATTTTGCTTGTTATCTTCTGAGCCCTGCTGTGTGCTCAACCTGAAGATTATTGCTACTTATGGGGTATTGCGTACTTGGGACAACCCGCAGAATGATATTTGAGCTGTTTTTCTAAGTGGCATGAGTTGTGCAAAATACATTTAGCACTAAAATGGCACTTTTTAGAAAAAAATGTAATTTTTACTCTGCACTATTTAATTTGTATTAGATTTAGGCCAGCATGTTGGGGGTTAAAATGCTCACCACAACCATGGATAAATTCTTAGATGGATGTAGTCTCCAAAATGCTGTCACTTCTCGGGGGTTTCTATTTTACTGGTATCTCTATGGCTCTGCGAACATGACATGGGACTCCAAGTCCAAACTCATGAAAATAGCTCCAGAAGCTAAATTTTGCTTGTTTTCTTCTGAGCCTTGCTGTTTGCCCAGTCTGTAGCTTATTGCACATATTGGGCTATTGCCGTTCTCAGGACAACCCACAGAATGATTTTTGGGGTGCTTGTCTAAAGTGGCATGAGTTGGGCAAAATGACACTGTTAAGGAGATTGCACTGGTTTCGGACGCCATCTTGACTACTGTCCGCAATCTTAGATACAGCGGCCATGTTCCCTGACCATTGTCAAGTTAATGTCATCATTCAAACTTCATTTTATGTAACCTTTGACATTTAATGAGAAGCCAGTCTGTCCTTGATGCTGCATGATATTAGGATTCTGGAGCCACTTATCACCTTCTGGCAGAGGAAATTAGTATAAACAATATCTGTGTACAAGGTCTCTGAGAACTGAGCACAATTAATTAACTTTTTTTCCCAGAATGTGCTGATGACCAATAAATTTGGAGTATACTATTCATGCCCCTTTGATGATTCTTCTGTCTGTTATATATTATGCATTTTGATTATTAAACGGGGGAAGATCTTGACTAAGAGATTGACATGTCTTAGTTTTTTATGTTAAAGTTCCTGGTACCAGGACAACCATGGGTTAATTAGGACTCACCTTACAAAAGTCAAGAGGGCTGTTGGGGCCCTGCATAAAATATCCCTATCAACACTAAAATGGCATATTTGAGAAGAAAAATGCAATTTCTACTCTGCTCCATTTACTTTATATTGGATTGTGGCCAGCATGATGGGGGTGAACATGCTCACTACAGCCCACATAAATTCTTTGAGGGGTTTATTTTCAAAATTGTGTCATCTTGTGTTTTCTATTGTACTAGTACTTTAGGGGCTCTTCAAGTACCCTGTGGCACCAAAAAACATTTGTAGCCAAATCGGCCTGCCAAAAACCCAATAGCACTAACGCAGTTCTGGACATCGCTGTGCACTGAAACAGCAGTTGACATCCACATGTCAGGTATTTCCGTACTCAGAAGGAATGGGACAAAAATTTTGGGCTGCATACCTTCTGAATGTGTACATTTTAGGGCTAAATCATAATATTCTTATTCAAAACTTGAAATATAAAAATTTCTAATCCATTTATGTTTGTGTTAGGGTTTGGGTAACACAGAAGACAGGGGATAGTGTGCCCTGAGCTTGCCCCAACCTCTGTCCCTTCCTATAGCCCCCGTACGCTAAACCGTGGGGTGACTACTTGAAGACTCAAAATACACTGGATAAGTGGGGGAAGGGAAACACAAACAGACTGACAAACATAAAACACAAAAGAATGGTAAACTAGCCAGGGTCACAACGAGAGGGTACGTCAAAAACAAAGTCAGAAAGCAAAACGTCAATGTCAAAAACTAGCCGAGGTCACAACAATACAGATACAGAGCAAGACAACCTAATGCAGCGAGTGAGTGATGAAGGGATTTCAAACATTGGCACAGGTGACTAGTGAAGCTGCAATTTATGCAGCCAGAACTCCACCTCCAGAACCTGATAGGAGCTGGACAGCTTCTGAGAATTAACCCCTCATGGTGCAGAACAACCAGGCAGCATGCAGAGGTACCACAAGTCCCAGCAGTTCCGAACACAACTCCTAGACAGCGCGAGATCTCAGCAGTCGCTGCCCGGGACGAGAGGTGGAGTTTGCGCGGATATGCGCCGGGGGTCGGATAACGCTGCTGGCACCACCAGAAGAACCAGAAGTCCCAGCATTCTCCCTAGCGAAACTGACAGTTTGATTCCTGAGATAACCCTTTAGTTCTAGCAGACTTCTGAAATGTTGATTTGAATAATTTGAGATGTTAGGTTTATAAAATGGTGTTACTTATGGGGTTTATAGTACATAAACCTTTATAGGGCACTTCCAAACTAAAATTAAGAACTTGGTACTAGAACTATAAACCTTCTTACATTGGTAAAAAAGAAGGAAACATCAATCAAATTATGGAAATACAAAGACAAATGGCAAAAGGTTTCTAGAAAAAACTAGAACATTTGAAACTTTGAAAATGGTATCTTTTTTCAAGTGTTTCCTGAATTATTGAATTTTTATCCCCAAAAAACTAACTGATCAGTGAAATTATACTACTAACATAAACTACAATGTCTCATGAGAAAACAGTCTAAAAAGCACAGGGATATGTTAAAGTGTTGAATTGTTACCACAAGAAGAGACACCATTAGAGACCACATTATTCACAAATATAGCTAGTAGCAGGTTACTATAGAACCCTTTAGACCCTTCTTTTAGCTAAAAATTGTTCCCCTTCAATTTTCATATGTTCAACTTTATAATTTTACCTGTTGTCCAAGCAAGTCTATAGCAAGTTTAGGTGGGCGTGGCCTTCTCGGGCTAAATGCAGCAGCTCCTCCCTTTGTTATCTCTGCATGTAGAATTAATGTCATGGGACCAGGGTGACATCATTGTAGGTAAATTAGCCTTCTAACATTAGAAAACTGTACACCAAGCATATATCTCATGAAATCAGAGCAAATTATATCAAATGAAATCACAGCTTCCTGCATGGAGAAACCTAAAAGTCCATGCAGGCATGATTTGATTTTTTAGGTGGTGCATGGGGTACCTTTTGCTAATGTTAAGAGGCTATAGAACATGTGATGATGTCATTCTGATCACATGACATTAGGCCATGCCCCTTGACTCGATCTAATGATGCATAGATACCAGGCAAGTTTATAAATTGGAAACAAATTTTAGTTAAAAGAAAGTGGTCAAATAGTTACTAGGGCTCTATGGGAACCTGCCACAATCTGTATTTGTGAAAAATGTGGCGTCAGATTTGCCTTAACGTATAAACTGGCTAAGGGGTTAAGGGTCTTGAAATGGCTCCTTTGTACTTATTTATTGAGACTATGAACAGGATTTTGTGGGTAAAGGCCGTTCTCAGTATAGAATTTGTTGGGTGATTTTCGGTGGCCATGGGTGCCTTAAGGTGGCCCACCTATATCATAATCCATTACTTCCCACATGAGCCAGCACCGATCGTAGGTTTTAGCAGTGGGCGTTTGCTGCAATAGGCAGCCTGTGAGCTCTCTTCATACAACCCTTGTGGCAAGAGGTTAAAAGGGGCAGTAAAGGGGTTAGTAATCCTAATTTAACTTTTATCACACAGTGATAATATCTTGTCTCCAGCTCTAAGAAGTTACTGTAATACCACAGGCGATTATATCCTTACACTTCACTCATTTTTTTTTCATGAGGTATTTAAGAAGGATGAAGTAATATCTATTTCACTTGAAATATCAAGCATTTTTTTCTGTTTACAGGTCATTCCAAAATTACCAGTTACATTTTTATCTTGAGAACTGCTCAAGTGAGAAACACTTGATGATATGTTATAAAATTCACTTCCTGTACTATTGTTAACCTTGCTCAAAAGATGTCTCTGCCCATTTACAAATAAAACACTTTGGAAAATGTTATTGCATTTAAGACTATTCGTGAAAATAACATTCAATTCAAAGAACAAAAGAAAAATATATAAGAGCCAGTGAAGATGATGTATGGTAAAGCCGAGCCAGCATGACTTCTACAGCATGTCTGTGCTCAACGAGAGTCATGTCTAAAAGTAACTCTTTCATTGATGTTGAGCCGCATAATGTGAGATCGATGTGAGACCAACACAGTAAATTGGGTATGAAATCAACATAGGTCAACATGAATTGTTAGGAAAATTCTCCCACTGTGCTGCACATTTCACTGTAACCACTCTGGAGTGCTGAGATTATCAATGGAGAGGGGGTGAGGAAGGGGGGGTTGGGGACAGGCCATGTAGCTAGGTGCCAAATTACTGAATATAATGCTTCATGCCATTTCTTCTAAATTTTTAAAGAAACATCAATTCTTGGCCACCCAGCAGCAGTATCTTCTGCTATGGTGGCTACATTATCCTCTGCTGAACCCAGACTGTGACTATCCATGCCTTCTTAATATGACATAGATGCCAAGTTATGGAGAGGACTCATCACTCAGTGTTCCTTGCAAATGGAACTGATTCACAGTTCACCACAGGGTGGCTTATGTGGTCAGCCTCCTCTCTGGAAAAAGCCCTGGTATGGGCCACCCCTCTCTAGGACACGGGTAATATCACCGCATTCCTCACAGAATTCTAGTCCATCTTTGAGGAACCAGCCCAGGCGTCATCTTCTGAAATCTCCCTGCTGAACTTTCACCTAGGGGACTCTTCTGCACTCTTGCTTCCGAACGCTCCTTGAATGAAGCGGCCTTGGTCGCCAAGTTTAAAAAAGGGCTGTCTGGTCAGATCAAAGATTCCCTATCTGCATGGTACCTTCCATCTTCCCTGAACAGCCTGATCTCTTTGGCCACCCGAATTGACATCCACTTCTCTGAACGCTTGAAGGAACAGCGGGTTAAACTAGTGCAAGCCAGAGTCCGACGGCTACCCCGTTTGTCTCCAGTCTTTTAAAGGCCACCCTCTATGCAGGTTGATAAAACCCAGCTTACATCCCAAGAGAACTCCAGACGAAGACGGAAGAACCTCTACATCTATTTGCCAGGCCATAACACTTTCTCCAGACTTTTTCATTTGGTCCTCAGCATCTGGGAAACGCACGCACCTAGGGTTCTTGGGAGAAGCATTCCTAGATGAGAGCAAAGATTCTCCACGACTAAACATACCTGTTATACTCAGCTCTAGGACAGGTAGTTAGCTCTAAGCCTCTGCCTTCCTTGATTTTGGCTCTGCTGGAAATTTTGTGGATGCTGCGCTGATCTCCCTGTGGGCCATCTTGAGAAGCCACTGGTCATCTCATCCATCAGTGGGCAAATCCTCTGCAATCAGATCTGGTACCGAGCCCCTCTGCCTGCAAATTGGGGCATGACATAAAGAGAGACTGTCCTTCTATTAGCTTCCCCATTCCACTTCCTCTGTTTTATTGTGCCTTCCATGGTTGCAGCAACAGCTGTCCTCAACTGGCAGACTGGGGAGGTGCTTGTTCGCTGGGGTCCCGGGTGCCAGTCTCACTGTCTTATCGGTATCCATGAGGGTGTCAAATGGAAGGCTGCCTTTAACATTCGGGTGGTCACTTCGAGTATCTGGTCATGCCCTTTTAACTGTGCAATGCACCTGAGGTATTTCAAGAATTTGTCAACGACATCTTCAGAGACTTACTTTACACTTGTGTCATTGTCTACTTGGACAATATCTTGGTGTTTTCTTCTGACCTGGAGACTCAGCAGGTCCGCGTATGACAAGCTCTCAGGCGGTTAAGGGCCAATCGCCTATATGCCAAACTCGAGAACTGCCAGTTCCACCAGAAGAGTGTTCTGTTATTTGGATATATCATCTCCGAAAGGGGTCTACAGATGGATCCTACCAATTTGTCTGCGCTACTCCAGTGGCCTCGCCCAGTAGGACTCCGGCTATACAGAGATTCCTGGGCTTCGCTAATTATGGTGGCTGAAGAAGCGTTCTCCGAGCTGAAGTCCGCCTTTGCCTCTGCTCCTGTTCTCACACAGCCTGATATGGAGAAGCCATTCCAGCTGGAGGTTGATGCCTCCTTAGTGGGAACTGATGCGGTGCTTACCCAGAAGGGGCTCAAAAGCCAAACTATCACCTGCCGGTTCTTCTCTAAGACCTTCTCTGCTGCAGAGAGAAGTGGCTCCATAGGAGACCAAGAACAACTGGCCATGAAACTTGCCCTAGAAGAGTGGTGCTATCTTCTGGAAGGAGCTCCCCATCCAGTTTACATATAAACGGATCACAAGAACCTCCAATATCTCCAGACTGCTCAGCCCCTCAACCCACGACAAGCTTGTTGGTCAATCTCCTTTTCTCATTTCAATTTATCCTATCACTTTTGTCCTGCAGAAAAGAACATCAAGGCTGATGCCCTCTCTCATGCCTCTGATGTGATTATGGAAGAACAGGCTACTTGGCATGTCATTCCTCCTGAGCAACTGGTTGTTGTCGCTCCAGTGGACCTTCAGTAGCTTCCTCCTGGTGAGACCTACGTCAGACCTGCACTTTGGGACATTGCTCTCGTGTGGCTGGGCACCCTGGGGTGCAACGCTCTGTCACTCTCATTTCCCTTTTTACTGGTGGTTAGATCTGGTCAAGGATGTACAGGATTTTATGGGCTCCTGCACTTCCTGTGCTTGAAACAAGACATATCATCTCAAACTAGCTGGTCTTCTCCTGCCATTACCGATACCTAGCTTCCCGTGGATTCATGTGGCCATGGACTTTAATCACGGATCTTCTGCCTTCCTCTGGTAAAACAGTCATCTGGATAGTAACAGACTGGTTCTCCAAGTTGTCCCACTTTATGCCTCTGCCAAGTCTGCCATCAGCTCCTCACCTTGCCAGCTTGTTCTTTATCCACATCTCATATAACTACTTGGACTCTGAATCTGCCGTGGCTGCCCCCTTCTCTATTGTCTATGGCCAACTGCCACACCCACCTCTCCCTCTTTCTGTTCCTTCGGATCTTCCTGCAGTGGACAAATTGATTCAAGATCTCAAATCCATCTGGAAGAAAACACATCAATCTCTAATTTGGGGGTTTGCCTGCACCAAAATGTAAGCCATTGATAAGCACAGGCCTCCTCTCTCCAGGTGATAAAGTGTGGCTGTCTTCCAGATATGTCCGGCTGAAAATCCCCAGCTACAAGTTTGGAACTCGTTTCTTTGGTCCATTCTAGGTGCTGGGGCGCATCAATCCCGTGGCCTATAAACTCTGTCTTCCTCCCACCTTGCGTATCCCGAACTCTCTTCTGAAGCCAGTCATCCTGAATTGCTTCTCCCAACAAGTTCCTCCTCCTGCTCCTGAGGCTGATGTCTTTGAGGTAAAAGAAGTTGTGGACTTGAAGATGGTGAGAGGTAATCGATTTTTTCTTGTCAACTGGAAGGGATTCGGGCCTGAGGAGAGGTTTTGGGTGCCAGAGCAAAACATCCTGGACCTTAATCTTCTTCAGAGGTTCCTTCAGGTTAAGAAGAGGGAGAGGCCGAAGAGGGGGGTACTGTCACGAGCCCCCCTGCAGCCCATGTCTCAGGTCACAGTCGCACCCATATGTCTCTCTGTGCCCCTGCAGCCGGCCACGGTGCAACTCACCTCTCCTGGCTTCAGCGGCGTCTTCTGTGGTCTGGCACATAATTGAGATTTCCTGTTGTGACCCCGTTTCTCTGCTGCCTGCCTCTGACCTTAATCCTGTGCTCCTGACCTCCTCGCTTTGGCCACCACCGCGGACAAAGTCATGCCTGTGGAGCGACCTGGTGGTACCACGCCCCATCAAGTCCAACTCGATTTGCTGTAGGCTCTGGTGAAAACTGGGTGCCACTTAGATTCCGCTCCTAGGTGTCAACTTAAGTCATCATCCGCGGTGGTTCAGTGGGTCCACTACCCACTACCTGAATCCTGACAGTAAGATACATTTTTGATATAACTCTGGTCCACTAAAAGTTAAAAAAAAACATTAAGCTGCAAATAATTTAAAGGAACCTTCCCCCAGATCTACCTTATAAGGTAGATCAGTGATGGTAGGTTTCCTTTAAATATAACACCTAATGGATAAAAAAAATCACTGAAGATCATATCTCTCTGTTGTGTAAAAGGAAAGAACTAATTTTTGCAGTTTATTTGAGGAGGTCCACTTATCCTCACACAGAGTAGTATAGTACATAGACCATAATTACGTAGACATTAACCACCAGTAATGTGTAATTGGAATAATTACTGCCAGTTACTGAAAGAAATGCATAGCTAGCAAATTATAATCAACCAGCAGCAGTGTCCTATGTACAATAATTATTGCTATATTTTCTAGAAAATCAATCAAAAACCTGCTGACTGAGAGAAAGTAATAAACAAACATTCGCATTCGCAAGAAAAAGAAAGTGAACCATTTTTAATTATCTGAATTTTTGAATTAATTACTTATAAATGTAGTATGATTGTCACCAATGTAAATAAACAGAATGTCAATTTTGGCATGGTGTGGCGCAGGAAGCATACTATAATTTCCAGTGGGATGTAAGTTGTGGCGTAAGAGATTAATGAATTGGCGCACAGATGAAAATGGTCCTACCTAACTCCCCAGTCATGAAGGTGAAATAGAACTCCCTAGAGCAATTTTTTGCTGCTCTAAGTTTGCGCAAAAAATTGCGCCTTAAACACGACAGTAAACTAGAAGAGCCAGAAAAGTGTTGCCCAAAAGTATGCGCCCAAAAAAAGTCATAACTATTGGAATAACACTAATATTGTGGTGCCAACACTTCATAAATAGGGTGCAACAAGCAAAGCAAGGGAAAAAAATCTGCTGGTTTTTACTCTGAAAGTTAATAATAAAAGTGTACTCACCTTCCGACGCCTCCCGGCAGGTCCTCTGCTATCCATTGATGGAGAGCTTTGGCTCCGTGTCCCGTTACACGCACCATGACAGCAGCCACTTGCTGACATCATAATGTGTGCTGATGGCGGAGCACACACTATAATGTCAGCAAGCAGCTACTGTCATGACTCGAGTGACGGACCGCGCTGGGACACAGAGCCGAAGCGTCAATAGATGGTAGAGGACCTGCTGTAAGGGCATCAGAAAGTGAGTACATGTTTTGTTTTTTTAATACTCGAGTATGTCCTGCAAACTCTCAACCAGCTATACAGACCAAAATCAAAAGTGTAATGCCACTTGGCGACATTGCGAATCATATATTTTTTTCCACACATTAGATTTTATTCTACAATTTTTTAAAAATGTAAGCAAAAATATAGAAATTTGGTATCATCGTAATCATACTGACCTGTAGAATAAAGAAAGATAACATGTTATTGAGGCTATACGGTGAGCACCAAAGAATAATTAAAAAGTCTATTACAGAATTTATGTTTTTAATACAACATTTTCATCAATAGTTTCAATTAGTATGACTGAAAAATTCATCTACCGTAATGCCAAAAAATAAGCCTTCACATAGCAACAAATATTTTAAAGCTCAAAAAAGTGGACCCATAAACAAACTAAAAAACACTAAATTCTGTAGGTCAAAACTAGCTAATGTAACTCTAAAAACATAGGTCAGTAAACAGACAGATAAGGCTATAGTATTTATGTAACAGTATATTAGAAAGTAGCCTTAAATAGTATATGTCCTGCCTGATGAAAAATTCTAGGGGACTTAGCAGGGCTGAGTGTGTCATATATGTCCTGTCTGATGAAAAATTCTAGGGGAGTTAGCAGAGCTGAGTGTTTCATTATGTTTTATATCCATCATCATGTCTCATCTCTTTTTTTCTGTGTGTCAGATAATAGTAGAATGATAAGAAGCTAAATAAAAGTGTAGCTAAACCTTGACCCTGATAATCTAAGCACATTGTCAGCACACATGTTCTCATTAGCACAGGGGAATCATGAAGTGTCTGCTGTGAGACACACAGCCCACACTTGGAATTTCACTTTGACCATCACTAAGTTGTAGGAGCTAAAACAAGAATAAAACTGAGTAAAATTGTAAAGTGTGGGGGTTAAAAATTATCTTTATTGTGTGAACATCCACATCACTAGTGGACTAAAATTTGAAAACTTTCTTTCATGGGTAACCCCTTTGAGCTAAAAAAATGGCTGCGTCCTAAAGGGGTAAAATATGTCCATTTTTAGTTTATTTTTGTCGTACTGGATAAATACTGTTAAAGTTTTGTAGCCTGGTTTGGTACAGCTGTGAAGGTAGAAAATGTGTGTGATTTTACAGTATTTTGTGTATTGGTGTTTTTTATGTAGGTATAGTGTACTAGGCATGTATCTATTAGCTAATAACTGCTAATGCTATCAACAAATGTGTCGGCAAAATGTAGAGATTCTCAAAGCTGTTTAGGATTTTTAGGATTTCATGGTTGTCATATACTTATTATTATATAAATGGTGGATAACTAAAATACATGAAACTGGCAATTAAATTCAGAAATGAAAAAAATTCTGATTTATTGTCACTTTAAAACACAGGTAGAACACTATAACATTACTTTCCAAGGGTTATTATGTTTCAAATACTTTTCTGAATATTTATAAAAAAAATAGTGTCTAATGAAAAGGAAAATCCAATTTTGCAAACATCTTGATTATGAATAAGTAACTGTCAGGTACTTTCTATGAGTAATATTTTTCACCTTAAATTGTATTTCCAGAACTTTTATTGCTTTGATTTAGTGTTTGCGGAGCTTTCTTACAAATAAGAAAGGAAGTTAGTGCAATGAATCATACAAGACAACAAAATCACCTGACACCAAAGACACAGAAAAAAATGAAAATTTCTTAGTCCAATGATGAGAAAAAATAGCCAACTTCTCTTAAGTGCTCACTGTGTCACTTTTTTTTTACTTTCTAACATCCTAAAAGTAAAACTGTTATCCCCTCATAGATTAAAGTGAAGAACACTCTTTAACAGTCTTCACTTTCCAAAATCATCAATAAAAAGTTTAAAATGAAATGTCTAACTTATTTTGCAACAACATAAAATGCAATAAAATTGCTCTCAGATGTGTTGTATAACAGCAGTCTGGAGTCATTGTTTATGTGTATCTTACCACTTTAGACTTCCTAGGTTGGGATAGCGATACTAAGACCAACAATATTGCATGTGGGCAAAAAAGCAAAGTAAGCGCTTTATGTACAATTGGTTTTACCTAACTGTTTATCCTCAGATAAAATTTTTAAGGATATTTTAGAAATATATCACTTTTTATCTTTAAAGGGGTAATCCCTGCTCTATCATACAGCAGATACCTACCGTTAATGCCGGCACCGGAAAAAGGTGCCATAAACCTCTATGGGGGGCTGTGATTGTGTGGTCACATCAACGCCTCATTATGGTAGTGTTAATTAATTTATTCTATGTCAGAAAAATCATTATAGATCATTAATCTGGAGTAGTTTAAGACTGTGTAGTCTTCTTTAAACCAGCTATTAGTTGATGTAGCTTAGGACAGAATTTTACTCTGCCAATCTGCAGCAGACTTAATGGTCACCCTTTGGTAAAATGCCCACTGGCATATAAATAAAAATGGAGATTTCTCAATGTTCAGGCCACACATTTTCTTAGGACAGACTTAAATATTATGCCAGATGCTTCACATGCAAGACCATGGGGGACATTTATCTTTATTCCAAATATTTGTGTATGTGTTGTATATTTGTGTATCACATTTCACACATTATTAAGTTGTGTGTAGTTACATGTATGCATATCCCCTCCCATTTTGTTACTGAAATGCTCTTTGAACTTTTGACACTCCCAATACCCGTTACCCTAAGGAAGGTTTTTTTTCGCTAGTCTCTGCCATCATTGCCACACACCCACTACAGTTTCACATACTTTCAGATACAATTTTGGTGTAGCAGTGCAGGGCATAATAGAACTTTGTCGCATTTAGTTAAGAAGCTGATGCAGAAAGGACCTAGATATATTAATTATTATTAGTCAGACCATAATCCTGTGCAATTGAACAAGGTAAACTATGGAAAATTTATTAAATAACCTTCAGTTTGTCCAAGTCCCCCTGCAGCCTATGAACATCCTCCATAGACTGTATTACACTACACAGCTTGGTGTCATCTGCAAAAATAGACACAGTGCTATTACTTCCTACCTCTATATCATTAATAAATATATTAAATAGTAGTGGGCCAAGCACAGAACCCTGAGGTACACCACTCATAACTGGGGACCATTTTGAGTAGGAATCAATGACCACAACTCTCTGGATACAATCCTTCAGCCAGTTTTCAATCCAATTGGAAATGTTTCCTGCCAAACCACTAGACCTAATTTTACCCATCAGGCATCTATGAAGAACAGTGTTGAATGCTTTTGCAAAGTACATGAAAACTATATCCACAGCAGCTCCTCCGTCCAGACATCTGCTCACGTCTTCATAAAAGCAGATCAGGTTATTATAGTTGTTTTTCTTGCAATCTCATATTTAAGAACTTGTGGTTGTTAGTATCGTAAATAATCTCCATTACCCTTTGTATGATGTGGTCACAAAGGACAGCAGAATCCGAGAATTTAGCTGTCAATTATAAGAGTTTCTCTGATTCTGGGTGCTATGGCAAGTACAAAGTTCTACCTCCCTTATGTGATAGCCTCAGGCTATATGGAATCAAATGTAGTATATTTCTGTGCAAATTGTGACTAAAGAAGGTTTGATGTATGACCAAAACGTCACTTTAATTTTGCTGTGAAATTTTTCAATAAACACATTGTTGATCCACATCGGTGTGATTGGAAATACATTACATCTGTTATACAGAGACATTATGGTTTCCTGGGTGCTGCTTTGTGGTCTTTGAAATCTGAACCATACCATTGAGTTCCATGCTAAAATGAGTCACTTTTAGTTTTTTTTGCTGTAGAAAATGTGCGGAAGGCAGAAAGTGAACATTTCATTAAAAGTCTGTAAAATGGTGTTCCCGTGTGGTGGTCCTGTAATCCTGTGGCAGTCCGGTAATCCTGTGGTGTTCCGGTAATCCTGTGGCAGCGCGGTATCCCAGAAGTCGTCCTTCCGAGGTCCTGCCAGCCGTTCTTCCGAGGTCCTGCCAGCCGTCCTTCCAAGGGTCTGCCCAACCTTCCTTCTGAGGTCCTGCCAGCCGTTCTTCCAAGGTCCTGCCAGCCGTCCTTCCGAGCTCCTGCCAGGCGTCCTTCCGGGTCCTGCCAGGCGTCCTTCTGAGGTCCCGCCAGCCGTCCTTCCGAGGTCCTTCCAGCCGTCCTTCCAAGGTCCTGCCAGCCGTCCTTCCGTGGTCCTGCCATCCCGTGGTCCTGCCTTCCCATGGTCCTGCCTTCCCGTGGTCCGTACCTTGGCTACCACCGCAGGCCTAGTCGCACCCGTGGAGCGACCATCCTGCTTTGCGGAGGGCTCTGGTGAAGACCAGGAGTCCACTTAGACTCCGCTCCCGGGTTGCGGCTAGTATCCATGGAGTCCACAGACTCTAGCCCCCAGTGTGTGACATTATAATAATAATAATAATAATTCCTTTATTTATATAGTGCACACATATTATGCAGCACTGCACAGAGCTTGCCAAATCTGTCCCTGTCCCCAATAGGGCTCACAATCTAATCAACCTACCAGTATGTTTTGGAGTGTGGGAGGAAACCGGAGGACAAGGAGGAAAAGCATGCATACACGTAGAGAACATACAAACCCTTTGCAGATGTTGACCCTGGGGGTATGATGCACCAAGAAACAAAGATCAGACTTTGATGCCTGTTTAGTCATGAGTGGGTTTGTCGAAAAAGTTAGATTCAGGTCAAGTTAAGCGTCAAGTCCAGGTTGCTGTTAAAAAGGTGTTGTAATGGGAAGAGGGCTGAAAATTGGGGGTAAAGACAGGGCAATTACTCTGCCAACAAAAAGTTAGTAAAGTAATTAAAATAATATTAAATAATTATATTTTAAATACATATAACTAGCTTTACAGGCTGAGACGTTGTTTTTCCACTGCTCCATCAGAACTTCTCCTTCCCTGTGCATTCTGTAATCTAATGGCAGCAGTGTGTTTTAGCACACAGTGGGAGGTGGGAAGTTCTAAGGGAATATGGGGAGGGTGAGATATTCTACTGTACAGTTAAACAGCCTGTGAAGCTGCAGCATGCAGGGGTTCTGGTAACACTCCCAGAAGGTCTTCTAGTTAATTAGCATAATTTTAAAAGTTGATTTTAGAAGGAAGGAGGCCATGGATAATAAATATGAGAAGATTACCACAGATCAATAAGTAAGTGCCCCGGTTTATTATGCTTTATTTTGATGGTAGATTTACTACCCATTGCCCACACACCTACATCTACCCATCACATTAAATTAATGAAATTATATGCTTATCCTAAAGTTTCACATACATTTGGTACTCAGAGATTTGTTATATTAGAATATTTTCTCCAAAAAAATAAATGACCAAGGCTACTATTTTTGACTATTTTGTTTGATTTGGCTATCTTTATCTAGTTTTAGGTAAAATGTATGCAGAAATTTAGGACATAGTAAAGGTTTTAAGCAGCACTGTCAATCAAAGGTTTCTTAAGAGATCAGTACACCTTTATAGCCAAAGATTTCTGTCCTGATTTATTTAAAATATAATTACCGTATATACTCAAGTATAAGCCGACCCGAGTATAAGCCGGGGTACCTAGTTTTACCACCAAAAACTGGAAAAACCTATTGACTCGAGTATAAGCCGAGGGTGGGAAATGCATTGGTCACAGCCTCCCAGTATATAGCTGCCAGCCCCCTTCAGTATACAGCCTGCCAGCCCCTTTGTGTATACAGCCTGCCAGCCCCTTTGTGTATACAGCCTGCCAGCCCCTTTGTTGCATACAGCCTGCCAGCCCCTTTGTGCATACAGCCTGCAAGCCCCTTTGTGTATACAGCCTGCCAGCCCCTTTATCTATAATGCCTGCCAGACCCCTTGCCGGTAAAAAAAATAATAAACTTACTACTCACCATTCGGACGGCCCGGACAGCTCCTCTTCATCTTCATGCCGCAGGTCCGCGGCAGCTCCGTGGCCGCACCTCTTCTGTCTTCATGCCGGTGGTGTGTGTATGCGGGTTTCCGGCGTAAGAATTACACGCCCAATAGAAGGTGTGTCCTCAGCTGGCTCTTGGACTACAGAAGGTAACTTTTTAAAATCTTAATATTTATCAATAAAAATATAATAAATCCTGTTTGTAGTTCAACCCCTTTGGGAAACGAGTGTCAAGGCTCAAAATCCAATATGCTTCTCTAGATAAGAGTAATTGTTTCCAATCGCCTCCTCTGGTATTGATAAATATTAAAATTATAAAAATTATGATGTGAAGTATTTTTAAAAATATGAAGATTAAACTTTAGAAGATTTTTTAACAGTGTCTACATTTGGATTTACCTGTATGGATGCTGGATATCCCACTTTTTTTCTTAATCTTTTTCCTGTGATTAACGCATACCACTCTGGACCTCCGGACCAGCGTTTTGGGACATTCCGTGCACCTGGCCATAATCGTTGTTGAAGACTGCAGTCTTCAGGGGGTGAGCCATTACCATATTTTTCTTCCTTTTTTTGCTTTATTACTGGTGAAGACATCTATCCATGCTTTAAGGTTAACACAGGTATATGGCAACGTGTTTAAAATCTTAATTATTTGTTATAGTGTGACACTACCAAGAACCAAAGAGATGCTTTTCAGCGCCAAAGAGCACAATATATCCACATGAATAACTGCTGTAACTGGAGAGGATAATAGTTTCAATTTGACACTTGTTTGCCATCAAGGCCTAGGTATGCTACAGGATTTAGGAAGAAGAATCAATTATTTTTCCCTATAAAGGCATGAGTGTGCTTTTAGTGCCTTCATTTACTATCACAAAAGATATGTTGATATATTTATCCCATTCTGCAAGATAAAGACATCCACTAAAATCCAAGCTACTTTCACCATAATTGATATTTTTACATGGCAGGATCTGCACCAGAATTTTGTTTCAGTAATTTGGAAATGGATAGAGTATAAATCTTTCCATAATACATGTTCTGTAGGATCCACTCTTGGTTTTGTACTGATTAGAATGATGTCAAATACTGACCAGAATACTGCTGTGTGAAACTAGCCTTACTAAAATTGATTAAAAATCGGGAACAAACAAAATTCAGCCCATGAGTTTAAGTCTATCAATGTAATGATCTGAAAAATTAAGGTTTCATATTCCCTCATAGTCGGGGTACTTCTAATTGAGTGAGATTTCTTCAGGACTCATATAGTGTCCTGTGTATTCTAATAGTTAGCAGTCCCACCACCTCTGATCCGGAAAAGACATATCTTTGAGTCCCACTCCAATAACACTCCAGTTCACAGCATTCCCAGCATCAAGTGGGCATTAAGTCAAATGCAGAGTTAGCCTATAAGCCAAACTTTTACAGAAAATAATAGTCACAGCTTTATTTCTCGCCAACCCCTCACAAAAACCTTTTGACAGGTAATAAAGCATGCCTAGAAAACTCTGCCATAGACCTCAATTAACACTCCAAAATTCCAAGGAGGAATCTGTTCATTACAGCTAGCTTAAACATCTGCACCCCAAAACAAAGACAAGAGATTGAGATTAGGGAAATCAATCAGAACAGGCAGGAGTAAAATAAGGCAATGTTCAGACTAGGGCAGGAAAGAATGCAAACTAGTAAAAAATCACAGTAGGCACTTTCTGGGCAAAGCAACAGATGTTATAATATATTACTGAAACAAAATCTACAATTAGAAATAAGAACAATTGGCAAAAAAGTTCCCTTTTAGTAATAATAATAATTCTTTATTTATATAGCGCACACAGATTACGCAGCGCTGCACAAAGCATGACAAATTGTTTTTTACCAAAAAAGGGATGTTTTAAATCCCTAAAACCGATTTTTATGGGTTGTCCAAAGTATTATGCATCCAATCTGTAGTAGAACTGGTAAAACAAGTGATATTCCTAAAATGTTGCAGTATAGTACAGATTACAGTATAATTCAATTTTCCTACATTTAAACAGCCATTACATTGTAGATACTGCCATATTTTAAAGCAATTCCTCATTATCTATCACAAAAAATATGCAAAGTAAAACCATGCCTCTTTTAGCTACCTTGTAAGGCAGCTCCCTTGACATCAAGCATGGCCTACAAGAGACCTTATGACATGATGTGGGATTAAAACCAAACAAGTATATCTATTCCAGAAGCAACAGACTCCCAACTGCAAACAGCACTGTTTAAACCTTGGATCTCCTCAGTACAGTGTAGGGAACTGGTTTGGCTGGGTGAGAGGCTTGTGACTAGGGTCAGGAAGTAGAAGTTCTTCTTATGGAGACTGCCAATAAGGCCGCCGTGTAGGCATGTGGAGTCTTATAGCCATGGACGCTCTACTAGAGGATTCTTGGAAAATTCCAGCTTTCCTGGATGGGATAAGGAAAACCACTCCTCTTTTAGCTACCTTGTAAGGAAGCTCCTTTGACATCAAGCATGACCTACAAGAGACCTAATGACATGGGATATTATGCCACATAATGTAATTTCAGCACCTACAAAACAGATTGCCCAGGATATTGTACCAGTCAAATAGGAGTGTACATAAAGTAGCAGTAGTAGATACTACTATTAACATATGTTTAGGGCTGTTGTACTGGGTTATATATGTAAGGGTAGTGTACTAATATACCAGTGTCAGTGCCTCGGAAAACACACCAACCCCCCATGGTCCTTTCTAATTAAGCTTTAAAGAGATCAATGTAGTTACTCTAGATATCGTTGGGTTTAAATATATATATTTTATAGTAAAGCAAATCAATTGAATGGTTCCTGTAAAATAAATAACTAACAATGGTTATTATTTATTTATTTTTATTTGACTTTTGACCATTTCTATTCTTATTTTAAATAGTGGACAAGGTCATACAAAATTACTTGGGGATAGTAGATTAAAAAATGTGCAATTCTGAAAATAAATGGAGTTGCCTGAAACATCTCCAAAGTTATCACTGGTTAATTGGATCTATTTACTTGAAATCTTCAATCTCAGTCAAGGTCAGTTCTCGCAAGATAATAAAAGCTATGACGCTGACATCTAGTGGTTGAGCAGGACACATACGCCTGTAATTTTCAAGTTGCCCAAAAACTATAATGTGATCTTATTTTATATGAACGTGCAGTGGATATTTACATATGGCATAAGCAGACACTTATGGGCTTTATATATTACCTACAAATGGCAACCAAAACATCACATGAATCAAATAAATGTAAATATATCAATTAGTCACTTAAAGAGGCTATAAAACCAACTAGAAATATTTATATATATATATATATATATATATATATTTTTTTTTTTTAATTTTTTATTCTATATATTTACAGCACACTCTAGTAATATCCTCTGTGGTATACTTAGTGGTATTAGGCAGGTAAAAAGCTAAATTCTGTATATTTGGATGTCAACAGACCCATTCATAGAGCCCCACCATTCTTTGTTCTATATTCTGACCCTGGTCAAATACATTTGCTGTGGGTCCCTATAACATCTGTGTGGTAGATAAATGCTTTGCTACTTGTTGCGTCACTTTTGATGATGGTTTCTTTGAGCAGATCTTTCTAACCTTAGGCTTCCAACATCATTAACACTTGGGGTAACCTTTCTCTATATGTATTATCATCTGCCTCTCTCTTCAGAAGAGTGTTGTTATTGTGAGGTCAGCTTATTGTTCTATCCGACAGAGACAATTCTGGAATGTGGACTGTGTTATTCAGTGTCGAAGACTTAAAGGTGAGTTTGAGGAACATCTGCTACATTATTGGCCCCATTATTATAAAAGAAGATTTTTTTAAATAAAAGATAGCACCTATAATATGAAAACAGATGAGTGTGTAGAATTTTGGTTCAATTTATTGAACATATTGGTTCATATAGGCATTATATGTAACCTTGCAAGCCCTTCATTTTAAAGGGGTTATAACACTGTTGACACTTATGTTTTATTTGGAGGACGGGGGACAATTTTCATATTGCTGGGGGTTCACCCCTACGATTCAAAACAGATCACAAAAACTGGGGTCAACAAGTGTCCACCAGTAGTCCATGTGAATGTATTGCTTATGTACATTTTTGAGTCGTGTGCCATTCACTTCTATGAAACTACTGGAGTGGTGAATTTTGCCATAGTATAGTGTATCAAGAACTATTTTAGACACATTTCTCATAATGAGGTCTCGACCTCCACCATGAGACATTTATAAAATTACCCATAAATAAATAATCTGTAAGCTCTTGTGAGCAGGGCTCTCATTCCTATTGTTCCACGTGACTATGTTTTTACTCTGCTATGTCTAATGTTATTTGTATATTTCATCCATAATTTGTAAAGGGCTACAGAATATGATCATGCTATATAAATAATTAGGTGGTAAACTTCAGTAATTGAAAGACCCTTACTTTTATCTCAAGTTGTAACATACCATTGTGCATTTAATATAATAATTTCAGCTAATATATTTTGACTTGTTGTATTATCATAGATCAAAAAGCAGCATGCCCTCAGTCTTTCCTGAAATACCTCATTTTGATGCAATGTAAGTTATTTTCAACTCCTTTACATATAATATAAAGAATCTACCCTCTATAGTTCCAATTACCCGTCATTCCTCCAATGTACATGTCATTAATTCCAATAGGCCATGTTCACATTCCTGTATAACTCACAATCCCTTTTGTGGGTAATAGAATAATGTATACAACTCTTGTTCTGTTTTATATACATTTTGCTACCTTTCATAAGGCCTTTTCTTTTCTGAGATAAACACTGACATTTTACTTACTAGGATGGACCTCCCAACAACTGACATGTATACTTCTCTTTCTATACACATTACTGGTGTAAACATCTCATTTTCTGCATCGTTCACAATTCATGTTGCAGTAAATCATTGTTCCACATAGGGAAGCAGGAGACAATGACCCATTGGAAATTGAAGGATGGTGCAGCAGACTCAGGCAGGAAAACACTGATCTACAAGATGCCTTGGGGAAAGCAGATGTGGAGGTATATGTATTATCTCAAGATATTACATCACTGCGGGAAAAGAACAAGAGGTAAGAAAAAAAACCTCCTTCCTTCTAGAAACAGCTCCTTATAGACATAAAGGCTGATTGTATAAAGTTGCAATGGGCTGCCTAAAGATGCATGGATCACACTTGATGATAAATGTGGCTAAGATGCCTCCAATTTATTACTACTTTACTAAATACTAAATACTAAAATGTACAGCTTTGTGTAGAAGAAATGAACCTTAAATAACTCATAGGTTAAAACAGTGGTCCCCAACCGCCGGTCTGTGGCCCAAGACCGGGCCGTGGAACACCTGGTTCCGGGCCAAGACCGTTCTCTGAGTATATTTAAGAATCTTGTCATTATGGGAATAAACCTTTAACCCTTCACGCTCACTGACGCTCACGCTCACCAGCAAGCTACGAAGACTGAATGAAGAGGCTACACAGGCGGAGCCCTCTTCGTACAGAGATGGGTTTTGCTGCATACTGCAGCAGAGACCCATCACTAACACCCGTGGTCGGCGCCCCTACCCCCACAACATCATCGGGGGGGGAGGGGGGAGATTGGTTGCCAGGTGATCAGGCCTTTCCCTAAAACTGGTATTAAATGAAATAAGCAATAAAAATCACAAACACATTAGGTATCGCCGCGTCCCAAAATCCCTAATCTATCAAAATATAGAAACGGTTATTGCTGGCGGTGAACCACATAACGAAATATAACACGCAAATGTCCGGAATGCGACATCGTTTTACATCATAGAAAAAATTTGATAAAAAGTTATGAAAATGTTGCACAGTCCTCAAAATGTTAACAATGAAAACATCAGCTCATTTCTCAAAAAATTACACCTTACACAGCTTCTTACACCAAAGTACGGAAAGCAAAGTATGAAAAAGTTATTAGCGTCAGAAAATGGCAAAAAATGTTTTCTCTTTTTCGTACACATCCGGTTAATTTTAGAAAATGTATTAAAACGCAATAAAACCTTAACACATTTGGTATGACCGTGATCTTAACAAACCAAAGAATAAAGTAGACGTTTTATTTGGAGAACACAGTGAAAATGAAAAAGTTATGGCTTTTTGAAGGTGGAGAACGAGAAATGAGCAAAAAACCCTCCATCCTTAGGGGTTAAGATGTGAGTCAATGCTTCAATCTAGTCACAAGCCCCAGCAGCTCCCTCCACTCTTTGTTTACTGGTTGCCCCACTCTTGTGCAAAAAAAAACTGTGCCCATGGCAGCCATCTTACTTGTATATCTTACAACTTTTGTAATGGACTAAGAGGGACAGAATCTGTAGATTTTTATGTCCTAAGCCATGCATTTTGTCAACCCCCTAGCCTCGCCACCCCTTACTTACCTCACCTTTTTTATCTCCATTACTTTCTGTAACCCAAGAATCTCTACCCCGATTTTTAATGCTCCAATTTGTATTCTCCTGGTTTTAATACCTCTTTTTGACATTTCAATTTTTCTGTAGCTGTTCTTAAAATGGCCCCTTTTTCTGAGGTTCTCAAATTAAGAACCCCCCTGAACTCCATACATTGTGGCCCCTGTATACTTTTTTATGTAAAATAAACATTCAAAAAGGTTGACACCAGGGACATACCCTGTGGCAAACAAGACAGAGGGACAGACCAAAAAAACTGTGCCTGTCCTGCTTAATTTAGGAGTATTGGGAGATATGTGCTGGTATTATGCCTAGCTGTTCCACTCCTAACTCCTGTTTATGGGGAAGGGTGCACATAATAACCTTACCAGTTATTTATCGCAGGGCAGTGCTTGTGTGTTGGTATGATAACTAGGCCAACCCTCCGTAGAAGCCGGATACATCAAGAGGCTTCTGCTTCATGCTTCAAATGCACCTGTGCGGGGCATTCCCACCACTCCCTCGCCGGCTGCACCACCTTCATACCCTTCCACTCCCCCTGGTGTGGAGGTAGCAGAGAAGGGAAGCAATACACTATCATTTGTGATTATTTCAGGGATTCTAGGCCACTTTTGTGGTGTAGAAGTCCTGATAAATAAGCTCTACCATCTCTATCTTTTTTCCCTAAGCCTACAAAAGGAGACAAGTCAAATTCATGATCTAAAACAACAGGTGGAAAATCTGAGGTTGAAATTAAAGCAAAACAAAGATGCAACAGATTCGGAGATGGAGGAGCAACCGGTTAAGTATGAGGTACACAATACCACAAGTATAACATACATTTCCTCAGTTATTAAGTTTCTTCCTGTTCCCCAAATAGGTTTATAATTCAACAATAGGTTTAGGAGAACTACGAAGAATCAATCGGAAACTACCATAGAGTGGGCTCCTTAAAAGATCATGGGCCCCAGGAGGCAGTCAATTTTTCCTATAATGGAAACTGACACTGATCTCAATAAACAATGTATAAAGCCTCTATACCTACTTCCATAGTGTTAAACTGAGATAAATCGATAGATAGATAATCAGGAGACCCACCATACTTTCATAACAATGTATAAACTCAAAGTATTAGAGGGATCATGTTTGCTGAATTGTGATCATTACCTTTTTATACTTCACATATGGTCTCCAGACATGTAGAGTTTACACCCAAGTAGTGTCCAATCATGTGAGAAATAAAGTTTACACCATTGGGCAAGTTAACAGCTTGATTTCAACCATACTGAAAAACAAGCATGATTGACATTGCAGGGCATACTGTGCTCACTGTGAAGCAAGCCATAGGGGTGGGTTGGTTGTACCCAGCATGACCATCTTGTAGATACTAAGCTATATATATCATCCTCTTGCAGGAAAAATTATGTCTGCAGATGGAAAATCGAATAGATGAGCTATTAAACAAGGTAAAGCCTGTTATTCAATGACAATTGTGATATCATCTCTGTATTTCTATTATTTTTATTCAGATGTATACCATAGTACCACCATATCCTGCTGCATTGATTCTCATCTTTTACATCACTTTCCTTTTTAGTCCTGAACAAAAATATAATGTACCATATTCACATATTTTATAGCAGATTATTTTCTTCAACTGCTCATGAACTTTCCTCATACTGCTCATTCTTTTACTTATATAAAAATGACACAAATGAAATCTAATGTATCTCTTCCCCCACCAAACCAATAAAAAGAAAAAGAAAAAACATGTTATAACTTCAAACATACTATTAAAACCCATCTTCTAGGCAAGCCTATCACACTCACTAACTGCATGAAATTTCATCTCTCTCGTTAGTAATCCATCTATGTCCTCGACAATGTGTTTTTAACAAACACTCGATACCAAGCTACAGGCTTCTCTTGTCCACATAAGTTCCTCCACTTTGCTTGCAGCAGCATAGACATCTTTGATTTCGTCATTTTCTCAGGCATCCAATCTCTCCTTCTCCTTAGCCTATGACCTCACTACCTTCACAGGTTGGCAATCTTTCCATGACTTTTTCTCCATCAGCAGCTTCCACTCACTAACATGTGCCTCAAAGAACTGTTACTATCTAATAGTGATAGGAAATCCAGGTGCGGCTCTTCTGGCTCTTGAATGTCTCTCTATGTAGTTAAATAGGGAATTATTCAGGCAGCCAACCACCCATCCCCACTCTACCTTTAACCAAAAATGTCTGGGTTAAAATGGACAGTGAATCAACATGAAAAGAAAAATTCCTTTATAAAAGAATCACATAAGTATGTTTTACCACTTTTCGATTTTCTTTGTCACAGCTTGAGCACTCTGAGGATGAAACCATGGAACTCAATAAAGAAGTCACTATATTGAGGAATCAGATCTCAGACTTGGAGGTGGGTTATAAACATCTTGAGTTCTTGAGTGTCCGTAACATTTGACTTTCCAACATATTATAATGTAATTTCATTACATAATCAGAATAATAATTAATAATATCAAATATAATGAATTAAAAATTACTTTTGTGATTTAACAACTGACTGTCTAGTTTCTTTGGATACTAATAGCACAACATGTTTTTACTTTTGTCCATTTAGAAAAACCTGCAAAAGATGAGACTAGAGTTAAAAGAAAGGGAGGATGTTGCAGAAGAGGTAAGGGTGCTGGTAGAAGTGATAGGTAGAGGCGGTGGGCACCTTTCAATACTTACAATAGGTTGTGGTTTACTACATGACCAGAGTCAAATAAATTCCCCTAGTCATGTTGTAGTCAAGTGAAGGTAACCAAAAGTGAAAAACCCTCTGATTTCTGTACTTAACTTTATGTGGTTTGGTTTTCCCTGCAAGAAAAGTCAGAAGAAATCCAAACACAGTAACCATGGCTCTGCTGTAACATACAGTATATGGACATCGTAAAGAGCATTCTGGGATGAAAGTATAATACATAACATTCTGACATGTGTATATTTCTTTATTTTAGAGGGAATCCATTAGAAAATGTATGGCTACCACACTAAGTGAATACTTATCTACTATAGAGGTGAGAATTAGCATCAGACATTTAGAAGAGATTCTGTTGGAGGTGGTGGAAACTATTTTAGATAATATAATTCCCTTTATTTTGTATTTTTTAGGTTCTGAATAATAGGATGAACGGCATACAGTCCAAAGTGGAAGAATCATTCCGAGAAATCACGCTGTTAGTACCTGTTCTTATATTAACATTAGACAGAGGGTTACAGAATTATTTAGAATGCTATTTTGGAAAAGGCTTTGTAAAGTTAGTTCAAAGTGGGACTTTGCCAAATGATGCCAAATGATGGTTCTATATGTGCAACAGCAAAGACATGTGTGGAGTAACCATAAGGGCATGTGGTTTTTTTGCTTGTCTACAGTACTTTCAGACATATGTTATTATTAAAATGTAGTTTTTGGTTATTCTGCCATGCCCTGTGCTGATGGTGCACTTGTAATCAAAATAACCATGCAATAATACTTTGAAGAATGGCTAAATTGATTTTAGTCTGGAAACAACTATGAAAGTCAATGGTGGACATGCATCATTTTTTTCTTGTTTTTCTCTTACTTTTTTGTGGCTTTTTTGTGCCTAAGACAACTTCCCCTGTAGTGCCTAATACTACATGATCTATAGGATATTAGTATGTGATACAGTATTGTGAAATTATATTATCTTGAAATGCTACTCATCTTGTGGATTGGCAACACCAGTATGATGAATCCTGTGCAAGGAGATCTGAAGCTCTGATAACCATAGACCTTTTCTGTGTCTTAGGCAAAAGACAAATAATGAGTCTTCTGAGAAACATGGACGCTCCTTAGATGATGGTACCCTAATGTATGAGATACTCAAGGCCAAGTTGGTGAGTGGAATTCATATATGATCTCTCAAGTGATAACCTCTCATAGGTTATGCACCCATAGGTGAATGCACAGTTTGCGCCCAATGACTGTGCATGGTTATAAACAAGATGCTGTAAAAGCTTCTATTGTCTGAAAGAATATATATAATCCACTGATCCCTAAAAATTTATACTTCATTTTCACCCTTTTATCTAGCTTTACATTTAGATTTTTTTCTCTCAGGATGAAGAGCGACTACAACAGAAAAAGTGGGGATTTTTAGGACTAATGTGAGTTCTGGTGCCTTAATTTCACTCTCAGTCTACAGTAAATTGTCCTTATTCTGTAATATAACAGCTATTTATTTTTCAGGTCTCTCTATATCATGATGTTAAAGGTTCTGTGGTGTAATATCAAAGTCGCCTATTTCACTAGTTTCTTAATTCTTTTGTTTCATTACCTGCTACAACTTGTCCAGACTCAGGAGCCCGGCTTTCTGTGTTGGTGCATTAGGAGTGTCTTCTGTGTAGATGCGGTTGAAGCAATAGAGTATATTCTGCAGCCATATGTCCAGAATACAGGATCGGGTGTGGTGCCCACTTAAGCATACTCGCATTTCCTGAAATTCTCCACTGCACTTGTGCCAAATAAATTGTTTCAGCAATCTTCCTTTTGCATTTTCTTTGGTGGCTTGGTAAATACACAGATACGACTCCATGTTGTGTAAACCTATTGGGGGTTGCACTGCTCGTTTTTGTCGGACTGTTTGGCTTTATAGGCCATTACATGGCTTAAACAGTTATTTAACAAGTGTCTGCGCTGGGATTTTGGTGCACGCAATGGGTTTTTTGCGCAGCAGCACTGGCTTCCAAAGATTGGGGGTGTAGCGTTGGACGATCTAACAGGATTTAACTTTCATACTGTGTTGCAAGGCCATGCACTTACATGCACCACTTAAAAGATGGTGAACTCTGTCGGACCATGAATGGGGAAGCGAGTAGGGAGTGCAGGATAACGGGAGCATGATCTTAGTGAATCGCGGCACAGTGTATGATCATCGGACAATGCACTTTCTGTGAACTCCAGCGGATGGGTAAGTAACCCCATTGTCTCTACAATCTACATTTAGACAAGCCCTAGGTTTACTGGTATAATCCCAATTATTGTAAATTAGTAGTCTAAAGCTAAATTAATAAAGGGTCAAAAATTCATTGTTTTCCATGAATAGTTTTCCATAACCTGAGCTAGAGATGAAGCATTAGAAATGTCATTATGGGGAATACTTACGATAGTATACTATACTGTTTTGATTCATGTAAATAAAGAGCCAGACTATAACAGGACTAAATGGCCCTGGATTTACTTGAGACTCCTTCTCGAGAATGGTGTAGAAAAACTGTGAGTCAGACAGATTTACTATTATAAACCTGTAGTCAAAGTTTAGGCAATGAGCTTGGTAATTACCAAGAGTTCTCCAGACAAATGATGTGATGTTACACCACATGTAACACATTTCTTCCAAATGAGGACACTGGATAATTATTACACTACATTTCTTGGCAGAAGGCTTCATGCACATAAGCGTTTTAAATGGCCGTGTACTGGCTTCTCAAACTGCACCCAACTCATGGCTGCCGCTGACTTACACTATACACAGTAACCGAGCATTCACCCCTACCATCTTTAACTTACAAACTTTTCCCCCTTCGCTGACCCTATGATCCACACATTTCTGTGCATTTAGCCTAACAATTACACTTCTAGGCAGAGACAATACATTTTAGGTAAAAATTCTTGGCAGAGGCACTTTACATTTTGCATTCTCTTACACAATCTCTTAATAATAATAATAATCTACATTTAAATAGCACTATCATATTCTGTAGCGCTTTACAACTCATAGGGGACGTATACAAAGAAAATAAAACTTTACAGAGTACAAACAGTCATATGGAACAAAAGGTGTTAGGGCCCAGCTCGCAAGAGTTTACAGGATTAAGGAGTGACACAAAAGGTATAAGAGCTTGAATAATGGTCCAGCCATTCTTTATAAGGGAACGGAGTAAAATAATTTATTAAATAAAAATGCTGCTGCTTGAACCACGTATCAGCCACCATCTTATATACTAAGTCCAAAGTCAACGGGACTGCAGAGAAGCCTGGAGCTTGTTATATATCTGGTGTTTGCGGGATAACAGATGGGAGGAGGACATAGAATGGGTTAGCAAAGAGAGTGTTGAGATTTCATGCAGTTAGCAAGTGTGATAGCTTTGCTCAAAAAAATGTGTTTTCAGAGCATGTTTGAAATTTTAGAGGTTGGGTATTAGTCTGATAGGCCAGGAAAGGGCATTCCAGAGAATTGGTGTAGCACTGAAGAAGTCCTAGAGAGTGAGAAGTTTGAATTAAGGTAGACTGAGATGAAAGAGGAGAGCTAGGGAGATGTAGTATGATGCAGGGCCTTATGGATGAGAGTGATTACTTTAAACTGTATTCGGAAGGAGACAGGCAACCAGCGCAGTGGCTGGCACAGACTGGAAGCATCGGTGTAGTGTTTGGTCTGAAAGACAAGTCTGGCTGCTGCATTAAGAATAGATTGTAGATGAAAGTTAGTATTTAAGAGGTTTCATTTGTAAGAAATGGGCAGATTCTAGAAATGTTTATGAGATGCTAGTGGCAAAAGAAATCAACAGTTTAAATATACATTGCAAAGGAGAGGTCGGAGTCCAATAGAACCTCAACACAGCAGTCCTGCTGCCTTGGTTAGTAAACTTGGTTAGTAGATGGTGGAAAGACAAGAAGTTCAGTCTTTGAAAGATCAATGTTCATGAAGAGAGAGGACATGATGTTAGAGATGGCAGGGAGACAATCACTAGTATATTGAAGTAAGGCAAGGGTGATGTTACATGCAGAAGAATATAGATAGGTATCATTATCATAGAGATGATATTGGAAACAAAATCTGTGAGGAGAAGAGATAGCTGGAGAGAGACTTTGATAGCAATGCCAACGATAACTGTATCATGCTGCTGGTTTCTTTCTAGACTGAGATAAATCTGGTATATTTAACATTAGATTCAGCTATTCCTGATGTGGGTGGGCACTTTATGGTTGTGACATCAGCTCACCCCACTAAAGCCAGAAGAGGACAACATGGTTGTTATTGGCCAATCTGGAGCATGTGATGTCACATGCTTGTGACATCACTACAGGTCCTACAGTCCCTCTCAACAAGCCTCCTGTAGTCTCTAGCTGTACTATACGGTTTTCCATGGCAAGCAGAAAGCTTGGCAAATGGAGATTAGCCTGGTACCCTGGGTAAAACCTCTTTTAGCTATTAAATACCTGAGTTTAGCTAATTTTAGTAAATTAGAGAATTATTTTGCTTAGTGCAGTAGTTAGGCAAAAAGGCTTTATACAGTATATACTTTACATATACTGCATACAAGTACTTTATACAAGTCCAATGTACAGAGAAGACTCTACTTGACTCTCCAGTAAGCTTTCAGCAACAGTAGGCACTCTTCCATGATGGTATGGAGCACTAAATCCCCACCACATTCTACTTCATGCAATGAAATTCTTACCTTAGACTTTATTAAAGTTGTGCAAGAAGCTTGGTCACCAATATGCTCAGGTCACATTTAGAACTGTATGTTATTACTCGTAGAGGATACAACTATGTAAATGGTCTTTATCAATTACTGGTGCATCCATGCTTCACCCCACTAGTGTTAAAAGTGACCCAGTACACCTTGACACTCATAGATTAGGTCCCCTGTCTTTAAGATGCACAACCTCCTATGAATGTCAAGTAATATAAAAAGCTGCATTCAAATTATAATTAAGCCAGGAGCTCAGACAGAATAATTAATTGCAGTTTTCGCAGAGCTCACAGTGATTTTACACCAAACGTAGAACAATATAAAAATGAAAGGTCTAACTACCCTGCTTGGCAGTTAGATCATTACAATGTAGTGTATGTAGAAACCACTCTACATAGGAAAAACCAACAATTTGAATTGGTCCAACGTTACCTTCCATCGTCACCTCCTGAGCCCTGAAAAGCATGGCACTGTAAATTTTACTGGTATAATATAATTAATGCAAAAGAATAGGATTAGAGATGAGCGAACATGCTCGTCCGAGCTTGATGCTCGGTCGAGCATTAGCCTAGAGGAGAGGCGATTCTACCATCACCATAGACAAAGGTTCTTTACTGTAAGAGCAGTGAGACTATGGAACTCTCTGCCGCAGGAGGTTGTTATGGCGGACTCTATGTACATGTTCAAGAGAGGCCTGGATGCCTTTCTGGAGAGAAAAAATATCACGCTTTACGGGGATAAAACATTTATTTAATTCTTAAAGGTTGGACTTGCGTCTCCTTCCAGCCTTATATACTATGATACTATGATACTATGAAAGCAGGCCGAAAAGTGGAACAGGACAGTCTTGGACTGGGACAGATTCATCATCACAACAATGAATCTCCATTTCCATTGCTATCCTGTCTGACGTCAGAGTACTGATAAAATTACCTTCCAGACCAGAGCTATGGATTCTCATATAAGGTAGATCAACTTGTAGATCAGTTCTCTTTGCTTGCTATAGTATTGTAAGTTAGCTTTCTTCATTTTGTAACAAGTATCTTGACCCTTTGCCTGATTCTCTGACTATCCATTTGCATAGTGATTTTGTACAGCATTGTCTTCTCCTGAACAATTGGCAACTATTAGAGATGAGCGAACATGCTCGTCCGAGCTTGATGCTCGGTCGAGCATTAGGGTACTCGAAACTGCTCGTTGCTCGGACGAATACTTCGCCCGCTCGAGAAAATGGCAGCTCCGCCGTTTTGCTTTTTGGCGGCCAGAAACAGAGCCAATCACAAGCAGGAGGATGATGAGGTGACAGACCCAAGCTGGGTTGAGAGGCCGGGTGAACACAGTGCTTCTGAGACGGAGGAGAGTCCTCGACCAGAACAGGTTGGAAGAGGCAGTGGTGGGGCCAGACGGAGAGGCAGGGCCAGAGCTGGTGCATCAGCGCCAAATGTGTCAACTAGTGAAGCTCCCGTGGCGAGGGCTCCTGCGGCGAGGGCTAGATTTTCAGAAGTCTGGAGGTTCTTTAAGGAAACACCGGATGACCGACGGACTGTGGTGTGCCACATTTGCCAAACCAGGATCAGCAGGGGTTCCACCACTAATAGCTTAACTACCACCAGTATGCGCAGGCATATGAATGCTAAACACCCCACTCAGTGGCAACAAGCGCGTTCACCTCCGGCCGTGCACACCACTGCTCCTTCCCCTGTGTCAGCTGATAGTCAGCCCCCTGCCCAGGACCCTGCCACAAAAACCCCATCGTCGCCAAGAGGGGACCATTGTTGAGTCCTTCACTGTTCAGCGTGTATGGGCAGAAGAAGAGGAGTTGGAGGAGTTGGAGGAGGAGGAAATGGACAGTCAGGCCAGTGAGGGGAGTGAATTCTTACGCGTTGGTACTCTGGCGCATATGGCAGATTTCATGCTAGGCTGCCTATCCCGTGACCCTCGCGTTCAAAGAATTTGTTCCAGCACCGATTACTGGGTGTTCACTCTCCTGGACCCACGGTACAAGCGCTTTACAAATCATAGGAAACAAATACAAATGTAATGTAACAGAGCACAACATTTGTATGGAACAACAGGAGTGAGGTCCCTGCTCGCCAGAGCTTACGGTTTATGAAGATGATGGGGTAACACAAGGTAAAAGAATATTTAATGGTCAAGCCATTCTTCTTAGGGAATAGAAAAAAATATAATAAATGGAATTGCTGTCGCTTGAAACACTCAGCCGTCATCTTATATACCAGGTCCAGGGTGAATGGGACTGTAGAGAAGTCTGGTGCCTGTTGGTTGCTGGATAACAGATGGGAGGACGACACAGGACGGGTTAGTAGAAGAGTTAAAACTTCATGCAGTTAATGAGTGTTATAGGCTTGCCTAAAGAAATGGGTTTTAAGAGCACGTTTGAAACTTTGGAGGTTAGGTATTAGTCTGATAGTCCAGGGCAGAGCATTCCATAGAATTGGTGCAGCTCTAGAGAAGTCTTGGAGACGCGAGTGGGAGGTCCGCACTAGGGTAGAGGTTAATCTAAGATCACTGGCGGATCTAAGAGCACGGGTTGGGCGATAGACTGAGATAAGAGAGGAGAGGTAGGGGGGTGCAGCATTATACAGAGCTTTATGGATGAGGGTTATTATTATTTTAAACTGTATTCGAAAGGAGACTGGCAGCCAGTGCAGCGACTGGCATGAACTGTAAGCATACATGGTCCCCTTATCAAACGAGCTGTGTCAGGCAGAATTTTGGAAATAATCGGATAACGGAAGGAGAAAAGTGGGATATGAGGCTAGAAATCGCTAATGTGAAATAGACCTCTAGGTAGAACGTGGAGCGGGGATACATAGTGGGTGTGTGATGCATGTAATTGATTTTAATTCTTGAAGATCAAACAATGAAACGATTTTTCGCGTTTGTTCCTACAGCCGGCTGCAAGAAACAAAACGGATTTAGTGTTCATACAGTGTACTTCACACGGGCAAACCTTACCTAAAAGGGACTATGTCCAAGAATGTTATGTTTATTAGGGGAATAAGTTTTGTTTGTAAATCCCACTGCCAGATCAAATGGCAAGCCTTGTTTTCTATCAGCACAAGGGTCACATCACTCGATACAGTAGCACCTAGTAAGTGACAGTATGCCCGCAAGGGGATTTTCAGTCTGAACCAGTGCGGTGCAACTCTAGAAGGGTGGGTAATTTTTCAGAGAAATATCTCCTTGGTAAATGCCCAAGTACATTGAATTACACAAGCTACTATTTAAACAAAGCTTGCTAAAAAAAAGTCAAGAAGACATATGGTCTAATGGGTTCAGAAATAAATAACTATAACTGTAATATGAAAAACTCTGTTTATATTCCACAAGCATGGTTAGCAATAGGTTAATAACGCTGAAACGGGCTTATGACCTGTATTTTACATTGTAAATATGTAGAAATTAATCAAGAAGAATAAAGAATATATATGTAGCGGTCAAGGCCCTAAACATTTGAAACAAAAATATTCTGAATTGATATCAATAAAGGCGGGCCCTGTACTTAAGAACAGACCGCAACTTACATACAGACAGCCCCTTGTTACAACCCGAACCTCTGGATGTTAGTTAATTTACTGTACTTTAGCCTTAGCTACATAGAACAAGCGATAATAGTTTATCACAGGTGTCGCAAATTAAAATTTATGTAAGGCTTGTTCGTATGACAGGCCCGCCATTTTTTAAAATCCAATCGTCCACCAGAGCCAAAAAAAATTTTCAGGGGTATTGCAATTATAAAATAGTACTGTTCCGACATACATACAAATTCAACTTAAGAACAACCACAGAACTATCTGTACGTAACCCGGGGACTGCCTGTACAAATATAATATAATTATTGCAATCTATCTAAACTGTGACACAAAATAATTATCTAGTGGAATATTTTGGTCTGTCTGAAAAAGGAGGTTTTAGGAATTTAATCTTTGTTTTACTGCACATTTCCCGTTTTTAACCGTCCCACCTTCCAAAGTGCTAACTTTTTAAATGTTCTGCTTTACAGAACGGTAATGTTCGTTTGTTGCAAATTTTAACTTCCTATCTGTTCATATTTACTATCCCATGAAATGTAGTGGGGGACAAAACTAATGTTGTTGAATGGACAACAAAATCTGCATATGTTTCAATAAAAATTTCAAGTAACAAAATAAAATTAAAAAATGTCTTTGTATCTCTTATTCATCATGAGTGACACATGTTTACATTTTTTAATACTTCGATGTATGAGCCTGGGTCATTATTTTGAGAACCATCTGACATTTTTATGGTACTAATTTTTTTGGAACTTTTGTTGTGTGACCTTTTGACACAATTTTTTTACAAATTTTTATAGGTGGTTGCAAAAAAAATGCTGTTGCTGGAGACATATGGATAATTACTTTAATATTTTAATATGCCAGGCTTTTTGGGATGCAGGGATATCTAACATGTTTCTTTATTTAGTTATTCATATGGTTTAGTGCAGTAAAGGGGGCAATTTGATTCTATAACTTTTTAAAAACTTTTTAAAAACATGGTTGTGTTTACAGAAAATTTGAAAACCCTCCTGGGATGTTTTGAACCGCTAAGGAAGGTTTCGGTCATCATAACGAAAAACGTCAAACAACTGTGCAAGCCACTCTGATCTTCACTATATGGTGAAGGAGTACACTTATAGTGTCTGTGCAGGGCCTAAGGGGTAGTTCCATTTCATTAAATTATTGTTTATTGTGTGCATGATAAAACGTTATAACAATTTTCCAATTTTGCTTTTTAATATCAATGCCGGTCACAGTTTTTCTAGATCTCTGCTTGTTTGTCATTTTATGAACGCTAATTCTCTCATACTTTTGAGTTGACTGAAATCTGATCACGTGACACATGCAGCATAGAGTAATCAGAGCTATGTGTACTCAAATGAGCTGTGCGGGACCTGGGGGTGTGACGGCATGTGTTAATCTGTCAAGCTGGAAGAACATATGCTATTCTATAGAATGACAGCAAGCAAGATCTAGAAAAATCGTGAGGAATTGAGACATAAAGATTTTGGAAAAAACTGGTATCAACTGGTTTTATCATAAAACATTAACATTAGTTTCTGAAAAGGGAACACCTTTAATTCAAAAACTAATGTTAATGTTTTTTATGATAAAAAGCTATACTACCATTGTTTCCAGGATGTGAGGAATAGCAGAACAAAATGATTGAAGGAGTATTGTTGGAATCAAACCCCGAGGTTTTGGGCCAACCCACATGGCGGGTTTTGGCACCCACGACCTAAACCACACCGGCCCTTGTTCAGCTTCGGAAATGCATCACCATAGTTTCCTGATGCTGGACAGTCAATCAACCACCTTTCAATCATCCCCATACAATAAGTTATGCCATGTCAGTGTGAGAATGGCTTGATTGTCCAGGGTACAAGTGACTGTCTGAAGAAAGTTGGGGTCACATTGCCGTGTCGCCGAGACAGTGAGTGGAAAGAACTGAGCTTAAGGGATTCTTCAGGACATACATAAGTTAGACAGCGCCTATCTCAGGCAGGAACAGAGTGAGGTGATGTCTCAGTAATGGGACTTCCCTTGGATGACAGAACCGAGGTCATTCTACCCTCATCCGCACACCCAGTTGACAGAGAGCAGCCAGTCTTGCTGTGGGCCAGCTGCCCATTCAACACCTCCCTTCATCTCTAGGGGATGACAGTGATAGCTGGACTCACAGTTCTCAACTCAACTGGCATACTTCCTAAAAGTATCGGCGCAAAACGTTCATTAACTCATAACACAGAATACCACCCTCCCTATCTTCATGCTTTATTTCCGGCATCTACCGTCTTCCTGCTGGACTATGACTCAGTTTTCACGTGTCTTCAAGTTCGGTGACAACTCCCTGTACTGAGGCACTCAACAAAGGCCCTACTGGTAGACCCCAATTCCATTCCACAAAATAGAATAGAACAGAACTCAACTCCTACTTTCTTTCAATTGCCTGCACAAATCAACCAAGGAGGTAACTACGTATCTACAACACAAGCCGTTTATATCTAATGTCAATAACCAAGACTAGTCAGCGAAAACACAAATAGAACTCACACAGGTACAACCATACCCATAAGAACCTACAACCCGACTGGAAATGTGCAATCATTATACAGACCCCACCCTACAGCAGAACCGTACCAAACAAATAAACAACACATAAACTTATATTACAGCTCTTCTCACAGCGGAAACAAAAGAGAACTAAATATACACAAGCTTATTTTATACAAGTATGCTAACAAGAGGATGGATAAAATGTATGGCACAACACTTACAACAAAAGCACAAAAAGAGTATTCTGCGAAGAGCATATTCACATGCACACCTGATGTCCTGGGTAATAAGCTCCTATCTTTTATGAATCATTGTTAAAACACAAAGTTCCTCTCATCATGAACTTGTTTAGACGATCATCAAATAGCTGTCATTTTTACGGCAATCCACCTCGGGTAATCTCAATGATTCTAAACAAGCTTTTGGAAATATCTGTATGAAGAACCCTTTCCTCCAGTACATCAAGTCCATTCTTTCTGAGAGTGGTGTAGGAGGCAGACTTTGGCTGCCAACTCTCTTTAATTAAGATAGAGTCAACTGTTGTAAACTTCGCAAAAGGACAGCAGTTCTTGTTGACAAGACTAACTGCCAGGTTACTTGCATAGGATTTATTGGGACTACGGGGCCAACAAATCGCTGGGTTTTCCCGAATACTACCGGTTTTTGGAGCGGAGTTGTGTGGGGCCCTAAGTTTCTCCAGGTTTTTGGTGCACGAGTCGTATTGTGGTTGCAATCGGCGCGGCGGCTGTGCTGCGAAAGGAAATCGAGTGCCACAGTATTTTAAAAAATTGTGTGTCGAGGGAGATCTTTAGCACGACCGTTACATTCATCGATGAGAAGAAGGTGGAACCTCGGCGCAGCAGCACACCTGTGAACATCGGGCGCACTACCTTAGTGAATCCCGGCAGAACCCGAATCCTGTTGGGAGATGCGACGGCTGAATCGCGGCTGACCGGGTAGTAAATGAGCCCCATATGTTACTTCCTGCCTCGACTGTATCTATATCCCCACCTACTACCCATACATAATAAATAATCAATATTTAATAATAAAATAAGAATGTAGTTTATGGAAAAGGGGGGGAAAAAAGAGGTAGGAAGGGGAGGGAGAAGAGAGCACAAGGAAGGGTGGGGAGAAGGGAGAAGAGTAAATGTTGGGCAGAATAGACTGGAGAGAGGAAGAAAGCGATAGGAGGTATGGGAGAGCTAAAGGGGATGGGATAGTGAGAGAGAAAGATGGGAAAGAAAGGTAAGGGAGGGGGGGGGGAAGGAAGTCCTTCTACCGTTCCCTTCCCCCTCCCCCCAGTGGTGACTGTTCAAGATCAGTCCTCACCACCATTCCACTAGAACATGTACAACTTTGGCTAGTGTATAGTGTCCCATAATTGAAATAGAGTTATAGGGGTGTTTGGTAGTACTATATGCCAATTTGGCCTTTGTTTTTTGCCCTTTATTTACACCTTCCCAGGCCATAGTTTGGGCTTTTTCAGTCAGCCAACAAAACAGTTTAACCTATTTGACTGCAAAAGAAGCTAAACAATTCTCCATGTTGTTCTATAGAAACAGAAAAGGCATTAAATTATTGGTTTAAATTACAGTTCTTCTCACTCTCATACATATAAAAACCATACAGTCTTGACATTTTTTAAAGAGTTTACGGTCAAAAAGTCAACAGGTGAGTAACTATATGTTTTCAGGCACAACCTGTTTAATTCCAGTTTCTTTCTGGATTAGCTCATAAGGAGAGTAAAAACTATTGATTATCTCAAATCATATCTGGTTTATGAAACCATAGTTTATCAGCTCAATAATCAGATTTTCCTTTAAGGTGCTTTGCTACAGCCGTTTTGGGGACCATTTGTTAGAAATTTGACCATCGTCGTTGTACAATAATAGCAGTATCTTTGCATGCGTTCCACTGAAAAATCCATTCTAAGTGTCGAAAGGGTAGCATGAGTGTAGTCAATACTGACATAGATTGTCCAAGCTGCTAGTAACCGTAATGTAATATAAGTATCTCTGGGCATTATTTTTACGATAGAACAGCTGCGACTGTATTCAGTTAGCTATGGGCCAGATATTTATTATGCAGTTTAGCAGGAAGGTTCACTAGTTCTCCAACTTTAAAGTAAGATAAGGCCAAACAAGGTAAGAAAATTTCTCTTTTCTTTTAGATCAGCTCTAAAGTGAAATTGCTTATATTATGTCTGTAGTACACAACACTGTACTTATACCAGACAGACACTGTCATAATCGCAAGGCAGAAGATTCCACATGAGATTGTCCCGTCGTTCACATAAAAAGGTCTTTTTTATTGGTTAAACAGTTGAACTCGTCATTTCGGTACTTGCAACCAGCGCCTTTGTCAGGGTTCGGTGAGGGTGCCAGGGCATCGAAACGCAGTTAGTTTGAACTTTTAACAATACATAAGACCTTTTTATGTGAAGGACCGCGCCATCTATGTGGAATGCTGCTCCTTGCGATGGTATGATACTTCTCCACGGGCGGCGCGGGATAAACCTATGGGTTGCTTACCCTCTGGGATTCACCGCCCACAGGCCGGGGGGCCCCCCCAAACATAAAAAAAAAAAAGCCCCCTCACAACACAATTAAGACCTACACTGGGGAGTCTACTAGATGGTCCAAAGGTGAGGCACCTACCTTCATTCCTACAATGGGGTTATCTAACCTACACCTGAGTCATAGCGGCCCTGTGTCTTCCCTTCTAATTTTCGATTCAGTGAAGCGGTCCATAAAATAAAGAAATGGGACTTATGGTACTGTGTGGGGTTGGGGTGGTATTCTGTTTATAGGGATTAGCTTGCAGGTCCCAGACTTGCCTAACATGAGGAAATTTGGAAAGTTTTAGTCATCCCATTTAACTGTCCTCCAAAGGTCCAGTACTTACCTTCCAGCCAGACAGATAGCCGGCAACTTTTTATCTTAATCCTATTAGGATTAGATGTGGTGAGAGTGACACTTAGCAGTGCTGCATGATGAGTGAGGAGGTAAAGAGCGTGTTTTTCTCTCTTCATCTTTAACACTGGCTGGAATAAGTTATAGGCTTTCAGACAATTGTGTCATTACTTATGTATCCATGGCCTTTAGACCCATACGTGGTAGCGTGGAGGTTTACTTTCAGTTCCAATTCTCCGGTGTAGAAAGTGGGAAAAAAGTTTTAATAACCAGCCCTTCCAGCCTTCCTCATTAGAGGGTAAAGGACCCATATAGACAATACTAACAGGGGTGCTGCCCTGCTTCTTCTATTAATAAGATCAGGGAAATAGTAAGCTAAGATGGTGGTCTCATTTACACAGAGACCTTGATGTGCACGTTATTTCTTATTCTTTAGGGTATAAGGGATGTAACTGGTTATAACGTAACGCACAAAAGGGGAGAGAAGCTTGACAAAGATTCATTGTGAATCGAACGTTGCAATGCACTTTTTTTCTATGCCTTTGGATGAATAAGGTTTTAACCTTTTTTTTTAACATAGATTGAGATGCTGTGGGCCTTCTCTCCCTTTTTGTTTCCTTGACTAGGATCCTTCAACACGGGCTGAGCCACTTCCGTAGCCGGTTAAAATCTTTGCCTGCATATTGCGCATAGTCTTACCGGTAACACCTGCGATCAGTGCTAATACCGAATCGCGGGGGTTGTAAAAAAACCGGAAACCGCACATAGGAGATGGTGGGAGAAAATGTGGGATTTGTCTTAGAGCACGGATGGAGAGTGAGAGATCTCCTCGATGATATGTGTTTTACAACATGGGCTGTATAAGAATTTGGAAACGCCACAGGTGATAATAGAAATATTCATATTATCTGTGCTTGTTTCATCACTTCTCTGCTATGGCAGCTAACAAGACTTCAGACGTGTAGGTGGATGTAATGCGCTATTTCATATGGTGGTGTATTTGCAGACAAGAAACACCCGGAGTGGGTGAAACTGGTTTGTGAGTGGGTGGTAAATTATCACACTCCCTCAACTACACACCTAAACTACCCCTATTCAGGGGTTGCTTTGTGGACATGCTGGAACGGTCCAGAGTTTGTCTGTCAAAGTAGAAGACGCGCTAAGTTGGTGATATCTGCCCAGTCTTTTGTAATGCTAACTCTGGACTATGCGTTATAGGCATGTGGTTGTGAAGCATCGTGTTGGCCTCCATGGGTCAGGGGGCATTGGTTACTTGAGGCTGACTACTACTACTGGCTTGCTGTCAACTACTTGTTGGGTGGGATTCACTATCCCTTTAAGTATGTTATGAAAACATTCTAACCTTATCATACAAATTTGTTATCCCATACTGGGTGTCGCATACAGTGAGTGACAGCTACCGCCAAATAGTGTATGAGAGAACACTACCACAACACTACCCGCGTACAGTGAGGAATACAGCCATACAGTGCGGAACACGCCGCCATACAGTTCGGAACACTACCCCCTACAGTGGAAACACTAACACTAACCACCAACCCCATACAGTGAGGACAACTACCGCACCATCTAGTGAGGAACACTTCCCCGGCACCGCCATACATGAGGAACACTAAACAATACCCCCATACGTGAGGAACACATTAACCATCATACCGGCTTAACTGTAAAGGGACACAAAACCAGCTACCAAAAAACCAACTACCCTACCACCACCACCACCCCCTAGCTACCACCACTAAAACCTAGGGTAAAGATGACTAACGCGAAAACACCGCTACACCCAAAACACTCCCACTCCCCGAAGGACTCCCTCCCTCACCGCCCCCGGGCCGAGCTCCCGCCCCACGCTCCCCCCGTGCCAAACCCTCCCTTTCTCCCTCCTCCCTCCCGTGAGGAACACTCCCCATACAGTGAGGAACACTATCCCCGATACAGTGTAGGCACAACCGTACACAGCTAAGACTAACCTCAAACCAAAGCTACAGCCATACAGTGATGGACACTTACCCATACAGCGAGACATACGCATAAGTGAGGAACACAGCATAGTAGCCAGGCATACATGAGGAACACTACGGCATACATTGAACCGCTCCATATGGGAAGATACAGCAATACAGTGAGGAACACTACCGGCATACGAGTGAGAAACACTACGCCATACAAGTGAGGGACACCTACCCCCCATACAGTGATTGAACACTACCAACCACCACAGTGAGAAAGCACTACCCGCTACACTGTAAGGGACGCTCCCAACGCCACCAGTGAAGAATACCGCCATCCAGGAGGAACACTACCACCATACAGTGAGGAAACACTATCGCCATACAGTAAGGAACACTACCACCTCGCTCTAATGGGACACTAGCGGCATACAGTGAGGAAACACTAACCGACAATACAGTGAGGAACACTACCTACATACAGTGAAGAATACAGCAATACAGTGAGGAACACATACCGGCATACATGACAGGAACACTACAACCATACGTGAGGGACCAATACCCCCATGCAGTGCTGAACACTATCCCCAGTCATCATACCCATACTTTGAGAACACTACTGCACACAGTGAGGAATACAGCCATACATGAGGAACACTACCGCCATAACAGTGAGGAACACATCGCCATACATAGGACCTAGCGAGCATACAGTGAGGCACTACCGGCATACAGTAAGATAAACCAACAGGAGGAACACTACCGGCATACATGAGGCTACGCATCTATAACACTACCCCCATACAGTAAGAATCACCAACGTGAGGAACACTACGAGCATACAGTGAGGAACACTATCCCCATACGTGAGGAACACTACCCACCTACTGTGAGGACACAGCCATATAGTGAGGAAATACAGCCATACAGTGAGGACAACTAACCACCCCCCCCGCCCCCCCCAAAAAAAGCCATACAGTAGGAACACTATCGCGCCACATACAGTAGGGACACTAGCGCATACAGTAAGGAACACTACCGGCATACAGTGAGGAACACTACCTCATACAGTGAAGAATACAGCCATACAGTGAGGACACTACTGGCTACAGTGAGGAACACTATCCCCATACATGAGGAACACTACCACCATACTGTGAGAAACACAGCCATATAGTGAGGATACACGTACCCTCCATACATGAGGAAACACTACCGGCATAAGTGAGGAACACTACCCCCATATAGTGACGGAACATTTACCCCCCATACAGTGAAGCAATACAGCCATAATAGTGAGGAACACTACCTCCATACATGGAGGGACAAACACCCACCCCCCATACGTGAGGAACGCTAACCCCCATACAGTGAAGAACACTACCGCCATACAGTGAGGAACACTGCCGCCGTACATGAGGAACACTACTGCCAAATAATGAAGAATACAGCCATATAGTGAGAACACTACCCCAAACAGTGAGGGAACTGCCTCCGTACAGTGAGGAACACTGTGCGCCTACAGTGAGTAAGACTACCCCCATACAGTGGGAACACTACCCCATACAGTGAGGACACTACTACCACCAACCGCCATACAGCGAGGAACCTACTAAGCCCTACATTGAGGGACACTACCCTTATACAGTTAGGAACACCACCCCCATCAGTGAGAACACTACCCCATACAGTGAGGACACTACCTCTATAAAGTGAGGAACACTCCTAGCATGAGGAACACTCCCCACCGCATTACAGTGATGAAATGCCGCCATACAGGAGGAACACTACCCCACGCCATACAGTGAGGAACACTACCACTCACAGTGAGGAACCACCCCATCAGTGAGGAATACACCCCATACAGATAGGAATACCTCCCGCCATACCGTCGGAATACACCCCTACCCCGCCATACAGTGAGGAACATACCCCTATACAGTGAGGAAACACCACCCCCATCAGTGGAACATTACCCCCATACAGTGAGGGACACTACCCCATACAATGAGGGACAGTACCCTCATAAAGTGAGGAATACTCTCTCTCTGTCAAATACTCCGAGATTTTGAATGAAACTCACTTTATACAAGCTGAGTCCCCTGAACTTACTATTCATGCCTCCTTCTTTTAAAGGGTCAGAAATTAGTGCATAACGGCGCAGTGCCCTCATTTTCCTATTTTCTGTATATATGTAACTTTACCTGAGGACCATGTGAGAGTTATTTTGCACACCGCTACATTTTAACCCCTTAATCGATACGTGACATATAGTTAGTGATGTGTTGGTTGTGTGTGTTGAAGAGGGTCAGGCTAAGCTCTGTCCGTAACCGTTGAGAGTTTACCCACCAGTACACTGTATCAAAACCTGAGCACGTGGGCGCCACCATGTTGGCTTGGATTGGCTCTCCCATGACGTCAACAGGGAGAGGCAATCCATTGGTATGACAGCCTGGTCACACAAAGACTAAAGGCTATCTCGTTTCCCACCATTTATACAATGTGCGATTTGCATATTGTAATAGATGATGTGGAATATCCCCATATACTGCCATACTGTATAGGACAGTATATGGAGGATCAATTAGACACCTAGGATTAAAGTACCCTAGGGGGTCTGAAAAAGTAGTAAAAATAAAAAAAGTTTAAAAAATTTATTTTAAAAAACATAAAAACTAACAATCCCAACACGTTCCCTAACTGATATAAATAATAATAAAGTAAAATCATGACATGTTGGTATTGGGCCGCATCCCAAAATATCCAATCTATCAAATATATATGGTTATCCCACATTTAATTCCGCAATGAAAATAGCGCCCAAATTCTAAAATGTAAATTTTTTTCTGTACAGAAAGTTTTAGTTATGTAAATGTATGAAAAACTATATAAATTTGGTATCCACTTGAGTGACGGACCCAAAGATTAAGGTAGTGGCTGTCAATTGTGGAGTACCAATGAAGCCGTAAATTCCAAGCCCACACAGAAAATGGTTCAAAGCATTTTTTCAAACCAATTTTCTGCATTTGTAATTTTTATTCTGCTCCCGGGTACACAGGTGTCACGTCCAGGGAGAAGGTCAGTGGACTCCCTGGACCACCGCGGGAGATAACAATACTAGCCGCAACCCGGGAGCGGAGTCTAAGAACTTCCTGGTCTTCGCCAGAGCCCGCCGCAAAGCAGGTATGCTTGCTGTGGCGGGGAGTCCCAGTCGCTTCACGGTTGCAACTAATCCCCGCGTGGCAGCCAAGGTAGGACAACGGGGACCAGGGAAGGCAGGCCACACAGAGGCAGGCAGACAACTAATGGCAGGCAGACACTATGGCAGGCAGGACCAGGGATGCGGCAGGACCTCAGATGGCTGGGCAGGACCCCAGTGCAGACGACCAGGATACAGGACGCCACGGATAACCGACCGCCACAAGAGTAACAGACCGCCACAGGACAAAGGAACATGGAACAACACGGAACCCATAGAAAACAGGAACAACACGGAAACGGGATCACAGAATCCATGGAGGCGTACGGAAACGCTGGGAATGGAGATCTTCTCTTAAAAGACATTAAGATCCTGCAGGGAATGCTGTGTAGTCGCCAGGCATATAGCAAGGCCTTGATGCCAGCACCATAAGGAGCGCTGCCCTTTAAGTTCTCGCGCGCGCATCCTAGCAGCCAGGAGCCGCACGTCCGGGAAGGAAGGAGGCGCATGGACCACCCGCCGGGACCCAAGTGGAGCCGGAGCCTGGAGAGGTGAGTAAGGCAAGGGGGAGCGGGCAGGACAGCGGAGCACGGGGGCACCCAGATCTGCAACATGGATCGCGACACCCGGACAAGAACCGGACCGGGGCTGCGTGGCAAAGCAGGACCGGGTGTCCCCGCGACATGGATCTCCGGGTCCCTCTGAAAGAACCCCCTCCTTAGAGCACCTCTTCTCTTCTTCTTCAGCCCTGTTTCTTCTTCTTTCTTCGCCTGCTCATATTTTTCTTGGTGATGAGACACCTTAGGAGGAAAGCAGGCACAGAGAAGGTTGGTAACCGCAGGCTGGGTTGGCTCTGGGAAGGCCGGGGAGCTCTGGAGCGGCCTCTGGGAGCCGGTGGAGATTCTGGAGCGCCTCTGGGCAGGCCGGTGAGACTCTGGAGCGACCTCTGGCAGGCTGGTGGGACTCTGAGCGGCCTCTGGGCAGGCCTTGGAGACTCTGGAGTTGGCCTCTGGCAGGCCGAAGCAGCCGTGGCAAGCTGCGGAGGCTGCGGAGCCACTGGAGCAGCTGCGGGAAGCTGCGAAGCCATTGGAGCAGCTGCGGTAAGCTGCAGAGCCGCTGGAGCAGCTGCGGGAAGCTGCGGAGCCACTGAGCAGCTGCGGGAAACTGCGAGCCCTGGAGCAGCTGCGGGAAGCGCGGAGCCACTGGAGCAGCTGCGGGAACGCTGCAACAAACTGCCACTGAAGCAGCTGCGGGAAGCTGCGGGAGCTGTGTAGCCCGTGAGCAGCTGCGGGAAGCTGTGGAGGCTTGGGCACCGCTGGAGCAGCTGCGGGAAGCTGTGGAGGCTTGGCACCGCTGGAGCAGCTCTGGGAAGCTGCAGGGGCTTGGGCGCCACTGAGCAGCTCTGGGAAGCTGCGAGTCACAGGAGCAGCTGTGGGAGCTGTGGAGTCACGGGAGCAGCTCTGGGAGACTGTCACAGACTCAGGGGAAGGGTCGTGGGACTCCCTGGACCACGCGGGAGATAAAATACTAGCGCAACTTGGGAGCGGAGTCTAAGTGAACTCCTGGTCTTTGCCAAGCCTGCCGCAAAGCGGATGGTCTTGCTGTGGCGGGGAGTCACCAGGTCACTCCGGCGGGTGCAGCTAGTCCCCCTGGCGGCAGCCAAGGTAGGGACATGGGACAACGGGAAGGCAGGACCACGATTGCAGGCAGAACCACTAATGGCAGGCAGGACCACGGATGGCTGGCAGGACCTCGGATGGGTGGCAGGACCTCGATGGCTGGCAGGACCACAGGATACCAGTACTGCCACAGGAATACAGGACCGCGACCGCCACAGGATACCAGGACGCTGCAGATACCAGGACCACCACATGATCCAGGGACGCCACAGGATAACAGGACGCCACAGATAACAGGACCGCCAGAGGATAACAGGAGACCGCCCACAGGACACAGGAACACTGGAACGCACAGAACACGGGAACAACACAGAACACAGGAATCACAGAGGCTTCTGGAAACCGCTCGGGAACTCAAAGGGTTTCTCTTCAGTAACAGACATAAGATTCGTCAGGATTGCTGGAGTCACCAGGCATATAGCAGAGCCTTGTGCCAAGGCCGGTGGCCTTTAAGGACGCTGCCCTTTAAATTCCGGAGAGTCTCGCGCGGACCACAGCCGGGACCCAGTGGGAGCCAGGAGCCTGGAGAGTGGAGTAAAGGTGAGGGGAGCAGGGTAGGACACGGGGAGCACGGGTGCACATTGTGATCCGCAAGTGGATCACGGACACCCGTGACAAGAACCGGACCGGGGGCTGTGTGGCACAGCAGGAACACGGGTGTCCCTGCGATCCGAGACATGGATCGCGGGTTCACCGCGTGACACATGACATGGAATATTAAATACATCACATATAAAGTGAAATTTGTTATGCGGAAAACAAGCCATCAAACGAATAATAAAAAAGTTATGGATTTTTGAAGGTGGGAGTGAAAATGAACGCAAAGAACTGAAAAGGGCCTGGCCCTATAGGAGTTAATAGTAGAAGCTTTATTAAATAAAATGCAGCGCTTATCATAATTATCAGAGCTAAAAGCTAAAGCTGTTTATTTTTGATAATTTGGTGGATTGACCTCCATGTAGGACAGAATTGAAAAGGTGAGGAATTTGGAGAATTATTTACACATATAATGAGGGATGCTAAGGTCGTGCCTTCCGCTTATGGATGTTTCATTATAGCTCTTCATAATGGAAACGAGTCAAAAGAGCAAAAGTAAATTAAGAAAGACGGTGAAAGGTCATCTCAAAATATCATTGATTTCACTCAAGATTCTACAAATATATCCATCGTCACAATAAAATAAGAAAAAATTAAAATGGGTTAACATTTTCATCTGTACAAATGGTATCTCATAGAAATGTTTTATCTAATCTCAGAATGTTCTAGAGTTAGCCCTATAAGCATGTTATGACATTTTATGGAGACATCTTAACCCCACTGTGTCGATCCCATAGAAAAATTTTTGGGCACCATTTCTATTTTCTCAACTGGGTGTTGTCCTGCCATACCACAAAAAACCAAACTGTTTAGCTGTTTCATAGCTACATTTTGATGCTATAAAAAGAGCCCCACAGGTAAGCCTTCATCAAAGGGTGAGGGTGTGGCACTTCATTTTCAACTGCACAATTTCCCATTAATGTAGCCATGTTTTCCTTAGAAATTGTATAGATGTCCATGGATACCATCACCCCCACACCCTGGCACGGTGGCCATGCGCGCACTATTGAGTCCTGCCTGACCAACTGGATTCAGAATTCATTACCACAGAACACCTGTGGGACATGCAGTAACTCCTGGACATTTAATATACAAAAATTATTTCTTTCTTTGTTCAATAACTTCAGTAGTAGTTGTGGTATACCAGGACAACACTCTCGGTTCTAAGGGACTGTTTACCTTCATATATAGAAAATTAGCTTCACACAGGCTATTCTTTAAAAATAGTTGATGATTAACTTAAATGTGAATGTCCAGAGAGAATACCCCTTAACCCCCTACCAACATGTGTTGGCTGCGGGTTATGGAGAGCTCACGGACTGAGCCCTTTCCATACAAGGTTGGTGTTGCTGTATATTGCAACAAACACCCACCTGTAACACCTGTGATTGGTGCTAGCAGGTAAAAACCAGCAGCGTATTGACTTAAATCATCCTCCCTGTAATGTTATCGGTTAGCAACGATCTGTCTCTTTGAGTGCCTCGGGTTTGCCACTAGCACTGGCATAAACTGTTGTATGGAAGCATATGATAGCACTAATCAGACAACCTAGGGTTAAAGTAGCCTAGTTTTAAAAAAATTTAAAAATAAAAATCACTAAAATTTCAAATCACCCCCCCAAACTGATACAAATAAAACAGTAAAATCATAACAATGTTAGATATCGATGTTTCCCAAATATCAGATTTATCAATATATAATAACAGCTATACCCGTTGTTTAACAAAATAGTTCCCAAATTTCCGAAATCCCACATTTTGCCATTTTGCAACATAAAACATTTTGTAAAAGTGATCAAAAGGCATACAGTCCTCAAAATGATGCACTGAAAATCATCTCATCTTGAAAAAAATTATTTCACAAAGATTTTTTTTTAAAAAGTGTATTAAAAATCATTAAGACTAATAAATTTAGTATTCCGTGATGAGTAGATATGTCATTTGGGGTGCACAGTGAAAGCCGCAAAAAAAAGCCCAGGTGAAAATGGCCCAAATGCATTTTTTAACCAATTTCACTGCATTTGAATTTTTTTGCCACTTCCCCATAACGGCAATGAAATATTCAAATGCCGTCACTATGAAGTGCAATTTGTTATGCAGAAAACAAGCCCTCATACAGCTCCTTACATGGAAAATTTAAAAAGTTATAGATTTTGACTTTTGGAAGTTAAAAATGAAAACACAAAATAAATACGGACCTCAAGGGAAGGGGTTAAAATATATAAAATTATATATATATTATATTTTCGAAGATCTAAGATAGTGCCGCTGCACTTTCTCTACACGTATATATATATATATATATATATATACATATTTTATTATTTGAAATAGGGAAAAAAAGGAAAACCCCCCAGCAATCTTCCCAATTTTGCATCTGCTTGCTGAACTTTGTTGAACTGTCAACTGCTACATAATTTATAACATTTCCTTTCATGCTAACCTCAACAACACTGGAGAGTCTATTGTGCTTTAATTTAATTATTCATCATTTCTGTGACAAGCTTTTGCTTTGGTCCTAAAAGCAACCAGACTAGTGTTTTAATAAGCACGCTTTAGTGCTGATAACTTAAATTAACAAATTTGTAACTTCATAGTTGGCAGCATATCTGAATTTTATATAAGCCTTTGGAAAGGAATAAAAGGTTCCTGACTTATTCACGTCTCTTAGCAACGTGGAAATAGAATGCATTGGATACAAACTTCCTAGTATTAATTCCCAAATTAATTTATATACACAATGTTTTTGTGGGAGAATAAAAGAACAGCGATAATGTGATTTTTTTACAGTGCACATTGTGGTAAGTTCATAGGTAAAGACAGGGCCAAGATGAACCTTCCATCAAACAACAAATATGCCTGAATGCCAGGAGTCATCCTACAATTTATTGTAGGCACATGGGACACTCTGAGAATTGGTGTTTTTTTAATTTGCATTCTAAGCTCATAGATCTTCATTAGTATTTTGAGAAACATCCACATAGCTGGCCAGAACCTAATTTATTATTATTATGCCCAAAAAAAGCTAAAATTAAGAGCATACAACTGTCAATGCGGGTAGCCAAGAATCAGTATAATTGTATTCAAACTGGGTTAGCAGCTGAGTTACTGTTTGTAGATGGAATACAATAATTAAGATATTTCTACAATTCTTGAATAAAGATTCCAGTAAATAACTTTATAACCATCCCCGAACTGATGCAATGTACTGTAAATAATACGGTTGCAGACTACTGGAGATCATCAATTCCCCTGCCGTACTGACTCCCTTTGCACTGATCAACACCACTTTTACTGCTTTGCTATCAATCCCATTATGCCTCAGCATTGCATCACATATATAGCTAGAGACACCCATCACTCCCTGCTGGAATAACAAGTGATAATCCTTAATCTTCTCTATATTCTGCTAAAAAAAAAAACAATTATGGAGACTATAAGTATCCTGCCAGGGCACTACACCGTTCATTTTAACTGTGTTATAGAAGCCTTGTAACTGTCACCAGTAGGTAGGAATCAGTTTTGTGAAAAATGTGAAAAAAAAAAAATGTCAAATGTGAAAATTCAATCATGTTCCTTTTAAAACATCTTGATTTCTCAGGAGGTACACAAGAAATCATGTGAACAACTGCAAAAAAATTCTATAAAGTTCCAATAAAAGCAACAACTAAATAAGTGATATTGCAGGACGAAGTATTAATGAGTGAGGAGAAGGCCTTTTTTACCTTTCTTGTCCCAAAAGGATTGGAAACCGTCCAAATATACATCAGGGAAATCTGGTGTCTTTTTTGTGAATCTGGTGAATCTTACTTACAGTATCAACTGGCACCGGGGCTAGCTGCCACATGTTTGCAGTGTCTATTCAGCTATAATTACAGCCAAGATGTGGACACTATAGCCTATCTGAATACAATTATGTGCTTTTCATGGGTGCCAACACAGGTCTGTGGTCCCATGTGTTTTCTGTGTGTGAGATCTCACACAAAATGACAGGAGAAAAGACTAGCCAACCATTAAACAGGCAGAACTAGGACTTACTCTACTTTTTGCAGTTGAGCAGTTGGCTCATACAAAGGGCCAGGAAGCTACGTCCGTGGCTCTAAACATATTGAAATTTATATTTATGAATAAATAATTATGAAATGTATTATGCTTTTTCCGTAAGTTCCCTACGATTTCTCAAGAAGCTGTTTCTGGAAATTTTATTTTGTTATCGCCAGAGCAAATTTTATATGTTACGTATACAAATAAAACTGAGATTACAGAATAAAGAATTATACCCCAACAAACCATTTTTTCCCCCTGAAAACAAGAATTTGGCCCATTTTCAAATTTCAATTTTGATTCAAAGTGTAAAATTCTATTAAAAAATTAATAAAAATTGTCTTCAGTGGCAAAAAAAGGGTACCAAACTGAAAATAATTTTCTTCACACCTCCGAAATAGATAATAGATTCCAATAGATGAACATGTGTAAGTTTATAAAAAGTCATATATACACATTATTAATCATAATATAATTGCTAAACTGAATAACAAATAATCAATAATCTGCTTTTCAGCTACAATGTAGTCACAACCTGCAAAATATAGTGATTAAACAGATTAACGAACATGTGAGATGGCCGCATTCTACCAGTACCAACCGGGCCGTTTTCGTATGGGTAGCATATGGCCACATTAATTTCAATGGATAATCCGTCCAACCATTTAAAAATTGCTGTTTTTGACACCGTATCCTACCTTAAATGTCTTAAAAATGCCTATTTACTACAGTATTTGGTGAATACTCCCCATATGTAGTTTATGGGGAACAGAAAAAAATGTTTGCAGTGTGCTCAACAGTTATGCGCTGTATACTGCTGTATATACATGCAGTATCCAGGAAAACAGTGGGAGGAGCTTCCTGTCATTTGAGAAGTGACATTTGCAAGTTCATAGCCCTGGTTCACGCCAACCCCTTCTGTGGGACAAAGCTGGATTCATTTGTGGACGGGAGCAAGAAATACAAAGTGTGGGAGGAGGTCACATCCCAATCTTTCCCAATGATGGAGTAGTAGTGACACCAATGAATGGATAGGACTTGGTGAGTTGCGGTTGTCCAACTTTGTATCTATAGTTAGGGAAATGCCAGCAGCTTGATACAGGATTGTTGTCAAAACTGTGTTTTTATCAGTAACTTTACAGTTACACTTTGAATATTGAGTTTTTGCTATGTGTGCTGAATTACTATGTCATTGTTGATGAGGCTCTCAAGCCTATCACTTATAGGGCCCAAAACATTTCAGAACATTCTGCTGTAGCATGCAGTAATATTACTACCATCAAGCAATAGCACTGATGGAACCTTAATGGACTCTCATCACATGTCAGGTCATTCAGTCTTTGTTCAGATCAGATGTTTACAATGTAAAGCCTTACTGACAACTATAATGTTTATTTATCATGTCAATTAAATTCTGGCACAGATTTAATGCTTGGGGTGTTATCAACTCAGGTTATTCTTAAACCACTAGATTATACAGTATGTTATGATGGATATCCTGTTTGGACTAGAGAGTCAGATCCACTGGGTTAGATAAGCTGTAGAACCGTCTTAAGATATTATATATATTTATATATATATATATATATATACATATATATAATATATTTACAGTTCTTACAGAGTATAAAAATAGGAAGAATCATATAAAAAAAAATAAAATTGTCCGGCTGCTGGTTGAAGGTTTCCAGTAAGGTGAAGTTAAGAGATGATTGTCAATGTTGCATATTATATATAGATTGCAAGGGAATAGTCAGCAGTGAAGCAATCGCACAGAAGGCTAAAGCATCAAGAGAGCATAAGTGAGTGCCCTTATGATAAAGACGGAGATCTTATCTATAATAGGGAAAGCATGTGGCGCACAAAGGTATGATAAAATGTATGGAAGAATGAGATGTGTCCGGATTAGTTCTGCTATGGACACATGAATTTACTAAAGGTATATTCCAGTGTTACAATCATATTGATACATAGCAAAGTAAAACCAGTATAGATACCTTATAGTGTACACTATTTTACCCCAATGCCTGTGTTTTAGGTAAAATATGGTTGAAATTGTATCACTATTATGAAAAGTTTGACAAAAATTTGACAAATGAAATATATCATCTAGCAATTGTACTGTAGATGTTCTGTGAGTCTATCCATGTATCTATAATCCCTATCCGGTACCTTGTAGACATTCATGTTACTCTTTATTTTAACCACTGTATACATCCTATTTAGAGATGAGCGAACCCTAAAATGCTCGGGTACTCGTTATTCGAGACGAACTTTTCCCCGATGCTCGAGTGCTCGTCTCGAATAACGAACCCCATTGAAGTCAATGGGAGACTCGAGCATTTTCAAGGGACCAAGGCTCTGCACAGAAGCTTGGCCAAACACCTGGGAACCTCAGAAAGGATGGAAACACCCACGGAAATGGACAGGAAACAGCAGGGCAGCATGCTGGATGCCTCTGAGGCTGCTTATCGCACCATTATGCCGAAATTATGGGCAACAGCATGGCCATGACAGAGTGACAGAATGAAGCTAGATAGCATGTAAAACATCCATAATTGACCCTGACCCTATAGGGGACGGCATGCAGGCAGAGGGGCGGCACAGGCTAGAGAGTGGCATGGCGACATACCCTAATTGGACTCAGGCTTCAAACCAATGGGTGTCAGAGGAACCAAAGGAGGTGAGCAAGAAGCGCTCAAATAATATCGGTACATGAAAAAGTTTGCCAGTATATTTTGTGGATTACACAGCAGGGTGGCACAAAGTTAACATGGAAGCCATGAAAAACCGCAGCCTCAGAGGCATCCATGCATGCTGCCCCTGCTGTTTCCTGTCCATTTCCGTGGTGTTTCCATCCTTTTCTGAGGTTCCCAGGTGTTTGGCCAAGCTTCCCTGTGCAGAGCCTTGGTCCCCTTGAAAAATGCTCGAGTCTCCCATTGACTTCAATGGGGTTCGTTATTCGAGACGAGCACTCGAGCATCGGGAAAAGTTCGTCTCGAATAACGAGTACCCGAGCATTTTAGTGTTCGCTCATCTCTAAATAGGATGCCTTATAGAGCGCTATTCCATATACAATAGGATGCCTTATACAACAGGATGTCATATAGAATAGGATGCCTTATAGAGCGATATTCCATATACAATAGGATGCCTTATACAACAGGATGCCACATAGAAAAGGATAGTCCATAGAATAAGATGCCTCATAGAGCTATGCCCTATAGAACAGGATGCCTCATATAATAGGATGCTTCTTAGAATAGGGGGTCTCGTAGGATATGATGTCTTGTCGAACATTGCACCGGATGCCTTAGATAATTTTATAAGGAGGTTGTTTCCATAACATGATGACATGACAGGATGCTAGATATTATGGGATGCCTCATACTGTAGACTGCCTCGTAGGATGCCTCATGGTCGTAGGTCTCAGAGCTTCCAGTTTTGCTCCGTCTGATCACAGTTATCTTCCTGCATAGAGATTATAACAGGAGACATGCTCTAGGGCTGTAATCCACACAATCTCCTGATAGATATGTTGTCATCTAGTAGCTCCAGCCATCGAAGCATCGAACATCTGACAGTAAATCAAATCTGCTCTCATCTCATTGAGCCACTTAGCATCTGCAGACATTTAGAAGAGATTTTCTGTGGGAGGTGGTGGGTGGATGGATGGATGGATGGATGGAGATGGGGTGGATGGATGGATACGATTTTAGATAATATAATCCCTTATATTTTGTATTTTTTAGGTTCTGAAATCTTAGAATAATCAGGATGAACGGCATACAGTCCACAAGTGGAAGAATCATTTCCGAGAAAATCACGCTGTATGTTAGTACCTGTTATATACATTAACATGAGGTCTCAGAGGTTACAGAATTATTTAGCAGCTATTTGGAAAAGGCTTTGTAAAGTTAGTTCAAAGTGGGACTTTGCCAAATGATGCCAAATGATGTTCTATATGTAGACAACAGCAAAGACAGTGTGTGGAGAACAAAGGGCATGTAGGTTTTTTTTGCTTGTCTACAGTAATAGACTTCAGGACATATGTATTATTAAAATGTAGTTTTTGTTATTCTGCCATGCACTTGTGCTTGATGGTGCCATTGTAATCAAAATAACATGAAAAATACTTTGAAGAAATGGCTAAATGGATTGTAGTCGGGAAACAACTATGCAAAGCAATGGTGGACATTGCATCATTTTTTTCTTGTTTTTCCTTACCTTTTTTGTTGGCTTTTTTGCTGCTACTAAGACAAAAACTCCCTGTAGTGCCTAATATACATGATCTATAGGATATTAGTATGTGATACAGTATTGTGAAATTATATATCTGTGAAATGCTATCATCTTGGTGGATTGGGCAAAACCAGTATGATGATCTGTGCAAGGAGATCTGAAGCTCTGATAACCATAGACTTTTCTGTGTCTTAGGCAAAAGACAAATAATGATCGTCTTCTGAGAAACATGGACGCTCATGAGATGATGGTTGCGTACCTAATGGATGAGATACTCAAGGCCAAGTTGGTGAGGGGATTGGAATCATATATGATCTCTCAAGTGAAAACCTTCTCTAGGTTATGCAACCCATAGGTGATGCACAGTTGACGCCCAATGACGTTGTGCATGGTTTATAAACAAGATGCTTGAAAATGCAGGAGTGTTTATTGTCTGAAGAAATATATTAACAACTGATCCTAAAAATTATACTTCATTGTTACCCTTATACTAGCTTTACATTTGAGATTTTTTCTCTCCGGAGTGAAGAGCGCTACTAACAGAAAAATGGGGAGGTGTTTTAGGGACTAATGTGAGTTCTGGTGCGCTTAATTTCCCTCATCAGTCTACAAGTAAATGTCCTTATTCTGTACATTATAACGCATTTTTTGTTCCGCGTCTCTCTATATCATGATTGTTAAAGGTTTGTGGTGTATTGGAATATCAAAGTCGCCTATTCACTAGTTTCTTAATCTTTGTCTTCATGTACCTGCTACAACTTGTCCAGACTCGAGGAGCCGGGCTTTTGTGTTGCGTTGCATTAGGAGTGTCTTACTGTGTAGATGAGAGGTGATTGAAGCAATAGAGTATATCTGCGCCCATATGTCCAGAAACAGGATCGGGTTGTTGGTGCCCACTTAAGCATACTCGCATTCCTTGCGAATTCTCCACTGACTATGTGCCAAATAATATGTTTCAGCACATCTTCCTTTTGCATCATTTTCTTTGGTGGCTTGGTAAATTACACAGATTACCGAATCATGTGTGCAGAAACCTATTGGGGGGTGTTGCACTGCTCGTTTTGTCGGCTCTGTTTGGTCTTTATAGGCCATACAGGCTCTTAAACAGTTATTTGAAACAAGTGTTGCGCTGGGATTTTGGTGCACGCAATGGGGTTTTTTGGCAGCAGCAGGCTTCCAAAGATGGGGGTGTCTAGGTTGGACATCTAAACAGGATTTAACTTTCATACGTGTTGCAAGGCCAGCACTACCATGCACCACTAAAAGATTGGTGTTGAACTCTGTCTGGACAGAATGGGAGGAAGCGAGTAGGGAGGGCAGGATAACGGAGATGAATGATCTTAGGAATCGCGGCACCGTGTAGTCATCGGACACAATGCCTTTCTGTGAACTCCAGCGACGGATGGGTTAAGTAACCCCATGTCTCTACAATCTACATTAGACACGCCCTAGGTTACTGGTATAATCCCAATTATTGTAAATTAGTAGTCTAAAGCTAAATTAATAAAGGGTCAAAAATTCATTTGTTTTCCATGAATAGTTTTCCATAACCTGAGCTAGAGATGTGAAAAAGCATTAGAAAAAGTCATTATGGGGAAGAATATTACGATAGTATTATATACTGTTTTGATTCATGTAAAATAAAGAGCCAGACTAAAACAGGACTAAATGGCCCTGGATTTTACTTGAAGACTCCTTCTCGAGAATGTGTGTAGAATAGAAAAATGAATGAGTTGAGTCAGACAGATTTACTATTATAAACCTGTAGTCAAAAGTTTAGGCAATGAGCTTGTAATTACCAAGAGTTCTCCAGACAAATGATTGTGATGTTACACCCACCATGTAACAAATTTCTTCCAAATGAGGGACCACTGGATATTAATTATTCACTACATTTCTTGGCAGAAGGCTTCATGCACATAAGCGTGTTTTTAATGGCGGTTGTACTGGCTTCTCAAACTGCACCCAACTCATGGCTGCCGCCTGACTTACACTATACACAGTAACCCGGCATTCACCCCTACCATCTTAACTTACCAAACTTTTCCCCTTCGCGACCCTATGATCCAACATTTCTGTTGCATTTAGCCTAACAATTACACTTCTAGGCAGAGAGAGACAGGACAATACATTTAGGTAAAAATTTCGGCAGAGGCCACGACATTTGCATTCCTTTACACAATCTCTATAATAATACATAAACAGAAATAGCCATCATATTCTGTAGCGCTTTACAACTCATAGGGGACGTATACAAAGAAAATAAAAAACTTTACAGAGTACAAAAACAGTCATATGGAACAAAAAGGTGTTAGGGCCCAGCTCGCAAGAGTTTACAGGATTAAGGGAGTGACACAAAAGGTGTATAAGAGCTTGAATAATGGTCCACGAGCCATTCTTTATAAGGGAACGGAGTAGTAAAATTAATTTATTAAATAAAAATGCTGCTGCTTTGAACACGTATCAGCCACCTTCTTATATACTAAGTCCAAAGTCAACGGGACTGCGAGAGAAGCCTGGAAGCTTGTTATATATCTGGTGTTTGCGGGATATACAGATGGGAGGAGGACATAGAATGGGTGTTAGCAAAGAGAGTGTTGAGATTTCATGCAGTTAGCAAGTGTGATAGCTTTGCTCAAAAAAATGTGTTTTCAGAGCATGTTTGTGAAATTTTAGAGGTTGGGTTTGGTTGGGTATTAGTCGATAGGCAGGAAAGGGCATTCCAGAGAATTGAGTGTATGCGTGTAGACACTGAAGAGTCCGAGAGAGTGAGAAGTTTTGAATTAAGGTAGACTGAGAGGAAGAGGAGAGCTAGGGAGATGTAGTGATGCAGGGCCTTATGGATGAGAGTGATTACTTTAACTGTATTCGGAAGGAGACAGGCAACCAGCGCAGTGCTGGCACAGACTGGAAGCATCGGTTGTTGTAGGTTTGGTATGAACACAAGTCTGGCGGCTGCATTAAGAATAGATTGTAGATGAAAGTTAGTATTAAGAGGTTTCATTTGTAAGAAATGGGCAGATTCTAGAAATGTTTATTGAGATGCTAGTGGCAAAAAAAGAAATCAACAGTTTAAATATACATTGCAAAGGAGAGGTCGGAGTCCAATAGAACCTCAAAAAGCAGTCCTGCTTCCTTGGTTAGTAAACTTGGTTAGTAAGATGGTGGAAAGACAAGAGTTCAGTTCTTGAAAGAAGACAATGTTCATGAAGAGAGAGGACATGATGTTTAGTGATGGCAGGGAGACAATCACATAGTATATTGAAGTAAGGCAAAGGGTGATGTTACATGCAGAAGAATATATGATAGGTATCATTATCATAGAGATGATATATGGAAACAAAATCTGGGAGGAGAAGAGATAGCTGGAGAAGGAGACTTTGATAGCAATGCCAACGATAACTGTATCATGCTGCTGGTTTCTTTCTAGATGAGATAAATCTGGTATATTAAATTAGATTCAGCTATTCCTGATGTGGGTGGGCACTTTATGGTTGTGACATCAGCTCACCCCAACAAAGCCAGAAGAGGACAAACATGGTTGTTAGTGGCCAATCTGAGGGAGCCATGTGATGTCACATGCTTGGTGACATCACTACAGGGTCATACAGTTCCCTCTCAACAAGCCTCTGTAGTCTCTAGCTGACTATACGGTTTTCCATGCAAGCAGAGAAGAGGCAAATGGAGATTAGCCTGGTACCCTGGGTAAAACCTTTTTAGAATATTAAATACCTGAGTTTAGCTAATTTAGAAAATTAGAGAATTATTTTGCTTAGTGCAGTTAGTAGGCAAAAAGGCCTTTATACAGTATATACTACATATACGCAAAGTACTTTATACAAAGTCCAATGTACAGAGAAGACTTACTTGATCTCCAGTAAGCTTTCAGCAACAGTAGGCACTCTTCCATGATGGTATGGAGCACTAAATCCCCACCACATTCTACTTCAGCAATGAAAATTCTTACCTTAGACTTTATTAAAGTTGTGCCAAGAAGCTGGTCACCAATATGCTCAGGTCACATTTAGAACTGTATGTTATTACTCGTAGAGGATACAACTATGTATAATGGTCTTATCAATTACTGGTGCAATCCATGCTTCACCCCATAGTGTTAAAAGTGACCCAGTACACCTTGACACTCATAGATTGAGGTCCCCTGTCTTTAAGATGCACAACCTCTATGAATGTCAAGTAATATAAAAGCGTGCATTCAATTATAATAAGCCAGGAGCTCAGACAGAATTAATTAATTGCAGTTTTCGCAGAGTCACACATTTTACACCAAACGTAGAACAATATAAAAATGAAAGGTCTAACTACCCTGCTTGGCAGTTAGATCATTACAGTAGTGTAGGAGAAACCACTCTACATAGGAAAAAAACCAAACAATTTGAATTGGTCCACACGTACCTTCCATGTTCACCTCCTTGAGCCCTGAAAAGCATGGCACTGTAAATTTACGGTGTATAATTAATTATGCCAAAAGAATGATTAGAGATGAGCGAACATGCTCAGTCCGAGCTTGATGCTCGGTCTAGCATTAGGGAACTCGAAACTGCTCGTTGTCGGCCGAATACTTCGCCCGCTCGAGAAAATGGCAAGCTCCGCTCCGTTTGCTTTTTGGCGGCCAGAAACAGAGGCATCACAAGCCAGGAGACTCTGCACTCCACCCAGCATGACGTGGGTTACCCTTACACGTCGATAGCAGTGGTTGGCTGGCCAGATCGGTGACCTGGATAGACTAGCCGCTGCCCGCGTGCTCGGATCATTCTGGTCTGGGATTGCGTAGGGAAGAGAGCTGCTGCTGGTCAGGGAAAAGCGGTTAGGGTGTTCTTATTAGCTTACTGTTAGGCAGGAGTGATTCTCCAAAGAACCCAACAGCCTTCTTAGGGCTACAATAACGTTCTACTTTTTATTTTTAATTTGCATCTAGTACCATTTTGTGGGAATTAGCAGGGGGACTTGCTACCGTTGTGTTTAGATCTAGTGGGCACACATATCCATAGCAAAGACCGAAGTGGGGAAAATTTAGTAGGGGTTGGATTTCAATTAGGCACTAACTCAGTGTCATTCTCATCTGGCATAGTAGTGTGCTTTGATACTTGGCTAGAAAATAGGCCAAGAGGAGAATACAAAGAGCTACTTACGCATCAGTAGCGTTCTATATATTTGATTTCTGGTTGATCTGCTGGTGGCTGACTTTTCTGCCGTGACATGTACTAGCCAATTCTGAGCAATTTGTAGTGATGGACTTGCCGACCGCTGTGTTCTGCGCTTAGTGAAGAACATATCCATACAAAGACCGAATGAGTGGGAAAATTTAGTAGGGGTTGGATTTCAATTAGGCACTAACTCAGTGTCATCTCTCTGGCATGTAGTGTGCTTTATTACTGGGCTAGAGAATAGCCATAGGAGAATACAAAGAGCTTACTTAGGTTATAGCACAGTAGCGTTGCCATATTTGATTTTGCGTGATCTCTGCTGGCGGCTGTAACGCAGTGCTTGTGTTACTAGCTTAATCCCTGACGAGCAATTTGTTAGTGAGACTTGCCGACCGCTGTGTTATGCGCTTAGTGACCGCACATATCCATAGCAAAGACCGAAGTGGGGAAAATTTAGTAGGGGTTGGATTTCAATTAGGCACTAAACTCAGTGTATCTCATCTGGCATAGTAGTGTGCTTTGATACTGGCTAGAAAAATAGCCAGGAGAGTACAAAGAGGCTATTACGCATACAGTAGCGTTTCTATATTTTGATTTTGGTTGATCTGCTGGTGGGTGTACTTTCTGCAGTGCATGTACTAGCCAATCTGAGCAATTTGTAGTGAGACTTGCGACCGCGGTTCTGCGGCGTTAGTAGTACGCACATATCCATAGGCAAAGACCGAAGTGGGAAAATTTAGTAAGGGGTGGATTTCAATTAGGCACTAACTCAGTGTCATCTCATCTGGCATAGTAAGGTGCTTTGATACTGGCTAGAAAATAGCCATAGGAGAATACAAAAGAGCTTACTTACGCATACAGTAGGTTTATATTTGATTTCTGGTTGATCTGGGGCGTACTTTCTGCAGTGCATGTATAGCAATTCTGAGCAATTTGTAGTGAGGACTTGCGACCGCTGTGTTCTGCGCTTAGTGACGCACATATCCATAGCAAAGACCAAGAAGTGGGAAAATTTAGTAGGGGTTGGTTCAATTAGGCACAAACTCAGTGTCATCTCATCTGGCATAGTAGTAGTGTGCTTTGTACTGGCTAGAAAATAGCCATAGGAGAATACAAAGAGCTTACTACGCATACAGTAGCGTTCTATATATTTGATTTCTGGTTGATTCGCTGGTGGCTGTACTTTCTGCAGTGCATGTACTAGCCAATTCTGAGCAATTTGTAGGTGAGACTTGCGACCGCTGTGTTCTGCGCTTAGTGACGCACATATCCATAGCAAAGACCGAAGTGGGAAAATTTAGTAGGGGTTGGATTTCAATTAGGCACTAAAATCAGGTCATCTTCATCTGGCATAGTAGTGTGCTTTGATACTTGGCTAGAAAATAGCCATAGCAATAGGATAGCATTGTTTGGTTTTAAAAACTCCAAAAAAAACAAAAACACAAAAAAAAAAAATATAAAGTTATAACTCTCATTTTAAAAATGTTTAACCGAGGGCTAGGGGTAGAGGACGAGGGCGGGGGACGTGGGGTCAACTACTGCAGCGGGTCAGAGGCCGGTGGTCCTGGGCGGGTGAGGAACACACCTGCTGATGAGGGAGCAGGGGAACGCGCACGCAGAGCTACACTCCATAGGTCATGTCGTGAAGTTACTGGGACTCGTGGTAGAGCCACTGTTGGCAGGACCCAGAACAGTGCGACAGGTAGTTCGTGGATTGCTGACAATGCTTCGAGCCAATTTGTCCACCACCAGTCAGTCTTCCACGCAGTCCACCATGTCACCGAAATCGCCACTCCTCCAGCTCCTGCACCTCAGGCCTCCCCCCCCCCAGTCTGCCCCCCTCCAGAAAATTTGGCATTTGAACCGGCATACTCTGAGGAACTGTTTTCTGGACCCTTCCCACAGTCACAAACCACTTGTGGTTGCTGTGAGCAATTTTCCGATGCCCAGGTTTTCCAACAGTCACGTCTGTGTGTGTGATGATGACCTTCTTGACGTAGTGGAAGTGTGTAAAGAGGTTGTCGACGATGAGGAGGACACGGTGGTCAGACAGTGGGGAAGTTGTGTCGGGGAGGAAGGAAGCGAGGGGGGAGCAGGAGGGGGGAGGAGGATGATGAGGGTGACAGACCCAAGCTGGGTTGAGAGGCCGGGTGAACACAGTGCTTCTGAGAGGAGGAGAGTCCTCGACCAGAACAGGTTGGAAGAGGCAGTGGGGGGCAGACGGAGAGGCAGGGCCAGAGCTGGTGCATCAGCGCCAAATTGTGTCAACTAGTGAAGCTCCCGTGGCGAGGGCTCCTGCGGCGAGGGCTAGATCTTCACGAATCTGGAGGTTCTTTAAGGAAACACGGATGACCGACGGACTGTGGTGTGCAACATTTGCCAAACAGGCTCAGCAGGGGTTCCACCACTACTAGCTTAACTACCACAGTATGCGCCAGGCATATGAATGCTAACACCCCATCGTGGCAACAAGCCCGTTCACCTCCGGCCGTGCACACCACTGCCCTTCCCCTGTGTCAGCTGCTAGTCAGGCCCCCTGCCAGGACCCTGCCACAAAAAACCCATCGTCGCCTCCACGATCCTCCACAGCATCCACCAGCGTTCAGCTTCCATACCCCAGACGCTGGAGCGGAAACGCAAAATAGTGCAACCCACCCGCACGCCCAAGCCTCTAATGTGCACATCTCCAGATTGCTTAGCTGGGAGATGCTTGCCCTATAGGCTAGTAGAGACCGAGGCCTTTCGCAACCTCATGGCGGCGGCCCGCCCCTCGGTATTCGGTCCCCAGCCGCACTACTTTTCCCGTGTGCCGTCCCAGCCCTGCACCAGCACGTGTCAGACAAAATCAATCCTGCCCTGAACCAACGCCGTTTCTGACAAGGTCCACCTGACCACGGACACGTGGACGAGTGCTGCCGGGCAGGGGCCACTATATATCGCTGACGGCACATTGGGTTAACTTGGTGGAGGCTGGACCGAGTCTGACAACTGGGGCTGCTCATATACTGCCGACGCCGAGGATTGCGGGGGGCCTACCTCCGGTCCAGGTGTTTCAGGCCTACTATGCCTCCTCCCCTCCCACCCTCCTCCACCTCATCCTCCGAACTACATCGTGGGCACGGCGCCATCAGTCGGTAGCTCTAGGCACAGCAGCATTGCCGTCGCCTAAGCGACAGCAGCGGCGGTGCTCAACTGCTGAGCCTAGGCGACAAAGGCAACACCGCCCAAGAGCTATTAAGGGCATCACGGCGCAGACTGATCTGTGCTGGCACGCTGAACCTCAACGCGGGAATGGTTGTGTGTGACAACGGCCCGTAACCTGTGGCCTGGCCTGTGTTTAAATCTGATAGTCAGCGTTCCTCAAGACATTACCCCAATCTGCTGATTTGTCCACGAAAGTGCGCCGCATTGGCGCATTCAGGAAGTCCAGCCCAGATGCTGACATCTCAGGGCAGCGCAGCGCCGCCTCCAACTGCCCGCCTCACCGACTGTTGTGCGACGTGCCCACGAGGTGGAATTCAACACTGACATGTTATCCGAGTTTACCAGCAGCGCAGAGCGGATTGTAGACTGCCAGATGTCAACTCCACCAGAACTGTAGTCAGGTCAAGTCAGCTTCCTCAAGTCTACAATGAGGGTGGAACGTGGATGTCTGATATCTGTCAGGTGCTGAGTAACTTTGAGGAGTCAACCACAGATGGTCAGTGGCGATGCCGCCATCATCAGCCTCACCATCCGCTGCTTGGGCCTGTTGAAAAACCTCTGGTCAGCATGAAGTCGGAAGCTTGCGCTCGTCACAAGAGACAGGGGAAGAATATTCCCTGTGATAGCCAAGCACCCCAGGTCTGTTTCTAGCGCATATCGGAGGAGGTGGAGGTGGAGGAGGATGAGGGTGGAAGAGGAGGAGAGATGTTGGTGAGACACAAGAGGGGACCATGTTTGAGTCCTTACTGTCAGCGTGTATGGGCAGAAGAAGAGGAGTTGGAGAGTTGGAGGAGGAGGAAATGGACAGTCAGGCCAGTGAGGGGAGGAATTCTTACGCGTTGGTACTCATGGCGCATATGTGCAGATTTCAATGCTAGGATGCCTATCCCGTAACCCCGCGGTTCAAAGAATTTGTTCCAGCACCGATTACTGGGTGTGTCACTCTCCTGGACCCACGGTACACGCAAAATCTTTCCACTACTCCTGCAGGAGGAAAGGAGTGTGAGAATGCATGAATACCAGCAGGCCCTGGTGCACAAGCTGAAACAGTTCCCTTCTGACAGCGCTAGCGGCAAGCCGTGCGTATTCTGCGGGACAAGTAGCGAGGGAGAGTAGGCGAGCAGGAGCTTTTCCAGCATGCAAGGGTACGCTTTACAAGGCTTTGCCAGCTTTATGTCACCCAGCAAGACACTGTCACCTCGTCCCCAGTTCTCGGCAGAGGTAGGGTGATTTTACAGCGACAGAAGTGGTGGAGGAGTACGAGGCTGACCAACACATCGTCCAAATGATCAACACAGCTCCCAACAACTACTGGGTTTCAAAGCTGGACATGTGGCACGAACTGGCGCTGTAGCCTGGAGGTTCTTGCCTGCCCTGCCGCTTCGCCGTCGTTGTTCGCCGAGCGGGTTTTCAGTGCAGCTGGTGGCATCATCACCGAAAGCGTACACGCCTGTCGACTGACAGCGCTGACAGGCTGACGCTTTATCTAAAATGAAATAAAAGGCTGGATTTCTCAGGAATTCCAATCTCCACAGGTGAAGGAAGCTAACCTGAAATAATTGATCCACTCCTTCCTCCTCCTCATTCTCCTCCGTCTCCTCCTCTTTGTACAGTAAAGCAGAGGAAAATGGCTATTTTTTGACAGGGCCACTGGCTCTTGCTATAGTACTTCATGCATCTTAATTTTCTGGAGGGCCACCTACCCGGTCCTCTGTTTGAAACAATTTTGGCGTTTTTTATGCCACATACAGGCACTCAATCTATTCCATTTTTACTGCAGGGCACACCTACTGCATCCTCTGGTTTGAAACATTTTGGGACTGCCACATACAGGCACTCAACTATTCCATTTTACTGGAGGGCCAACCTACTGCTCCTCTGGTTTGAAAAATTTTTGGGACTGCCACAACAGGCACTCAACTCATCCATTTTAATGCAGGGCCACCTACTGCTCCTCTGGTTTGAAACATTTTTGGGACTGCCACATACAGGCACTCAAACTATTCCATTTTATGGGAGGGCCACCTACCTGCTCCTCTGTTTGAAAAATGTTTGGGGACTGCCAACATACAGGGCACTATCCAAATTCAATTGTCTCACTAGCAGCCTCCACACGTGTGTCTCCATTGCTACCTCCAAAAGTAGTCTTATGCTGCCTCCATAACGCGTCACCCTACAGCAACGAGTGTGTCAGGCAGACGAATGTTGGGTTGTTTCATGGATTCCATCCAAAGTTGTTAATAATTGTCTGCTCACCCGGCACTGTGTTATCAACAAAATAACTCTAGCAAACTTTTACCATTTAGGAGTATTATTTCAGGCTTCTTGCGCATCTGTTTACATTCCCTCACCGCGCATATCCTAAACTTATAAGAACGCTACTACACTTGATCTTATACAAAAAGGTTCTAGAGGTGCTGTTTGGGGGGAGTAGCCTAGAGACAGGGGCTGAATTGGCGAAAGACTCGCCTGGCAGCGGAGCGCCAGCTCCATGCGCATCATGCGCTTCTTGCGCATTGTTTACATCCTCCTCACCCCGCCATATCCCAAACTTATAAGAACTACTACCACTTAACTTGGTTGCAAGGGCTGGGACCGAGTCTGACCCTGGGGCTGGTCATATACTGCCGACGGCAGAGAATTGCGGGGCCTCACTCGGTCCAGGTCTCAAAGGCCTACTATACCTCCTCCCACCCCTCCTCCATCCTCCTCCTCCCGAATTACCATCCGTGGGCATGCGCGCCATCAGTCGGTAGCCTAGGCACAGCAGCAGTGCCGTCGCTAAGCGACAGCAGGCGGTGCTTGAGAAAATGCTGAGGCCTAGGCGATAAAAGGCACACCGCCAAGAGCTATACAGGGCATTCCACATCAAAGTTGTTAACTTTGTCGCCACCCTGCTGTGTAATCCACAAAATATACTTGCAAACTTTAACCATTTAGGGAGTGCGATATTATTTCAAGCGCTTCTTGCGATCTGTTTACATCCCTCACCCGCCATATCCTAAACTTATAAGAGAACGCTACTACATTGATCTTATACAAAATGGTTCTTAGAAGTGCTGTTTGGGGAGTAGCCTAGAGACAGGGGCTTGGTATTTTGGCAAAGCTCGCTGGCGGCAGAGGCCAGCTCCATCCCAAGATCCAACTAACATAGTTGCAGCACCTTTAATCTACTACTAGTTCACTGCCTCCATAATAATAATAATAAATAATCTTATTATATAGCGTCATCATATTCTGTAGCGCTTTACAAATCATAGGAAACAAATACAAATGTAATGTAACAGAGCACAACATTTGTATGGAAACAACAGGAGTGAGGGTCCCTGCTCGCCAGAGCTTACGGTTTATGAAGATGATGGGGTAAACACAAGGTAAAAGAATATTTAATGGTCAAGCCATTCTTCTTAGGGAATAGAAAAAAATATATAAATGGAATTGCTGTCGCTTGAACCACTCACGCCGTTCATCTATATACCCGGTCCAGGGTGAATGGGACTGCAGAGAAGTCTGGTGCCGTTGGTTGCTGGATAACAGATGGGAGGACGACACAGGACGGGTTAGTAGAAGTTAAAACTTCATGCAGTTAATGAGTGTTATAGGCTTGCCTAAAGAATGGGTTTTAAGAGCACGTTTGAAACTTTGGAGGTTAGGTATTAGTCTGATAGTCCAGGGCAGAGCATTCCATAGAATTGGTGCAGCTCTAGAGAAGTCTTGGAGACGCGAGTGGGAGGTCCGCTAGGGTAGAGGTTAATCTAAGATCACTGGCGGATCTAAGAGCACGGGTTGGGCGATATAGACTGAGATAAGAGAGGAGAGGTAGGGGGGTGCAGCATTTAACAGAGCTTTATGGTATGAGGTTATTATTATTTTAACTGTATTCGAAAGGAGACTGGCAGCCAGGCAGCGACTGGCATGAACTGTAAGCATACATGGTCCCCTTATCAAACGAGCTGTGTCAGGCAGAATTTGGGTGTTTTCATGGCTTCCATGTTAACTTTGTGCCACCCTGCTGTGTAATCCACAAAATATACTGGCAAACTTTTTCATGTACCGATATTAGTTGAAGCGCTTCTTGCTCACCTCCTTTGGTTCCTCTGACACCCATTGGTTTGAAGCTGAGTCCAATTAGGGTATGTCGCCATGCACTCTCTAGCCTGTGCCGCCCTCTCTTGCTCTGCATGCCGTCCCCTATAGGTCAGGGTCAATTATGGATGTTTTACATGCTATAGCTCATTCTGTCACTCTGTCATGGCCATGCTGTTGCCCATAATTTCGGCATAATGGTGCGATAAGCAGCCTCAGAGGCATCCAGCATGCTGCCCTGCTGTTTCCTGTCCATTTCCGTGGGTGTTTCCATCCCTTTCTGAGGTTCCCAGGTGTTTGGCCAAGCTTCTGTGCAGAGCCTGGTGTCCCCTTGAAAATGCTCGAGTCTCCCATTGACTTCAATGGGGTTCGTTATTCGGACGAGCACTCGAGATCGGGGAAAAGTTCCAGTGAAAGGACCATCTGAAAGCCCATACAGTGTACAAAAAAAACCATCAGGGACTCCCAGACGTGAGAAATAAGATTGTTTGGTCTGATGATGCAAAGATGGACATTTTGGTGTCAATTCCAAAGCGGTATGTGGAGAAAACCAGACACTGCTCATCCCCTGCCAAACAGAATCCCACAGTGACATGTGGTGGCAGCATCATGTATGGGGGTCAGGGACAGGACACTGGTTGCAATTGAAGGAAAGATGAATGCGGCCAAGACAAGAGATCTCTGGATGGAAACCTCTTCCAGAGTGCTCTGGACCTCAGACCGGGCCGAAGGTTCACACTTCCAACAAGACAATGACCCTAAGCACACAGCTAAATAACAAAGCAGAGGCTTCAGAACATCTTGTGACCATTCCTGGGGCCCAGCCAGAGTCCTGACCTAAACCCAATTGAGCACCTCGGAGAGACTTGAAAATGGCCTCCACCAACGTTCACCATCAACCTGAGGAGTCTGTAGAGGATCTGCAAGGAGGAGGAGGACCAGGTCTGAAAAACTTGTTGGCATCTTCCCAAGAAGACTCCTGGCAGATATTTTTCGTACTAACTGTATAGTGCCATCATATTTTCAGCCCTGTACAGATGGGCTACATATATGAGTAAAATAACACATAACAAAGTATAAAATGTCAGATGAAAAATATTAATGGGGGCCCTGCTTGCTAGAGCTTACTTGCACACCTCCTCGTCACCAATGAGTGGTGACTCTGGCTTGGGCAGCAGGGAGGAGGCGGGCAGTAAGCCTGCTTGGAGGTCTGCATAATTGACAGACATGGATTTGAAGCGTCTCAGGCTCATTGCATAATTATATAAAGCTCCTTTTAAAAAAACTGGGACATAAGAGTAATAAAAGAGCAATATCTGTCGGGGGGGGGGCACATTTCTGCATGTAAGTGCGCTGGTTTACAATTTTTAACCTGTGGTAAATTTCCTTAAATCAGTTGCCCGTTTAAGAAGATATAGATAAAGTGGTTCCTTTTTTACCAAAATTTCAAAAGGTCTACTGATTTACACAATCTACTCAACAACAGTACTTCCAGCTCCGAAAAAAAAGAACATTTAACACACCTTTGAGTCTCATTTCCATTAAAACTGAATAATTTTTCCTAAAACAACTGGACAGCTAGTTGGTAAGTAATATGTTATTGGAGCAATAAGTGGCCAACTAGACAACCTCCTCAGCCCAGGGTCAATGTGGCCAAAACACGGGGCTCCTTAACACTATCTTCTGGACAGCTTCAGCCAGGGTGCACCATCCATGAGGCGAGTTAAGCCTCTTGCCTCAGGCATCACAACATGAAGCAAGGTGGGTTGGCAGCATTAGGGTTGTAGTCACCTGCTACAAGGAGGACACGTGAAATAGGTTTTCTTCAACATAATGTCATAGAGAACCCATATACTAAAAAAACACCTGATATATTGCTACTGTATGAGATGAGAGTGGCGCCCATTCTATAACCCACCTGCATCAGGCATCAGAGAGTTTAGGTTCACCCCTGGCTTCAGCAGTTTGTTTTTGTGAACTTACAATATGTCATAAGATTGTGTTATCTTCGATTTCATCATACACTTTTGGCAGTAAGTGGGATTGATAGCAAAGCAGTAAAAGTGGTGTTTGATCAGTGCAAAGGGAGTCAGTACGGCAGGGGAATTGATGATCTCCAGTAGTCTGCAACCGTATTATTTACAGTACATTGCAATCAGTTCGGGGATGGTATAAAGTTATTTACTGGAATCTTTATTCAAGAATTGTAGAAATATCTTAATTATTGTATTCCATCTACAAACAGTAACTCAGCTGCTAACCCAGTTTGAATACAATTATACTGATTCTTGGCTACCCGCATTGACAGTTGTATGCTCTTAAATTTTAGCTCTTTTTTGGGCATTAATAATAATAAATTAGGTTCTGGCCAGCTATGTGGATGTTATCAAAATACTAATGAAGATCTATGAGCTTAGAATGCAAATTAAAAAACACAATTCTCAGAGTGTCCCATGTGCCTACAATAAAATTGTTAGGATGACTCCTGGCATTCAGGCATATTTGTTGTTTGATGGAAGGTTCATCTGGCCCTGTCTTTTACCTATGAACTTACCACAATGTGCACTGTATAAAAAATCACATTATCGCTGTTCTTTTATTTCTCCCACAAAACATTTGTGTATATAAATTAATTTGGGAATTTAATACTAGGAAGTTTGTATCCAATGCATTCTATTTCCACGTTGCTAAGAGACGTGAATAAGTCAGGAACCTTTTATTCCTTTCCAAAGGCTTCTATATAAAATTCAGATGACTGCCAACTATTGAAGTTACAAATTTGTTAATTTAAGTTTATCAGCACTAAATGCTGCTTATTAAAACACTAGTCTGGTTGACTTTTAAGGTACCAAAGCAAAAGCTTGTCACAGAAATGCATGAATAATTAAATTAAAGCACAATTAGACTCTCCAGTTGTTGTGAGGTTAGCATGAAAGGAAATGTTATAAAATTATGTAGCAGTTGACAGTTCAACAAAAGTTCAGCAAGCAGATGCAAAATTGGGAAGATTGCTGGGGGTTTTCCTTTTTTTCCCTATTTCCAAATAATAAAATATGTATATATATATATATATATATATATATATACGTGTAGAAAGTGCCAGCGGCACTATCTTAGATCTTCGAAATATATATATATATATATTTTATATATTTTTAACCCCTTCCCCTTGAGGTCCGTATTTATTTTGTGTTTTCATTTTTAACTCTCCAAAAGTCAAAATCTATAACTTTTTAAATTTTCCATGTAAGGAGCTGTATGAGGGCTTGTTTTCTGCATAACAAATTGCACTTCATAGTGACGGCATTTGAATATTTCATGCCGTTTACTGGGAAGTGGCAAAAAAATTCCAAATGCAGTGAAATTGGTTAAAAAATGCATTTGGGCCATTTTCACCTGGGCTTTTTTTTGCGGCTTTCACTGTGCACCCCAAATGACATATCTACTTCATCACGGAATACTAAATTTATATAGTTCTTAATGATTTTTAATACACTTTTTTAAAAAAAAATCTTTGTGACATAATTTTTTTCAAGATGAGCTGATGTTTTCATTGCTATCATTTTGAGGACTGTATGGCCTTTTGATCACTTTTTACAAAATGTTTTATATGTTGCAAAATGGCAAAATGTGGGATTTCGGAAATTTGGGAACTATTTTCTGTTAAACAACGGGTATAGCTGTTATTATATATTGATAAATCTGATATTTTGGGACACATCGATATCTAACATGTTTATGATTTTTACTGTTTATTTTAGTATCAGTTCTGGGGGGGTGATTTGAAATTTTAGTGATTTTTATTTTTTAAACTTTTTTTAAAACTAGGCTACTTTAACCCTAGGTTGTCTGATTAGTGCTATCATATGCTTCCATACAACAGTTTATGCCAGTGCTAGTGGCAAACCCGAGGCACTCAAAGAGACAGATCGTTGCTAACCGATAACATTACAGGGAGGGATGATTTAAGTCAATACGCTGCTGGCTTTTTACCTGCTAGCACCAATCACAGGTGTTACAGGTGGGTGTTTGTTGCAATATACAGCAAACACCAACCTTGTATGGAAAGGGCTCAGTCCGTGAGCCCTCTCCATAAACCCGCAGCCAACACATGTTGGTAGGGGGTTAAGGGGTATTCTCATCTGGACATTCACATTTAAGTTAATTCATCAACTATATTTTAAAGAATTAGCCTGTGTGAAGCTAATTTTCTATATATGAAGTAAAACAGTCCCTTAGAACCGAGAGTGTTGTCCTGGTATACAACAACTACTACTGAAGTTATTGAACAAAGAAAGAAATAATTTTTGTATATTAAATGTCCAGGAGTTACTGCATGTCCCACAGGTGTTCTGTGGTAATGAATTCTGAATCCAGTTGGTCAGGCAGGACTCAATAGTGCGCGCATGGCCACCGCTGCCAGGGTGTGGGGGTGATGGTATCCATGGACATCTATACAATTTCTAAGGAACAACATGGCTACATTAATGGGAAATTGTGCAGTTGAAAATGAAGTGCCACACCCTCACCCTTTGATGAAGGCTTACCTGTGGGGCTCTTTTTTATAAGCATCAAAATGTAGCTATGAAACAGCTAAACAGTTTGGTTTTTTGTGTGTATGGCAGGACAACACCCAGTTGAGAAAATAGAAATGGTGCCCAAAAATTTTTCTATGGGATCGACACCAGTGGGGTTAAGATGTCTCCATTAAGAAATGTCATAACATGCTTATAGGGCTAACTCTAGAACATTCTGAGATTAGATAATAACATTTCTATGAGATACCATTTGTACAGATGAAAATGTTAACCCATTTTAATTTTTTCTTACTTTTTATTGTGACTATGGATCTATTTTGTAGAATCTTTGAGTGAAATCACTGATATTTTGAGATGACCTTTCACCGTCTTTCTTAATTTACTTTTGCTCTTTGACTCGTTTCCATTATCTGAAGAGCTATAAATGAACATATCCATAAGCGGAAGGCACGACCTTTAGCATCCCTCATTATATGTGTAAATTAATTCTCCAAATTCCTCACCTTTTCAATTCTGTCCTACATGGAGGTCAATCCACCAAATTATCAAAAATAAAACAGCTTTAGCTATTTTAGCTCTGATAATTATGATAAGCGCTGCATTTTATTTAATAAAGCTTCTACTATTAACTCCTATAGGGCCAGGCCCTTTTCAGTTCTTTGCGTTTTCATTTTTCACTCCCCACCTTCAAAAATCCATAACTTTTTTATTATTCCGTTTGATGGCTTGTTTTCCGCATAACAAATTTCACTTTATATTGATGGTATTTAATATTCCATGTCATGTGTCACGGGTGAACCCGCGATCCATGTCTCGGATCGCAGGGACACCCGTGTCCTGCTGTGCCACACAGCCCCCCGGTCCGGTTCTTGTCACGGGTGTCCCCGTGATCCACTTTGCGGATCACATGTGCACCCGTGCTCCCCTGTCCTACCCTGCTCCCCCTCACCTTTACTCACCTCTCCAGGCTCCTGGCTCCACTTGGGTCCCGGCCTGTGGTCCGCGCGAGACTCTCCAGGAATTTAAAGGGCCAGCGTCCTTAAAGGGCCACCGGCCTTGGCATCAAGGCTCTGCTATATAGCCTGGTGACTCCCAGCAATCCCTGACGAATCTTCATGTCCTGTTACTGAAGAGAAAGCCCTTTGAGTTCCCGAGCGTTTCCAGAAGCCTCTGTGATTCCTGTGTTCTGTGTTGTTCCCGTGTTCTGTGCTGTTCCAGTGTTCCTGTGTCCTGTGGCGGTCCTGTTATCCTCTGGCGGTCCTGTTATCCTGTGGCGTCCCTGTTATCCTGTGGCGTCCCTGGTATCCTGTGGTGGTCCTGGTATCCTGCAGCGGTCCTGGTATCCTGTGGCGGTCCTTGTATCCTGTGGCAGTACTGGTATCCTGTGGTCCTGCCAGCCATCCGAGGTCCTGCCACCCATCCGAGGTCCTGCCAGCCATCCGTGGTCCTGCCTGCCATTAGTGGTCCTGCCTGCCATCTGTGGTCCTGCCTTCCCGTGGTCCCCATGTCCCTACCTTGGCTGCCGCCAGGGGACTAGCTGCACCCGCGGAGTGACCTGGTGACTCCCCGCCACAGCAAGACCATCCCGCTTTGCGGCAGGCTCTGGCAAAGACCAGGAGTTCACTTAGACTCCGCTCCCAAGTTGCGCTAGTATTTTTATCTCCCGCAGTGGTCCAGGGAGTCCACTGACCCTTCCCCTGAGTCTGTGACAGTCTTCCCAGAGCTGCTCCCGTGACTCCACAGCTTCCCACAGCTGCTCCTGTGACTCCGCAGCTTCCCAGAGCTGCTCCAGTGGCGCCCAAGCCCCTGCAGCTTCCCAGAGCTGCTCCAGCGGTGCCCAAGCCTCCACAGCTTCCCGCAGCTGCTCCAGCGGTGCCCAAGCCTCCACAGCTTCCCGCAGCTGCTCACGTGGCTACACAGCTTCCCGCAGCTTCCCGCAGCTGCTTCAGTGGCGTTTGCAGCTTCCCGCAGCTGCTCCAGTGGCTCCGCAGCTTCCCGCAGCTGCTCCAGTGGCTCCGCAGTTTCCCGCAGCTGCTCCAGTGGCTCCGCAGCTTCCCGCAGCTGCTCCAGCGGCTCTGCAGCTTACCGCAGCTGCTCCAATGGCTTCGCAGCTTCCCGCAGCTGCTCCAGTGGCTCCGCAGCCTCCGCAGCTTGCCACGGCTGCTTCGGCCTGCCCAGAGGCCACTCCAGAGTCTCCACTGGCCTGCCCAGAGGCCGCTCCAGAGTCTCCACCAGCCTGTCCAGAGGTCGCTCCAGAGTCTCCACCGGCCTGCCCAGAGGCCGCTCCAGAATCTCCACCGGCCTGCCCAGAGGCCGCTCCAGAGTCTCCACCGGCCTTCCCAGAGCCAACCCAGCCTGCGGCTTACCAAACCTTCTCTGTGCCTGCTTTCCTCCTAAGGTGTCTCATCACCAAGAAAAATATGAGCAGGCGAAGAAAGAAGAACAGCGGGCTGAAGAAGAAGAGAAGAGGTGCTCTAAGGAGGGGGGTTCTTTCAATGGTGACCCCGAGATCCATGTCGCGGGGACACCCGTGTCCTGCTTTGCCACGCAGCCCCCGGTCCGGTTCTTGTCACGGGTGTCCCCGCGATCCATGTTGCAGATCTGGGTGCACCCGTGCTCCGCTGTCCTGCCCTGCTCCCCCTTGCCTTTACTCACCTCTCCAGGCTCCTGGCTCCACTTGGGTCCCGGCGTGTGGTCCATGCGCCTCCTTCCTTCCCGGCCGTGCGCTCCTGCTGCTAGGATGCGCGCGCGAGAAACTTAAAGGGCCAGCGTCCTCCTTATTGGTGCTGGCATCAAGGCTCTGCTATATAGCCTGGCGACTCACAGCATTCCCTGCCGGATCTTCATGTCCTTTTACTGAAGAGAAAGATCTCCATGTTCCCAAGCGTTTCCGTACGCCTCCATGGATTCTGTGATTCCCGTGTTCCGTGTTGTTCCTGTGTTCTATGGTGTTCCGTGTTGTTCCCATGTTCCTGTGTCCTGTGGCGGTCCTGTTATCCTGTGGCGGTCCTGTTATCCTGTGGCGGTCCTGGTATCCTGTGGCGGTCCTGCTATCCTGTGGCGGTCCTGCCAGCCATCTGAGGTCCTGCCAGCCATCCCTGGTCCTGCCTGCCATTAGTGGTCCTGCCTGCCATTAGTTGTCCTGCCTGCCATCTGTGGTCCTGCCTTCCCATGGTCCCCGTGTCCCTACCTTGGCTGCCACCGTGGGATTAGTTGCAACCGTGAAGCGACCTGGTGACTCCCCGCCACAGCAAGACAATCCTGCTTTGCGGCGGGCTCTGGCGAAGACCAGGAGTTCTCTTAGACTCCGCTCCCGGGTTGCGGCTAGTATTGTTATCTCCCGCGGTGGTCCAGGGAGTCCACTGACCTTTCCCCTGAGACTGTGACACCATGTACCCGGGAGCAGAAATAAAAATTACAAATGCAGTAAAATTGGTGAAAAAAATGCATTTGAACCATTTTCTTGTGGGCTTGGATTTTACGGCTTTCATTGTACTCCACAATTGACAGCACTACCTTAATCTTTGGGTCCGTACACTCAAGTGGATACCAAATTTATATAGGTTTTCATACATTTACAATAACTAAAACTTTCTGTACAGAAAAAATTTACATTTTAGACTTTGGGCGCTATTTTCCATTGCGGAATTAAATGGTGGGAATAACCATTATTATATTTGATAGATTGGATATTTTGGGATGCGGCAATACCTAACATGTTCATGATTTTTACTGTTTATTTATATTTATATCAGTTATAGGGAAACGGTGGGATTTGAGTTTTTATGTTTTTTAATAAAATTTTTTAAACTTTTTTTATTTTTACTACTTTTCAGACCCCCTAGGGTACTTTAATCCTAGGTTGTCTAATTGATCCTACCATATACTGTCATACTACAGTATGGCAGTATATGGGGATATTCCACATCATCTATTACAATATGCAAATCGCACATTGTAATAAATGGTGGGAAACGAGATAGCCTTTAGTCTTTGTGTGACCCATGGCTGTCATACCAATGGATTGCCTCTCCCTGTTGACGTCATGGGGAGAGACAATCCAAGCCAACATGGTGGCGCCCACGTGCTACAGGCTTTTTGATACAGGTGTTACTGGTGGGTAAACTCTCACCGGTTACGGACAGAGCTTAGCCCATGAGCCCTCTTCAAACACCCACAACCAACACATCACATAACTATATGTCACGTATCGTTAAGGGGTTAAAATGTAGCTGTGTGCAAAATAACTCTCACATTGTCCTCAAGGTAAAGTTACATAATATACAGAAAATAGGAAAATGAGGGCACTGCCCGTTATGCACTAATTTCTGACCCTTTAAAAGAAGGAGGCAGTGAATAGTAGAGTTCAGGGGACTCAGCTTGTATAAAGTGAGTTTCATTCAAAATCTCCAGGAGTATTTGACAGAGAGAGTATTCCTCACTTTATGAGGGTACTGTCCCTCATTGTATGGGGGTAGTGTCCCTCACTGTATGGGGGTAATGTTTCTCACTGCATGGGGGTGGTGTTCCTCACTGTATAGGGGTAGTGTTCCTCACTGTATGGCGGTAGTGTTCCTCACTGTATGGCGGTAGTATTCCTCTCTGTATGGCGGTCGTATTCCTCACTGTATGGGGGTAGTGTTCCTCACTGTATGGTGGTAGTGTTCCTCACTGTATGGCGGTAGTGTTCCTCACTGTATGGCGGCAGTGTTCTTCACTGTATGGCGGTAGTGTTCCTCATTGTATGGGGGTAGTGTTCCTCACTTTATAGCGGTAGTGTTCCTCACTGTATGGGGGTAGTGTTTCTCACTGCATGGGGGTGGTGTTCCTCACTGTATAGGGGTAGTGTCCCTCAATGTATGGCTGTAGTGTTCCTCGCTGTATGGCGGTAGTGTTCCTCACTGTATGGGGGTAGTGTTCCTCACTGTATGGGGGTAGTCTTACTCACTGTATGGCGGCAGTGTTCCTCACTGTACGGAGGCAGTGTTCCTCACTGTTTGGTGGTAGTGTTCCTCACTATATGGCTGTATTCTTCACTATTTGGCAGTAGTGTTCCTCACTGTACGGCGGCAGTGTTCCTCACTGTATGGCGGTAGTGTTCTTCACTGTATGGGGGTAGCGTTCCTCACTGTATGGGGGTAGTGTCCCTCACTGTATGGAGGTAGTGTTCCTCACTATATGGCTGTATTCTTCACTGTATGGGGGTAGTGTTCCTCACTATATGGGGGTAGTGTTCCTCACTGTATGCCGGTAGTGTTCCTCAATGTATGGAGGTAGTGTTCCTCACTATATGGCTGTGTTCCTCACAGTATGGTGGTAGTGTTCCTCACTGTATGGGGATAGTGTTCCTCACTGTATGCCAGTAGTGTTCCTCACTGTATGGCTGTATTCTTCACTGTATGGAGGTAGTGTTCCTCACTGTATGCCGGTAGTGTTCCTCACTGTATGCCGCTAGTGTCCCTTACTGTATGGCGATAGTGTTCCTCACTGTATGGCGGTAGTGTTCTCACTGTAGGCTGGTAGTCTCACTATATGGCGTTGTTCCTCACAGTATGGTGGTAGTGTTCCTCACTGTATGGGGATAGTGTTCCTCACTGTATGCTGGTAGTGTTCCTCACTGTATGGCTGTATTCTTCACTGTATGGTGGTAGTGTTCCTCACTGTATGGGGATAGTGTTCCTCACTGTATGCCGGTAGTGTTCCTCACTGTATGGTTGTATTCTTCACTGTATGCCGGTAGTGATCCTCACTGTATGCCGCTAGTGTCCCTTACTGTATGGCGATAGTGTTCCTCACTGTATGGCGGTAGTGTTCCTCATTGTATGGCTGTATTCCTCACTGTGTGGCAGTAGTGTTCCTCAAAGTATGGTGGTAGTGTTCCTCACTGCATGGGGATAGTGTTCATCACTGTATGGGGGTATTGTCCCTCACTGTATGGTGTAGTGTTCCTCACTGTATGCCGGTAGTGTTCCTCACTGTATTGCTGTATTCTTCACTGTATGGAGGTAGTGTTCCTCACTGTATGTCGGTAGTGTTCCTCACTGTATGCCGCTAGTGTCCCTCACTGTATGGCGGTAGTGTTCCTTACTGTATGGCGATAGTGTTCCTCACTGTATGGTGGTAGTGTTCCTCACTGTATGGCTGTATTCTTCACTGTGTGGCGGTAGCGTCCCTTACAGTGTAGCGGTAGTGTTTCTCACTGTATGGGGGTAGTGTTCATCACTGTATGGGGGTAGTGTCCCTCACTGTATGGCGTAGTGTTCCTCACTGTATGCCGGTAGTGTTCCTCACTGTATTGCTGTATTCTTCACTATATGGAGGTAGTGTTCCTCACTGTATGCCGGTAGTGTTCCTCACTGTATGCCGCTAGTGTCCCTCACTGTATGGCGGTAGTGTTCCTCACTGTATGGCGATAGTGTTCCTCACTGTATGGTGGTAGTGTTCCTCACTGTATGGCTGTATTCTTCACTGTGTGGCGGTAGTGTCCCTTACAGTGTAGCGGTAGTGTTCCTCACTGTATGGGGGTAGTGTTCCTCACTGTATGGCGGCAGTGTTCCTCACTATATGGTGGTAGTGTCCCTCACTGTATGGAGGTAGTGTTTCTCACTGTATGGGGGTAGTGTTCCTCACTGTATGGCGGCAGTGTTCCTCACTGTATGGCTGTATTCCTCACTGTATCGCGGTAGTGTTCCTCACTATTTGGCGGTAGTGTTCCTCACTGTATGGCAGTAGGGATACCAAATTTGTATAAGTTTTAGAATGTTTTCATACAAATACTTAAGGGAGTGAACCCAACAAGTAGTTAGACAGCAAGCCAGTAACCAATGCTGACCCATGGAGGCAACCGCATGCTATAACGCATAGTCAAGATAGCATTACAAAAGACTGTGCATATATCACCAAGCGCGTCTTGACTACAACTCTGGAGTTAGCATTGTCAAAGCACCCCTGAATAGGGGTAGTTTGAGAGTGTGAAATAACACTCACAACAGTTTGCACCCATCCCGGTGCAAATACAGCCAAGAATAGCGCATACATCCATACAGTGAAGTCTGTAGCTGCATAGCAGAGAAGTGAAACAAGCACAGATAATATTAATATTTCTATACTCACCTGTGGGTTCCAAATTCCTTATACCGCATGTAAAACACAATCTCATCCGAGATCTCTCATCTCTCCTCCGTGCTCTAAAGACAAATCCCACATTTTCTCCCACCATTCCTATGTGCGGTTTTACACCCGCGATCGGTCTTAGCACTGATCGCAGGTGTTACCGGTAAGCCTATGCTGCAATATGCAGCAAAGACTTACCGGCTAAGGAGTGGGCTCAGCCCGTGAAGGATCCATAGTCCAAGACAAAAAGGGGAGAGAAGGCCACAGCATCCAATATGATAAAAAAAGGTTAAACCTTTATTCACACAGGCATAGAAAAAAGTGCAACGTTTCGATTCACAATGAATCTTTGTCAAGCTTCTCTCCCCTTTTTGTGCGTTTATAACCAGTTACACCTTTATACAAAGAATAAGAAATAACTTGCCCATCAATGGTCTGTGTAAATGAGCCCACATTTAGCTTACTATTTCCCTGATCTGTACTTAATAGAAGCAGGAGCACCTGTAGTAGCTGTCTATATGGGTTCCTTTACCCTCATGAGAAGGCTGGTATAAAACTCTTTTTTGCCCACTTTTACACCTGGAGAATTGACTGAAAGTAAACCTCCACGTACCACGTATGTCTAAAGGCATAGTGATACAGTAATGACACAATTGTCTGAAAGCCTATAAACTTATTCCAGCCAAGTGTTTAAAGATGAGAAACACGCTCTTACCTCCTCACTCATCATGCAGCACTGCTAAGCTGTCACTCTCACCCACATCTAATCCTAAATAGAGATTAAGATAAAAAGTTTGCCAGGCTATCTGTCTGGCTGGAAAGGTCAGTATCTGTACCCTTCTGGAGGACAGTTAAATGGGATGACTAAAACTTTCCCAAATTTCCTCATTTTAGGCAAGTCTGGGACTGCATCTAACCTCTAACAGAATACACAACACAAGTACCATAATGTCCATGTTCTTTATTGTATGGACCGATTCACTGAATCGAAAATAGAAGGGAAGACACAGGGCGCTATGACTCAGGTGTAGTGTTAGATAACCATTGTATGGAATTGAAGGTTAGGGTGCTCACCTTTGGACCATCTAGTAGCCTAGCATGTAGTCTAATTGTTGTGAGCTGCCTGTGGGATGGTGAATCCACGAGGGTTAAGCACCCATAGGTTTATCCCGCGGTTGGAGAAGTATCATAATCGCAAGGCAGAAGATTCCACATAGATGGCGCGTCTTCACATAAAAAGTCTTATTTATTGTTAAAAGTTCAACTACGCGTTTCGATGCTGCACCATTCAGAACCTGACAAAGGCGCTGGTGCAGTACCGAAATGCGTAGTTCAACTTTTAACAATAAAAAAGACTTTTTATGTGAAGACGGGCCATCTATGTGGAATCTTCTGCCTTGCGATTATGACACGTTCTGTCTGGTATAAGTACAGTGTTGTGTACTACAGACATAAGTTATAGCACTTCACTTTAGAGCTGATCTAAGAAAGAGAATTTCTTACCTTGTTTGGCCTTATCTTACTTTAAAGTTGGAGAACTTAGTGAACCTTCCTGTAAACTGATAATAAATCTACTGCCCATAGCTAACTGAATTACAGTCAGCAGCTGTCTATCTGTAAAACTACTGACAGATTACTTTATATTACATTACGGTACTAGCAGCTTGACAAATCTATGTCAGTATTGTACTACACTCTATGCTATCTTTCGACACTTAGAATGGATTTTTCCATGGAAGCATGCAAAGATACTGCTATTATTGTACAACGAGATGTCAAATTTCTAACAAAGGTCCCAAACTGTGTAGCAAAGCACTTAAAGAAAATCTGATATTGAGCTTGATAAATCTATGGTTTCATAACAGATATGATTTGAGATAATCAATAGTTTTACCTCCTTATGAGCTACTGCAGAAAGAACTGGAATAAAACAGGTTGTGCTGAAAACATATAGTTACTCACTGTTGACTTTTTGACCTTGAAACTCTTAAAAAATGTCAGTACTGTCTTGTTTTTATATTTATGAGAATGAGAAGAATCTGTAATTTTAAACAATAATTTAATGTTTTCTGTTTTGTATAGAAACAACCATGGAGAATTGTTTAGGCATTCTTTTGCAGTCCAATAGGTTAAACTGTTTTTGTTGGCTGACTGAAAAAGCCCAACTATGGCCTGGGAAGGTGTAAAGTGCAAAAACAAAGGCAAATTGGCATATAGTACTACCAAAACACCCTATTAACTCTATTTCAATTTATGGGACCACTATCACTAGCCACAGCTGTCACATGTTCTAGTGACTGGTGGTGACGGACTGATCTTGAACATGTCACCACTGGTGTTAGTGTAGTCATGGAGGACTCACTACATTCTTATTTATTTATTAATATTGATTATTTTATTATTTATTGGGTAGGTGGGGATATATATACATTCGAGGCAGGAAGTAACATAATGGGGCTCATTTACTTACCCGGTCCAGCCGCGATCCAGCGTCGCATTCTCCAACAAGGATTCGGGTTCTGCCGGGATTCACTAAGGTCGTGCGCCCGATGTTCACCAGGTGTTGCTGCTGCGCCGAGGTTCACCTTCTTCTCCTCGATGCATGTAAGGTCTTGTAAAGATCTTGCAACACAATTTTTTTAAAATACTGTGGCCCCTCGATTTCCTTTGCATGCAAGCCGGCGCCGATGCAACACAATCCGATCGCTTGCACCAAAAACCTGGAGCAACTTAGGGACAAACGTCGCAAAAAACGGTAGTATTCGGGAAACCCAGCGATTTGGCCCCTTAGTCCCAATAAATCCTATGCAGTAACCTGAGTTAGTCTCTGTCAACAAGAACTGCTGGTTCCCTTTTGCTAAGTACAACAGTGACTCTATCTTAATAAAGAGAGTTGGCAGCCCAAGTCTGCCTCCTACCACTCCATAAAGAATGACTTGATGTCTGGAGGAAAGGGTTCTTCATACAGATATTTTCAAATGCTGTTTCGATCTCTGAGATTTACGAGGTATTGCCCGTAAAATGCAGTATTTGATTGAGTCTAACAAGTTCAGATGAAGGAACTTTGTGTTTAACAATGATTTCATTAAAAGATAGGAGCTTATTCCCGGACATCAGGTGTCGCATGTTGAATATGCTCTTCGCAGAATACTCTTTTTGTTGTAAGTGTTGTGCCAACATTTTATCCATCTTGTTAGCATACTTGTAAAATAATGCTTGTGTATATTTAAGTTCTCTTTTGTTTCCTGCTGTGAGAAGAGCTTTAATATTAAGTTTAGTGTTGTTTATTTGTTTGGTACGGTGTAGGGTGGGGTGTAATTGATTGGCCATTTCCAGTCGGTGTAGTTTCTTATGTGTATGTTGTACCTGTGTGAGTTCTATTTTGTGTTTCGCTGCTAGTCTTTGTATGACATTAGATATAAACTGCTTGTGTTGTAGATAGTAGTTACCTTCTGGTTGATTTGTGCAGGCAATGAAAGAAAGTAGGAGTTGAGTTCTGTTTCTATTTGTGAATGGATATTGGGGTCTACCAGTAGGGCCTTGTTGAGTTGCCATCAGTACAGGGAGTTGGTCCCCGAACTTGAAGACCGTGAAAACTGAGTCATAGTCCAGCCAGGAAGATGGTATATGCCTTGAATAAAGCATGGAAGATAGGGAGGTGGTATCTGTGTTATGGTAATGAAGTTTTGCGGATACTATTTAATGAAGCTGCCAGTTGAGAACCTGTGATCCAGCTATCACTGTCAGTGCCATAGAGATGAATGGAGGTGAATGGGGCAGCTGGCACATGCAAGACTGGCTGCTCTCTTCAACTTGGGGTGCGATGAGGGTAGAATAGACCTCGGTTCTTGTCATCCAAGGGAGTCCCATTACTGAGACCTCACTCTGTCCTGAGGATAGGAGCTAACTTGTATGTCACTGAAGAACCCCTTTAAGCTCAGTTCTTTCCCTCACTGTCTCGGCGACAGGCCATGTGACCCCAATTTTCTTCAGCACAGTCACTTGTACCACCTGGACAATCACAGCCATTCTCACACTGGACATGGCTAATATTGTTATGGGGATGAAAGGTGGTTGATTGACTGTCCAGCAGTCAAGAAACTAGGTGATGCATTTTCCTGAAGTCTGAACAATGGGCCGCTGTTTGGTTTAGGGTCGTGGGTGCCAAACCCGCCATGTTTGGTATGGACCCCAACCTCGGGGTTTGAGTTCACAATACTCCTTCAATCCTTTTGTTCTGCTATTCCTCACATTCCTTGGAAAAATTGTATAGCTTTTTATCATAAAATCATTAACATTAGTTTTCTGAATTAAAGGGTTGTTCCCATTTCAGAAAACTAATGTTAATGTTTTATGATAAAAAGTTATACAGTTTTTCCAAAATACTTTCTGTCTCAATTCCTCACGATTTTCTAGATCTCTGCTTGCTGTCCTTCTATAGAAAGCTAATATGTTTACTTCCAGTTGACAGAAACCCATGGTCACACAGGTGCACAGCTCATGATTACACATAGCTCTGATTACTCTCTGTGCAAATGTGTCACGATGATCATATTTCAGTCAACTAAAAGTATGATATATTAGCTTTCTATAAAATGACAACAAGCAGAGATCTAGAAAACTGTGAGGCATTGATATAAGCAAATTGGAAAATTGTATAACTTTTTATAATGCACACAATAACAATAATTTACTGAAATGGAAATACCCCTTTAAGCCTGCACAGACACTATACAGTTGTCTACTTCCTTCACCATATAGTGGAAGCTCAGAGTGGCTTGCACAGTTGTTTTGACGTTTTTCGTATGATGATCCGACTTCCTAGGGTTCAAACATCCCAGGAGGTTTTCAAATTCTGTAAAACAAATGTTTTTAAAAAGTTTTTTAAAAAGTTATAGAATCAAATTGCCCCCCTTTTACTAGAATAAAGATATGAATAAATAAATAAAGAAACATGTTAGATATCCCTGCATCCCAAAATGCCTGGCATATTAAAATATAAAATTAATTATTCCATATGTCCAGAACAGCATTTTTTTGCCACCTATAAAAATTTTAATAAAAATTGTGTCAAAAGGTCACAAAGTTCCAAAAAAATAGTACCAATAAAAATGTCAGATTGTTCTGCAAAATAATGACCCAGCTCCATACATCGAAGTATAAAAAATGTAACATGTGTCACCTCATGATGAATAAGGAGATACAAAGACATTTTTTAATTTTTATTTTGTTACTTTGAAATTTTTATTGAAACATATGCAGATTTTTTTGTCCATTCAACAACATTAGTTTTTTTCCCCCACTACATTTCATGGGATATTAAATATTGACAATAGGAAGTAAAATTTGCAACAAACTAACATACAGTTCTGTAAGCAGAACATTTTAAAAGTTATCACTTTTGGAAGGTGGGAGTTAAAAAAGGGAAATTGTGCAGTAAAACAAATATTAACTTCTAAACCTCTCTTTTTCAGACAGACCAAAATGATTCACCTAGATAATTATTTTTTGTCTACAGTTTAGATAGATTGCAATAATATTATACAGGCAGTCCCCGGGTTACGTACAAGATAGTTTCTGTAGGTTTGTTCTTAAGTTGAATTTGTATGTATGTCGGAACCGTATATTTTATAATTGCAACCCCTGACAAATATTTTTTTGGCCTCTGTGACGATTGGATTTTAAAAATGTCGGGCTGTCATAAGAACCAGATTAACAATAAATTTTAATTGCAGACACCTGTGATAACTATTATAGTTGTTTATTGTAGCCTAAGGCTAAAGTACAGTAAATTACTAACATCCAGAGGTCTGTTTGTAACAAGGGGCTGTCTGTAAGTTGGGTGTTCTTAAGTACAGGGCCGCCTTTATTTGTAATCATCAGAATATTTTTGTTTCAAATGTTTTAGGGCTGCGCTACATATGAATATTCTTTATTCTTCTATGATATATTTCTTACATATTTACAAATGTAAAATACATCATAAGCCCAGCGTTATTACTACTTGCATAACCATGCTTGAATAAACAGAGTTTTTCATATTACAGTATAGTTATTTATTTCTGAACCCATTTACCATATTCTTCTTGACTTTTTTTTAGCAAGCTTTTAAATAGCTTGTGTAATTCAATGTAGTTGTCATTAAAGGAGATCATTTCTCTGAAAACTTACCCACCTTCTAGAGTTGCAGCCTGGTCATACTGAAAATCCCCATTTGGGCATTACTTGTACTTACTAGGTGTACTGTATCGAGTGAGTGACCACTTGTGCTGATAGAAACAGCTTGCCATTTTGATCTGGCAGTGGGATTTACAACAAAATATTCCCCTAATAACATAACATTATTGACATAGTCCTTTTAGGATAAGGTTTGCCAGTTGTGAAGTCAACTGTATTGAAAACTAAATACGTTTTTTTTCTGCAGCTGTAGGAAAAAAGCGAAAAATGTATATTGTTTGATATATTCAATGAATTAAAATCAATTACATGCATCAAGCTCGTATGTTCAAGAGTCTATTTCAAAGATTTAGACATATCCTTGAGAACCATTTTTCTGGCATCTTTAATAGTGGGAGTAGATGGGGGACACAATATACTTGGGGATGATGTATAGAAAGAGGCAGGATTGTGATAAAAATGTTTAGGGGGGAAGGAGTATACTTGGGTGGGGTTGTATATAAGACAGGGCAAGATGTGGAGCACAGTATATTTGTGGGTGCTGTATAAAAGGGGCCAAGTTTGGAGACAAAATATACTTGAGAGTGCTGTATACAAGGGAGCAGGATGGAGACACAGTATACATTGGGGTGCTATAAAGAAGGGGACACAGTACTTGGATGTTTCCGATTTCTGTCACATTAAGCCTTTTATCAGATATCATTTATATTCGGTCACTATGTGGAGGTAATGGTATGGTTGTGGAATGGCGGTCCTATTCAGTCATGATGCAGTGGTAATGGCATCCCAATTTTGTGACAATATCTTGGTCTTCTACAGCTGTTATTTATCTAGTATTTGTTAGTAACATAAACAAATCACTGTACATGGTATTATAGAAAATGTTTTCTGTAGACAGTGGGGCACATTTACTAAAGCAGGGCAACACTGCACAAAATGCAGTTTTTCCTGTATAGTGTGCAGGTGTAGTGCGGTGTAGTGTGTGTCCTTCAGAATCTGGCGCTCCCTGCACTGCCCGACAGAGTTCACAACTTTTCTTTGGTGCACCTTTTAACATAGGGCATGCAACACAATTTTTGTTGAATTTGCAATGATAAATCTGGCTCACATTCCCACTGAGCCCGACCGTCCCCTAATTTGTGTCACTTGATCCCTGGTGCGCTGTGCAACAAAATGGCACAGGGGTGCAGGCCTTCTTAAATCACCGTTCAGCAGTTTGCACCTAAAAGAACCCAGAAGGCACCTTAGTAAGAGTCTCAGTAGTGCATAAAGTGGCAGTGGTATGGGTAGATAGAATATGTGAAATTAATTGGGGAGCAATAATCCTAATACCACAAATTGAAAGATCTCCTCTCATGTTTTTAATTTTTTGGTGAGGGGCAAACCTGACTTTGTTGATTTCTAAGTAGACTCCTGCCCTACTTATGTTGCAAAACCTTTTTTTAGTTCCCACTACTATGCTTTGCCTTATAGAGCCGCTTCTTCTGTAGCCCCTCCAATTATAAGTCTTCCAAGCTCACCTTTCCCTGAAACAGTTACTTCTTTCTGAGCTGCTCTTTTTGGCTCTGACGCAACAAGCAGGGCCTAGCATAGGGGGTCCTCCCGGCACGAGATTGCCAATTGCCCACATTAATTTGGGTCCAGGCCCCGGGCCATACCAATACAGCTGGCTGAATACATTCTGTGGCAGAGGCGTGGGAACAATAATTTTCCCTTCTCTGCCATAGACGTATCGGAGCTTCAGGTCAGCGTAGCGCTGTGAACTCAACAGCGCCACAAACGGTCCAGAGCGCCACACGTCAAGGCCGCCAACCTGCCAGAGGGCGCCGTCCTTCTTGTTGAACCCAGATATCCCCCAAGTGAAGATGATGCCACTAGGGAAATGAGGGATGGCATGCATTGGGGAAATTATGGAAGGGTAGTACAATTTATTATTTTACCTAGTACTGTATATAGTTATTATAGGGGGGAGGGTTTCATATAATTATAAATAGTGCTCTATTATTTAGTTTTAATAAGGGGGGTGTATATAGTTATTATAGGATGGTGTTCTCTAGTTCTTATCGGGGTTCTGTGTAGTTCCTTCTCGTGGTGTCTATTAGTTCTTATAGGGGCTGTATATCGTTATAGAGGACTGTCTTAGTTCTATGGGAGACTGTATGTAGTGATTTAGGGGGGACTGGTAGTTTATGGCTTGTCTTATAGTTCGGGCCTGTTCTCAGTATGGGTCTTCAGTTCGGGGGCGTCTGTACTATAAGTTATGGGCACTCTATCTAGTAGGGCCTGTATCTATATCTGGGTGAATCTATGATCTGGGGAGCTGCTCGATCCATATTGGGACTGGAGAGTGCTGTATTGTGGTTGCATGGGGGAGTTGTATCTCGTAGCTTGCTTGGGGGGCTTAATATAATGATTGCTGGGGAGTCTGTCTTTAGTGATTGCGGGGAGCTTTATAACCTGGTTGCCAGGAGTAGCTGTATATAGTGATTGCTGGGGGAGCGATATTTGTGGTTGCTGGGAGCTGTATATAGTGATTGCTGGGGGGCTGTATATTGTGATGTTCTGGGGAGTTTATACAGTGGCGGCTGGGGAGCTGTATACCGTGATTGCTGTTGAGCTGTATACAGTGATTGCTGGGGGAGCTGTATATACTGATTGCTCAGGGAGCTGATTATAATGATTGACTGGGGGAGTCTGTTACATGTGATTTGCTGGGGGAGGGCTGTATCATGTGATTGCTGGGACGTTATTCGGATTACGGGCAGTAGTATAACTTGATTGCGTGTGGGGCTGTATAAATGATTGCTGGAGAGCTGTATCCATTAATGCTGGGGGTCAGTATACAGTGATTGCTGGGGAGCTGTATATAGTGATCCTGGGGAGCTGTATATAGTGATTGCTGGGGGAGCTGTATATAGTGATTACTGGGGGAGCTGTAAATAGTGATTGATGGGGGAGCTATATATAGTGATTACTGGGGGAGCTGTATATAGTGATTGCTGGGGGAGCTGTATACAGTGATTGCTGGGGGAGCTGTATATAGTGATTACTGGGGGAGCTGTATATAGTGATTACTGGGGGAGCTGTATATAGTGATTGCTGGGGGAGCTGTGTATAGTGATTACTGGGGGAGCTGTATATAGTGATTACTGGGGGGGCTGTATACGGTGATTGCTGGGGGGGGCTGTATACAGTGATTGCCTGGGGGGTCTGTATACAGTGATTGCCTGGGGGGTCTGTATACAGTGATTGCCTGGGGGGGGGTCTGTATACAGTGATTGCCTGGGGGAGCTGTATATAGTGATTGCTGGGGGAGCTGTATATAGTGATTGCTGGGGGAGCTGTATATCGTGATTGCTGGGGGAGCTGTATATTGTGATTGCTGGGGGGGTGTATATAGCTATTGCTGGGGGACTGTATATAGTTATTGCTGGGAAAGCTTTATATAATGATTGCTGAGGGGCTGTATATAGTGAATATTGGGCACTGTATATAGTGAATACTGGGGAGGCTGTTTATAGTTATATATGGGGAGCAGTATATAGCTGTTCCCTGTCTGGACTATATTCAAGGGGTCCCCATCAGATTTTGTGACCAGGGGCCCCCACCAATGCTATTGCATTTATCTGTTTTAGATTAAATTACCCAGGGTGGCGGGACGGAGCCAAAAATCCAGGGCTGTTTGACCGAACTAGGATGATTGGAAGGTTTGCTATGTGTGAAAAGGGATTCAGTTTCTCTGTTCTGTTCTATAATAGATTTGATGAGAGCCCCATGAAAATAAATAAAGAAACTGAAATCCTGTTCCTATACACAGTGGGGCTTATTTACTAACGATCGTGGATTGCACTTTCATCGGTTTGTTAACTGTTTTCTGGATTTGCGTAGCTTTTACAGGTATTTAGCAGGGGTTTGCGCTGGGATTTTGTTGCACACGATCAGACCAGCTGTGCTGGCTTTCATGTGAAAGAAATCGCAGGACGTGCCGTCGGATGATCCGACTGATTCGGACTGAGCGTGGGATTTAACTTTCGAATTGTGTCGCAAGACAATGCACTTACATGCACCAGGAAGAAGAAGCTGAACTCCAGCAGACCTGAGTGGGGAACGACACATGCAGGATATCGGGCACATGATCTTAGTGAATCGTGGCACAGTGCATTATCAGCGGACAATACACTTTCTGTGAACTCCTCGGACCGGGTAAGTAAATGTGCCCCAGTGTGCTGAAGAGTCTCAATCCTTGTCAAAAAATAACACACCTGGGAGTAATTCTACACCTACGTTGTTGTACACATATGTACAAAAATGAACTCATATTCACACTATATTTACCAATAATACTGATAACTAAAACAAACAGTATAAATTGTGCAGAGCTAACAGAATATATAACTTTTAAAACTACGGAATATTTATATTATCAGATTATAAAAATTCTGCAAATTTCTCAAATATTTCATCATAATGCATATTTCTCATTAAATGTTATTTTTGTGCCTTTTCTTTAATATCCATTTAACATTGCTTCCTGTTTTAAACACAATGGGGCAGATTTATCAAACAGTCTGAAAGTCAGAATATTTCCAGTTGCCCATGGCAACCAATCACAGCTCAGCTTTCATTTCACCAGTGCTCATGAATATTTGGAATAATTGGAAATATTCTGACTTTCAGACTGCTTGATAAATCTGCCCCAATATTTAGCTCACCATTCTTTCAACATTATTAAAGTAAATTGTAACAGTCTTAGCTTCCATGCCTTTTAAGTAAAAAATATTTTTAAAAATATATAAAATCTCAAAAAATTGTAGTTTTCATCATTATAAAATTGTACCATTTATAACAGTGTATATGTGATGTGATTGAGTGTATAAATGTGTATATGAACTGTATGTTTATGTATATAGGTAGATAAATGTGTCTGTTTATATATGAGTGTAATATGCAAAGGGGGGCCCAATTCAGAAGTCTGCTATGGGGCCCTGTCTATCCTTGTTACGACCCTGCTTACTAGTCATCTCCTCTGTGATGCAGGTGGTACTTTGGCCTCATTGCTTATCTGCAGCAGTCTATCCACAGGTGTATTGGTTCGAGGATGTTGGGAGTCAGGCCCCATGCACACGACCGTCGGGGGGACGTATGTAAAGACAGCTATGATGCACTAGCTCGCTATGGTGAGCGCAACAAGCGATCACCTATCCGAGCCGTGGCCACAAAAAGATAGAACCTGCTCTATCTTTGGCCATATCTTTGGCTGTGCAGTTAATATTTTCTATGGAGAAGGACGGGGTGAGCCAATGTGTAGCTACTGGTCTATGGCATAGCAGACACATGTTTGTGTGCATTAAGCCTTAATATTTCTAACTGGTTTGGTAGGGGCTTATTGGTTATACAGTGCATTATGTGAAGTATACATTTATGCAGGTGAATGGGAGCTGAGTTGTAGTACTGGAGTCTTTTGCTTCCAATCCTTTATATAGTTTCATGTCTGGGGCAGCCAACAAGAGCCAATTGGTGGAAGAAAAATATGTACTTGGACCTTATCACCCATAACAGTATACACTTTAAAGGGATATGTATGCTGTTAACCTAATAATAAATAGGAGGTATTAAAAACTGAGGCCAGTTCTGATGTTTACTTATACTGTATATCACGTTGCAATTACGTATGACATAGTCTATCATAAAGTGTCTGAAAGATGTCTAAATCTACAGTGACTTATCCTAATGGGACTGTTTTTTGCTAAAAGAACTACATTCCATGTTGTGCACTACATTTTGCTATAACTATTTTAGTGTAATCATATGTACTTGTTCAAGTGAGCATTAAGGTCAAGAAATTATGTTCTAATGAGTGCACTCCGCATTACAAGATAAACAAAATGAAACAACGCGTGAACTGTGTAATTGCTGTCAGCACCAAAGTCATGCAGAAATTAAAAATATTTTAGCTCATGGAAATAATGACCAGTGTGCACAGTTAAATAGCTCTGTTAATTTCATATTAGTTATTACAACTGGAAAGTGAATGAAATCTTCAACAGCAGACATAAAATAACGTTTTATAGAAGCTATTCCCTTACACAATCTGCTCAATCGCTACTTTATTTATGTTGCTTGGATTGCATTAGCACAGCCAGCAGCCTTTTACATACGTCACCACCCAATGTTAGATTTTAATTCTCAATAGGTAAATTTTATAGGGAGTTACCCCCAAATATCTGGAGGAACCTTACAGAAAAACAGAGAGACTGGGGCAGATTGACTTACCTGGTCCAGTCGCGATCCAGTGGCGCATTCTCCGATGCTGATTCGGGTTCTGCCGACATTCACTAAGGTCGTGCGCCCGATGCCCACTAGGTGTCGCTGCTGCGCTGAAGTCAGCCGGAGTTCACCTTCTCCATCTTGGTGTATGTGAGTGCTATTCTTGCGACACATATATTTTTTTAAATTCTGCGGTTTTTCCGAATCTGTCGGGTTTTCCGACGGCCATGCTCCCCGATTTCTGTCGCGTGAAAGCTGGCACCGATGCGCCACAATCCAATCGCGTGCGCCAAAATCCCAGGCAAATTTGGCGTAAATCGGAAAATTTGGGAAACATGACGAAAATGAGCGATTCGGACCCTTAGTAAATCAATCCCGTTGTGTAAGTTCATGTCCATTTTAGATGTGTGTTTTGGATTTATTTGTCCAATAATGGTTTTAATTAGGATTATATCACTGAAACCCACTTACCTCAATTTCAGTTTGTTTATTGTAGAGTCCCAGTTAAACCCATCTGCCAAGAACAAGTTGAGCTCTAACATTTTAACTACCCCAATTAATTAGCAGCACCCTCACAAAAAACGTTCATATTTTGACAGAGTAAACTACAGGTTTTTTTGTTCTATGAGATACAGGACTGGAAATATGGGCAGTGCAAGCTGCAGGTAAAGTAATGTCTATATTTCAGGTCCTGTAGCCAGATTTGAAAGATGAGATTCTCATCATCAATTTGATACCAGACTCTTAGTCTGAATAAACTTTAAATGAGATGAATCAAGCTGGGGTTACATCATTCCAGATGCCCATATATTGGGCTTTATTCGTATGCTTCTAATATCAGATTAAAGATGAGAATCTCATCATTCAAATAGTATAAGGCTTGTGGTTCTCTGAACTACTGAACCTGTCTCCCTTATAAATCTTGGATAAATTCTATGTACTACACAGAAAACAAGCCCTCATACGAATAAGACATTACGTGTAAAAGGTAATAGCATGCTTGCATTGTGGCCCATAATAAAAAAACAGTCCTAAACAATGCTTCAATAATAATAATAATAATAATAATAATAATAATAATAATTCATTATTTATATAGCGCCTACAGATTCCGCAGTATGTTTTGGATTGTGGGAGGAAACCCATGCAAAGACGGAGAGAACATACAAACTCTTTGCAGATGTTGGGTGAGACTTGAACTAAGGACCCCAGTGCTGCAAGGGTATTTTGCTAACCACTGAGCCACCGTACTGCTCATGAAACTTCAAGAAAGAAAGCAAGAAATTCTATAATACTATCCAGAGCCAGTAAGATTGTTATAAAAAGAAATGAATAGGTACATTTTCATGTAGTCACAACACACAGAAGGGTTTTGAAATCAATATACAGTTTTATGTGTGCACAGTAAGCCCCTGTATTGATTGCAAATGTCCTGTGATCTCTGTCTCTGTGTATCAAAGTAAATATCATAAGAGATTTAGCTGTCCTAAGATCTAATTACTTTTATAACTCTTTCGTGGATTATGAATGTTGTATTGTATTTGATTTATAATTCTCATTAAGAATTCCAAAGGGTTATCAGGCTGACTCCTATATGTACACACATCTAAATAGATGTCATTATATGACAGAAATAATTGCCTTTCTATGAACCACATTCTCATCAACTGGAACCGACTGCAAGATTTATATTTGGTAGTGAAAAGTTATCCCATTGGTTAAAATGGTGCCCTAAATGATGAAAAAATGTTAAGGTTTTGCTTAGCATTAAATGATTTAGTATGACCTGTTCTTAGGATAGGTTATCAATATCAGCTCATTGGGGTCTGACAACTGGTTCCACCAACAATCAGCCCCTCTCCGCAGTATGCATCGGCAGAGCTACGGTGGAAGCAGTGTGGCTTGTGCAGTGACCGTGCTGCAGAACTGTGACTATGTTTTGTCTATAAGTAGGAGTTGATATATACGGGTATATACATTTAGTGAAGAGGTTTATTTTGGAACCTTTTAAGCCATATTCACAGGGTATTGAAACCTCAACTATATAAAAAATTGAGACAAGACAGACAGGCATGCATTCATTCATAAGAGAGAAAAAGTTTCCTGCACCTATACAAAGGACTACTTACTTTCTAGGGGGGACCTTGGCCTGATAGTCCATCCTGAACGCAGTACTAAAGGTTATGGCGGTGTCTGGATAACTGAACTGAACCATTAACAGTCACTGAAACATCACTTACATATATAAAAAAATACATAGAAGAATGTACTGTATTACATGATGAAATGATAAATAAATTAGATTTACATTCTTTAAAGCAAATGTTTTTTCTCCAGTCTTGATCTGCAGGTTGCCAGTTTGTGGGTATTTGTGACGGTAGCCTCTTTTCCCCTCCTTCTCACCATCTTCGGCGCACAGCTCCGTGTAGCTGCGCGCCGAAGATGGTGAGTTGGAGGGGAAAAGAGGCTACCGGGGCGTGGAGTAGCCGCCTCGTGTAACCTCAGATGCGGCTACTCCACGCCCCAGTAGCCGCATAAGTAAATTTGCATACAAGTTTAATAAAAGTTAACAAAAAACTGTGGGGACTAGAGATGAGCGAGTATACTCGTCCGAGCTTGATGCTCGTTCGAGTATTAAGGTACTCAAAACGGCACGTTGCTCGGACGAGTATTTCCCCTGCTCGAGATCGAGCATTTAATTTAAAAAACACAGTGAAGAACAATGAAGAATAGAATAAAAACAGTGAACACAGGATCATTTAAGTGAAAAACACAGTGAAAAACACAGTGAAGAATAGATTACAGATGTTCGGCACATCTGCTTACTTGTCGGGAGATACGCGCAGAACGGTGCAAACAAAATAGCATGTGAAGAACACATTGAAGAACACAGTGAGCAGGACAGAGACACCAGGGAGCAGCACAGAGACACCGGGGAGCAGCACAGAGACATCGGGCAGCGGCAGGCACGGAGACATCGGGCAGCGGCAGGCACGGAGACATCGGGCAGCGGCAGGCACGGAGACATCGGGCAGCGGCAGGCACGGAGACACTGGGGCAGCGGCAGGCACGGAGATTCCTCCTCTTTTTGTCTAATCCGTTTTTTGATGTTTATGGATAGTTGTATGATTTCTGGATGTTCTTTATAAGGTTTTATTTCCTCAAATAGATCTAATATTTCTTTGTTTGTTCTCCTTAAATTGGTTTCTCGTTTTTTTATTATGAATTTAACAGCCTGTTTGGAGAAACTGTGGAGTAGTTCCTCCCATTCCCCTAGGGTCTCTTTATCTCCGATGGTGCTGAGTAACTTTGAGGAGTCAACACAGATGGTCAGTGGCGATGCAGCCCAAAAATGTGGGAAAAGAAAGAAAAGGGGAGATAACACAGATCTTGGTTATTAATATTATATATATGATGTGTTTCATTTTCTATAGTGAAACATTAATTAATTTTTGTAATTAAGACCCTGTGGTTGTCTGGTTTGTAGATGAAAGATCCAAAAGGCTTCTTCTGCACATCACCTCTTCTTCTACCCATCTGTATTTTTTCAATAGCATACACTTTGCATGTTTCTGTTTTGCCTTTGTGATGTGAAATGAAATGTTTAGATATTGTTTTGTTATTTTGAAAAATGTCTCTGTTTTTCATATTTCCTAGATGTTCTAGAAATCTAGTTTTCAGTTTCCTGGTTGTAGCCACTACATACTTTTTATTGCATTCTATGCATTCAATTATATAGACCACTCCTTCTGTATTACATTTCATGTATGTCTGGATGTTGCGTTGTTGTGTGTTATCATGGTTACAAAAAACTTTTTTAAAATACCTTCAAGTTTGGACACTGGATTCATTACCACGATTTCTTCAAGTTTAACGCACCTGGTCCAGGTGGAATTCGTGACGTTGCAACGCACAGAGCCAACATCAGGTGAGCTACAGCACTTCTTTTCATCTATGCAGTTTAAAGTAGATTCTTCCTGCCTGCCTCTGCCCTAATCTGTAATATAATAATCCTGGAACCTAAATTAACTTGTTAAAAACGTTATTTTAGTAATTTGTAAATTAACTGCAGATGTTACTGGGGGGTGTGCTAGCCTGGTCAGGCATCGGGAGCTGAGGCTACTCCACACCCCAGTAGCCTCTGCAGTTAAATTACTTATTACTAAAATAAAGTTTTTAGGTTAGGTCCCATTGTTAAGTTCTGTCCTCTTTTTTAGTGCTCCTGCAACCCCATTTCACTGCATAATAGAGTGAACTAGCACAGTTCAGAATGAAGAATTGCAGGGAGTCTTTGACACCATGTGCTGGGTTCAACTGTATCCCGAGGTCAGATGCTCACAGAGCTGCCTCACCCCCAGGTCTTAACCATGGATAACTGCAAGCAACTTTTAAAAATCTAGGAAGATGTATTTTAGAAACAAAAATACAATACTAAGGCTTAGGTATACATTAATCTATAATTAAACAAATGACCTACTCACTGCTTCTCTCTACTTTGTGTAGATGTAGGGTTGGTTGAGATTGCTTTGGCTCAGCAGAAACCTACGCCAGGAGGAAAGCCTTGCGAGGCCATTCCATTAGAGGACTTTACAGTGAGACTCCCCATCTTATGTCAGGGGGTGGCCCTCTCTATTTATAGACTCTTTAAATAGACGCTTTTTTATCATCCCTTGTGAATGACAGGGTTCTATCTCTAGACCAATGGCATGGAAGTCATAAACTTTAACAATTCGTCTCAAGCATATTATACTGAAATAATTACTGATTAAAATTATGGCCATCTAAAATTGAAGCCAGTCCTGAATCACAATGCAAAACAGGAAATCCTGAAAGGGGTGAGAAAGAACCCTACCCAAGACCTACTGTAGACTGAAAAAAATTGCCCAGAGTACTTCAGATGCGCCATGAAAACCACATGGATGTCCCAGAATGCAACCCTTTATTGCAAATGCACAACATTGTTTTAAGGATAGAGAAAACTGAAGACCACAAGAACTGCATATAAACTGTGAAGCAAGGTGGAGGGAGCATCAAGGGTTAAAGACAACCCCTGGGTACAGATGGACCTCTCTGACCAATGTGACCTCTGGTGAAGTTCTTTGGATGCTTTACTTTAGTCCCAGGCTGCAATGATCAGCTGTATGGTGTCTGTAATGAAGCTTTATTGATAATCCTTGTTCCTATAACATCGGTCACAGGGCTGAAAAATTTTTGTCTGGAGTTACAATTATAAAATATACCTGTACCGACTAACATAGAAATTCAACTTAAAGAGGACCTGTCAGCTCAGTTATAAAATCTAGCTGCTCATACTAAAGGAAGAATCTCCCAAACCCTCCCCCAGTTATCGCACTGTTGAATTTATAGCTATATCGGAACACACAGAAAAGCTGCGAAACCCTGAGGTACATAGCCTTAGTCGATGGACCTAGCTTCCAGTATTTTGGCATATTCCTGAAGGGGCGGTCCTAGGCACTCCTCTCTCTTAAGCTTCTCCACACCAGATGTCGGAAGTGACTGCAAGGCTTGATGCTGCAGTCCCCGCCTTCTCAGACTGTCTTAGATCATCCCCTCATGAATACGTCGGACCACTTGAAGCTAGGTCCGTCATTCAGACTGCTATGGACCTCAGTGTTTATCAGCTTTTCAGTATGTTCTGATAAAGCTAGAAATTTATCAGTGTGATAACTGGTGGGGGGATCAGGAGATTCTTCTTTTAGTATGTGGAGCTATATTGTTTTATTGGGCTGACAGATCTTTCCTAAGTACAAACCTCAAGATCCTACATACATAACACAAGAACTGTCTGTACTTTACTTCATATGCTTTTACAATTAGAAGTCGTCAGGTGCATTTTCTAAAATAAACACCTCAATGAATATAATTGTCTTAATTGTTTACAGCATGTGCGATATTAATATTTATCATCCCTTGTCAAAGAAATGAAATTTCTGCCTATACAAATGACTCCAATGTTTATCTGTCTGATTAATTGAAGCGTTATAATTATTTGCAATCAAAACAGCAAAACAATGTTTTTTTTTGATGACTTGAAAATAGTCTTCTATCTGAAGAAGAAACCTAATGACCCTCACTAAAGAGTCTGTTTACTAAGTAATTGATAAAACTAAGAAGCAAAATTTGTTTCCATACTGCTCTTATGTGCTAGTGCTTGCCATCTAACCTCTTAAGCTTATTAAAGATTCCACACTACAACGCTTTTGGTAATTTAGTCATTGTCAGTCTCACTCAAGTAAATATATTTTGACACAGGTCATTAACGTTGCTGTTTCCTGTGGACAAGATGGTTTGTTGTGTGATAATGAAGAATGCATTTGTAGATTAACAGTTCTAAAGAACAACATATTTTCTGATGTCACGTGTAATACAATAGCTGACTGTGATCGGACAACATTCCAGGCTTTCTTCTGGTTGAGGCATCACATTGCAAAAGATTTCAACCCCTATACAAAATGGAGTAAAGCAACTTTGCTATGTTTTTAGGAGGACTTGTAGGCTTATGCTAAGTGCTGTTACATTTGTCTCATTAAAGCATACTAGATCTATGTTTACACAGTGCATGCTTTATGGAAAACACAAAAGTGTTTGCAATGGGATAGTTCAGTAACCCTAACGGAGATGGAATAAAGAGATCATGCAGGTATTTGCTATGTGATTCCAAGTGCTGCCAATGATATCTCTGTATATAACTTCCAATAGGTCCGACAAACTGAGCCTATTCCAAAGGCAGAAGAGGAAAATAAGGGTGGCATTTTGCAGCTACTTAGGTGACTCTCAAGTGACCCTTCATTTCAAAGGTAAGAAAAGTCTTTTTAATGAGTAATATTAACTAATTAAAATTGTTTATCATCTACAACAATTTATATTGTTGAATTTATTCAATGTGGAATGGAACAGGGCAAGTTACACAATACAAATAACCAAGAAGCTATATTTTCCAGCTAATGAATTATTTAATAATAAGACCAGCTAGCTGGAAAACTAGATAGATGTGGATATGTTTCTTTATTCATCAGCTAATTTTTATTTCATATGTAAAAATATAATCCTTATGTATATTGTACAAATATCTTTAATATACTAATAGAATATATACATAAAATAAATATAAATATATATGTATATGGGTGTGTATATATATGTCCATAAGCTAAATTCCTTGGCTTGCAAGTAGATGTAAATTTGTAAAATTTGGGAATTTGTATGTCTGACTTCTTTTCTTAGATCCCTGTGCTGTGTTTATGTTTTAATCAAAAATTGTAATTAGCTTCAGTGCTTAAAGCATATTTCTTTGAACAAAATCAATTTCCAGACAGCTTGGTTTTGATTTTATGCATACAGAAAGTGAGAATTCATCAAGAAAATATCGAGCAGCTAGTGTTGGATTAGTGACTCAGTGTTTGGCGCTTTTGTGACTTGGTGTGATAATGAAACTTCCTTCCAAATGCCACATGGGGACATACTAATACATGGATTCTGTCAGATTCTTCTTGTAAATGAAGAGTTTTTCCTACTTGGTCAATAGATTTTAGTGGCTAATTTTTCAAAACACTTTTTTTTAAATAATTCTCATTGACATGAAATCTTTGGACATGCTTCTATTGAGATTTTACAGTCTATGCATTGCTATATGCTTGTACCCTATCATTTTACAATTACAGTAAATGCAGGGACACATCTAGAAGCCAGTGGAAAAAAAATAATAGTCTCACTGCCCATCTGTCAATGCTGTCAATAAGAGATATAAAAGAGCTACCTGCTTCCATTAGGTTTCACCATTCCTTGTATAAAATGTCTATTCATGTAATTCAATAGTATATACTCATATGACATTTCCTTTAAATCATATATTATTATGAGATATTTCTGTATCGTTTTCATGTATGTGGGTAATGAAGCACCTTTAAAGAAATGTGATAGCAGCAAAGAAATAAGAGGTCTATCCAGTCTGCGGGTTTAGATCTTGCTATTTCTCCATTCCATACAGCCTTCCACTTTCTAAGGGGGTGAGATTTTGGAGGTAAAAAAACACAAACATTACAGGCTGAATGTTGCATATTTGTAGCCTTACGGGTCCACAATTTTTTCCCACTTGGAAAATGCATGAGTATAGCCACTTTGCCACGCTGTACCAGCTAGAATAGGTGCAGCAACAATTGTTTGTTGGCCACCATGCTAAAATGATGTGTATCCTGGAAAAAGAGGGTTGTAGAAGAAGTGCTGCATGTAGTAATGCTGCACATCCATCATTCATCACTAGTGAGTACTCAACAGTCTCAGGTGCAGGGCTTTCTCGACAGTGCCTACAGTAGAAGTAGAGATGGCCATGCATGTACATTTATACATCACAGATGCCTGTTGGATTAATTTACCACTCTGAAGATAGGCAGAGTTCATGTACTAGTGAAGTTCCTCATATATCAAAAGGCTAAATGTAGTGAAAAATAATCCTACACAATTACTATAAAGTAACAGCTTCATGCTATTACCATTCAAGCATATAGAAATTGGGCATGGAGGGAATAAACTTAGACCCTATCAGTTGACCCTCGAACTGCAAGAGAAATAACTATTAGAGATGAGCGAGCACTAAAATGCTCGGGTACTCGTTATTCGAGACGAACTTTTCCCGATGCTCGAGTGCTTGTTTCGAGTAACGAGCCCCATTGAAGTCATGGGAGACTCGAGCATTTTTCAAGGGGCCAAGGCTCTGCACAGGAAGCTTGGCCAAACACCGGGAACCTCAGAAAAATGGAAACAACCCGGAAATGGACAGGAAACAGCAGGGGCAGCATGCATGGATGCCTCTGAGGCTGCTTAAATGCACCTATGCCAAATTATGGCCACACAGCATGGCCATGACAGAGTGACAGAATGAACTAGTAGCATCTAAAACATCCAATAATTGACCCTGACACTATAGGGGACGGCATGCAGAGGCAGCGGCAGCAGCGGAAGGCTAGAGAGTGGCATGGCGACATACACTAAATGGACTCAGGCTTCAAACAATGGGTAGCAGGGGAACCAAAGGAGGTGAGCAAGAAGCGCTCAATAAATTGGTACATGATAAAATTTTGCCATTATTTTGTGGATTACACAGCAGGGTGGCGACAAAGTTAACATGGAAGCCATGAAAACAATCCAATTCTGCCGACACAGCTCGTTTGATAAGGGGACGATGTATGGAGCAGTGAACTAGTAGTAGATTAAAGGTGCTGCAGTTAAAACTATGTTAGTTGGTTCTTGCATGGAGCTGGCGCTCCGCTGCCAGGCGAGCTTTCGCCAATCCAAACCCCTGTCTCTAGGCTACTCCCAAACAGCACTTCTAAGAACCTTCGGTAAGATCAAGTGTAGTAGCGTTCTTATTTTGGGATATGGCGGGTGAGGGGAATGTAAACATCTGCGCAAGAAGCGCTGAAATAATATCCGTAATGAAAAAAGTTTTCCAGTAATTTTGTGGCTTACACAGCAGGGTGGCGACAAAGTTAACAAGTTTGATGTGGATGCCCTGCAATAGCTCTTGGGCGGTGTGCCTTTTATCACCTAGGCTCAGCAGTTTGAGCACCGCCTGCTGTCGCTAAGCAACGGCACTGCTGCTGTGCCTAGAGCTACCGACTGATGGCGCCATGCCCACGGATGGTAATTCGGTGGAGGAGGGGTGGTGGGAGGATTTGGGGTATGTAGTCCTTTGACCTGGACCGAGGTAGGCCCCATCCTCTCGTCGCAGTTCTTGACGACCCGCCCCAGTCAGACTCGGTCCCAGCCTGCACCAATTAGTGTAGTAGCGTTCTTATAAGTTTGGATATGGCGGGTGAGGGGAATGTAAACATGCGCAAGAAGCGCATGATCGCATGGAGCTGGCGCTCCGCTGCTAGGCGAGCTTTCGCCAATCCAAGCCCTGTCTCTAGGCTACTCCCCAAACAGCACTCTAAGAACCTTTTGTATAAGATCAAGTGTGAGCGTTCTATAGTTTAGGATATGGCGGTGAGGGGAATGTAAACAGATGCGCAGAAGCGCTGAAATAATATCCGTAAATGGTAAAAGTTTGCCAGTGTATTTTGTGGATAACCAGCAGGGGGCGACAAAGTTACAACTTTGAGGTGGAATCCATGAAAAACCCAATTTCGGCTGACAAACCTCGTTTGATAAAGGGACTGATGTATGGAGGCAGCTATGGACGACTTTGAGGTACAATGGGGAGACAACGTGTTGGAGCTGCTATGGAGACATTCATTTGGATGTGCCTGTATGTGGCAGTCCAAAAAAATGTTTCAAACCAGAGGGCAGTTAGGTGGCCTCCAGAAAAATTGAATACGATTGAGTGCCTGTATGTGGCATCCAAAAAATTTTTCAAACCAGAGGAGCGTAGGTTGGCCCTCCGAAAAAATGGAATAGATTGATTGCCTGTATGTGGCAGTCCAAAAAAGTTTTCAAACCAGAGGACAGGTAGTGGCCCTCCAAAAAATGGAAGATTGAGTGCCTGTATGTGGCAGTCCAAAAAAGTTTTTAAACCAGAGGAGCAGTAGGTGGCCCTCCAGAAAAATGGAATAATATGAGTGCCTGTATTGGGCAGTCCAAAAAAGTTTTTAAACCAGAGGCAGGTAGGTGGCCCTCCAGAAAAGGGATAGATGAGTGGCCTGTATTGCGTCCCCCAAATTGTTTACAACAGGACCGGAAAGGTGGCCCTCCAGAAAATTGAATAGATTGAGTGCCTGTATGTGGCACTCCCAAAAATTGTTTAAAACAGAGGATCGTGTCGGTGGCCCTCCAGAAAAATTAAATGCATAAAGTACTATACCTAGAGCCATGTGGCCCTGTCAAAAACAGCCAGTTTCCTCTGCTTTACTGTACGAAAGAGGAGGAGAAGGAGGAAACATGAGTAGGAGGAGGAGTGGAAAATTATTCAGGTTAGGCTTCCTTCACCTGCTGAGATTTGAAATTAGGAGAAATCCATGCTTATTCATCTTGATAAGCGTCCCCTGTCAGCGCTGTCAGTCGACAGGCGTGTACGCTTATCGGTGATGATGCCACCACTGCACTGAAAACCCGCTCTGACAAGACGCTAGCGGCAGGGCAGGCAAGAACCTCCAAGAGCGTAGAGCGCCAGTTCGTGCCACATGTCCCTTGAAACCCCAGTAGTTGTAGGGAGCTGTGTGATCATTTAGGACTGGTATGGTCAGCTACGTACTCCCTCACCATCTTTCTGTAAAGATCGCCCTACTCTGCGAGACTGGGGACATGTGACATTGTCTTGCTGGGGTGACATAAAGCTGGCAAAGCCTGTAGAAGCATCCCTTGCCAGTGCTGGACAAGCTGCCTGCTCGCCTACTCTCCCTCGTACTTTCCCCCAAACTACGCCCTGCCGCTAGCGCTGTCAGAAGGGAACTACTGTTTCAGCTTGTGCACCAGGGCTTCTGGTATTCATGCATCTCACACTCCTTCCTCTCCAGGGATGAGAGGGGAAGATTTTGCTTGTGACGTGGGTCAAAGAGGAACACCAGTAATGGTGGCGGAATAAATTCTTGAACGCGGGGTCACGGATAGGCAGCCTAGCATGAAATCTGCCATATGCGCCAGAGTACCAACGCCGTAGAATCACTCCCCTCACTGGCCTGACTGTCCATTTCCCTCCTCCTCCAACTCCTCCAACTCCTCTTCTTCTGCCCATACACGCTCAACAGTGTAGGACTCAACAATGGTCCCCTCTTGTGTCTCCAACATTCTCCTCCTCTTCCTCCTCATCCTCCTCCACCTCCACCTCCTTCCGATATGCGCTGAGAACACAACCTAAGGGTGCTTTGGCTATCACAAGAATCTTCTTCCCTGTCCTCTTGTGAGGCGCAAAGCTTCCGACTTCATGCTGACCAAGAGTTTTTCAACAGGCCAGCCGCGGGATGGTGAGGCTGATGATCGGCATCGCACTGACCATTGTGTTACTCCTCAAGTTACTGCCACCTGACAGATATCAGACATCACGTCCACTCCTCATTGTAGACTTGAGAAGCTGACTGACCTGACTACCAGTTGCTGGTGGAGTTGACATCTGCAGTCTACAATCGCTTGCGCTCTGGTAAACTCTGGATACATGGTCGTGTTGAATCCACCATCGTGGGCACTTCGCACAACAGTCGTGAGTCAGAGTGGCAGCATCTGTGCTGAACTTCCTGAAATGCGCAAAGATGCGGCGCACCTTCGTGAGCAAATCAGACAGATTGGGGTATTTCTGGAACGCTGACTATCAATTTACACATGGGCCAGCATGGCACATTTGTCAGTCTGCCGGTTGCAACCGCCACCAGGTGTTACGGCCGTTGTCACACACAACCATGCCTGGCTTCAGTTCAGCGGTTCCCAGCCACATGATCAGTCTGCGCCATATGCCCTGTAAATATTCTTGGGCGGTGTGCCTTTATCGCCTAGGCTCAGCAGTTTGCACCGCCTGCTGTCGCTTAGCGACGGCACTGCTGCTGTGCCTAGAGCTACCAGCTGATGGCGCCATGCCCACGGATGGTCGTTCGGGAGGAGTGGAGGAGGGGGGAGGAGGAGGAGGCATGTAGGCCTCAACACCTGGAACCGAGGTAGGCCCCGCAATCACTCGGCGTCGGCATATATGACCAGCCGCAGTACACTCGGTCCCCCAGCCTCCACCAAGTTAACCCAATGTGCCGTCAGATATATAGTGGCCCTGCCCGGCAGCACGTCGCCACGTGTCCGTGGTCCGGTGGACCTTGTCAGAAACGGCGTTGGTCAGGGCACGGATTATGTTGCTGACACGTGCTGGTGCAGGCTGGGACGGCACATCGGGAAAGTTAGTGGCGGCTGGGGACCCTTACCGAGGGGCGGCCGCCGCCATGGGCTGCGAAAGGGCTCGGTCCTCTCAGCCTATAGGCATCTCTCCAGGCTTAGCAATCTGGAGATGTGCACATTAGGGCTTGGGCGGCGGGTTTGCACTATATTTGCGTTTCCGCTCCAGCGTCTGGGTAGGGAGAGCTGAACTGCTGTGGATTCTGTGGAGGAGGTGGAGTTGAGGGGGTTTTTTGTGGCAGGGTCCTGGGCGGGGCTGACTATCACTGCACAGGGGAAGGAGCAGTGGTGTGCACGGCCAGAGGTGAACGCGCTTGTTGCCACTGAGTGGGGATGTTTAGCAATTCTTGCCTGCTGCATACGGTGGTAGTTATGCTAGTAAGTGGTGGAACCCCTGCTGATCTGGTTTGGCAATGTGCCACACCACAGTCCGTCGGCATCGTTACCTTTCTCTTAAATACCTCCAGACTTCTGAAAATCTTGCCCTCGCCGCAAGCCCTCGCACGGGATGGCTTCATCTAGTTGACACATTTGCGCTGATGCACAGCTCTGGCCTCGCTCTCTGTCGCCCCACCACTGCCTCTTCCCAACCTGTTGCTGGTCGAGACCTCCCTCGGTCTCAGAAGCACTGTGTTCACCCGGCCTCTCACCAGCTTGGGTCTGTCCACCTCCATCATCCTGCCGATCCCTCAGTCCCTCCCCCCTCGTACTTCCTGCCTGACAACAACTTCCATCTGTCCTGACAACCGTGTTCTCCTCATCGTCCGGACCCTCTTTACCACTTCTTCCACTCGTCCACAGGTCATCATCACCCACGACTGCGACGGTGGAAAACCTGGGCATCGAAAATGCTCATCATCAACCGGACAATTTGGGTTTGTGACTGTGGGAAGGGTCAGAAAACAGTTCCTCAGAGATTGCCGGTTCAAATGGCAAATTTTGCTGGGAGGGGGCAGACTGGGGTGGAGGGCTGGGTGTCGAGCTGGAGGAGTGCCGATTGCGGTGACATGGGTGGACTGCGTGTGAAGACTGACTGGTGGCCAATTGCTCGAAGCTTGTCGGCAATCCACAGCATCACCTGTTCGCACTGTTCTGGCCTCAACATGCTCTACCACGATTCCCAGTAACTTCAGAATGAACCTAGGGAGTGTACTCCTGAGGGCGGTTCCCCTGCTCCCTCTAAGCATGTGGTGGTCTCAGCCACCGCCCAGACCACGGCCTCTGACCCCTGCGTAGTTGGACGCCCACGTCCCCGCCCTCGTCCTCCTACCCTAGCCTCGGTTAAACAGTTTGAAAATGAGAATTACTCTTGTACTTTTTTTTTTAAACCCTTTTTTTTTTTTTTTTTTTTGTTTTTTTTTGTGTTTTTTTAGTTTTTACAAACCACGATGCTATCCATTGTCTATGGCTATTTTTCAGCCAGTATTACAGCACCACTACTATGCCAGATGAGAGTGACGCTGATTATGAAAAAATAAGTAAATACTAAAAAAGGAAACTGGCAGACTGTGCCTAGTTGAAGATCAACCCCCGGGCCCTCAAAATTTTCCCACTTCGGTCTTTGCGATGGATATGTTCGTCACTAAAACCACGTGGTCGTCAGATCTGACTCCAAATTGCTCCCAATTTGTAGTAGATGCACTGGCAGCAAGTGGTACGTCCCCCAGACAGATCACCAGAACATCAAAGTATATATAACGGCTAACTGTCAGGCGTAATTAAGACGTTTGATTCCTCCTAGGCTATTTTCTAGCCAAGTATTACCCACTCTAGATGCCAGATGAATGACGCTGAGTTATAAAAAAAAAAAAACAAGAAAATACGTAAATAAAAGAACTGGCAGACTGTGCCTATGAATACAACCCCGGGTCCCCCCTAATAAATTTTCCCACTTCGGTCTTGCGATGGATATGCCTTCGTCACTAAAACACATGGTCGCAAGTCTGTACTCCAAATTGCTCCAACTTGATAGTAGATGCAACTGCAGCAAGTACAGCCACCAGCAGCTCAACCAAGAAATCACATATATATAACGCACTGTAGGCGTAATTAAGACGTTTGATTCTCCTAGTGGCTTATTTCTAGCCATTATATTACACAGCACACTACATGTTCCAGAGAGATGACGCTGAGTTACGAAAAAAAAAACGTAAAATAAAACGAAACTGGCATAACTGTCTAATTGAAATCAACCCGCGGGGTCCCTAAAAATTGTCCCACTTCGGTCCTTTGCGATGGTATGTGTGTCACTAAAACACAGTGGTCCAATCTGACTCTCCAATATGCTCCCAATTTGAATAGTGCCACTGCAGCAAGTACAGCCACCAGCAGATCAAGCCAGAAATCAAATATATATAAACGCTAACATGGTGGCGTAATTAAGACTGTTTGTATTTCTCCTATGGCTATTTTCTACCAAGTATTCACACACTACGATCCAATGATATACCTGGTTATTAAAAAAATAAACGTAAAATAAAAAAACTGGCGACTGGGCCTAATTGAAATACAACCCCGGCCCTAATAAATTTTCCCACTTCGGTCTTTGTCATGGATATGTTGCGTCCACTCAAACAAGTGGTCGCAAGTCTGACTCCCATTGCTCCCATTTATAGTAGGCACTGCAGCAAGTACAAGCCACACAGCAGTATCAACAGTAAATCAAATAATCATACGCTACTGCAGTGCGTAATTAAACGTTTGTATTCTCCTATGGCTTATTTTCTAGCCAAGTTTACAAGCACCTACTAGCCAGATGAGATGACGCATATTATGAAAAAAATAAACGTAAATAAAGAAGACTGGGGCATAACTGATGCCAAATGATTGAATACAGACCCCGGGCCCTAATAAATTGTCACCCACTTCGGTCTTTGGATCGATGAGAAGGTGGGTCGTCAGTAAGCATGTGAACACAGTGCCAAGTCTGTACTCCAATTGCTCAATTGACTGCTCATGGCAATAGCACTGAGCAAAAGACCAATTGCAATCACCAAATAAATATGATAGTAAAGCAAATGAATAGGCAATAGACGTTGTGATGCCTGCCATAAAAGCCTGTCTCATTATGCGAAGTCATTACAAGTTCACTGGCAGCTTACTGATCCAATGAGATTAATGATTTCGCGTGCAGATCTAGTGAGCAATAACAAACCCGCATCACAGAAATAATATAAGTAACCTGCTAGACTGGACGCTAATTCTACTTAGGCAATACCTTTTGATAAATTCTCCCATATCGTGAGTGTCTCTATGGACTATTTTCTAGGCTAAGCCAAGGTAATACACACCTCTCACAGATGAGATGACGCTGACTAAGAAATGAACGAATAAAAGAAACGAAGCCATTACATCTACTACACGTTTCTAAAATTCTACTTCTAATTATAGTGGCCTATATTTCTTTTCTACCAACGAATCAAATTTCTTCCCCACTTGGTTATGTCTGTGTCACTAACATAACGGTACAAGCCCCCTGCTAATTTCCAATAGGGACACCAATAAAAAAAATTACTATTGTGCCTAAAGCTGTTCTTTTAAACCCTGCAAGTCTATAACCCCGTTCACTGACAGCAGCACTCTCCCTAGCGGCATCCAGACAGAAATGATCCGAGCAGCGCGGGCAGGGGCTGTCCCTATCCCATGGTCACCTGATCTGCACCACCACTGCTATCTACGTGTAGGGACCACGTCATGCTGGTGGAGTGCGAGTCCCTGGCTTGTGATTGGCTCTGTTTCTGGCCCGAAAAAAGCAAAAGTCGTGACTGCCATTTCTCGAGCGGGCGAAGATACTCCGTCCGAGCAACGAGCAGTTACGAGTACGCTAATGCTCGATCGAGCATCAAGCTCGGACGAGTATGTTCGCTCATCTCTAATAACTATTCAAACTAATTTATTTGGTTTGAAATGAATTGAAAATTACAGATACAACTAGATAACTAAAATAACCATTATATTTATCTAAGTGAAATTCAAGGCTCATAATGCTAATTGGTGCCCAGCATTCCATTTCGTATCATACATGATCTTTAGAATTGAAATATCCTAGTATCTTTTGCACTAGTGCCTCAAGATGTACATCAACTCAGTTTCTAACCGTTTTAATTGAGATAACCTATCCCAGGAATAATAGGTCCAAAGGGAGGAGGAAAATGGATTTCTGAACTTTAGGATGCCCATGAAGTATTGGGGTTTTAGGATGTTTAACGGAAATTTACTACAAGGGTACACCTGGTGTACCTTGCCTCCTGAACCCCACTCTGTACCCCTACAGCACTTACTGATCACATGTGAGTTATTTCCATATTCAGGGCAAATAGCGTAATAAACAACGGAAGGCATTTTCCTTTTTAACCACTTGTGAAAATAAATCTTTTGGGGCCAAAGTAAAGTTGCTTGGAAAATATGAATTAAGTACAGTGAAACACTTGTGGTGCCAAAATGTTCATTGCATCTCTTGATAAATTCTTTGGTAACTTTTTAAATGTTTCATTAAACAATTCCCTGAGAATCCGCCTACAAAAGCTTAATGGTGCTCCTCCCCTTCTGCATCCCACTGTGTGCTGATACACCAGACAAACATCCACATGTGGGGTACTACCATACTCATTAGACACTGCACAGCACATTTTGAGATTTCTCCTTTTATCCACCATAAATTATAGGGCTAAACTAACAATTTTTTTTATAAACCACCACCAGTGGTGTCTATTAGTGGAATTCTCCCACATTCAGCTAGACAGCTATGTACATGTAAGATTGGGGGAGAAATAACAGTGTGGATAAGAGAAGTCACTGAATGTGTATGGTGGCTTTAATGTACATGGTCTGGATTGATATGAAGAAAATAGGCATCAAACAGTCACCAATGTAGTTTGTGTTTCAGATTTAAAGCAGATTTCAGTGAGGTTTTCAGTGCTAAGTTGTCCTGCACTGATACTTTACAAAAATTTCATGAGTTTTATAATGGAGATGGTAATTCATCTGCCTCAATAATCCTATGTTTCATGCCTTTTTAAAAGTGACTGCATGTGGTTTATTGCTGTGTAACTCACTTTTATGCATAATTTACAACAGTTTGGTTGCTGTGAAAATATTTAAAACTGTGCACCAAGGGGAAAATAACTTACAACAGTGCAATTGCCAGCTGCTGCCAAACTCTATGGATGAGCGACTTGCCTCTATTACCTCCCATTACCCGTCCCTCTGTGTGTTCAGCAGTGCAGTAACAAGGAATCCTTTATAGCAGAGCCCGCACTCAACTGCAAGGAGAAATTATTCTTCTTATCTTCACTGTAAGCATCCTTCTCTGCACGTTCCCAATACAATTTCATTGCGTATACACCATTGATATTTGACGTTTTCAGGCTTATATATATTTTTTTTTCTTTTAGAAGGATTTATGTGGTTATACCTAAGTCAATAAATATAGTTCCATTTTAAAGGAATACATTACCACAATTCAACTACCTGGACTAGCTGCTATGTTATGTAGACATGCCTTCGTTAAGAATTATCCGTTTATATTTCCAGCTGCTCCTTTCACACCAAAGTTTTTACGTTACTTTACTTACATTACTGATTTAGGGGGCGTTAGTAGAGCACCTCAAGGCTATGGCTCCACAGAAATTAAAATGCCCACCAGTTGTCACCTCTCATCCTTCCCCCTTCAGCTACATCACTCCTGCGTGCAGCAGAATGTGAAGCTGAAGCTGTTATGTGCTCTGCCAAAGCACTTGAGCTGAATTAGCTTTTTTCAAAAATACGTTTTTCCACGGTCGGAGCAGCTTGAACATAAAAACAAAGATTTTTGCAAAACTTACCTGCTCTCAGCCTGTTTTTGAGACCACATGGAATGCTGAACATTCAAGACCTGTTTACACAGTGCAGTACTGCAAGGCATCTGCTATTACTGTGGTGCTGTGGTGGGGACCCAGGGCCCAGAGCCATGGCGCTTAGCCTGCCATGTTCTTTTGATGATTTAGTCTAGTTGCAAGAGATCAGTGTACAATACAATGGGTGGCATTGCCCTACATAACATTGAGGTATATAAATTGTGGTGATGGATTTGCTAATGGGTTTTGCACAGTTTGTGTTATTTGTGTGGTGTTCTCAAAGGAACACATATTCCTTACAAAATAAAATTTGTGGATCATCTTTCTTTAAACATCTAAATTCGCAATATGCTCTTTTATTTGTCCTGGATGTTTATGAAGAAATTAAGAGATACTAGTTGGGGAAAGGAGCTGTCCAAGTATACTGAACAAGTTGTTTCTAATTTTGAATTGTATAGAGAAAACCCAATTTGACAGGCAAAATGGTAGGGCCTAATTTAAAGTCAATAGATTGCGGAACAAGGTTGTGCGCAGCCTGTGGAAATTGACCCAAACGTTGAACTGATTCCATGGACTGAACACACTGCACTACACGGGAGTCTTTGTATCATGCTAAAAATATGTATTCACCTGTTAGCTATGGTCATATATATATATATATATATATATATATACATTCGGAAGCAGAGCTAATGCTCGTAATTGGAGCTGGGCCGGTATCATAAAACCGTTGTAGCTTACAGCTGATACCCCAGTGTAAATGGTGATGTAAAAACAATAGATTTTTTCCCCATATTAGGTTTTATTGGGAGTAATGTAGTAAAACATAAGAAAAAATATCTAAGTATGGTATCAACGTAATTGTACTGACCCATGGAATAAAAATAAGACATTTATTAGGCTATATGGTGAACATCCAGAAAAATTATGTCAAAAATCAATTACATAATTGAGGCTTTTCTACTCGTCCACCCCCAAAAAAAGTTAATGGGGGAGGTTCACTAATGTGTCTCAGGCTCCGACAGTGCAGAACTGGCCACTACTAGTTTGAATTGCACCAGATTCTTTATTGTGATAATGAATCCGGACTGTCTAGTTCTACTTTTAGACCTGCTTTTAGCTGATCTAAACTGCACCACATTTTGGTGCAACCTCTGATTTTTTTGGCGCATGGGCTAATTTCCATACAACCATGCCCCCTTTCTCTGAAACCACGCCCTTGTTTGCAAGAACAGGCTCCTTTTGTTGGATGGGTTGGAAAACTGCCAAAAAATGGTCTAGAAGCCTTCATAAATGTGTCAGAAGGCATTTTAGTCATTTCTTTTGGCCCAAAACATCTTTTCTGAAGCAGAGGCAATCAGGAATTCCCCCAGCATGTTTGCAACAATAGGGCATACCAACCAAAAGGGTATCAGGGGCGTGAAAGGGGTGTGTCGGCCGCCCCCCTCATGAATATGGCTAACTGTTAGGAGACTTGTACGATGATCCAACCTCTTATTTGATAAGAGGTCGGATTGTTTAAAACGAAGTATAAAACAAAATCTTAATAAAAATTCTATAAATATAAAGGGGCTGGGGACAGGACGAGGGAGAGATAATTTGTTGCGGGTGTTTTTCCCGGGTGACAGGTCCTCTTTAACATACAAACTGGCTGCATCTTGAAGTGGTTAAAGACATGACTTCTTAAAGCTTTATTCTGTGGGATAAAATAATATTATGTTCTAAAGATGTGATTTAGTCTATTGCTAGACATTTTAATATATACATTCTATGTCTATATGACAATTCACAGAACCACCTTCCCCCAGCAATGCTGTACAGTACATTAACAAAACCTAATACAACAGGGGTCAGTTACTGAAACAAATACGCTACGGTGTCTCTGTATGGTGCTTTCCAGTCTAATGCCCTGGTATTTGCATCAGGGGAAAACATTTGCTTATTGCTGTGACGTTCCATTTGCTCATTACCTAATTGTCTATGGAAAGATAAGGTTGTGTCTCTCTCAATTCTACAAGGTCATGTCTTGTGACAATATCATACAAGGCAGCACTACGGCTACCGCTGTCTTTCATGCTTCTGCAGTTATCAGTCGCTATAAAAAACACTAAGTGAATTCATTTGTTTATATAGAGATGTGTCCTTTTATCTACGGTAAGAGGGTTTAAATAGGTTCTAGTGTAGCATATGGCAGGTAATGAGGTGACTCTTAATGAATTCATGACCACTTTCTCAGTACAACTTTAGATTTACAGTGCATCAATGTTTTTCTGTATAAAATTTTACAGTCAATTTACTTTAATCATGTCAGTCTTTTACTGTAATGAGCGGAAGGCCCTCCTGCTGTTACAATATTTATTGGTTGATCTGAGCATATGATCCAGTCCCTGTGTGTGCAGTGATGTATTTTACTAGTGAATGCACCAAGGATAACATCAGTTTGACTAATGATAAACTGTACACAGCCATGCACTTGTTCCTAAGAGAAATCACAATGTCATAACAGGAGTAAAAACATATAACTTTCAGAACAATTTCCAAAGATTAATGGAAGTAAGCATTAGAGAACTTGTGTAAGTAGCTTGGGATAAGTTTACTAAGTTTTTCACATACCTTGGCCAGAATGTGAATGGCAAACTTGTCAGTTACCTTCATGAAGCACAGACAGTCATACACTTTATCGAATTGACGTATATATATATATATATATATTTATTTATATAGATCAAGAAAGACATAATTAGATAAGAAAAAAAGTACCGTATATGCCGGCGTATAAGACGACTGGGCGTATAAGACGACCCCCAACTTCTGCCCTAAAAATATAGAATTTGGTATATACTCACTGTATAAGACTACCCCTCTCCCAAATGAAAAAAAGTCTGCTTAAAACTTTGCAAAACAAAAAAGAGAGCAAGTGCCTGGTGATCATAACTGTAAGCTGCGATATTAATGAAGATCCGACATGCTTCTGTAAGTGCCGCCTGTGACCCCCAGCTCTGTGACGCCGACCGCTGTGACAGGGCGGCTGCATTAGCATACAGCGCGCCGTCCCGTCAGCGCGTACGAAGCCTCTTCTAATGACTGTGAGAGGAGGACTGCCACGCATGCGCGGCGGTCCCAGGAAGCGGATCTCTGCGCGCTGACGGGGAAAGAAAACACCTCACACAGTGCGGTCCCCTTATATCCGGCGTATAAGACGACCCCCCCACTGTAGCCATTATTTTAAGGGGTTAAAAAGTAGTCTTATACGCCAGTATATACAGTAGTCTAAAATATTTCTATATTAGGCCTTGACATGCGTTACACCTGCACCAACAACTTTAGCGGAAAAGAGTACCTCTGTAAAGCTATCCGTAAAGGCCCTCTTCTGTATGATGGTGCTGATGGGGTAGGTGAGTGCAGTGAAAGACCTACTGTATACTATCATGAACATGAATGTCCCACAGAAAAAGTCCAAAAAAACAAATGCTAATGTTCTTATTGGGGCAGATTTATCAAGCAGTTTGAAAGTCAGAATATTTCCAGTTGCCCATGGCAACCAATCACAGCTCATCTTTCATTTCACCAGTGCTCATGAATATTTTAAAGGGGAGCTGTGATTGGTTGCCATGGGCAACTGGAAATATTCTGACTTTCAGACTGCTTGATAAATCTGCCCCATTGTGTTAAGTAGAAAGCAGATGTTTCTCAGATTCATGGTAAAGACGAGCTGATGTCCAATGTCCGGCCGATGGCTCTATTCTCCAAAAGCGACTTGTAGTGGTGGGATAGGGGAGGTTCCTGTTCTCTATTTTTCTATATTACGCACATCTTCACCTATTCTGACAACAATGTCGATATTGTGTGGCCTACGTATGTCTTATAACAGGGGCACGTCACACAATGGGGCAGATTTATCAAGCTGTCTGAAAGTCAGAATATTTCTAGTTGCCAATGGGAACCAATCACAGCTCAGCTTTCATTTTACCAGTGCTCATGAATATTTTAAAGGGGAGCTGTGATTGGTTGCCATGGGCAAATATTCTGACTTTCAGAAAGCTTGATAAATTTGCCCCAATATATCACCCCTTTTGTGTCACATGTAATTAAAGTTTGAATGATAATTATGGGGGCCTTGTAAGAGTAATATTCATCAGATTTATTTATTCAGTGGACTTTTTTGCCTGACATTGTTTGCAGGGAAAAACACCTTTGTGTTCCACAAAGCTATTGGTTTAGAGAGGTCTTTTTTTCGCTACATTGCATGCAACATAACTTCCTAAATTTCTGGCTTTCAGAAAATACAAACAAAGGTTGTTTTGGGAGAAGTGCACCTATTGTTTCATGTTGGAGAAGAATGCTCCAATTTTTACAAACTATTCTCTTAGGGGCTCATTCACACGGCCGTGTGCTCGCCCGGACCAGATCCTGGGCGAGTACGAGGCCGGGAGATGGAGGAGGGAGGTGTGAGTGCTCCTTCTGCAGAAAAGAGGCTCACTGCACCGTGACTTGGAGTCAATGATATATATGGGATCCGTGATCTAGTCGCATGATTGCGACTATCCGAGTTAGGTCTAACTCTGCATTATATTGCATGATAATATGGATTTTTATTTAATATTTAGGATAACAAAACAACACATTCTCTAGTTTAATGTTATTAACAAAAATATAGCATTTCGCAGATATAAGTCCAACCTTTCTCTACCAGTCCTGTTGTACACAATTTCAGTTGCTCCTGGTTTCCTACCCTGCATCTTCTGACTTTAAGGTTGGCAGCTAACTTGCCTTATGCTGTGGAGCTGAGCTCTTCTCTGATCTCTGCAGAACCTGCATTCCCCCCTGCATTCCAGGACAAGCTCACACTGATAAACACCGACTTCCTACCGGTAAACAGCAGTAGCAGAGAGCTACAAGCTACAAGCAGATAAGATCTTAATTCCGGGGAGAGGGAGGGAGGCACATCAGATCTAACAGTGTGATAGAACAGAGATGTAGCAGAGCTGACTGTGTCTTTGGGTATAATATCCATCTCATGGATCTCATCTCTGATCTGTCTCATCCCTCTTTCTATGTGTCAGATACTTGTACAATGTTCTGAACGCAAATGAAAGTGTATATAAACCTGGACCCTGGTCATCTAAGAACATTGTCAGCAAACAGCATCTCATAGCATAGGGATTGCAAAGTGTCTGCTTAGAGAGGCCCCATCCACACAAAATTGTAAAGTAATGGAGTTATAAATGATCTTTATTGTGTATACATCACTAGGGGATTTAAATTTGAGAGTTTTCTTTCAAGGATAAACCCCTTCAATGTTAACATTGTTGGTTTGTTTTTGTAATAATTGTAAGTGATCCAGTTGGCCTACTTCTATTTGTATTCTGTTTAATGTTTGCATATTGTACCCTTTCTGCACAAACGTGGAAAGAGTGCTTCTTTTTGATATTCTTCACTGATAAATTAGCTCTCAGGTATGTTATCAAGCTAAACGGGCAGCTGTATGAATTGATTGCCTGAGCCACAAATTATAGAGCAGATTAGAGATGAGCGAGTATACTCGTCCAAACTTGATCGTTCGAGTATTAGAGTACTCGGAATGGCTCGTTGCTCGGACGAGTATTTCCCCTGCTCGAGATCGAGCATTTAATTAAGAAAAGACAGTGAAGAACAGTGAAGAATAGAATAAAAACAGTGAACACAGTGAAGAACAGATTGCAGATGTTCCGAACATCTGCTCACTTAGCCGGAGACACGAGCGCCGGCGCTGGATCAGGCATGCAGGAGCGGAGGCTGAAGTGGAGCGGAGTGGGGTCTGGAGCAGGCATGGAGGAGCGGAGCGGGGGCTGGAGCGGGCATCACGGGGCGGAGTGGGCATCACGGAGTGGGCATGGAGGAGCGGAGCGGGCATCACAGAGCGGGTATGGAGGAGTGGAGCGGGGGCTGGAGCGGGCATGGAGGAGCAGAGCGAGGGCTGGAGCAGGCATGGAGGATCAGAGCGGGCATCACGGAGTGGGCATCACGGAGCGGGGGCTGGAGCAGGCATGGAGGAGCGGAGCGGGGGTGGAGCGGGCATGGAGGATTGGAGCAGGCATCACGGAGCGGGCATAGAGGAGCGGAGCAGGGTCTGGAGCGGGAATGGTGGAGCAGAGCGGGGCTGGAGCGGGCATGCAGGATCGGGGTGGGTATCACGGAGCGGGCATAACAGAGCGGATGGGGCTCATTGTTCGAGACGAGCACTCGAGCATCGGGAAAAGTTTGTCTCGAATAACAAGCACTCGAGCATTTTAGTGCTCGCTCATCTCTAGAGCAGATGCTATCGCAGTAGACCACATTGGAATTTTTAGATACGAGCCACATTTAATTTGCAGTGAACACAGGCAGTACTAACCTTCTCTGCTCATTTTTACTTTTTTACTCACTGAAAAGTATAAACATTCTGACATCCTAGTTTTATTTTTCTATTGCTTTCCCAACCAATAAATATCGAAATAACAGAGAAATAGTAACATAAGTAATGAGGGTATCGATTTTGTGACATGGCCACACTTGTTGTTGCAAAAGCTAAAGTAATTTGATTGCACTAACAAAAATAAATATCTTGTTATTACTTTTATCCATAATAGTTTCCCACTTTCTGAAGAAATATCTGTGACAGATTCCTACACATAAAGTACATCTCTGTGTCTCTGCCTTTAAAAATCCAATCAATGAGGAAATAAAGTGTAAGGAATCACAAAATGAGCAAAAAGCGGCTGAGAGCAAATTAAAGCATGATAATGGCTCTTCATTGCTGATTCTTTTAGCATTACTCAGCAGGAGTGTGATTGCTGTCACATACAGTGGAACAGAGAGATGTCACACTGCACAGTAATCATGCTTGATGACCTACCAACATAATCATGTTAAGTTTTATTCACGCTGATGTGCCTATGGAAATCATCCTTCAAGCACAGGGAAAGTGTCTAAAACTCAACTGTCAAAACTTATTAGCGCATCTTTTCTGTCTGGGAATATAGCATTGATTATTTAAATGTCGAAAGCTCTTATTCTGCAGTATTTTCTAGTGTAATAAGACTGCCCTGATGGAATTTAACAGCTAATGGATAGCATTGGAATACCAATATACAGGAAAGGAACCTGGACATTTTGTAGGTTATCTCGCTAAAAATTACTTTCTATTATTTACTGATTATTTATCGATTTTATAACCTTTAGTAGTTAGAGCATCCTAATAATATGGATGTTTGTACGGTACTTTAGTAGTTTAAGCATCCTAATAATATGGATGATTGTAGTTGATTATAATGTAAACTGAATGGATCAATTGACTTTATTTAGAGGGGCATCATTTCGTTATAAGTCCACCAATAATTTTCTTAAATAAATACTAAGGGCTCATTCAGACAGGCGTTTTTTAAATCATTATGCTATTAGTTGTTTTTACAGATAGCATATTGACCCATTGATTTCTATGATTTAATTGACCTTTTTTTTTTTTTTTTGCAGTATTATTTTGTACCATTTACATGCATTATTTTTTCTCACATCCAGACCATGGACCTCTTTAGAAGTCAAAGGATCTGCAAAAAAAAAGGGACATAAAATACATTAGAAAACTGTCCATTTTTTTGAAAGAAGCAGATGACAAAAAAAATGGATGCGGATACAATATGGACTGCACACAGATAACACACTGCTGCATTTTTTGTGGACATGCATGCCCATCTGAATAAACCCTAACTGTTAAAGGGTTATCCCCATCTCAGCCCTCTTTGACAAGACAAAAAACCTTCTCTACAGTTAGAGTTGCAAAAAACAACTGGATGCAGCTGTGCCACATGGTTCCCGTAAATCTCCTAGGAGTGAATTGGAGTTATAGAAACAGTATAGCACATTGAATATATAGAAACGGCAAAACTTACTTTGCTATGCTGTTCCTGGAGGCCCAGTTCACCTTAGTGGGAGCTATGGAAGCAATTATGTCAGCCATGTTTGGCTGTTTTTGCAACTCCTTAGTAATGGGAGAAGCTGCGGCTGTTCCAATTCCCATACATCTATTTTGGGAGAAGGAAGGATAATACATAGTGCACATACCTGATAATGTGTATCTGTAGGAGATAAATAATTTCAAGATGCAAGTATGCTCAGCCTAGTTGAGCTTGTATTGTGGTGGATTTGAAAGAGTTACTTCCTACTTAATGAACATTATTCAGTATATGATTAAAGGGGCTGTCCACTTTCAGCAATTAATTGATATTGTTTGTGTAAGGAAAGGTTATACAATTTCCCAATATACTTTCTGTATCAATTCCTTGCTTGCTTTCATTCTCTACAAAGCTGTTATGTTTACGGTCAGTGGATAGAGATCTGTCCATGGTCGCACTTGTGTGCATCTTTTTATTGTTATCGTTAGATGTGCACCTGCCTGTCCATCATAGAACATAGACATATTTCTGCCCACTGCAAGAGATCTAGAAAACCGCGAGGAACTGAAACAGAAAGTATATTTGAAAATTGGATAACTGTTGATTACACAAACCTTATCAATTATTTGCTGAAAGCGGACAACCCTTTAACACTTCTGGTCTGCTTTAGCTATACATTTTTTAGGCATCAGTTTTGATACAAACAGAATGGATGTATTTCCCCTGCTTTATTTTGAACTTCAATTTTGACTCTGATTCCTAGGGATCTCACAAAATCCTTTTACAGCCCTATGTATGTCCTTTATTGATTATTTTTTTACAGCCAATGAGAAGTAAACCATAATTGTCAGCAGTTGGTATTAAGTTTTATAGCCATTGTTTCTGATGTTGTTGTTATAAATGGAGAATAGCAATAACAATACCGTACCTATGTGAAATCTACCATATTCTGTCAATTAGAATTATGGGACACCAAGTAAATATAAAAGATCATTTTTCCCATTACCAGGACAACCATGTGCTGTCTAAAGCAATATTTTACACTCTAATGAAGACTTTCATTGTCACATTCTGCTTGGAAGATGTAATGATGCACAAACTTCATTCACCTTGCATGCGTAAAGATAATAGAATGAAAGAAGTAATGGACAGGCTGTCTTTCTAGCCATTGTGTCCACAAATAAGGCAATCTCTTGATTTGTTTTCTCTTACAGTATATTTTCTCTGCTGGGAATATATACAGTATCAATAATTGATGCATTTTTGTTATTCTTTTTTATATATAATGGATTTGCAGCGCTTTCTTATGGTACATGAGATAGAGGGTCAGCTATTTAGAATCAAGACTTAGGTTTGGTTCTATATTTAAAATGTACTGATATAATAGTTTGATCTGATCAATTACCATGGGATCCTTCTTTATTTTAAAAAAAAAAAAAGATGCCCAGAAAAATAGATATTATAAATCTTCCTATTTTTTTTGAGGTCCATATGCTATCCGATTTTTTGCGTATGGTAAACTGACCCATTGGGGCAGATTTACTTAGCCGGTCCATTCGCAATCCAACGGCGCATTCTCTGCGGTGGATTCGGGTCCGGCCGGGATTCACTAAGGCAGTTCCTCCGACGTCCACCAGGTGTCGCTGCTGCGCAGCGTTTTTCTGAATCTGTCGGGTTTTCGTTTGGCGACGCCCCCCGATTTCCGTCGCGTGAATGCCGGCGCCGATGCGCCATAATCCGATTGCGTGCACAAAATTCCTGGCCAATTCAGGAAAAGTCGGCGCAAATCGGAAATATTTGGGTAACACGTCGGGAAAACGCGAATCAAGCCCTTAGTAAATGACCCCCATTGATTCCTTTGGGTCTGTTCACAGATCCCTTTTTTTACTTATGTGCAGACAGTGAGAAAAATATTGCAGCATGCACTGTTTGTTCTCAGATGCAGACCACGGATCTCTATAGAAGTGAAAAAACAGACAGTGCACAGATGACATCCAGATATGGTCTATTTTTTCTCAAATGTTTCTAGGCAACCAGATGGGAAGGGCAAAAGTAGATTCGAAAGTCATTAGTTTTTTTTTGCAGATGTGAAAAAAACAGATTTATGACACAAGGGATATTGCATTCTCAATTGTACAACGTTTTTGTCCTCTCGACCATTGTCAAGTTAGATCTGTGTTCTGGGTATATGAGCAAGAAGGAAGTATTGAGGTGCTCTGCCTCATATACCTACAACACAGATCTAACTTTACAAAGGTCGAGAGGACCAAAATGTTGTACGATTTTGATCTGCTTTCTATATGATACTATGTGTTGTATACACTGCAATACAATTGTAAATATTTCTCACTAATAAGAGATGAAACGACTTTCTATCAGTATGTGCCATGCTCTGTGAAATAAACAGGTGACATACGGACATGAAAAAAACAGATATGGATACAATACATATTGAAAATAGACATCACCTATCCAAAGCATAGGTTGTCAATATCAGATTTTTGGTTTTCGGCACCTAGAACCCCCACAGATAAGTCAAGAAAATGGGACAGGGACTGGTTATTGAAATTTCTGTATCTGGTTAACCTGTGTTGGACTTTGATTACCCAAAAACAACTTTGCCAGTTTTCTCCAACAGTACTTCATCCAGAGGTAGTGGCTTAGTTGCTCCCTCCAGTAAGGTCCTCATTAGAGATGAGCGAGCACTAAAATGCTCGAGTGCTTGTTACTCGGGTCAAACTTTTCCCGATGCTCGAGTGCTCGTATCGAATAATGAACCCCATTGAAGTCAATGGGAGACTCAAGCATTTTTCACTGAAAGAACACATTGAAAGAACACTAAAGAAGAACACATTTCAGATGTTTGCAGATGTTTTCACTGAAAGAACACATTGAAAGAACACAGTGAAGAACAACAATATATGTGAAAAACACATTGCAGATGTTTCCATACAGCTGCAATGTGTTTTTCACACATAATGTTCTTCACATACTATTGTGAAGAACACCGTTCGGCGCGCATGTCTTCCGATAAGTTAGCAGATGTTTGGAACATCTGCAATGTTGTCTTCACTGTGTTCTTTCTGTGCTCGGGCTGGGCTGTGATGTGATCAGGGTCGGACTGTTGGTCCTGCTCCAGCCCGCTCCGCTCCAGCCTCCACTTCAGCCCCCGGTCCTCTCCTCCATGCCCGCTCGGTTTCGCTCCAACCCCCGCTCCGCTCCTCCAAGCCCGCTCCAGCCCCGCGCCGCTCCTCCATGCCCGCTATAGCCCCAATCCGCTTCTTCATGCCCGCTCCAGCCCCCGCTCCGCTCCACCATGCCCGCTCCAGCCCCTGCTCCGCTCCTCCACTCCATGCCCACTCCTCCATACCCGCTCCAGCCCTGCTCCGCTCCTCCATGCCCGCTCCTCCATGCCCGCTCCAGCCCCCGCTCCGCTCCACTTCAGCCTCCGCTCCAGCATGCCTGATCCAGCCTCCGTTCCGTGATGCCCGCTCCATTTCGCTCCAGCTCCCGCTCTGCTCCTCCACCGTTTGGCGCTCATGTCTTCGGCTAAGTTAGCAGATGTTCAGAACATCTGCAATGTGTTCTTCACTGTGTTCTTTCACTGTGTTCTTCACTTAAATGATCCTGTGTTCACTGTTTTAATTGTATTCTTCACTGTTCTTCACTGTCTTTTCTTAATTAAATGCTCGATCTCGAGCAGGGGAAATACTCGTCCGAGCAACGAGCCGTTCCGAGTACTCTAATACTCGAATGAGCATCAAGCTTGGACAAGTATACTCGCTCATCTCTAGTCCTGATAACTGTGAGTAGTTCTCAGGATCTTTTGTTGGGGAATTCCCCTGACTCAATATTATTTTTTCCCCTAGACAGTCAGTTGATGGGATTGACCCCCCTCCCTTAAGGTCTTCCTTCTACATCCTGAGCTTAAAGGGGTATTCTCATCTGGACATTCATATTTAATTTAATTCGCCTGCCATCCACATACATTTTTTAAATTGGATGCAATTTTAAAAAATGTGTGATGTTAATTTCCTATGAATGTAGTCATGTTGTCCCGTACAAATTAGATTGCTGTCCATGGATACGACCACTGCTGCTGGATTTATAAAACAAATAGTTTTTATATATGAAATGACCAGGAGTTACTGCAGGACCCACTGCTGTCCTGTCTCTAGGCCACTAGGCCATCTCTACCAGAGTGTGGGGTGGTGATATCCAAGGACAACAATCTTGTTTCTAAGGGACAACATGGCTACAATTATGGGCCATTATTTTCACACTGAATCTTTTAATAACATCCAAGTGAAGAAATCTTTTAATATGTCAAATAAATTAAATGTGAACACCCAGATGCGAACACTCCTTTAAGTGCTATTTTATATCAACATTTTGGTATCAATCCAGGAAAAATAGCCATGCAATGCTCTGGGTTGTCTACCAATAAGTCAGAGATTATGCATGCAACATGTAAACATCAATAGGTATATATTAAGTCTGCCTTCTGTTGAGACCTTCTGGGTATCGAGTAGACAGCATAAACATCCAGAAAGTTTCCCGATTCAACAGTTTCTGTTTCATATCACCACCTCTTTTGGGCTTAAACACCCTTTCTATTCCACACCATACAAACCCCTGAGTACTCTTATCTTTCTCTAATATGCCTGGACAGGGCCAAAACATTAACAGTATTACCACTGACATCTGATAGGTGCCGTCTTATTCTTGTTTTTAAAGGGTCTGCTGTGTGTCCAACATACTGTTTTCTACAAATGGTACAACCTGCTAAGCAAACAACATTCTCAGTATTGTAATTAATGTAACTATGTATATTGTATTTATTTCCCATGACATAAGAGGTGAAGGCATTCTGCACCTGTATGTATGTGCATGCCCTACACCTAGTATGTCCACATTTGAAACATCCTGGGAACCTTGTAAGATCAGCTCACCACATATGCTCAAACAGTCCTCATGAACTCGACCCGGGACACTCCAGCACGGACAACCTTGGCCACAGGTGCACATGAAGGTAATGTTAACAGAAAGCAATTTCCAGGTGGACATCAAGAGTCGATTTGAAGATAAAAGATTTATATTCCATTAAAAAACTAAGCTTGCACAGCACACAGCATGTGGAAAAAAGAAATAGCAATGGAGCTTACGCGTTTCGGTAGCTGAAGCGTTTCTCAGCTGAAGCTATGAATAAGGTATATTACCGAAACGCATAAGCCCCATTGCTATTACTTTTTTCCATATGCTGTGTGCTGTACAAGCTTTGTTTTTTAATGGAATACAAATAATACTCGCAATTTTTATCTTCAAATGGACTCCTGATGTCCAGCTGGAAATTGCTTTTTGTTAACAAATAACTTGTAAATAAAAGCGGCCATCAAATAGGAAGAAATTGTGATGGAGAAGAAACTCCACCACTAGCACTAAGTGTAGTTCCCTTCCCCCCCCCCCCCCCCCCCACTCCATGAGGATCCCGATGGTAGCAATGGCTTCCCGGCACACAAGGTAGAGTGATTATGGGCATGGGGTATTTTTGGGAAATTGTAGTACATTTGGTTTATGTGGCCCACCGCCGGATGGGCGTAGCATTGTGGGTGTGTTCTTTCATGCAGTTATTACAGTGCATTTTGAGGTCATGAGTAAGACACACTAGCGTCGAAACGCATTGATCGCTGATTTTGCTGTTCCTGTGTTGCACTCTAAATGGAATGAAATAAAGGATGAAGCTTTCTTAACACAGTACCGGTGTGGCTTACTAAGAGTGCCGTTCATTTCCATTTTTCTACGTAGTCGGTTACTGGAGTTGAGGACCTGCAGACGTGCACCGCCACATGGAGATACTGCTGGAGGTGCTTTAAAGGTGATTGGGTGAGCGAACCAGAGTTACTTTGTTTTTCTAATGTGAATACCATTGTTACATTACATGTCCATAAACTATTGTATCAAAAGGCAACTATCTTGTTTCTGAGGGATGAAATGGTGTGAAATTATTTTCACACAGGGACTTTTTCTCAATAAAATGTAATTGAAGAAATGCCTAGTAATGTGAATGCTGAGATAAAAATGGGGGGGGGGGGGGTCCAAACCAGGAGTGGAGAAAAAATAAGGAGGAGCAGCAGGGGGGTCGCTAGGTCAAAAGATCCGGATCTTTTGGCCTGTGCCCCGGATCTCCCCGGGCATCCTCCCTTCTCTCAACACGATCCGTGTCTGCATGACCTGCCATGGAAAGCCTTGCACACACAGAGAGAGCTTCATCTGTGAGGTGATGGGGGGAGACAGAACAAGGGCCAGGGAAGGGGGAGAACATGGGGGGCTGTGTGAGGCAAATTACTTACTGGGGGGCTATGTGTGGGCACATTACTTACTGGGGGGCTATGTGTGGGCACATTACTTACTGGGGGGCTATGTGTGGGCACATTACTTACTGGGGGGCTATGTGTGGGCACATTACTTTAACTGGGGGGCTTATGTGTGGGCACATTACTTACTGGGGGGCTATGGGGGGCCTATTTGGTGGGCACAATTACGTATGGGGGTCTATGTGTGGGCACTTACTTACTGACTGGGGGTCTATGTGTGGGCACATTACTTACTGGGGGTCTAGTGTGGGCACATTACTTACTGGGGGTCTATGTGTGGGCACATTACTTACTGGGGGTCTATGTGTGGGCACATTACTTACTGGGGGTCTATGTGTGGGCACATTACTTACTGGGGGTCTATGTGTGGGCACATTACTTACTGGGGGTCTATGTGTGGGCACTTACTTACTGGGGTCTTGTGTGGGCACATTACTTACTGGGGGTCTATGTGTGGGCCATTACTTACTGGGGGTCTATGTGTGGGCACATTACTTACGGGGGTCTATGTGTGGGCACATTACTTACTGGGGGTCTATGTGTGGGCACATTACTTACTGGGGGTCTACGTGTGGGCACATTACTTACTGGGGGTCTACGTGTGGGCACATTACTTACTGGGGGTCTATGTGTGGGCACATACTTACTGGGGGTCTACTGTGTGGGCCACATTACTTACTGGGGGTCTACGTGTGGGCACATTACTTACTGGGGGTCTATGTGTGGGCACATTACTTACTGGGGGTCTATGTGTGGGCACATTACTTACTGGGGGCTGTGTGGGGGACATTACTTACCGGGGGGGCTGTGTGGGGGACATTACTTACCGGGGGGCTGTGTGGGGCACGTTACTGGGGGCTGTGTGAGGACATTAATTCATGGGACGGCTGTGTGGGGGGCAATATTGGGGGCTCTAGGGGACATTTCTTGGGGCGTGTTCACACATGGCACTAGGGCAGGCCTCGGTTTGATCTCGTTTGCGTTACCAGTAATACACATGTGATGGGTAATGAGCACCTGGTGTTGTTTAAATGCAAGACAAAGTGTGATTGCAGTGCAATTCAGGAGGAGGAAAGAAAGTTCAGAGGCTCACACCAGAGTACATAAATGAACACCTTCTGCAGACCAAAGGCAGGAGACTGGGCATTAGGGAAAACAAAGCAGTCCAGGGTGCACGTCCAATATATGCAGACAGATAAGGCATAACAAAAGAGGGAAATGCGGCACTCACCGGAATGATGAAAAAATGCTTTCTTTATTATTGTTATAGAGGTGCAGAGCAGAATGAGGAGCTGCCTCGCCAAGGCGAAAGTGTGATTGCAGCCATACAGTATTTGGGGAGATTGTTAGGGGCAGCAGGATAACACTGCCCAGGAACCAAGATGTAGGGACAATGAGGAACATAAGATGTGGTGATGTCTAATGGAGAAGACATAGGACATGTCACCTGCAGTCACTGGAGGGAAAAAGTAGCGATTTCTCCTGTGGTTTCTGTAGCTGTATATACCGTCTGTTAAGTTGTTATTGGCACAACCAAATGTGAGGGGGTTATGTACAGGAGGGGGCATTACTGAAAGAGCGCTACATATGCATTGGGGCCCGTGCCCCGGATCTTTTACAACCCTAGCAACGCTCCTGAGTAGAAGCCATTAGGATCCACATCTGCTACAAAACTGCACTGAAAACCTCAATGTGGGTATGAGGCCTAGCAGTGATGGTTATGTGTTTAGAAACACAGCTTCCTCTCCAATAAATTTTTTTAAATTAAATTATTTTGTATATATCACAATGCTACTGATGGGGTATACTTTGGTATGGGGGGCGTTATATATTCTGTCCTAGGCCGGGTTATACCCAGGGGCATAATCTGTCCTAGGCCAAGGTTTACCAGGGTAAAATCTGGGCTAGGTCACTTAAACCCTGGGTATTGGTATTGTCTGGGCTGGGGGTATACTCTGGCCTGTTATTGCGGCAAATATCTTCATCAGGCTTCACATGCTGCATAACATCTTTTTAGAAGTCTTCTTGCAGCATGTGAAGCCTGATGAAGATATGTAATGGTGTAACAGGCCAGAGTAAAAAGATGTTACTTAGCTCTTAGCTTAGCTCAAGTGCTCTGTGTACATCACACAGGCGCTCGCAACTAACGCAGAGAGAAACTACAGAAATGCAATGTTAATGAAATGTAAATACAAAAATGGTAGGAAGTTCCCTATAGCCTTTGAATTCAGTATCAAATCACAATTCAGACAATCGGTGTGAATACAGCCTAACCATTATAGAAATAACAACCCTATGAAGGAAATATTTTGAGTGGATTTATTGGAGGTCCAAATATTATAAGCAAAGTGTGATGGCCCGGACATGAACAAGAACAATGAGCCCTAAAACTGAGCCCTCCAAACTGTACTTGTTGGGTCCTCCCTAACCAGTGGATAATAACTGGACGTTGTTCCCTCCCTACGCTAAGGTGTAAACATAAAACAGGACAAAACAATCCAATACTGAAGAATTATAAACATTCCGAGTCACAAAAGAGATTTGGTTGCAGTACAGAGAAATACAGGAGAATAGTCAAATACAGACAAAAGTCTAGTTCAGACCAAGAAAAATTTTAACCGACGCTAGACAAACTGTGAACAAGTTGTTTAACAGGGCAGAGCTCTGTCAATCTCAGTGGATTAACTATTGCTATTTCAGAATTGAGCTGTAGAGGAGATGTGTATGGGGAATAATCCTGGACAACCCAGATACTAAAGCCATGTTCACACAACAAAAACAGCTAGACACATAGAGATTTGTAAATAAGAGCGTACATTTCAATAGAAGGACAAATAAACCTAAGAGCTTATTTATGATGGTACTCTTAAGTCAATGATCCTGGTAGATAGTCATGCTTTTTTGTCCCACTCTGAACAAGAGACCCACTGGACACTTTTTGTCTTTTGAATTATTTGGGAATTCTTCACGTTTGATTGAAACTGGGCCCAAACTGTGCAATTGAAGGGGATAACACGCAAGAAGATCTTGTACGTTTTCAGAAAGACCTAAAACTAATGATAACAGAGAAGAGCACCATTCCATTGTGAAGGGATGGGCTGTTATCTGTTTTCTGAACAGTAATCCTGATATTGGCCCTCATGAAGAGGTAACAGATAGCTATACAATAAACCTAAGGCTACCTGTACGAACATGGTATTAATTTGTTTTTCATTGATCCTCATAAGCTATAGTCAACAGAGGTTAGTCAACTGCTTTCTTGATATATAGGGTGAATCCTCCTGTCTTTTACCTCATTAGACAGACATTCTTGACCAGAAAATAGCCGCAGAGGGAGAGTCATGTGATCTCTATCTGTCCATGAACAATGACCGTGCCAGGACCTTATAAAAGTATTCACAAATATATGATCAAGGTCCTGGCAGGGCGATTGTTCATGGTCAGAGATAACATGAACCTCCATCTGTAGTCATTTTATGGATAGGAATGAATGGCTGATGAGGTATAAGACAGGAGGCTTCACTTTACATATCAAGGAAGCACTGCAAAAAATTAAATAGATGTAAATTACCTAATATTCTGGCCTCCACACTTACACATACATTACAAATAACATGAGGTAAAGTGGCCAACCCCTTTAAACTTACATAGCCAAGTTCTCACAATAGAACTGAATAAATGTATTTCATCGTCCGTTAAGGCACAAACTTTGGCGCAAACTGGCTCTTTGTATCTGACCTTAGGCTGCAAAAAAAAGATTCCAAAGAGGTGTAATTAAGTGTCATGAGGTATGAATGGGAAGGTTTGCTAATCTTCTCTGAAACTATAAAATCAGGAGACAGTGTCAGAGAAGCTGCTGTGTACATGCACAGTGAGATCTTGCTTTGCTCATCTAGAGAGATCACAATTTATTAACCCTAGGCAACAAGCATGTTCTATTGCAGTAGCCACCTGGGTGAAAAACATGTTATATTCAATTAGCTACATAAACAATGGGGGGCATGTACCTTTATTTCTGATAGTCAAATTGTCTCATTTTTGCGACTTTTGTTGTTTTTGCGACTTTTCACTGCTACTTTTGCTGTTGTTTTACAAGTACACCTTTGTGCATCTTGTGTAGTGTGCCTAATATATCTTTGTTTTTCCAGATGTTCTGTGCGACTTTTCACTTGTGCATCACTTTTTTTGCTTATTTTTGCGACTATTTAGGCGCAAATCTGCACCTGGTCCACGGCAGGTGGAAAGGAGGGATTTTTTTCATGGATCCTATTTTAATATGTAAATTGGAATTATTTCACATGCTTTAAATGTTTAAAAATTTGCACAGTAACCTCTTTTTCAAAAATTCTGAAATTTTTGCATTTACATTTTTTTTTTAATTTAATGGTTACTTCTAAGGTTGTGGTCACGCGTTGTGTTTTTATTGCATTTTAAATGCTTTTTGAAAAACATTCCAACAGCTGAGGAGAGGTGATTTCCCTAATTAAATTACTGTTAACATTTGCGTTTATAAAATTTAATAGAAACGCAAGGTTAATGCATGTGTTAACATTGCATTTACTATACATTTTGTAAATGCAAATGTTAACAGTAATGTAATTTGGATATTTCTCTACTATGGTACCTATTTCACTAGTATTTTTAGAAGATAACATAAACTCACGTTTTATCAAACCTTTTTCCTTTATACCTGCCTGGTTGCTGGATCCTTTGTTCCTTGTTGTCCTGCATATCTAGTCATGTAACCGCTGCAGCAAGAAAATGCCTTTTTGTCCATTGTCTCTACCCTGGCACCCAATGGGGTTTCCAGAAAATACTTAAAGGATTGACTGACTTTGTTTTCTAAAAAAAAAAGATAAACTGTTTTGCAGACAAAATGCTACTCTTCTTGAAATGATGTTTTATTTTGAAGTCTACATCAGACCCAACGCTATCTAATTCTCAATTTCATCACCCATCCTTTATATTCCTACAGATGTAGCAAATTGCAAAGTTTGCTGCAGTTACTGAACTATATTTTAATGTATTATTTTATGAGTTATGCCTAATTATAACTGAACTTTATCCTCTATGAGTTATATGACTGATGCAAAGTGAGAATCATATCACTTTCTCTGGACAACACTGTTGGCAAAAGATATAGAATGCAAACAAAAAGCCTGTTAATTTCTTTTCATCTATCTTGTCTTTCTGTACTGAAAGCAAACACATTTATATGCAAAGCAGTGGATTTTCTTAAGAGTGTATAATTCAGAAAGCAGGTGGAGTTTGTAAGAAACCACCTGTGCAAGTAATGATGCAAGACTTCTCAAACAAACTAAGCTGAAAGTGTACAAAGATAATGCCAGTCTTCTGCCTTCTGTTACATGAGATAAAATAATTCCAAGTTGTTCAGAGAAACCGGAAAATGAAACATTTCTTGTGTTTTTGGCTTAGCTTGTGCAACTTGCCATGCACAGCCAAAGAGCAACTGCTTTCAAATATATGATTGAACATAAGAGGGATGTTTGAGTCTTGTGAGGGTATACAACATTTCACAATGGTGCATTATATTTTTGCAGAATATGAACAACCAGTATATACGTGTAGAAATTTTTGCTTTGGAAACCTGTGAACTTAAAAATGCTTGGGAAGAGAGAATTCAAAAACAAAATGAAGCACGACAAATAGAAGCTGCCAGACAACAGAGGAGTGCTCTAAAAAGGTGAGCTTCACATCATGTATAACCTGCAGACTAGTGCTGGTATTGTAGAAGCATGTGATTGTAAATATATAATAGCTTACCTGTATATTATAGTTTATTTTATTTTAAAGACCTTCGTATGATATACCTGCTTGTGTACCTACAATTTCAGGGCTCAATAGTTGTCCCTTATTCACTCTCTTCCACTTTTCCTCGAACCTCTGATCCTGTGGGGCACATTTACTTACCCGTCCTGACGTGTTCCCTGAAAGTTCATTGTCCGACCGGAATGCACTCTGACGCTATTCACGCTGTGCGCTTTCTCGCTCACGCCCGTCAGAGTTCACCTTCTTCTTCTTGGTGCATGTAAGTGCTTCATCTTGCGACACAATTTGAAAGTTAAATGCCACGCTCAGTCCGAATCAGTTGTATCACCCGACACCCCCCCCCCCCCGATTTCTCTCACATGAAATCCAGCGCAGCTGCGACACGATCCCCAGTTAAATAGCTGTCACAGTGGCGCAAACCCCAAAAACGCCGGAAAATCTGACTATAGTGCGGCCGAGGACCATTAGTAAAAAAGCCCCTGTTTCTTTTCCTTTCTCTATATTAAATTGACAGATGTAACTGTGTACATGGTGAGAAAATATACAGTGGCTCAGAAGTATAAATAGATGATTAACACTAATATCCATTAAAAAGTGATTCCTCAATGAAGCTAACAAGAAGAATATGTAATACATATCTTTGCTTCTGTAGATTATGAGGGTGATCCACATTGCTCAGTTTCTCCTCATGGGGTCTAGCATCAGCTAACTGCCTGGGAATTATTTTTATGCCCCATTCTAAAGAACTATTATATAGTTATTGGAATTGTTCGTTTGATTTATTTTCCATTTAATTGAGCAAATAAATAGTGATTTTTGATAAGCTGTATATTACCACTGAGGGTTGTAAACCATGTGTGACTGCTCAGAAAGTCAAATAAAAATACTGGCACTCCCAGCTCAAACATTGCTGTTCCTTGTGTGGACAACAGGGCCTTCTCAAAGTGAAACCTTTGTAGTACATAGCCAAAAGATCAGTTTTTGGTACTTAAAGGGGTTGTCCACTTTCAGCAAATAATTGATATGGTTTGTGTAAGGAATAGTTATATACAATTTTCCAATATACTTTGTGTATCAATTCCTGTGTGATAATAAAAATAATAAAAGCTTATGTACCTGCATACCTATCACATGACCATGGACAGATCTCTATCCAAGTAAACATAGTAATACTAGGTCACATGTCGATAAGGGGATATATTATTATTATTATTATTATTATTAGTGAATAAATGTGTGAGCATACAAATATGTATATTTTCTGAAGGGATAGAGGGCCCAATTTAGATGTCTGCTATGGGGTCCTGGCTCTCGATGTCACACCCCTGCTGAAGGATAAAGTACAGTATTAGATTATGAGCCCCATTGGAGACAGGGACTGATTTGGCAAGCTGTGTGTAGCGCTGCGTGTGTGCACTATATAAAGGAATTATTATTATAATTAGTATTGCTTATGGTCCACATGTCCCTTTAGACAATAGATGATATGTTTCAAACATTCCATTGTGCTACCTACTGACATATTAGAAGTGCCCTGAAAAAAACTGATCATTTTTAACAAATAAAAGGTGGAATCCAACATTTGTAGTTAAGAGATAATCAATTCAATATATAGCTTTGAAGAATTTCCTTTTATAAATGTGTTCATACTGGTAAAGATTTAGCTACTTTATGGTGTGTAATTAATCTATATTAATATAAAGCCTAGATCTTGACCATAGTAGTGTTACCTTCTGGTGCAGTGTAATGTGTGAAATATTTTGGAGGTCTGGATGCTTAAAATAAACATTACATTAGTAGTAATTAGGCTAAACTGCAGACCTGCTGAACACATTCTATAAATAGCATGATGCAAATTGAAGATCATCCTGCTAATCCTCATTTTGAAGTGGGATATGATATTCCATAGATAACACTAATGAGACAAAAGACCTAGTGAGATCACTGGATATTTACGACACCCTTGTGTATCATCCCAAACATGTAACTCTGGGAGCAGATGATCAAAGACATGTGGTTACAGTTACTTAAGCTAAACTGAGCTCAGTACTTCCCCCTGAGGAGAGAAAATAATCTCCAGCCACAGCTACTTTTTATACTTTATGTCTACAGTGGAGGTAGGGACAGTTGTTGTGTATTGGCAGTGCCCTTATTTAGAGGTGTAGCTTAAATGTTAAATCTATAATGTACCTGTTATATTCAAAGTTTATTTTTAGAGAAAAGATGTGGTGGAGCGGCACCGTGAAAGACTGATAGGGTGCAGGTCTTCGTCAGGGGTCCGACAAACCCCGTTAACTGTAGCAGAGAACAACGGATTAAGCAGCACTCCGTAAAGTTGAAGTGAAAAACTTTATTCCATCCTGGATGCGACGTTTCGTCTTTTCTATAAAGACATTTTCAAGCATAGTGAGTCAGCGATCGGCAGGTGAAGTAATCACCAACATGTGTGACATCAATTACATAAACTTGATACAGATAAAAATACATTAATGTTAGTGCACCATATACACAAATATTGTTATTGCCAAACATATGCACAAGTGAAACATAGATACATAAAATTCAAGGCATGAAATTCACGCATCACCATGGATACCGGCGTGACGCCCAGTGCAAGAGGTGAGCAGGAAGCTTATGTTTACGTCCACAAATGTATGCCAATAAAGTGTCCTGTGCAAAATTAAAAACAAATGGAGCAGCATATAGAACATATCGAACAGAAAATAGTTCATCAAAGAGGCGCGGTCCAACTGTGTGTATGAAATAGTTCCGATCATAGCCGATCGGTATATGTCCAGCAAGTTTCACAGAGGACATGCGCACAAGATGAGTGTACACAACGCGGCCATCTTACTTAAGGGTAGAATAGACTCCGTGCAGCCATAATCTGGTGATGGGACTAGAGCGCTCAAAATGGGACTTGCAGTGGGGATCTCCGGGAAAGCAACGAGTGGTCCATGGGTAAGCAGGCACCGCTGGGCTAAGACATCAGATGAAACCTAGAAGGCTCGAGAGATCTTTACAAGCAGGATATGTCCCATCCGCGATCGCTGCTTCCTCTTATAGGTCCACCAGCTCAGAAATATCCCGATCGCCCTGGAGTCACTGCTTATCAAACGGTCATTTTTGTCCACATCTAAATCCAGAGGTTGCTGTGGAGTAAAAAGGGAAAAGGTAAGTATATAAGGCCGGTGTGACAGTCAAATGTAAACGTTCTATATAGTGAAACAATTACATTAGATGTCAATTTCAACAGACAGAAAAATGCAAGCAGAATCAGGACCCCTAGTGTACATGCCTTAAATGAACCAGTTGCATTTATAAAAAGACATTAAGGGGAAGATCTCTATTGAGACTGCGAGGGCTCAGGGACCCCAATTTATGGATCCACTGGACCTCCCTGCATTTTAGCAGAAGCTCCCTATTCCCACCTCTCTTCAGCGGGGGGATCCTGTCTATAATGGAGAATCGGAAGTCCTCAACCTTATGGCCAGCTTCATTAAAGTGGTGTGGTACCGGGAGATCAATCTTTTTCGTACGGATACTCGATTTGTGGTTATTAAGACATAATCTACATTCAGTGGTAGTTTCACCAACGTAAAGGAGATTGCATGGACACTGTAATACATAGATTACGTAGTCACTTCTACATGTGAGAAAAAAATTAATTTTAAATGTCGTATGCAGAAGTGGATGGGTGAATGTCTCACCTTTGTGCATTAATGTGCAATTGTCACATTCCATACATGGGAAGCAGCCCCTGCAGGTGTCTAAGCCCAGCGGTGCGCGTGTACCCATGGACCACTCGTTGCTTTCCTGGAGATCCCCAATGCAAGTCCCGTTTTGAGCGCTCTAGTCTCATCACCAGATTATGGCTGCACGGAATCTATTCTACTCTTAAGTAAGATGGCCGCGTTGTGTACACTCATCTTGTGCGCATGTCCTCTGTGAAACTTGCTGGACGTATACGATCGGCTATGATCGGAATAATTTCATACACAACAGTGTGGACCCGCTCTTTGGTTTATGTATCTATGTTTCACTTGTACATATGTTTAGCAATAACAATATTTGTGTATACGGTGCACTAACATTAATGTATTTTTATCTGTATCAAGTTTATGTAATTGATGTCACACAGGTTGGTGATTACTTCACCTGCCTATTTAAGTCAGCTGATCGCTGACTCACTAGGCTTGAAAATGTTTTTGTAGAAAAGACAAAATGTCGCATCCACGGTGGAATAAGGTATTTCACTTCAACTTTATGGAGTGCTGCTTCATCCGTTGTTCTCTGCAAAGTTTATTTTTATATTTTTTCATTTAAAGATAATTATTTAGTCACAGTTTCAGGTACTGTTAAAAATCAAACAGTCGCTAAATGATAATTTTTTAATGAATTATTGGCTGGCCACGACACAACTGCATGTTACCGAATATTTGGAGCCTTACAAGTAAGTTCATCAGCTAGTACTGCCGAAATTGCTGGGTTTGGCTGCAATTTCAGGGTAAGCTCCTTTCTGATTAGGTGGGCCTACAAGTATGCACAGTATAAATTACTGGTGTTAGTTTTGGTTTTGTACACATTTTACTCCATTGCCATAAACGTAGGTAATGTAAATTCAATCAACTAGTAAGTCTGCATGCAGCCTGCAACTTTAACATACCAATCATACATACATTGAAGGAGTTTCTGGAAGGAGGGGGCGGCTTGGAGCACAGGGAAAGACAGACAGGACAGAGAGCACTAAACTGAGCCACCCAATCTATCAACTGTCTACTTACTCGCCCCACCGTAAGCGTTGGGCAGTAACTTGGCATCAATGCCTCCCTAAGTCACAGTGCAGACACGAGGTCCGGATAAAAATGAAATGGCAAGTACAGTACTGAATCAGAGTCCAATAGGGATAGTTTATAGTACAGATAACCATAGTAAGTGATAGAAAAACAATAGCAAACACAAGTGAGAAACAAGCTGAGATATATAGTATAACCACCCAGGTCTGATGCGACTGAGCACGTATATAAAAAAGATCCAGGTCCCTTTTCTTTAAATGGGCAAATGGTCATATTAAATATCTAGGAGTGTACATTCCATCGGACTTGAACCAAATTTACGCTTTGAATTACGCTCCCCTGCTTAGGAACATAGAAACTGACCTCAAATCTTGGAGTTCTCTTTCCCTATCTTGGTTTGGTAGGATGAATACGCTTAAGATGGACTCCCTGCCCAAGATCCTATACATTTTTCAGACGGTTCCCTTAGATCTAAGCGCCGCGTTCCTAGATCGCCTCCGGAAACTAGCCACTAAATTTATTTGGAGAGACGCTCCCCCTCGGATAAAACATAGTATCCTAACAAGACATAAAGAATTGGGGGGAGCAGGTCTCCCAGATTTCTCACGCTACCATAAGGCGGTCATAAGTAAAGTGGTATTAGACCTGACAAGCCGAAATAGCGGGAAGTTATGGGTAGATCTGGAGTGTTCCCTCCTTAACATGGGACATCTCCCAGATTTGTTTTGGCTCCCCTCTAGGAGTGACTGGGATTCCTACAATATTTCACCACTAATGATGCACATCTTAAAAGTTTGGGGTAAATTCGCTACCAGGGTTAAACTTATTAATGTCCCTGGCCCTCTTTCTCCGACCTTGGGACTCTCCGGAATGCCGGAAACCTTAAAAAACTGCCCTCTTTTACTAAACGACAATGGCCGTCATAAGACTCTGGGAGAGAAATTATCCAGAACAGGGATACGCCCCCTAAACGACATATTAGGAGATTAGAGACCTTATCCGGGGGTATGGCTACATTATCTTCAACTACGTAGTGCTATTCAAGCTCTGACTTCCGGGGGAACCTTGACCTCCACACCTACAGCATTTGAGTCTATTTGCAGATCGGCCAAACCGACGCCTCATGGAGTGTCTCTAGTCTACGGGATGTTGTCGGGATGTGAGGGGGAGGACCTGGCACTGCCCTATATGAGGGCATGGGAAGCAGAGTTGGGTAAAACCTTCACTAAAGAACAGTGGGAAAAGTCTCTCCTCCTAACTCATAAGATGTCGGTGTCTAACAAAATCCAGGAGACTAATTTTAAAATCCTTACCAGGTGGTATAGAACCCCCACTCGCTTGCACAGCATGTTTCCTTCGGTCTCTCCTATCTGTTGACGGTGTCACAAGGACAGGGGTACCATGCTTCACGTATGGTGGGACTGTGGAGTGGTGGCAGCAGTCTGGAATGCCATTTGGGATCTTTATAAGCAGCTATACGGCTCCACAGGGAGCATTTCTCCTGATATTGCTTTGTTGTCGATGCTCCCAGGAAGGCTCAGAGACATCAAAAAAGGTCTCCTACGTCACTGTTTAGTGGCAATGAGACTGGTAATCCCTAGATTGTGGAAATCCACCTCTCCACCTACCAGATTACTGTGGGTGGAAGAGATGGACCGATTGAGACGTATGGAGGAATTGAGAGCATTAGATAACAACCAATATAATGTTTTTCATAAAACTTGGTACAGATGGGAGACGTTCAGGAACTCACCCGCTTTACTCTCTTGGATACAGGTGACTTAATAGTTGGTTTCGCTGACCCAGCAACATGGGGCACCATCCCAACCTTGAGATGTAGTGATCGATTCCTTGTCGCCCCCCCCCCCCCCTCTCCCTCCCTCTCTTCCCTACCCCCCTTATTTTTTCACTTTTGGATGTTTGGTTAATTATAGGTATGTTCATGTTTGCTTTGCTGAGCTTGAGACCTACTTGCATATGATGCTTTGTTATAACTAAATATGGGGCTACACGCCTACAGCAGCAGTTTACTCTGGAGTTTTTCTCAGTTTTATTGCTGCTTTTGCTCCTATCACTGCATTAGTCCTTACAGTAACATTAAGCTCTATGGGTGGGCACTAGCTGAGCAGACACCTCCTTATTCCTTATGCATACATGAGATTCTGTGTGCTGACAATTTGTTAACATTATCAGGGTACACGATTTATCTAAACTTTCATTTATCTTCTGAAGATTCTATTCATATCTGACACATTGAAATAGAGAGATGAAACAGATCAGAGTCTTTAGATGGATCTAAGATTTCTAATGAAACATTTAGCTCTATACATTCTCACCTATACAATCAAATACACACTCAGCTCTGCTATGCCCCTCTCCTTCCGATCAAGACAATGGGGCTTATTTACTAAGGGTCCAGCGGCCGCATTTCCGTCCGGTTTTCCGACTTTTTGGGGATTGTGTCGCATGCGATCAGATTTTGGCGCATCGGCGCTGGCTTTCATACAACTTTGTGTCGCTTGATCTTGCGACAAATTCGTGTCGCAAGATCCTGCAATTGCATGCCCCGGGAAGAAGAAGGGGAACTTCAGCGGGCCTGATCAGGGAAGCGACAGATGCAGAATATCGGGCGCACAATTTTAGTAAATCGCAGCAGCTGTGCATTGGAGTCGGGGAACACACTTCGGGGATCGCGCAGGGAAGGATAAGTAAATCTGACCCAATTATCTTGTTTATAGACCAGGTCTTCTCTTCACACTGCTGCTCTCCTCCCCTTGCTCCTGCTATACCAATTATGCACATTAATGTGAGAGGAATCTGACCAGACAGGAAGACCTATCCGGCCACAATCAGGACTGAGTTTATGGTCTGATCCAGTGATAAACAAAAAAGACAACAGCAGTACTGGTAGATACAGGTTAGAATTATATCTGTGAAATGCAGCATTTTTGTTAATGACATTGAATTAAAGAATGTTATTTTGCCATCCTGAGTATATTTAATGTTGGCTTCGTTGGAATACCCCAGTAATGAGGATTATTTATCAAAAGTTTTGAAAATTGAAATGTCAGACAGAGAGTCTTAAACTGCATCAAATATATAAATTGTAAAATAAAGTGGGGCTATTAGGACTTCTACCCTAGGAAACTGGCTCAGGGTCACATATCCAGATGCAGTAACAGATATGAGACATAACAAGAGAGAGGTTTATGCTCTCCATAGGGTCAGTCAGGCAGATAGCAACTTTTCAATTACCAATTGCCCTTTTTAGAGCACTAAGTTAGTTAGAGGAGACTGTGTTATAAGCGACAGGTTGAAATCTGAAATAATTGCCAATTTTGGGCTTATTCTTGTGGGCTTATTTTATTTAAGGATTTCACTGTGCACCCAAAATGACACATCTTCTTTATTCTTTGGATTGGTACAATCATGGAAACATCAAATTTATATAGATTTTATTGTGTTCTAATACATTTAAACATTTAACTTTTCATAGTTCAGTGTACAGAGTGTACGGATTTGTCGTATGAGGTGTCAATATTAAAGTGATGTTTCCTTTGCTACCATTTTGGGGACTGTATAACGTTTTGATCACTGTTTATTACATTTTTATATATTGCAAAATGGCAAAAAAGCGGCATTTTGAACATCTAGACACTATTTTCCATTATGGTGTTCAACACAGAGAATAACTTAATATATTTATATCATACGCTCACCGGCCACTTTATTAGGTACACCATGCTAGTAATGGGTTGGACTCCCTTTTGCCTTCAGAACTGCCTCAATTCTTCGTGGCATATATTCAACAAGGTACTGGAAGCATTCCTCAGAGATTTTGGTCCATATTGACATGATGGTATCACACAGTTGCCGCAGATTTGTCGGCTGCACATCCATGATGCGAATCTCCCGTTCCACCACATCCCAAAGTTGCTCTATTGGATTGAGATCTGGTGACTGTGGAGGCCATTTGAGTACAGTGAACTCATTGTCATGTTCAAGAAACCAGTCTGAGATGATTCCAGCTTTATGACATGGCGCATTATCCTGCTGAAAGTAGCCATCAGATGTTGGGTACATTGTGGTCATAAAGGGATGGACATGGTCAGCAACAATACTCAGGTAGGCTGTGGCGTTGCAACGATGCTCAATTGGTACCAAGGGGCCCAAAGAGTGCCAAGAAAATATTCCCCACACCATGACACCACCACCAGCCTGAACCATTGATACAAGGCAGGATGGATCCATGCTTTCATGTTGTTGACGCCAAATTCTGACCCTACCATCCGAATGTCGCAGCAGAAATCGAGACTCATCAGACCAGGCAACGTTTTTCCAATCTTCTACTGTCCAATTTTGATGAGCTTGTGCAAATTGTAGCCTCAGTTTCCTGTTCTTAGCTGAAAGGAGTGGCACCCGGTGTGGTCTTCTGCTGCTGTAGCCCATCTGCCTCAAAGTTCGACGTACTGTGCGTTCAGAGATGCTCTTCTGCCTACCTTGGTTGTAACGGGTGGCGATTTGAGTCACTGTTGCCTTTCTATCAGCTCGAACCAGTCTGCCCATTCTCCTCTGACCTCTGGCATCAACAAGGCATTTCCGCCCACAGAACTGCCGCTCACTGGATGTTTTTTCTTTTTCGGACCATTCTCTGTAAACCCTAGAGATGGTTGTGCGTGAAAATCCCAGTAGATCAGCAGTTTCTGAAATACTCAGTCCAGCCCTTCTGGCACCAACAACCATGCCACGTTCAAAGGCACTCAAATCACCTTTCTTCCCCATACTGATGCTCGGTTTGAACTGCAGGAGATTGTCTTGACCATGTCTACATGCCTAAATGCACTGAGTTGCCGCCATGTGATTGGCTGATTAGAAATTAAGTGTTAACGAGCAGTTGGACAGGTGTACCTAATAAAGTGGCCGATGAGTATATATTATATTATAAAAATTATATTATATTTTGGTAGATCAGACATTTTGGGATGCAGCAATATCTAACGTTTAGGATTTTATTTCTAGGGAGTGATTTGAAATTTATTTATGTTTTTATTTTTTAACCTTACAAAAAAAATCAGATCCCCCTAGGGTACTTTAACCCTAGGTTGTCTGTTTGATCCTACCATATACTGCCATACATACTAAAGTATGGCAGTATATGTGGATTTTAGACATCATCATATTGTAAGAAATCTTGAAAAATTACAGACCCTCAGCTTTTATAAAGACGCGTTAACTCTTAGACTTAGTTGCGTCATACAGTACTACATTGTAGTGTTGTAATGTTATTATTTCACTTATACCAAACGGTACTCCAGGTGTTTTAAAATGAGTAAAGGAGGAATAAAATTACAGGGACATGGCTCTTTTGGTGCTGCTGTTAGCGGTGGTGATTGAGCTGGTGGATTCTGTCTCCACCTGCTTCAAGTTTCTCTAGTGCAACCAGGCACCAGGATGTGCAGCATATACTGGTAGGTCCCTACAGGCCACAGAAAGTTGAGGCATTAGTCAATTACATGGAAGATAGTTACTCAACTTCCATGGCTTATCTTTGCCACATTCAATCTCTGTTGGCAGTAGGAGAGAAGGAAATCACAGATACAACAGAAACACCAGCATCACCTCCCCAGGGAACAATGTGGAACACCATGTTCAATTCTCCTCAACTTTCACCACCATTGGATACAGCTCTTAGTACCAGTAAGCAGACTGAGACTCACAAAGTGGAAGATTATATGCCCAAATCTCCTGGTACACAAAGATGGGTCCTCCCCATTCAATATCTGGGTGAAATCTTACACTCTATGCCTTGTATGGGATGTCCTGCCATGTGGCAAGTGTACCAGAGTGTCTGTTCAGCCTTGCCAGTTGTGTCATCACCAATAGGAGGTGATACCAACATGGACATCCTCACATTTATTAAGATGAATAAGATGAATGGATCCCACGGGACTTGGCTGTGCCAGTTTCTGAATAAGCTGCTAGAGAGTAAAATACCGCATTACCTGAATTTTAACTTGAAACTGTCAAATTCCACATTACCGGAATTGAAACTTGAAATTGTCAAATTTTGCAGTACCAGAATTAATAAACTTGAAGTTGTCAAATTCTGCATTACCTAAATTCTACTTGAAATTGTCAAATTCTGCATTAACAGAATTTAAACTTGAAGGGGCAGATTTATCAAGCTGTCTGAAAGTCAGAATATTTCTAGTTGCCCATGGCAACCAATTCATTTTACCAGTGCTCATGAATATTTTAAAGGGGAGCTGTGATTGGTTGCCATGGGCAACTAGGAATATTCTGACTTTCAGACAGCTTGTCTAATTCTGAATTTTACCTGGAATTGTCAAATTTCACATAAAAAGGATTTCAAATTTAAATTGTCATATTCTGCATTACTGGAAAATACACTTGAAATTGTCCTATTCTTCATTACCAGAATTAAAATTGAAATTGAAACTTGAAGTTGTCCCGTTTTGCAGTACCTGAATTTTAACTTGTTGAATTCAGCATTAACGGAATTTAAACTTGAAATAGTCAAATACTATTTTCACTGTAGTAGGAGGAAGGGTGTGTGGTTTTTCCATTGCTTTTTTAATCCTTTATGTAAATAATTGGGTCTGAACACTTAACCCTTTCAGGACCTGGCCCTTTTTTGTTTTTTCATTTTCATTTTTTACTCCCCATGATCAAAAATCCATAACTTTTTTATTTTTCCATGTACAGAGCTGTGTGATGGCTTATTTTCTGCGTAACAAATTGCACTTCATAGAGATGGTATTGAATATTCCATGCCGTGTACTAGGAAGCGGGAAAAAAATTCCAAATGCAGTGAAATTGGTAAAAAAACGCATTTGTGCCGTCTTCTTGTGGGCTTGGATCTTACGGATTTCACTGTGTGCCCCAAATGACATGTCTACTTTATTCTTTGGGTCTGTGCGATTATTTTTTTTTTATAGTACTTTTCAGACTCCCTAGGGTACTTTAACCCTAGGGTGTCTGCACGATCCTATCATATACTGCCATACTACAGTATGGCAGTATATGGGGATTTTACTACTCATACATTACAATGTGCTGATAGCACATTGTAATGCATGGGTTAACCCGAAGTAGCCTCGGGTCTTCGTGAGACCCGAGGTTACCATGACGACGGATCACCGCTCCCCGATGACGTCACAGGGAGCGGCGATCCTCGAAAAGATGGCGGCGCCCACGCGCCGCCATCCTTTTGAAGCCGCCGGCAGCATTGCCGGTGGCGATCGCGGTGAAAACACCTGCGATCGGTGCTAGCACTGATCGCGGGTGTTACCGGTAAGCCTTTGCTGCAATATGCAGCAAAGACTTACCGGCTATGGAGAGGGCTCAGCGCGTGAGCCCTCTCCATGCACCCGCGGCCGACCCGTGACGTGCTATTATGTCACAGGTCGTGAAAGGGTTAAAGTGCATTTACCTTTGTGACATTTACAAAAAAAACAGCATTTTTAAAATTATTTTTTCTTTCTTTAACTTCTTTATTTATTAAATTCTTCTAAGTTATGTTATATTTTAAGTACTTTCTCTAGCCCATTTTGGGCAGTGCAGCTGTTATTTCCAACCCACTAGCCCTTACTACTCCCATTTTACAGTAATATTTGGTTGTTAAAGTTCAGGTCCCTTTTATTTCAATGGGGTTGGTGTTTGGAACCAACTTTTTTTTCGAGTAGTCGGACTCAATGAACCCAAATTTTGCCAAGCTCACTCATCAGTAGTTACTATACTATATTATCTTAAAAATATGCAGGTAAATAGAAGGATACTCAAAAATTAAATACCCAAAATATTTAAATGATTTGGTTGAATTTTTAAAAGAACAAACATATAAACTAACAAAAAAATATTATTAAAGATTTAGAAGGGAAATAAGTGTACAGCAAAAAGGGCAATCACACAGTGCAGATAATAATTTAAACCCCTTCCCGACATGTGACGTAATAGTACGTCACATGTCGGGTCCCGGTACATGGAGAGAGCTCTCCACAGCCGGTAAGTCTTTGCTGCATATTGCAGCAAAGGCTTACTGGTAACACCCGCGATCGGTGCCGGCACCGATCGTGGGTGTTTTACCGCTGATCGCCGCCGGCAAATCTTTCCGTGGATCGTCGCTCCCCGTGACGTCATTGGGAACCGGCGATCCATCGCCAAGGTAGATTCGAGTCTCACGAAGACCCGAAGCTACTTCGGGTTAACCCATTCATTACAATGTGCTGTCAACACATTGTAATGTATGAGTAGTAAAATCCCCATATACTGCCATACTGTACTGTGGCAGTATATGGTAGGATCGATCAGACAACCTAGGGTTAAAGTACCCTAGGGAGTCTGAAAAATAGTAAAAATAAAAATAAAAAAAAAGTTAAAATAAAAAAATTATAATAAAAAAAACTAAAAATTCTAATCACCCCCCTTTCACTAGAATTGATATAAATATAAATAAACAGTAAAAATCATAAACACATTAGGTATCGCCGCGTCCAAAAATGCCCGGTCTATCAAAATATGATAACGGTTTTTCACTGCGTTTAACCCCGTAACGGAAAATCGCGCCCAAAGTCGAAAATGCCATTTAAAAAAAAATTTTAAATTCTATAAAAAGTGATTAAAAGGTCGTACAGTCCTAAAAATGATAACATTGTAAACATACTCAAAATCCGCAAAAAATGACACCACCCATAGCTCCGTACACTAAAGTATGAAAAAGTTATTAGCGCCAGAAGATGGCAAAATCCCCCCCCAAAATTTTGTACAGGAGGTTTTAATTTTTTTAAATGTATGAAAACATTATAAAACCTATACAAATTTGGTATCCCCGTAATCGTACCGACCCAAAGAATAAAGTAGACATGTAATTCGGGGTGCACAGTGAAATCCGTAAAATCCAAGCCCACAAGAATACGGCACAAATGCTTTCTTTTACCAATTTCACTGCATTTGGAATTTTTTTTTCCCACTTCCCAGTACACGGCATGGAATATTAAATACCACCATTTTGAAGTGTAATTTGTTACGCAGAAAATAAGTTGTCACACAGCTCTGTAAATGGAAAAATAGAAAAGTTACAGATTTTTGAATGTGGGGAGTGAAAAATGAAAACGCAAAATCGAAAAAAGGGCCGCGGCGGGAAGGGGTTAAAAGAGTTGGTGAAAATGATAAGGCAGCAATAAATCTTGTGAAAATGTGTTAGATACAAAATGAATATGCAAAAAATCCCCAGATTTTAAAATAAGGACCCAACAAGTCTCAAAACATAGATAATGGAACAAGAGCTAAGAAGTGATATATTGCATATCATCCAAAAACCTATAATAAAGTTTTATAGTGAAAAATACAAAGCAAAGCGACATAATATTTATTACACATATCAAAGCCCCTACACGAGTTTTTGTCTGACTTTGCATGTTCTTTTCAGAGTAAACTGCTTGCACATATATCTATAATGGGAAATAACAGTAAATCGGCACTCACCTCAATTCTCTTCCTTCATCCAATTTATTGGTACATACTTACAAAAGCTAATTCGAATCACCAGTTGCATGTGGGGAGGGGGGAGGATGCAGGGACTCAGAATAACGCAAGGTGCCCGACAGCTGTTTCGCACTTGAAGCGACAGACAGACAGAATAAGAACAAGATTACTAAGAAATTTTGAGTAGTGCCACACAGCAACAATCTTCATTTACATATCTATAAAGTGTCTGCGATACATTTGTGTGGCGTGTGCACTATCCCTGATGCAACACAAAGATCTGCAAGGGCTGTTCCGCTGCAGAATTGTGTTGCTGCAAAGACAACCATAGAACTGTCTCAAGGAGCCTACCTAATGATAAATATCCCCCATTGAGTAGACTTTGAGGCAGACCCTTTTATGGCTTAGACTGAAGTCACATTGGGGCAGTTAGTTTGTTGAATTTTTCCCAAAGGAACTCAGCAACATGTTCTTCTGAAGTCCACTGCAGCAAATAACATGCCGCACTTCCAGGAATTGCTACGGCTGTCCTGCTGCTTTCAACCCCTGCACTTTTAAAGTTGTAAAATGATATCTTAATCAGATTGCCTAGAGTTTGTTGGAACAAACTTGCTTGTGTACAACCGGCCTAACTACCTCATATCCTAACATTACATCATCACTTACTGGGGAAAATCTCTTTAGATGGAGTTAGTGGTTTCAAGAGGGTACTTCACAAAAGGAATTCACCACAATAAAAATTCATCTTCAGTTGTTACAGCCACATCGTGGAGTGCAGGTATGTACATAAAAATACGAATAGCAGTAAAAATAAAGAATTCTTTTTGGCAAGAATATTTACTATTCTTATGCGATAATCCTAATTAACGACATGATTAGTCAACACATTTGGGACTAGATAAAAGGTGTCATGTTTCATCTTAGTCAAATGGAAAATGCTTCCGCTAAATATAGATTACCAGTTGTTGCTATGGCCTGGGTGGAACAAACGAGAATAATTAACGGGAGACAAGGCAACTTGTTTGAAGTTTTCTGGGTGGATGGAAGACACAGCAGGTCTTGTTATTTAGATCTAAATCCTCACAACTATTAAATATGATGATCAATTTGTAACAACAAATGCAAAAAAACTGAAGTTTTACTTTCCTAGTACATAATAAAATGAATTGCATTATCTATTTCTGCTAGAATATTATATCAATATTAAAACCTATATACTGCTATAGGACAGATTTAGAATTTTCTTTTAAATAAAAGATCAAAAAACATCAATTATTTCAGTACACGTTGTTAGATCAAGAAGTGTTCCTAATTACTTTGTCTAGTCTGACTGCACACCTACATGTAGTTGGCTTTGTTTATACCACAAAAATATGTAAAAATCAAATGCGTTTGCATTTTTTTTTATTTAAAGTAAATTATCAAGGGAAAAAGTGGTTTGTTGGGAAAGTGCGAGTGCAAATTATAAAAATAACCTTTATTAAATATATGTTAAAATTGAGATGGATGACCTTCTATTTCCAATGAATGTCAGTGCATTGTAGCACATTCAAATTATGGGCTATCACTGTAGATAAATGTTTTGTCACACTTTGGGACTAATTTGCAAATGTCTCCTTTTCCAAGGTCAGGTCTCTTTTGCCAAAGGAGCACATTTATCATGTTACACCTGTTTTTTGGTGTGAGCTGCCATTTTTTTTTCCGAGGCGACCTATTTATTGTGGGCCACAAATTGGATTTTTTCTTTCAATACTTGTGCAACTTTCCTGCATTGCTAGTTTCTAGTTATACAAAAAGAGCAAGAGATGTGTCATCTGACAATATACAAAATCACTTAATTGAAGTAATAAAAAGGCATACATGAAATTTCATTGTATCCCGACACAGACAAGAAAGACAGATTACAAACAATTAAAATTGTACCAAGTACATTAGTAAATTCATTGGCCCGAATTCCCTGTGAGGGAATTGGACATGTAAAGTATTGAGACCAGTTCACACTTAGGACTTACCTCTGTTGACCTTTTATTTTTTCTACAACAGGTTCCGTGTATTGTTCAAGTTTCTACTCAGCATTGACTCTGATTAATAGGGATTATGGGTGCTTTTGGAGTACTGTTATAGTGCAGGAGGTGTTTTGCCAGTTATCCTCACAGGGAATTCTGGCCAATGAATTTACTAATGTACTTGGTACAATTTTAATTGTTTTTAATCTGTCTTTCTTATCTGTGTCGGGATACAAATAAATTTCATGTATGCCTTTTTGTTACTTCAATAAAGTGATTTTGTATATTGTCAGATGACACATCTCTTGCTTTTTTTGTATAAATTGATTCTAGTTTTGATGTGTTGACAGATACCGCTTGTGACAGAATTTGATATGTAACTGGTGGTTGTGCACGGTCCATTTTTTGAAGTTCATACAGTTTACCTTTTTCTGGCACAATTAGACCCACAAAAAGCAAGTCTACCAAGTTCTATAAACACCTATGGAGAGTTATTACAGAGACCTTCTGCCGTAAGCCATATTATAAAACCCTGCACACAATCTAAAGTCACACTCTACGGACCTTGTGAAACAAATAATAAATGTGCCCCAAAGTGTATAAAAACTGTCTCAATGCTTTTCCATAAAATGAATTAATGACTGTTACAGATGAGCAGTATATTCACAAAACTGTGTGACCAATCTGATCTCCTACAGTTAAAGTAGTGGCGGCGAACCTATGGCATGGGTGCCAGAGGTGGCACTCAAAGCCCTTTTTGTGGGAACCCAGGCCTCCACCCCAACACATAGTTTGCCAGATAGAACTCAAGGCTTCCTCCTGTGGTCCAATACATCCCAGGATGTGCCAAGCTCAGCGCTATTTTAAAGCGACATAGTATGGACAGAGAAAGAAAGTATGGACAGAGATGGATTATCATTGGAGCTTCTGCTCTTGTTCCCCTTATTTTTCCTTTTCAGGGGACCCTGGAGGGAAGCTACAATCAAAATTTCCCCATCATCGTTCTACTGTATTGAACTCAGGACGCCAATACGATCTGGACCTGTGATACAGCAGGGATCAATAAGTTACTGCTTAAATTGTCATGTTGGCACTTTGCAACATATAAGTGGGTTTTGGGTGTAGTTTGGGCACTTTGTCTCCAAAAGGTTCACCATGACTGCCTTAGGGGGGTCTGTAATAATAGCAAAAAATTTAAAAATGGTCTACAGTAGGGATGGACTGCATCTTAATGGGGAGGGTGCAGCTGTTTTGAGGGGGAAAATGGTTAGAAGGTTGGAGGAGTGTTTAAACTAGAGACCTGCTGGGATAGAAACTACACTTGTATGTGGCAAGAAGACAGGGTAGGTAGAGATCCGAGAAGAGTCAAGCTACAGGGGGGAAGGGAAGCTGGGATAAGATCAGGGAATAAGAACCAAAGAATAGGGATAGAAAAAAAACATAAATGTATGTACACTAATACCAGAAGCATCACAAACAAAATGGAGAAACTAGAACTCTTCATGTTCTAGGGCAAATATGATATCGGTAATGGCTGGATAATAGCTATGACTGGGCTGTTAATATAAATCATTATATTCTTTTTAGAAATGGTTGTATAAATAAATATATGTGAAATATTGCCTCAAGCCTGTCCTGCAAGATTGCGGGGGTGAAAATGAAAATGTGGAGTCCATATGGGTGGAGACAAGGGGAGAGAAAAAGAATAATAAATAACTGCTGATAAGTCAAGTGGATACGGCTTCATATCAAGTACTTATAACAGGGGACTTCACTTACCCCAATATAGTCTGGGGGGCAGAAACCTGCAGGTCCTTTAAAGGTAGCAGGTTTTTGTCAACAACAAAAGACAATAACCTGTCGCAAACATTACATATGGGGGAAAAGCATAAGAGAAACAAGAAAAACCCAATGTAGTTAACTAGTACTGTAAGGAGAGCCATAAATGAAATTGATAAGGCATTTAAGGTGCTAAAACGTGAAAGTAGTGATGAGGCGTTACAGGAATATAGAGAGAAAAATAAATTCTGAAAAAACAGATAAAGGCAGCAAAGTATATAAATGATAAGAGACTAAAAACAGAGAATGTGAGCCCTCTGAAGAATAGCCTGGGGTCATGATGGAGGGAGATGAGGTAAGGGCCAATCTATTGAATTTTGCCTTCTCAACTGTCTTTATGCAGGAGAATCCCATAGTGGAAGACATGATAAGAAATCATGTAAATTTAGAATGTCAACAGTTTAACTTAGGAAGAGGTATGGCACCACCTCACAACCACTAAAATAGACAAATCATCAGGCCCAGATGGAATTCCTCCGGGTACTGCATGAACTATGTACCATGATAGAGAGATCATTATTTTTAATATTTGAAGATTCCTTGAGGACTCGTTCTTTTCCACAGGACTGACACATATCAAATGTGGTACTAACATACAAAAAAGGATCAAAAAGTGATCCTGGAAACTACAGACCTGTGAGTCTAACTTATATTGTGGGAAACATATTTGAGGAGTTTGTTAGAGATGCTATCCTGGAGTGTCTCACTGTATATAACCTTGTAACCAAACATCAGCATGGGTTTATGAAGAATCGGTCCTGTCAGACTAATCTGATTGGCTTCTATGAGGAGGTAAGTTCCAGACTGGACATGTGGGAGGCTGTGGATGTTGTATATCTGAACTTAAAAAAGGTTGGTAGATAAAATGATACTGCCCTGTATTTGGGTAAGCAATTGGCTTAGGGATAGAAAACAGAGGGTCGTCATTAATGGCACATTACCAGTGGTTGACGTTACCAGTGGAGTGCCACAAGGGTCAGTATTGGGGCCACTACTTTTTGATATTTTTTATTAATGACCTTGTAGTGGGTTTACACAGTCAAGTTTAAATATTTTCCGTGATACTCAGCTGTGCAAAGTAATTAGTACTGAGGCCGATAATATAGTCATTTGTGGAAGCTTAAGGAGTGGACAGAGAAATGGTTGATGGGGTTTAATGTAGATAAATGTAAAGTTATGCAATTGGGCCATGGAAACAAAAAGTACAATTATGTTATAAACAGTCAATTACTGCAGCTGAAAAAGACTTTGAGGTATTGATTTATGGTAAACTTTATTTTAGTGACCAGAGACAGGTATCTGCTGCAAGAGCAAATAAAAATATGGGATCTATCAAGAGAGGAATAGATTCTCATGATAAGGACTTAGTTTTGCCCTATACAAATCACTGGTCAGACCACACATGTAATATTGTGTACAGTTTTGGGCACCAGTGTATAAAAAGGACATAGAAGTACTGACATTGCAGAGTAAACAACCAAGAGAGGTGGTTCTACCATCGCCATAGATGGGAATTTTTTACTGTTAGACCAGTGAGACTATAGAACTCTGCTGCAGGAATTTGTTATGGCGTACTCTATGTACATGTTCAAAAGAGGCCTGGATGCCTTTATGGAGAGCAAAAATATCACAGGTTATGGAAAAAAAGCATTTCTTTATTTCTTAATCTCTTCATGCTCTGTGCCATAACATGTACAGCACAGAGGTGTGGAGGCTATATAAAAAGGGCTCACAGGTTGAGCCCTCTTCACTGCTTATACCCACTATTGGTACTAGCACTGATTGCGGGTATGAACCCTTCCGATGCTGCCACCAACCTAAAAATTCAAATCACTCCCCTTTCCCTAGAACTGGTATAAAACATAATGAAGAGTAAAAATCTCAAACATGTTAGATATCCCTGCGTCTAAAAATGCCTGATCTATCAAAATATCAAAACGGTTATTGCCAGCGATAAACCCCAAAACGGAAAATAGTGCCCAAATGTCTGACACCACTACTTTTACACTGTTTTACATAACATACAAATTGTGAGAAAACGTGATCAAAAGGTTGGCCAGTCCTCAAAATTCTAGAAATGAAAACATTAGCTCATTTAGCAAAAAATTACACCTCATACAGCTCCGTACATTACAGTATGACAAAGTTATTAGTGTCTGAAGAGAATTTTTTTTTCTCCTTACAATTTTGTTTAATTTTTGAAAATATACACAATAAAACTTATATAAATTTGTATCACCGTGATCGTACCGAACCAAAGAATAATGCAGATGCGTTATTTGGAGAACGAATTTGGTGAAATTTGTAAAAACTTTTTTTTGCCAATTTCTTTTTTTTGCCAATTTCACCACATTTGGATTTTTTTCCAACTTCCCAGTACACAGCGTGGAATAATAAATAACTGAGAAGCAACATTTATTACGCAGAAAATAAGCCATCAGACAGCTCTGTACACAGAAAAGTGAAAAAGTTATGGATTTTTGAAGGGAGTGAGCAAAAAATTTGCGAAAAAACCCTGTGCATTCAAGAGGTTACTTGATGGACTTGACCAGCTTCTACATGAATAGGGAAAAAGCTCCCTGTTCACATGATGGATAGCAGCAGTGAATAGTATTCAAACTTGGGACGCTACTTTAAAATATTGTACAAGAATTTTAATATATCCCTTTTTCTTATTTCTAGGCTTCGAAATGAATGGGCTGAAAGACTGGAGAAAAAGATTGAAATGATAAGAAGCCAGAATCAAAACAAGAGGGCAAATGTGTGAAAATCTATCCCTTCCCATTCCCTGTTTCTTCAGAATATTGCGGGAATCACCATAGTTTCTGCATCATATATTCTTAATATCTAATTTTCTGCTTATTAAATTGGATGATTAGCCAGTATACTGTTCTGTATATGCAATTAACATGTACACATAGTTTGTATGCTAGCATCACAACATTGAATGGATTGTCTGGTTTTATGTTCTTCAAATAACATAAAAATAGATGCTTAAAAGAAGCAGTTGCTTTATATGAGTACTTTTATGGTATCTTTTATTCACCTTTATGTTTCAATAGAGTCAATGCCAAAAGTGTAGAACTTTCAAATGAGCACTGTATGTCACAAGGTACTTGCACATCAATACCATCAGTCTTTTGCCAACTTCCAGGAGTGACTTCACTCATTTACAATGTGAGAAGATTGGGATGAAAGAGCAAAAAAACCTCTAATGCTGATATAAGTAATGAATACAGGTTGACACAATGGGGGACATTTACTTACCAGGTCCTGTCGCGATCCCCGAGGTGCGTTGTCCGACGAGGATGAAGTCCGTCGCGATTCACGTGCGCCCAATATCCTGCATGTGTCGCTCTCCCGCTGAGGTCCACCAGAGTTCACCTTCTTCTTCCCGCTGTATGTAAGTGCATGTCTTGCAACACAATTTGAATTTTAAATCCCACGCTTAGTCCGTCTGGTCTGGTTGTTCGACGGCCACGGCCCCCAATTTGTGCTGCATAAAAGTCGGTGTGATTGCGCCAAAATCCAATCTAGTGCGCCAAAAACCTCTGTTAAATGCATCGCTAACCGGTAATAGTCGGGAAACTCAACAGAAATGTGTCCCAATGTCATGCTTACCGTGAAATCTTCTTTAATTGTCTAGGCATTATGGGTATGGTTATGAAATGCACTTGTTTTGCAGTCACCTGTATTGCTATAACATCCTATAATTCTGTTTCCTTATGCAGGCAGATCATTTGCACAAGGCAGTGTTGCAGAACCAAATGGCATAGATGTATTATAACATATTACACCAATACCTGCAGTGCTACCTTATTATTCTCTAAAAAGTAACAGAATAGGCAACATAGATACAGTCAGGTCTGGTAAATGTGGGCCGGAAGCAATAGATGATGGAATCAGTGGGCAAATGTCTACCCTATGCTTAGTTGCAAAGGCTTAACCTGATCACAACAGCCCCTGTCCCCCAAACCCAGCTTTGCCTGGTGCCGTTTCCATCCCTGTTACAGCATCATTTTGAATATTGATAAAAAACGTTAGATATGATTTTAGAAACTGCAGTTTGATTTATGGCTTTGTATTTTTTTATGTGCAGGATTTGGATGTGATTTATGTTACAAGATATAGAACATTGCAGGGCAGAGGTTAAAATATAGAAAATGACCTACACATTCAGCAGTTGTATTGCTGTTTCTACATAAAACAGATAACTTTAAGAAATGGAAGCTGAAAATTGGGTTCTGTTAAAAGACTGTTCTGTAGTGAGTGGCTAAATTTCTATGACTAAAATTCTTTTATTACTGAGGCTGTTGTGCTGTATAATGGATGGAATGCTTTAATTCTCAGATCATGTACACAAAGTTCTCTTAGTCACTGTGTGTTATGTTTCAGGAAAAAAAAAACATAGCATTTTGCTTTATACATCTCCCCCTTGATTTTTGCCTCCATAAATCATGTATAATAAGGCTCGGGACAGCATATTATTTGCTGCTGGAATAGCAATGGGAATTTTGCAGGTCGACTGAGTCAGGGCATGCCATGCATGCAACGAGGTCACTCAACAGCCGTCATAGCACATAAAACACGGCGCAAGCAAAATATTTATTGCACACGTTTTAATGAGCTTAATGGGCAGAAAATAAAGGAGCATAAATACAGTCAGCTAATGAAAAGAGAAAAAACCTGTTGTAAAGCAATTGATGGATCCATCTGCTTGTCCCGTAGAACAAGGAAATGATTAAACTCTGCATAATGAAATTAAATGATTCTAGAGTTTTCTTTTAAGCTTAATTTGATTTCAATGTTTTCTTTCTCAAACTGCGGTCGAATCCCATTTTTGTGATACCTATGATATAACTGACAGGGTTAACAGCTCATTTTACGAAGCTGATGTCCGACCAGGTTTTCCAATTATATCAGAGGAGTCTCATGCCACTAGTCCCACTCTTATTTGTGTAAATCACACAGCAATGAGGCTGACAGGCGATGGCATTAGAATTGTGTCAAAGAGAAGGCGTTTATTGGCAACTCTATTGAGAAACGGTTTATTAGCTTATACAATGGTGTTAAGTATGTTAGCAACTGACTGTAGTACTGGCCCTGCTGTAGGCACAACAGATCAGTTCTGCTCAGATTGTTCCTTTAAGAGATCAGTGAAAATATTGTAACATTTGTAACAGTTTTTATGCTTCTATGCGATCCAGCAGCTTTGCCTGCCAAGGATTCAGCCCATGCTCATGCATGTTTCTTACAGAAATAATATTCATGGAAAATGATACACTCTGCTCAAGAACCCCCAATTGGAATTACACAGACATCATCAAACCTTTTACTCCCCCATTTTTCCATATTCACTGCTAGCCTTAAATCTCTAACCTTAAATTAATTATTTTTATTCTCAACCCACTATCATTGGAACCACAGTTTCCAGAGGATCAGAGATGTCCAATTCCCTTGTCCATTCCCAGTCTTCTCTATTGCTTTGCACAAGCTGTGGCTGCATTAGCTATTGCGCTGAGACAATCCCTTGCAATGACACGATAGAGAGAGGAGGTGGGATTAAGGGTTAGACAGGTGACCCATTTACTATGCTTTCCAGTTGTAAAATCCATTTAACTTGTTCTTAACATTGCACTAATTTATTATGTGTCATTTTTCATTATGAAGTGAAAAGCCATAAAATTGATTCTCCAGGATGATGGCACATCTATCTATCTATCTATCTATCTCATATCTATCTATCTATCTATCTATCTATCTCATATCTATCTATCTATCTCATATCTATCTATCTATCTATCTATCTATCTATCTATCTATGTTTTACTCTGATTGATAAACTGCCTAGCATTTGAGATTGTCGGGCATCAGGTTACTAACAATTAAACTTCCCGCTTACCAAGATCTTTACCTACAGACTAAATTCACACATAAAAAGCAGACAAGGAGGTTTGAGGAAATACAAAACACTGCACCTTTCTAAATAGTACATCTTAAAGAGATCTTACTAAGAATCTTCGAACACCAAGGTTTTTAATCTAAGAAGGATGGCATATACTAAGGATGGAGTATAGATCATTTACAAGGAGTCCATTATTGTTAGAGCAGTTGTGAAGGTTAGTTCTTTGAATCTCATGCCATGCAATAAATGGGTCACTGTTAGAGACTGTTATTGTTTTTGACATTGGTAATAGATTTATTTTTCAACCAATATAAGCCACTTTTTAACTTTCTCATATACAGAAAAACTTAATGAAGTTCTACTGTTATTATATTAAATAGATGTAAATATTTAAACCTGAGCCCATTCTCATACATACTTCTAATGGAAGGCCACAATTTATTTTACATAATAATGCAATGGAATGCTAATGGGTGCCCAGGATGAGTTTGTATGAAATACAGTTTGTATGAAATACAGTATATAGTAGTCCATTGATATTTACTGCATGCAAACGTCAAGGGAACAGGGTTCCCATCTAATTATGCACCTTAATTTGATGAATAGACCTCCTGGAATATATGTGAATAGGCCTTTAATAAAAATGATGCTACATTATAACAATAGTCTGCATCTTAGATATGAATGTAGGAAATTCCATTTGTCTGTACTGGAAAGGGAGAGGAGGCGAATATGCTGTTGAACTGCATTTACCATCATTTTACAAATAGGTCAATGTGGTAAGAAAAATCTCTTATATACTATACATACAATACATTGTATGCTAGCGGTAAACTGTGTTCTTTCCCTGTTACTTATACAAGGTGACATTTATAAACTTCAGTCTCGCTTTGTGGTAGCAATTATTTGCTATAAACAAACCAAAGCAATATTTTACATGGACTAATGACCCTTCTATTTCATGAGAAGCAGCTGTCAAATTTGAGAAATGAATCTGTCACAAAGCCAACACACTGCAACCCATTCCCTCTGTATATGGAATATTTTAATATTGTTTTGTTACAGTTACTGGCAAAGTACTCCAAATAGATTAATAGGTTTCTGTCCCAGATATACCAAAGAAAACTGACAGCAACAGTTAGGCAATTTTATTTATATGAAAGGAATGATTTACAAAACTGCTCAACTTTTCTATAGAACAAATGTGCGCTTTGTAAAATGGAGTAGCTGGAAATTCTGCCAGACTTTGCCTTTGATGCTAGTTGAAATAAAGGAATCATGTCCATAGATTGAATGAATGATATCTACATGATTCTACGCATCTATATAATTTATCAAGCAATGGCGCATCTTGGTGGCCTCTTGGTATATCTGGCAACTGACCTTGAGGCCAGACAATTCTACCCGTGCCTAACCTGTACTACATGGACCAGCCCACTCCGAGCACACTGGACATGGAGGTAGTGGAAGAGGAAAAAAGTACAAAATCAGTACTTTTAAAAAATAATGGACAACCCCCTTTAACATATATTAAATTGGGGTCTAGATAAAAGCATATTATTTCTCTACTTGACATATACAGCACTACCTTATAGCAATGGTAAAAAGCTAGTAGTAGTAAGTAGTAACATTATTAGATGTAGTAACATATACTAAATTACTATTAAGGCACCTTTTCACTGCATAGTACTGGATTATTTAGGGTTGGTTCACTTTGGTTTTTTTCCCCAATGCAAAAAAGTATCAAGGTGTACCTGCTAACTGGTATTTTTAGTATCTAGTGCAGCTTAGATGCCAATTGATACAAAGCAGTAATATTGACTTACATGTCCAAATGTCTAAGTTCTGATTGGTCAACGTAAGATGTGTCATCAGAAGCAAAAACATTTAGATACCCTGGTAAGCAGCAGGGATCTAATGAGTTAATATGCCCTGGTGGGATCTTGCGTCTTTCCATCCAGTTAGAGCAAATGCAATTTCCCTTCCAGGTATGACAGGCCCAAAACTTAGATTGGGCAGCGGTAAAAACATGTATGGGTGGTCACTAAGGGGCAACTTTTTAATCCCTATTTAAGTTTATTAAATATTCCTGTTATGGGTGTGACATCAATGAAAATAATGTCGATTCAATGATAAGCATTTGGTATGTTACAAAAACACATAGAAAACATAAAAACTCCATATAGATATTATCCTTCAATCCCAGCACATTGCCATAATGATTTGGTTAATTGCTTTGCTTTCTTCTGCAATGTAAATTGGTTGCTGTGCTTTGTAGGTCATTATTGCAATCGCCATCTAGATCTATTTATAAGTAAATCCACCGCCGCTCAAGTATCGAAAGCACATAAGGAACAAAGACACTAAGTCTCAATATGAAGAAAGTAAAACCCTCAATGTGATCTCCCCACTGTGCTTCAGTAAAGTATCAAACCAGCGCACAATGAAGGGGTTTTCCAGGCCTGCAACACCAGTGACATTTCTCATATTCTTAATAACTAGCTGCCTCTATACCTCATGGTAATCCTGTTGCGGAGTTCTTAATGTCAGAGAGCAATAGTTAAAAGCTTTTGAGATTTCGTCCAGCTGTCTAAGACATTTGGTCTGGGTGCTTCCCTGAAGAGAAGAAGTGCCATCCGTACATTCAGTCTGAGCAAAACTTTTGTCAGGGAACTGTTAGAGCGTATGAAAGGAAAATTGCAATGATAGATCATTTTTTCCTGACAAAGGATGAATTGGCATCATTAGGTGGTAAATGAACTATTGAAAGAAAAGACCATTCTGACATTATTAAACCAAAAAGAAAAATTTTACAGACTCGTGGCCTTATCACGGCTGGCTATATTTCTTTGTCTACGGCTTGCGCTCTCTAAACAGTTATTTAGCAATAAAAGCAGAGTGTCCTCATTTTAGCTGTCCATATCATCCGAAAAAATGCACATTTATGGAAGGAAAGACAGATAGAGCAAGACAAGTTCCGAAAAATAGATTTTATTTAATAGTTGTCTCTAAATCTCAATAAAGCCTATCTTCTTTCCCTCATCCTTGTGCTTTATTTTCCATCAGATAAATCTTATTAATTAAAGAGCCTATGTCATAAACGAATATTAACATTTTCTTTACTTTGATATCAGGCATTATTTAATAAAATTCAAGCATCGATCAGGTTTTCAGTAAAACATCAGAATGGAAGACATACATTCATTTGGGGAGGAATTATACTAACTTAATTTTTTTTTTCTTTACATTTTTTTGCTTTATTTAGTTTTTTTTGTATAAAAGGAAGAAGAGTAGAGGATTTTAACAAAGATCCAAGAAAAGGTTGGCAAATTCAATGACCCATTTTATGATGGCATTTTCTCATGCATCAAAAACAAATATAGACAATTTGACCTCTGTCAGGATGAATGTCTTAGACTCTATAAAGGGGTGCACAACCCAGGGGCCACGTGCAACCTGCTGACTCCCCAGGTTGCTGCCCCCACCCTGCTGCCTGCAGTTTCTAGTTGTTGTTTTTTTTGCAGGCTACATACTACAGGGGCTGGCAGGCTTTATACTACAGGGACAGGCAGGCTTTATACTACAGGGACAGGCAGGCTTTATAGTACATGGGCTGGCAGGCTTTATACTACAGGGGCTGGCAGGCTATATACTCCAGGGGCAGGCAAGCTATATACTCCAGGGGGCTGGCTGACTATACATACGCTACAGGGAGCTGGCAGGCTATATACTACAGGGGGCTGGCAGGCTATATACTACAGGGGCTGGCAGGCTTTATACTACAGGGACAGGCAGGATTTATACTACAGGGACAGGCAGGCTTTATAGTACATGGGCTGGCAGGCATTATACTACAGGGGCTGGCAGGCTATATACTCCAGGGGCAGGCAAGCTATATACTCCAGGGGCAAGCAAGCTGTATACTCCAGGGGGCTGGCTGACTATACATATACTACAGGGAGCTGGCAGGCTATATACTACAGGGGGCTGGCAGGCTATATACTACAGGGGGCTGGCAGGCTATATACTACAGGGGGCTGGCTGGCTATATAGTACAGGGGGTTTGCTGGCTATATACTGGGGAGGCTGTGACTAATGCATTTACCACCCAGGGCTTATACTTGAGTCAATAGGTTTTCCCAGTTTTTTGTGTTAAAATTAGGGGTCTCGGCTTATACAGTACTCAGGTCGGCTTATACTCAGATATATTTGGTATCTTTCCGACAGTCCCAACTATACAGATAAGCAGGGTTAATTTGACTACACCTCTATACAGTTATAAGCCCACTTGTGGGCACTGACAACTGGCCTATGTGCAGATTAGCATTAAAGCCCCTTTAAATGTATCATCAGTAATTGTAAAGCATGGGTGGGAATCCTCAATCCTGCAATTTAATGAAAATTAGTACGAACTTCCCTTAAACGGCATGCACTTCATAGTTGTTCAGATAAGAATGTTTCTCCATTAAATTATTTGTAAAAGTTTAATGAATAATATAGTAAGCCACATACATTAAGCCAAAAAAAAAAACAGCTTAGCAGCATTATCCACCCATTTCCTATTATTCCTTCCAAATGGAATGGATAATAGGCATGGCCATGGATATGGCAGAATTCTTTTGTTTGCTCATATTTCATCAAAGTAGGAGTTGTGTTACAGGAATCTCAAGGCTACTAACTTACTGTATTTTCCATAGAAATGAAATACATTAAGAATCAGGACAGTTGTATGATCAAAATTTCTAGACATATAGGCCCACCTTTGGTCCACCACCTACACACAGCTTAGAAATCCATTGTACTTAGATATTGGCCAGAATCCATTTCACTTGGTAGTATATGCTTAGTAAATTCACATTCAAAGATACATGCCTAATGAACTTTATATAGTAGAGGTCAATGTAATGGAACATGAAGTGAATATTGTCTGTCTAATAGAACTATCCTTCCTGATAAGTGTTGTATTCTATATAAATGATAAACCATGTAATGTGGCATACATATTTCCTTTAAAGGCACCATTGCAATTGATTTTTGCACTGAATGGCTAATACCAGTCAATGCTGCCAGAGCCCCCAAGTGCTGCTGGCTCCATTGCAAGTGTGGTAGACAATGGTACTACAACCAAGCTTAGTAATCATATATAGCAGTGATGGCGAACCTTTTAGAGACCGAGTGCCCAAACTACAACAAAGTCCCACTTATTTATCACAAAGTGCCAACGCAGAAATGTAATTTGTGATTTACACTCCCTGTTGTGTCACAGCTTTCATTCATATCAGCACTCTGAGGACAACAATTAAGCAGAAGCTAGAAGAAATTTGGAGGATCATTGTAGCTTCCCTCCAGGGTCCCATAAACAGGAAGAATTGTCAGGGCCGGAGCAGGAGCTACATAATGGTAATCCAGATCTGTTCACACCTTCCCACTCCTCCAGTAGTCCCAGGTAGCTCTGTGCACAGCAAGTCCTGAGCTGTTTGGGACTGTAGGAAGATTCCTGGAGTCCTCTCTGGTGATGGCCTGGGTGCCCACAGAAAGGGCTCCGAGTGCCACCTCTGGCACCCGTGCCATAGGTTCGCCACCACTGATATATAGTAACAGAATAAAATTTACTGCGTAGATGCAGTACCAGAACCAAGCTTACTACAGTACATAGACACAGAATTCAAACCCTAGGCTGGAGATACTGCTACTGCATATCTTGTAGGAGCCAAGCTTATGAAAGAAGTGATTGATTCCTGCTGTGAGTTTTTTCATCATTGGACCAGCAATCAGACTATTAAACTGACACTTCAGGGGGACTTATGAGAACTTGTATGCTAGAAAAATGGCAGAGATACAGAGCCAGAACCAAACCCACTGCAAAATACTGTAAAGAGATACAATTCCCACTACATTAAAGGTGTATCGAGAAACCGTGCTGAATTTGGAATTCTTTATACATTTATTTACTTATCTCAGAAAACTGGGGAAGAAGAATTGAACCTTTGCTGCTAGATTTTTCTGCAGATTACAGCTAGTCACTCCTGGCAGACCCAGTGGTTCCAGCAGTGATCTTCCATTCATCATTCTATTAGTTCATATGGACAGGAGTCTGCTTATCACTACTGTATAAAACTCTTTATAAAACTACTGCTTGTTTAATACTTGTTATTGTTAATATGATGAACACAATGGCATTCTAGTATAGACAGTGCAATTATATTTCTAACAAGAAACAATTCTGCAGGACAAAAATAATCGAGTTGTATGTTTTAATTACCATCTTATTTTAATAGGAGCTGTGATACAGAATAGTTAGTAAAGGGCTGATAAATGAATCAGAATATTGTGTCTGACCATGTGTCCATTATTTACAGCCCCTTTATATTTATAAAACTCTGGAGATTGCACTGTAATACAATGTCTTGGACAGGTTTAGCTCATATCCATGGCTTTATTGACTAAGTGCCCTATTACCATTTCTGCAGTAAAACTAATTTATGTGCCAACCTTTCTGCCCTTTTCACAGGCTGTCTATAAATTTCCAAGATTACCTGCTAGTTTCTCTATCATACCTCCTGAAGATTTAAGCTAAAACACTTGGTAATGTGTTAGAAAAATGTACTTGTCATGAATAGATGATAGTTAATCTAGACGTGGATGACTGCAGTGGTAACAGGTGGAAAGAAGCCACACCATTCACTGTTCATTATTCAGTGAGAATTCAGCATGACACTGCAGCACGTCAAGTGTGTAAGGGACTTTCCAATTTGTCTGTATTACTCAAATCCTTTTCTGAAAGTGAGTTTCTTCTGTAGAATTGATTTACTACTGCGGTTAACAAAGAAAATGTTTCAGACCATGGACTTTATGTTCCTTTTACTAATATTACACAAAATGAGAATAGAATAGGGCAGTGATGTCGAACGTTTTAGAGGGTGAGTGCCAAAACCCCACTTATTTATTGTAAAGTGGCAACATGGCAATTTAAACAGTAACTTATTGCTGCCTTCTCTGCCATGGCTTTCAATCATATTGGCTTATTGAGTACACCATTACTGTTGAAAGAAGGAGGAGAAATTTGCATTATCATTGTAGCGTCCCTGTAGGCAGGTGCGTAACTTGAGGGGGTGCAGAGGTTGCGGTCGCACCAGGGCCCGAGAGGTTTAGGGGGCCCTCATGGTGTCACTTTCCCATATGAGAAGACTATTACTATAGTCTACATTATAGTCGGGGGCCTGGCACAGACTTTGCTCTGGGGCCCATCAGCTTCTAGTTACGCCACTGCCTGTAGGGATCACTTGAATATGAAGACTGGAGGGCCAGGAGCTCTAATCATAATCCTGCCCTATTCACACCTCCAGTCCCAGAAATTGTTGCTTCAAAATGGCACTGAACGTACCACATCCCGGGCTACCTAGGACTGCAGGAGGATGCCTGGAGTCAAACTCTGTCTAGCAAACTCTGGGGTGATGGCCTGGGTGCCAACAGAGATAAGTTGAATACACGTGGTGTGTTCAAATGATAGAGCACTCACGGTGTGCACCACCTATTAACGTAATATCAGAAAGGAAGAAGGGAAGGGGAATATGTAGGAGAAAGAAAAAGTTGTGAGTGTAATAAAAATTAACTTTTATAGTTATTTTAAAATCTAGAGTCTGTACTCTTTTTTAATGTAAATAGCCTAACAAGCGTGGCAGAATTATCGTTGCCAAGCTGTTGCCCCAGCCACAAATTGTGCAGAATAACTCCTAGGGATGTAGATACAGGTGGGAGTCCCCTTATGATTTCTTTAATCCCTCCTGTGAAATAGCTGGATCCCACTTTAATTCAGTAGTGGGAATCTAGGACAGTGCTGTGTGGTTCTCTCTTAATGAGAGATCTTGAGGAACCTTTGTTGCTGCCCAGCGCGACACCGCTGTGTGCATGTGTCAGCTGTAAAGTATGAGGGGATCGCGGTGGAGCGCCACACCGCGCCTCCTCTCTTCTAGCACTGCACAGCTTGTCTTGTCTCAGGTAACGTGCGTGCACGATACCGAGGCTGACAATAGGTCCTGGTGTGATCTTAAACAGCGATCTCACTGTATGTAAGTATCGCTACTGCAACTGTCCCTCTATTATTCTTTCCCTAGGTTGTAGCTGCGGGCATAGATTGTGTCCCGACACGTGTTTCGCTGAGTCTCCCCGGCTTCTTCTAGGGGCCTAGAGATAAGTCAAAGTTCCACCTCTAGAAGCCGTTACATAGGTTCATCACCACTTGCCTAGGGCCTTCAGGAGATCTTTACATCCTGTTAGTCTATAAAATGGTTAAAAAAGCTATCTAATAAGGAAAAAAAATAGGTTCACAGTAGTCATGGGGTGGATGCATCATAGTCTGATGCATGTTTTTTGGTTGTATTTTCGTGACTTTTTGGTCACATTAGGTATTTGTACAATTTTTTGTGACTTTTTCCAGCAGTTCACCAGAGTTTCCTGGTTTGCGCCTAATTTGTCTTTGTATTTTTCCTGCTTCCAGATGTGTGCGCCTTATTTAACAGTGATTTTCACCTAAATGGGCGCAATAACACGCCAGTCCTGACCATTTTTAGGAAAAGCAACAGTATGAGTCAAGCACCAAAATTGCACCTTTTTTAAAAGATAAAAGACAAATGAGGTGCAAAAAATAGACTCACAAAGATAAAGATAAATGACCCCCATAGTGCTCGCCTGCCCTGACTACATTATCTAAAGGGCTGCATCCTGGATTATCCTGATAAACCAGACTTCTGTGCTGCAACAGGGTAAACTATATTTGTGTGGTCTGACATTTTGCACAATTGCGTATGTAAAACATTGGTTTAAAATTGTGCACCAAACAGCATGGAAGTCAGCATGGAAAACAAGGTGAGTCGCTGTAAGTATGGTCTGCTAAATTTTCTGGAGTAAAAGAGACTGTATGATATATAGAATCATAAAGGAGGGCGCACATTCCTAAAAGTTTATTTTAACCCCAGTTTCTATTAAAGTATTGCAAAGCATCCCTGCTAAGAGGTTGAGCGGCCCAGGATCATTTATGCTCTACTCCAATCCCCTAATGAGGGATTAATAAACGCTGTAAGATCTTCTCCCCAGAATGGGGCTACTTTGTATTTGTATGGCCATTTGTAGGGTCATTTGTATTGCCAGGCAGAGCTTTGTTGCTACGACAAGTAATGTCATTAGTAACCAACATTTTAAGGGTTTGTAAGTAAATCATGGGATGTAGGGATCACTGCAATAACAGATACAGCATAGGAACTAAAGTAGAACTATCTAAGGAATAATGTAGTTTACATTATATGAATAAAGTTGGGGACAGAAGGTGTCTTCTGTAACTGATATTGATCCACAATAATGGATGAATACTCTCTTACTCTTACTTTGGAAATGCAGATTTAGCACAAACTTTTGTTAAAATTGGAGCAGATTTATCTCTGTCAGTTAACACTTAAAGGGGTATTCTCGTCTGGGCACTCACATTCAGTTTCACTAATCTTCCATTTATAAACATTTCTTCAATTGGATGTTATTAAAAAAAATGTTCCTGTGTGAAGATAATTTCTCATAAATGTAGTCATTCTGTCCCTTAGAAACGAGATGGCTTCCTCGGTTACGACCACGTCGCACTCTGGCAGCGGTGGCCAGACATGTACTATTGAGTCTTGTCTGACCTCCTGGATTCAGTGATCATTACCACAGGACGGCTGTGGGTCATGTAGAAAATCCCGGACATTTCATATACAAAAACAATTTGTTTCTTTGTGCAATCCCTCCAGCAGACGTGGCCGTATCCGAGGAAGCCATCTCGTTTCTAAGGGACAAAATGACTAATAATAATAATAATAATTCTTTATTTATATAGCGCACACAGATTACGCAGCGCTGCACAAGCATATCAAATGACTACATTTCTGAGAAATTATCTTCACACAGTAACATTTTTTTTAATAACATCTAATTGAAGAAATGTTTATGTATGGCAGATTTATCAAACTGAATGTGAATGCCCAGGCGAGAATACCCCTTTAAGCCCTTAAGGACGCAGCCATTTTACAGCTTAAGGCTCAGCCCCATTTTTTGGATTTTGACTTGTGTCACTTTATATGGTTATAACTTTTTAACACTGTTACTTATCAAAGCGATTCTGAGATAATTTTTTCCCCACATGTTGTACTTAATTTTAGTGGTAAATGTTGGCTGATAAGTTTTGCATTTATTTAGAAAAAAAAAGAAAAAATGATGAATTTTTTGAAAAATTTCACTTTTTTGAAATTCGAAATCATTACATTTTCAGGTAGATAGATTTACTACCTAAATAAGTTGCAGAATAACATTTCCCATATGTCTACTTTACATTTTCATAATTTTTGAAATGTCTGGATAATATATTTTAATGTTGCGTGGCTTACAAATCAAATAACGATTTTCCTTATTTTCAGAATTTACTCTTTTGCGGATAAATACAGTTTTGAATGAAATTTTACATATTTAGCATCAAAACCCCCTATATAATCAAACCATTTTCAAATCTTCCCCCCTCAAACTATCAGAAACAGCTTTTAGGAAGATCCTTAACCCCTTGAGATCTTCATAGTAATTGAATCAAAATGGAGGTGAAATTTAGAATGGTCATATTGTGCCGGTTATACGTTCATTTAGCCCTAAAATTTAAAATTTCCAAAAGATAAAAATAGAAAACCCACCACACAATTTGTTCTGCAATTTCTCCTAAGTACAGAGACCCTCCACATGTGGATGTTCCTTGTTTTATGGGTGCACAGCGAGGCGCAGAAGGGAAGGAGCGCCCTGCAGCTGCCAGGATTTTCGTTTTCTTGTTGCTTCCTTTTGTAGGCTATAAAATTTTTGCTTTTTCGTTATTGGGACCATGTGACGGCATATTTTTTGCGGGATGAGATGCTTTTTACAGTGTTGCCATTTTGGGGTTTGTATCACCCATTGTTGAAAATTTAGGAACTTGTTTTTGAGGGCAGGAGTAGAAAAGCATCAATTCTGTACTGGATTTTTGACTTTTTGGAGCTAGTTGATGGCTTGTTTTTTGCGGGACATGTTGTACTTTGCACCAGTGTCATTCTGGAGTACATATGTTTTTTTGATCACATTTTATTGCATTTTTTGTAAGATTGAATAGGTAAAAATGATAATTTTTGGTGGGTTTTCTACATTTTTTTTTAATGGCGTTAATTGTACGGGTTTAATAATGATTTACTTTTATTCTACAGGTTTTTACGGACGCAGTGATGACCACAGCATTTAATGGGTTACACACCCACGATCGGAGCCCACTCTGATCGTGGGTGTTACACTGGGGTGCCGGCTATTAGTTACAGGCGGCACCTCGTCTTTCCCGATGCTGGTTCGTGCTGGTTCGTGTTTCCCGATATCCACCACTGAGCACTAAGTCATTGCGCTCTGTGGCGGATAAATCAAGCGCGGAGCGCTAAGGGGTTAATGTTGCCCCTGCTGCTTGGGCCACTCCGGTTACATCAAAAGGCTCTAACCTTTTAATATATATCCCATGAGGTGGGTGCACTATCCTGCACGTGGCACAGTTCTATGATAGGTCCTGCCCGGTGTAGAATTGTGTTATAGCCCACACCTGACATTGATTTTATTTCTACTGTAAATCTCTGGACTTTTTTTCGGCATATATCTTATGGATATACAGTTGGAAAAAAGGATTTAGTCAGCCACCAATTGTTCTTAAAAAGATATGAGAGACCTGTAATTGACATCATAGGTAGACCTCAACCTCATGAGTGACAAGATGTGATACCAAATCCAGAAAATCACATTGTCTGATTTTAAAAGAATTTATTTGCAAATTATGGTGGAAAATAAATAGTTTGTCAATAACAAAAGTTCATCTCACTACTTTGTTACATATCCTTTGTAGGCAACGTCAGAGGTCAAACATTTTCTGTATGTCTGCACAAGGTTGGCACACACTGTTGCTGGTATGTTGGTCCATTCCTACATGCAGATCTCCAGTGATGTTTTAATTAATGCAAAGTTTTTTGAATGGCTCAATAGGCTTCAAGTTGCTGTCATTCACAGATCAATGATTAGCTCGATGATGTGTGGTTTGTACTGGATATATAGAGCTTGAAAACGACTCCATACTGAACAGTGGCAGTTGAGCTGCAGTGAGGCAGCGTTCACACATGACGTTTATATTGCGTTGTGAAACACAATACAACAGCTTTTGAGATTTGTCTAACTACACTTCTGCTAACATTTGTCTTTACAAAGTGCAATGTTAATCTGATGTTAATGTATATATTAGCATTGCATTTAGGAAATGTTATACATTAACATTGCAATAACATTGAGTTTTGTAAACGTTAATGTTAACATCTATGCAATTAGGCAAATCTTCTAGCATCAGCTGGTATATTGCATTTCAGAGCACAATGAAAATGCCATCTATGAACTTATCCTGCAAATAGAGCTACCATTTGGTATAAGATTACCCCCTAATTACTGTTGGCATACACGACAATTGATATTACATATAAAGTCGGTAAGAAATGTATTCAAATTCCTTTAAAATGTTCACTCTTTGCAGCCAATTGTTTAGATCATAAAACTTCTTTTTCTGCTCACTAATGTACACTCTACACTTCATCTTGAACAGAAATGTAGATATGTTTTCTAATTTATTAGGACATGCTGTCCATTTCCTTCTGATCCTACTTGAAATGGTTCTACTCCTTTATTGGAGTCCAGCTGTGTTTAATTAAACTGATTGGACTTGATGAGGAAAGGCACACACCTGTCTATATAAAACATTATAGCTCACAATCAGGAGCTCAGGTACAGAATTGTGGCAGGGCACAAAACTGGCCATGGTTACAAAAGAATCTCTGCAGCACTCAAGGTTCCTAACAGCATAATCCTTAAATGGAAGAAGTTTTGGACAGCCACAACTCTTCCTCGACTCGGTCATCTAGCCAAACTAAGCAATCGAAAGGATAAGAGCCTTGGTGAGAGAAATAAGGAAGAACCCCAAGATCACCATGGCTGAGCTCCAGAGACACAGCAGAGAGATGGGAGAAAGTTCCACAAAGTCAACTATCACAGCTGCCTTCCATCAATCAGGGCTGACGAAAGCCTCCCCTCAGTGCAAAACATATGAAAGGTTTGCATGAAGTTTGCATGCGAAACAACACACATAGGACTCCCATATCATGAGTAATAAGATTTCCTGGTCTGATATGGCAAAGATTGAATTTTTTGGTATTAATTCTAAGTGGTATGTGTGGAGAAAACCAGGGATTGCTCATCACCTGCCACATACAATGCCAACAGTGACACATGGTGGTGGCAGCATCATGCTATGGGGGGGGGGGGGATTGCTGCAGGGACAGGGCGACTGGTTGCAATTGGAGGAATGAGGATACATAGATATCCTGGATGAAAACCTCTTCCAGAGGGCTCTGGATGTCAGACTGGGCCAAAAGTTCACTTTCCAACAAGACAAAATAACAAAACAACACAGCTAAAATAACAAAGCAGAGGCCTCAGAATAGCTCTGTGACCATTCTTGACTGTCTCAGCCAGAGCCCTGACCTAAACCCAATTGAGCATCTCTGGAGAGACAGAAAAATGGCTGCCCACCAACGTTCACCATCCAATCTGACAGAACCAGAGAGCATAGAAGAATGGCAGAAGATCCCCAAATCCAGGTGTGGAAAATTTGTTGCATCATTCCCAAGTAGACTCCTGGCTGTACTAGCTCAAAAGGTGCTTCTACTCAATACTGAGCAAATAGCTTGAATTCTTATGATCATGTTATATTTCATTTTTTCATAATTTAATTTATAAATTAGTAAAATATCTACATTTCTGTTTTTGATCTTAACAATTTGCTGCAGTGAAACAAAGAGTGAAACATTTAAAGGTGTCTGAATCAGGGGTGTTGCTAGGGTTGTAAAAGATCCAGGGCACTGGCCCCAATGCATATGTATAACACTTACAGTAATGCCCACTCCTATATATAACTCCCTCACTCCATCTTCTCGGTTAGGCTCAGTATCGCCACATCTTATGTTCCTCATTGTCCCTATATCTTGGTTCCCTGACAGTGTTATCCTGCTGCTGCCCCTAACAATCTCCCCCAAATACTGTAAAGCTGGGTTCACATGTTTGTCTTGCATTTAAACAACACCAGGTGCTAGTTACCGCTCACGTATGTTTCAATGGGAACACAAATGAGATCAAACTGAGGCCTGTCCTAGTGTCACGTGTGAATGCACCTCAAGAAATGTGCCCCACATATCCCCCAGTAATGTACCCTACACAGCCCCCCAGTAATGTCCCTCAAACAGCACCCCATAATGTGCCACACAGCCCCTCACTTATGTCCCCTACAGCTACCCCCAGTAATGTCCCCCATACAGCCCCCCAGTAATGTTCCCCACAGCCCCCAGTAATCTCCCCACACAGCCTCCTAGTAATGTCCACCATACAACCCCCAATAATGTGCCCTACACAGTTACCCCCAGTAATGTCCCCCACACAGCCCCCAGTAATGTCCTCCACACAACCCCCCAGTAATGTCCCCCACACATGCCCCCAGTAATGTAACTACACAACCCCCTAGTAAATAATGTGCCTACACAGTCCTCCACACAGCCCCCAGTAATGTGCCCACACAGCCACCTAATAATGTCCTCACACAGCCCCCAGTAATGTCCTCACACAGCCCCCAGTAATGTCCTCACACAGCTCCACAGTAATGTCCTCACACATCTCCCCATTAATGTCCTCACAAAGCCCCCTAGTAATGTCCCCCACACATCCCCCCAGTAATGTACCCACACATCCCTCCAGTAATCTACCCACACACCCCCAGTAATGTCCCCCACATAGCCTCCCAGTAATGCCCCCCATTCAACCCCCCAGGGATGTTCCCCACACAGCCCCCAGAAAGTAATGTGCCCTCACAGTCCCCAAGTAATGTGCTCACACAGCCCCCCAGTAATGTAACCACACAGCCCCCCATGTTCTTCCCCTTCCCTTAGTCTCTATAATATCTCCGCCCTGACCTCACTGGTGCAGCTCTGTGCACTGCTTTCCCCAGTAGGTCATGTGATCGTGACATCATCACAGGTCCTGCAGCCTCCAAGCAGTAATTTTCTCCCGGAGGCTGTAGCTCCAGCAGGGAAAAGCATTGAATGCACACATTCTCATTACAATCTATGTCCTGAGGACAAAAATTTATGATGAGAGTGGGGAGGTATGCCCGGGCTGCAGGACAAATGTCGGGCCCCTGGTCTGAATATTTTCTGGACCCACTGTATATGTGGATAGATAAAGAGATATTTTAGATATCCTTAGGATGATATACCGTATATTCTAGAAAGATGAGCTTACACAGTCCGGTCAGAATGCATGATGATAACCTCATTATTATTTTAGACATGAATAAATTTACACAAAGTTCGCTGTGTTCTTAGAAACAAAGGTTGGATCAGCACATTAATACTCCTGAACATTGGCTGTAAAATTTTTCCCTCATAAAATTCATTAAGTGCCCTCACAAAGACCTGCCAAATCTAATCTAAACATTCAAGTAATTGTACAGCAGGAACAGGATGGTAACTTAGCTGTAGAGATGAAAGACTGCATAAGTAAGACATCGGAGGCTATGAACAAAATATGGTTGTATCATGAATGTAAAGCTGGGTTCAAACAACCACTTTCATTTCTGTTCTTCTCTTCCGCAATATGATGCGAACTTTCAATCCTACCAAAGATTTATGGCTGTTTATATAGCCTTAATTAAGTCCACAGTCACCCATTGCCAGTATCACAACGGATTAAGAAATAACCAGTATATCTTTATACTAAGTAAATTGCCCTGCTTGTTGTACTATACTTAATGCCTGCCCCTCAATACATATTTCTCCTGACATCTTCTGGCTGCTTTGCGCCTGATTCCAACAAACCCCTAACTCATGTTTCTCCTATTGTCATTGATTTGAGGCACATTGGAATCCAAGTGAGGCAAGTAATACAGCAATACCACCTCTATTATTACTATCTATCATTTGTGTAATAGAAATTACATATCTACTTTATTCTTTGGGTCGCTGCTTGGAGCAAAATTGTATAGGTTATAGAATGTTTTCACACATGTACAAAAATTAAAACCTCCTGTACAAAAACTTTTTGGGGGATTTTGCCATCTTCTCGTGCCAACAACTTTTTCATACTTCGGTGTACGGAGCTGTGGTTGGTGTCATTATAAAATTTTTTAGATTTTTCAAAATGGCAAAAAGTGCCATTTTCAACTTTGGGTGCTAATTTACGTTAGTTGGTTAAATGCAGTGAAAAAACATTATTATATTTTGATAGATCGGGCATTTTCGGAAGTGTTAACACTGATTGCAGGTGTTACCGGTGAGTCTTTGAGGCAATATACAGCAAAGACTTACCTGCTATGGAGGGGGCTCAGTCCGTGAGCTTTCTCAAAATACCTGTACCCAACGCGTGCCATACTATTTTATGGCACGCGTCGTTAAGGCGCTAAAAATGTATAATTAGTATGAGAATTATTTTCCTTTTTTCATATCCTGTTATCTAAACCTTTTCCTCAATGTCTACAAAGTATAGTAATTATTATACTTATAAAACACTTACCATATTTCTTTATAGAAAGGAAAAACATAGACAGCAATGCTTAATGACTCTGGATTACAGTGGCCAGAACACAAAAGTTCATCACATGGAGACTGGGATTTCAGTGCTTGTGCTTTATTCACTAAAGGAGTTTTCCCACGAACAAAAGTAAGGCCCTTTCTACGGGATAAGGCCTAACTTGCTGAGATCACGAAAATGGTCTCACGTACCTCCATCGGACTCCACGCCGCTCCGTCAGACTAATGGAGCTGACATTCTGCTCCAATCTCTATGGAGCTGACGGAAATTGTTGAGACCCTCACTGTGGATAGGGCTCAACTTTTGTTACTAGGCAAACCTCTTTAAAGTAGAATCCAATAAGTCTTGCATGTGAGGTGGTGTTATTGTCCAACCTCCACCATGTATATTGCCTGTATGTAAGTATGCTCTAATAAATGTCACTTGACAGAAGAAAATACTAAGGGGTGGGTGCCATTCTCTTTTTCTGCTATTGCAAGACTTACCATACCATATACTAAGCAAACTGGTAAACTTGGTAAAGCCCAATGGACACAAGCATTTGGCTTTACATGCACACAGCTGCCACAGTAGTGTACGGTAGTAGTACAAGTATACAAAAATATTTGTCCCGCATTCAGGCAAAATTTGATATTTGAGAATATTGAAACATTACTTGATTATAAAACATTAATAATATTTATAAAAATGTAAAACTTTATAAAAAATATTGCAGCGCCATTGCTTGGTCGGACGTGTTTTGAACCTAGGTTCTTAGTCATATCATAATTGTCACGGGTGCTCCTGCAGACCATGTTCCTGGTCGCAGGCGCACCCATGTACGTCCGTGTGCCCCTTCAAGCCAGCAGCCTCCTCACTCACCTAGCCATGCTCCACCGCAGACAAAGCCGCACCTGTGGAGTGACCTGGTGGTACCACGCCACAGAAAGTCCAACCCGCTTTGCGGCGGGCTCTGGTGAAAACCGGTAACCACTTAAAATCCGGTCCCAGGTTTTGGCTTCCGTGATCATCCGCGGTGGTCCAGTGGGTCCACTACCCCTGGTACCTGACAGTAATATTTGGTTTTGAAACTGTGCAATGACACTTATGTTTTTAGAGTTTTGTATTAAAGTGATGTTTAATCTTCTCCATTATCAAGAAATTTTTTGCCTGGATTCTGGGCAAAGCTTTTTTCTTTTAGATTGCATGCGGCACCGTACCGCTCTGTAGATGGGGAAGAGATAGAATCCACCTGGTTTCCCATCTCCAAGCTCTTATACCTCCCACTCACAAGCAGAACCCTGACTCCTATTGTTTCATTTGACTACATTTTTATTCTGTTGTGTCATATTTTATTTTTTATCTGTCCTCTATGATTTGTGATACAGAATATGAAGACGCTATAAAAATAAAGATTAGTATTATTATTTGCACCTTTCTGGGATTTTCAGTATCTCCTGCAAGTCACTAGTAACAAGCCATCATTCTGGCCTCATTAGGTCAGAAATTCTCATTATCTTCCTGCATTTTCTTAGAAAACTCTTCGGTTCAAGATAAGTTATACTGGCTTGACAGCTACATGTATATTCCAACATTATTTTAAAATGCAGACCTTGCTAGAGGGATCTCTGTATGCTTGATTCTCTGATTAACCCCTGATTAACTGATACTTAAGGGGCTTATCTAAGCACAAAAGCTTCAAAAACATTCCAAAATGGGTTTAAATATTAAAAGAAGTCTACTTAACATAGTGATCCCTTACCACTTTTGTATGAAAAAATATAACATAATCCAGTGGTGTCAAATATCATTTAGTTGGTAAGGGGACAATAATAACCAGCTTTAAATAGCTGGTTATACAACATGCTTTAGAATTATATAATTTATTTCTTTTAAATAAGGGTTATTGGCATATTGCTATTCTAAAAGCTATTGTATTCTGTATCTACTATATGACTGTTGTATTTGTCACAAAATGCTAGACCAGATTGCCCATTCAGGTCTATTCAGATCTTTAAAAAGTTGAAATAAGCAGAAAAGCAATAAGCTAGCATCTGCAATTATTTTAGGGCTTCTACGCCAGACGTGGCGCAGAGGCCCTAATAAATATCCCCCATTGTTGGAGAGAGAAGCTGCAAGCTACGGACAGATAAGTTCTTTATCTGGGGAGGGGGAGGGAGGCACAGGAAATTTCATAGTGGAAGAACAGATATCTAGCAGAGCAGTGTGTAATAGGCCACTCATGGATCTCATCATCTCTCATCTCTGATCTGTCTCATCTCTCTATATGTTGCAGATACTACTAGCACAATGTTCAGAAGGTAAATGGAAGTGTATATAAACCTGTATCCTGATAATCTAACCACTCAGCTCAGCTCACAGAACTAGAGGGATCATAATGTTTCTGCTTAGAGATTGCACTCACCAGCCTAGGTAGTGGAACTAATAAAGCAATAAAACTGAGTAAAATTTAAAAGTAAAGGGTTAAAAATTATCTTTCTTTTGTAAATATCACTAGGGGTTTGAGATTAGAGACTTCTTTTGTGGGAAAACCCCTTTGAGCTCAACCTTTAACACCAGGAATCTGGTATAATAAATGACCTGCTCTGTACTTATAATTTAATCAATGACTTTCCGACTTATGACTTATTGCCATATATGTTCTGAACCAAGTGTTAGAGTGAACTTACCATGTCTATGCATTAAATAGGGACAATGCTTATAGTAATGCTCTGTAGCCTGGAGAAGATATTGACAATCAACTACAGAGAAAGTCTCAAGGACTAAAAGTTGAGTTAAAACGCAGAATAGAATCCATCATTTGTGTACATTAATACCTGAGAATAGAAACATATGTTCTTTTTCGAACGCGAGAACATTTCTTTGTGCATTAAGTTGTATGAATCCTAAAAGTTATGCTAGAAGAAAATTCTCCAGGGATTTTCTGTTAAATTCACACTCTTTTATATTTCGCAAAATAAAACTTTAGTACTGTAGCCTTTTCATTACCTTCAAAAGTCTGTCAATGGATTCTTTCTTCTTAAATTTTGCATAATCACTTCAAATAACTTAATTAAATAACTAGGTAATATTAAAAATCCCCTCCCATATGTCACAGTCTATGGGAATAGTCCCTTGGGACTAAGTCAGTGGACTCCCTGAACCACCATGGGGGATAACTATACTAGCCGCAGCGGGATGGTCCTGCTGCGGTGGGGTGCTCCACGGGTGCGACTAGCTCCGCGTTGGCAGCCAAGGTAGGGACACGGGACCACGGGAAAGCAGGACCTCAGATGGCTGGCAGGACCTCGGATGGCTGGCAGGACCTCGGATGGCTACTGGATTACCGGACCGCCACAGGATACCAGGACCGCCACAGGACACCAGGACCGCCACAGGACACCAGGACCGCCACAGGACACAGAAACACGGGAACACCACGGAACACGGGAACACCACGGAACATGGGGGCATCTGGAAACGCTCAGGAGACACAGGGGCTTTCTCTTCAGCAGGAAGACCTGAAAGATCTGGCAGGGAATGCTGGGAGCCGCCAGGCTATATAGCAGAGCCGGGATGCCAGCGCCAATAAAGAGGCCGCTGGCCCTTTAAATTCCTGGAGAGTCTCACGCGCGCCCCCTAGCAGCAGAGACGCGCACAAGCTCGTCAGAAAGCTGGAGCACTGCTGGACATTCCAGAGCCAGGAGCCGGGATCCGGAGAGAGGAACCGGGACATGCGAGTATACACCTGGGGCAACGGGGACAGCAGCAGGCAAACGGCGAAGCACGGGTGCACCGACGATCCGAGACATGGATCACAGGGGTCACCCGTGACACCCTATAATGTAATGGGAGAGTGTCATATTTTTAATGGGGAAGCAAATACCTGTTATCATTGTAACACACATAGACATTGCTGTACCAAGAGTGTGTATAGGCCCTAACAAACTTTGCACAATATATGTACTTGCTGGTACACCTTCTCAGGTCTATTAAAGCCTCCCTACCTCCAAACTATAAAGTATCATTTATAATCTTGGTCTCTTTATAATGGGAAAGATGCCTTGTTGCTCGGCTTAGGCTCCTGAGCCTGGTTGTGATTGTACCCAACCTCAATGCATAGTGTCTCTGAAACAGAGAAAAGCAGAAAGGAGAGAAGGTGGGGAAAGTATAGTTACAAGCTCACCACATAGACCTTGTATCCCCAGGAGACCTTTGTGTATTGGAACAGAACATCAAACCAATGTTTGAACACAGTGAAGAATTAGTTAAATAACTCCAGCACTGAAGGTCTATTAAAACATACAAACTTTATTCCAGATAATAAAGAACACAACAGATACATGATAATTTCAAACTCTTCCTGATTTCTTAATCATAACTAAGAAGGTAAGAAAGTACAGTGAGACTGAACGATGGAGAGAGCCTGCAACCAGGGATTCCTTCTCCAGCATTGAAGGAAATGGTGAGGCTCTGTCCACCATACTGAAATGATGCAAAGCCAGGAAGGATGTGGTAAAGAGAAATTGACTTATCCGCACTGGAAACAAGCCTGAGTAAAAGCCAAGTAAAGTCAAATGTTATTAGTAAATTGTGTAACTTTATTTTTTCTAAATAAATAAATTATGACAATATAAATTGGGCAACCCCTTCAAGGTAAATCCAAGACATTGGTCCACATTTATCTAAACTAGTGCAGTCCATACTGTGAGCAGTTTGCCTGCTCGTCTGCAATGTGCACCAGAGTAATCAAAACTGGTGCATGGTCTTCATGAATCTTGCGCCCCTGCACTGCTCGGGATGTGTTCACCATTTTTTTTTTTTGGTGCACTTTGTTCATGCTGCAGAATTGCCACGCAGATAGAATTGTGGTGCACATCAGTTATAAATGTGCTGCAAACCCCGACTTATCATTAACATACCAGTTTGAGTGCACATTTTTTCTGTCTTGTCACAGTGCAGCTGCGACACAAAATTGGTGCAGTTCTACTAGTGCAAAGTTAGACAGAAAATTGCGCAAACGTTTTAATATATGTGGCCCATTGACTACATTGCAAAACACTTGTACTATTCTAGGTCATTGCTCCAGTACTAAGACATACAGTACACACCTACATTAAAAAAAATGCGATAAAGCAGCATCTGAATGAAACGTTTGTATTAAAAATGTATTGAGATAAAAAGTAAATATTACACATTCATGTAATTATGTTAGAGAATTAATTAAAATTAAAGTGATTCAGATGGCAGATCCCCCAGGTGCATATGTTAAAAAAAATAAAATTGATATCAATATTGTTCCAAATTAGTTTCCAGCCCAATATGATGGGTATTGCAACAGGCTGCTTATAGCTGAGGTTACCGTATATACTCGAGTATAAGCCGCTCCCGAGTATAAGCTGAGACCCCTAATTTTAACACAAAAATCTTGGAAAACCTATTGACCTATTGAGTATAAGCCAAGGGTGGGAAATGCATTGGTCACAGCCCCCCCCCCAGTATATAGCCTGTCAGCCCCTGTAGTATATAGCCTGCCAGTCCCTGCCCCCAGTATATAACCTGCAGCCCCTGCAACCCACAGTGTATAGTCTGCAGCCCCTGCCCAGCCAGTATAAAGACTGCAGCCCCTGCCTCCCTCAGTATATAGCCTGCAGCACCTGCCCCCCCCCAGTATATAGTCTGCAGCCCCTGCTCCCTCTCAGTACATAGCCTGAAGCCCTGCGCAACCAGTATATATCCTGCAGCCATACCTCCCCAGTTTATAGCCTGCAGCTACTGCCTCCAATATAAAGCTTGTAGGAATAAAACAAAATGTGTACTCACATTCCGATGCCCCCCGGCAGGTCCTCTTCCATCCATCTATGCCTGCGATGCACTGCGCGGGGACACAGAGCCGATGCAGGAGCATCGATGGATAGAAGAGGACCTGCCGGGGGGGGGGGATGGGGCGGTTGTCGGATAGATGAGTACACTTGTTGTTTTTTTCTTAACCCTAGTATAACCTGAGTTAGGGTTTTTAAGCACATTTTTATAATTCGGCTTATACTCAAGTATATAGGGTAAATTCAAAAAGCTAACAGCTTCAAAGACTGATACCAAGTTTTCCACGGGTGGGCAGTGACGTGGGGGGGAACACAGCGCAGTGTATCTCAGCTTCAGTTGCACATCTGTTGCATTTTGTCTCAGTTGTGTCTTGTTTTTCTTATATTTTGTCTCCGTGCTGCATCCATTTTGTCTCTGTGTCCGCTAAAAAAAAAAAGCCTCATCTGTGAAAAAAATAGGTCAGTTTTCATCATTTTTCCACAGATCAGTGAAAATACAAGCCAATGTGAAAAAACCCATAGAAATCAATGGATTTGTGAGGCATTTGTGGAAATTACTAACCCACAGACGTAAGAAACAATGCCAATGTGAAAGAGCCCTAATAATATGACAGATTTATCATCCAGCATTGTGATAAACCCGATGCAGCACAAGACTGTCTGGTCTAACTCTGCACCATCTTATCTTACAACACTTTTGATAAATCTTCCCATTGAATTTTCTTACTAGCTTCCCTTCATGTGATAAATAAAGATTATACTCTATTTATCTAACCATCTGTTTTAAATAAAATTAAGAGATTTCTTGAGCTTTCTCATTGCAACCCCCAAGAGTAAATTCAACATCTAAACAGGGTGTAAGCATTTAGATTGTTAAAATGCACTTGTTCTCTCCCTAATGTGGTTGTTTGATATATTATTGAACACATTTACCGTCTGTCCTAATAACACTGACCACTGCATAACATATGTGCTGCAAATTGTGTTTTTCCTCATGGGGACATTTTTTCTCCTGGTTGCTTAAAAGCTGATTTTGGAACAGTTCCAGAAAACCTGCACAAACCTTTTTCAAACAACCTCTTGAAGTTTTCCTTATCTAATGCAGAGGCCATCTGTTTAAAGTTTACTCCCAAAAATAAGTTTTATTTTCTGCCTTGCTCAGCCTTTGCTGCCTCTTTTTATTCCAGGGAGGCTCTGTGTCTGAGAGATGTGCATACTAGAAGAGTGTAAAGATTTGTTACACATCTCTTAATTTAAAAGAAAAAAATAAATGAAAAAACTGGAGCCAAACTTTTATCTTCAGAGTAGTCCCAGAAAATCTGGGACAAACTCTGTTTGAGTCTGGTGCCCCCTACTGAGATAGACGCTAATTTCATTCAATTCATTTTACTGTCTATTTTTGTTCCTTTAATCTAGTTTTGACAGACACTGCCGAATAACAGATACTTAAGAATATAGAAGCACTCTGAAAATATTCTTTCCACCGTGATAACATGTTATCCTATGTTATCTGTCTTTAGAAGGGAGATACCATACCTAAGAAGGGGAGGTTTGAGGGTAGAAGTATACGGCCAGTGACTAACCCTTCCAAAGAAATGCAAAACACCTATTTTACATATAACGAGTATAAAATAATAACAAACACAGTGGTACAAATTACGAACATTTATTCAATCCAATAAAGATAAAAATAACACATGGATAAATACAACACATATATGGAGAGGTAACATACAGAAACAGTATTTACACAATGCCCAGGTGTAAACACGTTGATGTCTAGAGGGAGATGTCTAGTAACGCCAGACAACAAACCAGCTGGGGAACATAATAAAAAAATACCAACCACGGACAGAGGAATAACCAACCCAACACGTGTTTCGACAGACACGGCTTCTTCTGGGGGAGATAGAAGGGAGATAGCTTAAAAGAGAGGAAACTACAGGCATAACTACCACCATAGCAGCTACTTCAGGGCCTGGAGTGTCAGAGGGCCCGGAAACCTGACCTTAAAGATACACTAAAGAGTGAGGGATGTGCAGCATCACATATTGTGCAGCACATCTGAGAAATGACACGCATTCCTTTATGTTGTTTTGACTTTCAAACACTTTAACTTACCAAAGTAATTTTGGATTTTTTTCAGCAAATATTCTACTTCAGGTTAGTGGTAAATTTTGGTTGATAAGTTATGTGTTTATTTATAAAAAATTTTGTCTAAGGTTTTGGAAAATTCACCATTTTAAAAAAGATCTCCTTTGCAGACAGATAGTTTTACTATCCAAATTATTTACTAAATAAATTCCCTATACAGGCGGTCGCCTACTTAAGGACACCCGACTTACAGACGACTCATAGTTACAGACTGAGCCCTCTGACATCTGGTGAAGCTTTCTGAATGCTTTACTATAGTCCCAGATTGCAATGATCAGCTGTAAGGTGTCTGTAATGAAGCTTTATTGATAATCCTTGGTCCAATTACATCAAAAAATTTTGAAACTCCAGTTGTCACTTGGGCAAAAAAAAAAAATTGTCTGGAGCTACGATTATTAAATATACTGTTTCGACTTACATACAAATTCAACTTAAGAACAAACCTACAGACCCTATCTTGTACGTAACCCGGGGACTGCCTGTATAATAATTATTCCTTTATTTATATAGTGCACACATATTATGCAGTGTCTTTGCAACCAATCTGAATATTTTATTAAAACTACAAAACCAAAAAGGAATATAAGAAATCCAGGCTGCTGCGTGAATAAGCACAAGTGTATTAAAGATTACTTCAATGCAAATCAATAAAATACTTGTACAAATATACCCTTGAATTGTCCTCCTGACTATAAAAGTTGAAAACAGAGTATGTTGCTTTACAGGGATAAGGATGACATCCACTGAATGAGAATATAGGTTGTTCGCCTCTCTAATTTCAGAAAATTCACTGAAGTTGGGGGAAAGAGAGTATCAAAAAATAAAATTTAACTTTTATTAGATATTTATTAAAAGGAATGAACGAATGTGTTGAGGTGAAAAAACCGCCCACCACAAAAAATATGTGTCTAAAAAGTTTCAACAGGTCTGACCCCAGCTCAAGCGCATATCTAGGCTGATCTAGACTGGGACCCCGAACCTCAAGGCAGCGGGTGGTATAGGCCTGAATATTTCCATAAGCTGCATGTAGCAGATGTCGGGCATATGTAGCAAAGCCACCCCTCTCACAGTGGTTTGATAACATGCAGAAAAAATAGAAGATCGACACCAGTATTACCGCGGTGCATACGGCTGACCTGGAGTCAACCTGCGATATACTGGGGCTATCAGCTCGTAATATTGTTGGTAGAGGACTGCTCATAAGGCTGACTGGAGAGTCTGAGATAATACTCCTAGCTGTTTCGGACCGCTCAAGCTGTCAAATTCACACTATCTGAGCTAGCACTCCTAAGATGATGGACCCAACGCGTTTCCTGACTATATAACATTCATCAGGGTCAGATGTAATAGTAATAGATGTACATTATTGCATGGAGTATACATTCACAATAGCATGTCCCCGCATGATACAGCGGCAGGCGGCGCGCGAGGGGACGCTAGGTATCTAAAGCCTAAGTCCCGCCCTTCATGATACAGGGTAGCTGGAGACCAATCGTGAGGACTGAAACAAGTCAAGCCCTCACAAAAGGAGACACCCCCAGTGACATCGAAGTTCCGGCCATGACGGAGAGGAAGGCGAAGGGCCGCCCACAATCACGTGATCGCGCGGGCGGGTCACATGGTATGAGGGGGGCAAGCCCCCAGACTCGGGTCACATGATCGCAGGGTCCGAGTCGAGCCATAAGACCGCCTGACCGCGCCTGTGTATGGCAATAGGTTAACTGGAGGTGAGTATAGTAACGATACACAAATATAAAGCCACTCCCCCCTATGATAAAACATGAATAAGGGGGACATATCGACATAGATATAAAGAAAGGGGATAAAAAAGGGATGCTCGGCACCTAGCAATCCTCGGTCGGACCTGTAAAAGCTTAGAGCCATCAAGGACGGTAGGACACAGATGGGATGGTGGAGTAATCGGGATCCTGGACCCCTAGGTACGATTTTGTTTTTCAAATAATTATTCTAGCTTTGAATCCCCACCAGGACCTGATGTATTCTTTGTAAGTCCGTGAGGGAGTTAAAGCTGTTTTGAGGGAAAAGAGTGAGTAGATGGCGGGAGTTCACCCTCGGAGAAACACTCTGTGCTTCGCTTGTCCAATTTTACGTACAGGGAATCCGCAAATACAAATCGCGCCATACCTACACGAGTATAGTGACGATTATATCAGTAAAACATTCACTGAATGACGAATAAGGTTGTTCGCCTCTCTAATTTTAGAAAATTCACTGAAGTTGGAGGGAAAGAGAGTATCAAAAAATAAAATTTTACTTTTATTAGATATGTATAAAAGGAATGAACGAATGTGTTGAGGTGAAAAAACCTCCACCACAAAAATATGTGTCTAAAAAGTTTCAACAGGTCTGACCCCAGCTCAAGCGCATATCTAGGCTGATCTAGACTGGGACCAGAACCTCAAGGCAGCGGGGGTATAGGCTACTGAATATTTCCATAAGCCCTGCATGTAGCAGATGTCGGGCATATGTAGCAAGCCACCCCTCTCACAGATGGTTTGATAACATGCAGAAAAAATAGAAGATCGACACCAGTATTACCACCGTGCATACGGCCTGACCTGGAGTCAACCTGCGATATACTGGAGGCTATCAGCTCGTAATATTGTTGGATAGAGGACTGTTCATAAACCTGACTGGAGTCTGAGATAATTACTCCTAGCTGTTCGGCCGCTCAAGCTGTCAAATTCACACTATCCTATGCAGAGAAAAAATATCTATATTTGATAGATCGGGCATTTTCGGAAGTTAACACTGATTGAGGTTACCGGGAGTCTTTGCAGGCAATATACGCAAAGACTTACCTGCTATGAGAGGGGCTCAGTCCGTGAGCTTTCTCAAAAGTACCTGTACCACGGTGCCTACTATTATGGCACGCTCTAAGGCGCTAAAATGTTAATTAGTATGAGAATATTTTCTTTTTCATATCCTGGTATCTAAACCTTTCCTCAATCGTTACAAAAGTTAGTAATTATTATATTATTAAAAACACTACCAATTCTCTTTATAGAAAGGAAAAACATAGACAGCATGCTTAATGTACTCTGGTTACAGGGCCAGAACACAAAGTCATCACATGGAGACTGGGATTTCAGGACTTGTGCTTTAGCACAAAGGAGTTTTCCACGAACAAAAGTAAGGCCTTTCTAGGGATAGCCGTAAACTTGCTGAGATCACGAGGAAGATGGGTCTCACGTACCTCCATCGGAATCCACGCCGCTCCGTCAGACTAAGTGAGCTGACATTTCTGCCCATCTACTAGGGGCTGAGGAAATTGTTGAGACCCCTCAAGGGGGATAGGCTCAACCTTTTGTTACTAGGCAAACCTCTTTAAAGTAGAATCCAATAAGTCTTGCATGTTGAGTGGGGGTTAGTTGTCCAACCTCCACCTGTGATTGCCTGTATGTAAGTATGCTTCTAATAATGTCACTTGACAGAAGAAAATACTAAGGGGTGGGTGCCATTCTTTTTCTGCATTGCAAGACTTACCTACCATATACTAAGCAAACTGGTAAATTGGTAAAGCCCAATGGACACAAGAATTTGGTCTTTACATGCACACAGTTGCCACAGTAGTGTACGTAGATAGTACAAGTATACAAAATATGTGTCCGCATTCAGTGCAAAATTGATATTTGAGAATATTGAAATTACTTGATAGAAAACATTAATAATACATTATAAAAATGTAAAACTTTATAAAAATATTGCAGCGCCATGCTGCGTGACGTGTTTTGAACCTAGGTTCTTAGTCTATAGAATTGTCCGGGTGCTCCTGCAGACCATGTTCCTGGTCCAGGCGCACCCATGTACGTCCGTGTGCCCTTAAGCCAGCAGAGCTCCTCACTCACCTGCCATGCTCCACGCAGACAAAGTCCGCACTGTGGAGTGACCTGGTGGTACCACCCCACAGAAAGTCCAACCCGCTTTGCGGCGGGCTCTGTGTGAAAAACCGGTAACCACTTAAAACGGTCCCAGGTTTTGGCTTCCGTGATCATCCGCGGTGGTCCAGTGGGTCCACTACCCTGGTACCGACGTAGTATATTTGGTTTTGAGAACTGGTGCAACTAACCCTTGTTTTAGAGTTTTGTATAAAGTGATGTTTCATCTTCTCCATTATCAAGAAATTTTTGCCGTGGATTCTAGGCAAAGCTTTTTCTTTTAGATTGCTTGCGGCACCGTACGCCTTGTAGAGGGGAATAGATAGAATCCACCTGGTTTTCCCATTCCAAGGCTTATACCTCCCACTCACAAGCAGAACCCTGACTCCTATTGTTTCATTGATACATTTTTATTCTGTTGTGTCATATTTTATTTTTTATCTGTCCCTCTAGATTTGATGATCAGAATATGAAGACCTATAAAAATAAAGATTAGTATTATTATTTGCACCTTTCTGGGATTTCGTATCTCCTGCAAGTCACAGTAACAAGCCATCATTCTGGCCTCATTAGGTCAGAAATTCTTCTGATCTTCTGCATTTTCTTAGAAAAAACTTCAGTTCAAGATAGTTATACTGGCTTGACAGCTACATGTATATTCAAACATTATTTTACAATGCAGACCCTTGCCGAGGGATCTCTGTATGCTTATCCTGATTAAACCCCTGATTAACTGATACTTTAAGGGGCTTATCTAAGCACAAAAGCTTCACAAAACATCCAAAATGGTTTAAATTTAAAAGAAGTAGTCTACTTAACATAGTGATCCCTTCCACTTTTGTATGAAAATATAACATAATCCAGTGGGTTCAAATATCATGTAGTTGGTAAGGGGACATCAAATAACCAGCTTTAATAGCTGTTATACAAAATGCTTTAGAATAATAATTTATTCTTTTAAATAAGGGTTTTGGCATATTGCATGTTCTAAAGCATGTATTCTGTATCTACTATAAGACTGTTGATTGTCACAAAAATGCTAGACCAGATTGCCCATTCAGGTCTATTCATGATCTTTAAAAGTTGAAATAAGCAGAAAAGCAATAAGCTAGATCTGCAATTATTTTAGGGCTTCTACGCCAGACGATGGCGTCAAGAGGCCCTAATAAATATCCCCATTGTTGGGAGAGAAGCTGCAAGAACGACAGATAAGTTCTTTATCTGGGGAGGGGGAGGGAGGCACAGGAAATTTCCTATGGAAGAACAGATATTAGCAGAGCAGTGGTGTAATAGGCCACTCATGGATCTCATCATCTCTCATCTTGATCGTCTCATCTCTCTTATGTTGCAGATACTACTAGCACAATGTTCAGAAGGTAAATGGAAGTGTATATAACTGTATCTGATAATCTAAACACTCAGCTCAGCTCACAATAGAGGATCATATGTTTCTGCTTAGAGATTGCACTCACCAGCTAGGTAGTGGAAACTAATAAAGCCAAAAACTCGCTAAATTAAAAAAGGGTTTAAAATACTCTCTTTGTATAAATATCACTAGGGGTTTGAGATTAGAGATTCTTTGTGGGAAAACCCTTTGAGCTCAACTTTAACACCAGGAATCTGGTATAAATAATGACCTGTCTGTATTAATTTAATCAGATGACTTTCCGACTTATGACTTGATTGCCATATGTTCTGTCAACCAAGTGTTAGAGTGAAACGTTCTACCATGTCTATGCATTAAATAGGGACAATGCTATAGTAATGCTCTGTAGCCTGGAGAAGATATTGACAATTCAACTACAGAGAAAGTCTCAAGGACTAAAAGTGAGTGTAAAACGCAGAATAGAATCCATCATTTGTGTACATTAATACTGGAATAGAAACATATGTTCTCTTTTCGAACGCGAGAACACTTTCTTTGTGCAGATTAAGTTAGAATCCTAAAAGTTATGCTAGAAGAAATTCTCCAGGGATTTTCTGTTAATTCACACTCTTTATATTGTGCAAAATAAAACTTTAGTACTGTAGCCTTTTCCTACCTTCAAAAGTCTGTCAATGGATTCTTCTTCTTAAATTTTGCTTAATCACTTCAAATAAACTTAATTAAATAACTAGGTAATATTAAAAAATCCCCTCCCATATGTCACAGTTATGGGCATATCCCTTGGACTAGATCAGTGGACTCCTCGACCCACCTGGGGTAAACTATACTAGCCGCGAGGGATGGTCGCTCTGCGGGTGGGTGCCCACGGGTGCGGACTAGCTCCGCGTTGGGCACCAAGGTAGGACACGGACCACGGAAAGCACACCTCAGATGCTGGCGGACTCGGACTGGCTGTACCTCGGATGTACTATGGATTACCCGGACCGCCACAGGAATACCAGGACCGCCTACAGGACACCAGGACGACCACAGGACACAGGACACCCACAGACAAGAAAACGAAGGACACCATCGAACACGGGAACACCACGGACATGGGCATGCGAAACGATCTCAGAGACACAAGGGGTCTTTTCTATTCACAAGACTGAAAGATCTGGCAGAATGGCTGGAGCCGCCAGGCTATATAGCAGAGCCGGGTGCCGCGCCAATAAGAGGGCCGCTGGCCCTTTAATTCTGGAGTATCACCGCGCGCCCCCTAGCCGCAAGACGCGCCAATCTCGTCAGAAAGCTGGAGGCACTGCTGGACATTCAGAGCCAGAGCCGTGATCCGGAGAGAGGAACCGGGACATGGAATAATCCCTACACCAATGAGGGCAACGACAGCAGCGGCAAACGGCGAGCACGGGTGCACCGACGATCCAGACATGATCACAGGGGTCACCCGTGACACCCTAAATGTAATGGGAGAGTGTATGATTTTAATGGGAAGGACAATTACCTGTTATCATTGTAACACACATAGACATTGTGTACCAAGAGTGGTGTATAGGCCCTAACAACTTGCACAATATATGTACTTGCTGGTACACCCTTCTCAGGTAGTATTCAAGCCTCCCTACCTCCAAACTATAAAGGATCAGTTATAATCTTGGTCTCTTATAATGGAAAGATGCTTGTTGCTGGCTTAGCTCCTGAGCTGGTTGTGATTGTACCACATCAATGCAGTCGGGTCAGCACTTAAATACAGTTCCCCCTGCTTGATCCTGAGTACCGTTCTGGGACAGAAAAAAGAGAAAAAGTGGGAGGGGGAGTATGTTACAAGCTCACCACATACCTTGATCCCAGGAGCCTTTGTGATTGGAACAGACATCAAACCAATGTTTGAACACAGTGAAGAATTAGTTAAAATACTCCAGCACGAGGTTCATTAAAACATACAAACTTTATTCAGATAATAAAGAACACAACAGATACATGATAATTTCAAACTCTTCCTGATTTCTTAATCATAACTAAGAGGTAAGAAGTAAAGTGAGACTGAACGATGGAGAGAGCCTGCAACCAGGGATTCCTTCTCCAGCATTGAAGGAAAGGTGAGGCTCTGCCACCACTACTGAATGAGTCAAAGCAGGAAGGAGTGGTAAGAGAAATTGACTTATCGCACTGGAAACAAGCCGCTGAGTAAAGCCAAGTTAAAGTCAAATGTTTAGTAAATTGTGTAAACTATTTTTTTCTAAATAAATAATTATGACAATATAAAATTGGGCAACCCCTTCAAAGGTAAAGTCCAAGACATGGTCCACATGTATCAATACTAGTGCAGTCCATACTGTGAGCAGTTGGTGCCTGCCGTCCTGCAATGTCACCAGGTATGCAAAACTGGTGCAGTGTCTTCATAACTTGGCGCCCTGCACTGCTCGGGAGGTGTTCACCATTTTTTTTTTTTTTGGTGCGCACTTTGTCTGGCTGCAGAATTGCGCACGCAGATGAATTGTGTTGCACATCGTTATAAATGTGCTGCAAACCCCGACTTATCAACATTACCAGTTTGAGTGCACATTTTTCTGTCTGTCACGTGCAGGCTGCGACACAAAATTGGTGCAGTTCTACTAGTGCAAAGTTAGACAGAAAATTGCGCAAACGTTTTAATAATATGTGGCCCATTGACTACATGCAAAACAGCTTGTACTATTCTAGGTCATTGCTCCAGTAATTAAGACATACAGTACCACACCTACATTAAAAAAAATGCGATAAAAGCAGCATCTGTAATGAAACGTTTGTATTAAAAATGTATTGAGATAAAAGTAAATATTACACATTATGTAATATGTTAAGAGAATTAATAAAATTAAAGTGATTCGATGGCAGCTCCCCCAGGTGCATATGTTCAAAAAAATAAAATTGATATCAATATTTGTTCCAATTAGTGTCCAGCCCAATATATGGGTATATTGCAACAGGCTGCTTAAGCTGAGGTGTACCGTATATACTCGAGTAAGCCGCCCCGAGTATAACTGGACCCCTAATTTTAAACAACAAAATCTGGAAAGCCTATATACCTATTGAGTTAAACCAAGGGTGGGGAATGAATCTGGTCACCAGCCCCCCCCCCCCGCATATATAGCCTGTCAGCCCCTGAGTATATAGCCTGCCCAGTCCCTGCCCCCCATTACTAGTATACTGCAGCCCCTGCAATCCCACGAGGCTATAAGTCTGCAGCCCTGCCACCAGTTAAAGATGCAGCCCCTGCCTCCCTCAGTATAGCCTGCAGGCACCTGCCCCCCCAGTATATGCCAATATATCCCCCCCCTCCAGTTTATAGCTGCAGACCCTGCCCCCCCAGTTATAGCCTGCAGTCCCTGCCTCTCCCAGTAATAGGCTGCAGCTCTGCCCCCCCCCAGTATATGCTTGCAGCCGCCTGCTCCCACTCAGTACTATAGCCTGAGCATGCGCAACCAGTATATATCCTGAGCCATACCCTCCTAGTTTTATACCTGCAGCTACTCCAGTATAAAGCTTGTAGGAATAAAACAAAATGTGTACTCACATTCGATGGCCCCCGGCAGGTCCTTTCCATCATCTATGCCTGCGATGCATGCGCGGGGACAGAGCCGATGCAGGAGCATCGATGATAGAAGAGGACCTGCCGGGGGGGGGGGATGGGGCGGGTTGTCGGATAGATGAGTACACTGTGTTGTTTTTTTCTAAACTCCTAGTATAACCTGAGTTAGGGTTTTAGCACATTTTTATAATTCGGCTTATACTCAAGTATATAGGGTAAATTCAAAAGCAACAGCTTCAAAGACTGATACCAAGTTTTCCACGGGTGGGCAGTGACGTGGGGGGGGAACACAGCGCAGTGTATCTCAGCTAGTTGCACATCTGTTGCATTTTGTCTCAGTTGTGTCTGTTTTTCTTATTTTGTCTCCGTGCTGAACCATTTTGTCTCTGTGTCCGCTAAAAAAAAAAAGCCTCATCTGTGAAAAAAATAGGTCAGTTTTCATCATTTTCCACAGATCAGTGATAAATACAAGCCAAGTGAAAACACCATAGAAATCAATGGATTTGTGAGGCATTTGTGGAAATACTAACCCACAGACGTAAGAACAATGCCAATGTGAAGAGCCCTAATAATATGACAGATTTATCATTCCAGCATTGGGATAACCCGATGCAGCACAAGACGTCTGGTCTAACTCTGCACCATCTTATCTTACAACACTTGATAAATCTTCCCATTGATTTTCTTACTAGCTCCCTTATGTGATAAATAAAGATTATACTCTATTTATCTAACCATCTGTTTTAAATAAAATTAAAGAGATTTCTTGAGCTTTCTCATTGCAACCCCCAAGAGTAAATTCAAACATCTAAACAGGGTGTAAGCATTTAGATTGTTAAAATGCACTTGTTCTTCCCTAATGTGGTTGTTTGATATATATTGAACACATTTACCGTCTGTCCTAATAACACTGACCACTGCCATAACATATGTGCTGCAAATTGTGTTTTCTCATGGGGACATTTTTCTCCTGGTTGCTTAAAAGCTGATTTGGAACAGTTCCGAAAACCTGCACAAACCTTTTTCAAAAACCTCTTGAAGTTTTCCTTATCTAATGCAGAGGCCATCTGTTTAAAGTTTACTCCCAAAATAGTTTTATTTTCTGCCTTGCTCAGCCTTTGCTGCCTCTTTATTCCAGGGAGCTCGTGTTCTGAGAGATGTGCATACTAGAAGAGTGTAAAGATTTGTTACACATCTCTTAATTTAAAAGAAAAAAATAAATGAAAAAACTGGAGCCAACTTTATCTTCAGAGTAGTCCCAGAAAATCTGGGACAATCTGTGAGTTGGTGCCCCCTACTGTGATAGAAGCTGATTCTCAATTCATTTTACTGTCTATTTTGGTTCCTTTATCTAGTTTTGACAGACACTGCCGAATAACAGATACTTAAGAATATAGAAGCACTCTGAAATATTCTTCCACCGTGATACATGTATCCTATGTTATCTGTCTTAGAGGAGATACCATACCTAAGAAGGGGAGGTTTGAGGGTAGAAGTATACGGCCAGTGACAACCCTTCAAAGAAATGCAAAACACCTATTTACATATAACGAGTATAAAATAATAACAACACAGTGGTACAAATTACGAACATTTATTCAATCAATAAAGATAAAATAAAACAGGATAAATACAACACATATATGAGACGGTAACATCAGAAACCGTATTTACACAATGCCCAGGTGTAAACCACGTTGATGTCTAGAGGGAGATGTTAGCTAACGCCAGACAACAAACCAGCTGGGGAAACATAATAAAAAAATACCAACCACGGACAGAGGAATACCAACCCAACACGTGTTTCGACAGACACGGCTTCTGGGGGAGATAGAAGGGGAGATAGCTTAAAGAGAGGAAATACAGGCATAACTACCACCATAGCAGCTACTTCAGGGCCTGGAGTGTCAGGGCCCGAAACCTGACCTTAAGATACACTAAAGAGGAGGGATGTGCAGCATCACATATTGTGCAGCACATCTGAGAAATGCAACGCATTCCTTTATGTTGTTTTGACTTCAAACACTTTAACTTACAAAGTAATTTTGGATTTTTTTCAGCAAATAGTCTACTTCAGGTTAGTGGTAAATTTTGGTTGATAAGTTATGTGTTTATTTATAAAAAATTTTGTCTAAGGTTTTGGAAAATTCACCATTTAAAAAAGATCTCCTTTGCAGACAGATAGTTTTACTATCCAATTATTTACTAAATAAATTCCCTATACAGGCGGTCGCCCTACTTAAGGACACCCGACTTACAGACGACTCATAGTTACAGACTGAGCCCTCTGACGTCTGGTGAAGCTTTCTAATGCTTACTATAGTCCCGATTGCAATGATCAGCGTAAGGGTCTGTAATGAAGCTTTATTGATAATCCTGGTCCAATTACATCAAAAAATTTTGAAACTCCAGTTGTCACTTGGGCAAAAAAAAAAATTGTCTGGAGCTAACATTATTAAATATACTGTTCGACTTACATACAAATTCAACTTAAGAACAAACCTACAGACCCTATCTTGTACGTAACCCGGGGACTGCCTGTATAAATAATTATTCCTTATTTATAAGTGCAACATATATGCAGTGTCTTTGCAACCAATCTGAATATTTATTAAAACTACAAAACCAAAAGGAATATAAGAAATCCGGCTGCTGCGTGATAAGCACAAGTGTTTAAAGATTACTTCAATGCAAATCAATAAAAAATACTTGTACAAATATACCCTTGAATTGTCCTCCTGACTATAAAAGTTGAAAACAGAGTATGTTGCTTTACAGGGATAAGGATGACATCCACTGAATGAGAATATAGGTTGTTCGCCTCTCTAATTTCAGAAAATCCATGAAGTTGGGGGAAAGAGAGTATCAAAAAATAAATTAATTTGATTAGAGATTTATTAAAAGGAATGAACGAATGTGTGAGGTGAAAAAACCTCCACCACAAAAAATATGTTCTAAAAAGTTTCAACAGGTCTGACCCCAGCTCAAGCGCATATCTAGGCTGATCTAGACTGGGACCCCGAACCTCAAGGCAGCGGGGTGGTAAGGCCTAAGAATATTTCCATAAGCTGCATGTAGCAGATGTCGGGCATATGTAGCAAAGCCACCCCTCTCACATTGGTTTTGATAACATGCAGAAAAAATAGAAGATCGACACCAGTATTACCGCGGTGCATACGGCTGACCTGGAGTCAACCTGCGATATACTGGGGCTATCAGCTCGTAATATTGTTGGTAGAGGACTGCTCATAAGCCTGACTGGAGTCTGAGATAATACTCCTAGCTTTTCGGACCGCTCAAGCTGTCAAATTCACCACTATCCTGAGCTAGCACTCCTAAGATGATGGACCCAACGCGTTTCCTGACTATATAACATTCATCAGGGATCAGATGTAATAGTAAAGATGTACATTATTGCATGAGTATACATTCAAATAGCATGTCCCCGCATGATACAGCGCAGCGGCGCGCGAGGGGACGCTAGGTATCTAAAGCCTAAGTCCCGCCCCTTCATGATCAGGGTAGTGGAGACCATCGTGAGGACTGAAACAAGTCAAGCCCTCACAAAAGGAGACACCCCCAGTGACATCGAAGTTCCGGCCATGACGAGAGGAAGGCGAAGGGCCGCCCACAATCACGTGATCGCGCGGGCGGGTCACATGGGTATGAGGGGGGCAAGCCCCCAGACTCGGGTCACATGATCGCAGGGTCCGAGCGAGCCATAAGACCGCCCTGACCGCGCTCTGTGTATGGCAATAGGTTACTGGAGGTGAGTATAGTAACGATACACAAATATAAGCACTCCCCCCTATGATAAAACATGAATAAGGGGGACATATCGCACATAGATATAAAGAAAGGGGATAAAAAAGGGATGCTCGTCACCTAGCAATCCTCGGTCGGACCTGTAAAAGCTTAGAGCCATCAAGGACGGTAGGACAAGATGGGAGTGGAGTAATCGGGATCCTGGACCCCTAGGTACGATTTTGTTTTTCAAATAATTTTCTAGCTTTGAATCCCCACCAGGACCTGATGTATTCTTGTAAGTCCGTGAGGGAGTTAAAGCTGTTTTGAGGGAAAAGAGTGAGTAGATGGCGGGAGTTCACCCTCGGAGAAACACTCTGTGCTTCGCTTGTCCAATTTTCGTACAGGGATCCGCAAATACAAATCCGCCATACCTACACGAGTATAGTGACGATTATATCGTAAAACATTCACTGAATGACGAATAAGGTTGTTCGCCTCTCTAATTTTAGAAAATTCACTGAAGTTGGAGGGAAAGAGAGTATCAAAAATAAAATTTACTTTTATAGATATGTATAAAAGGAATGAACGAAGTGTTGAGGTGAAAAACCTCCACACAAAATATGTGTCTAAAAATTTCAAAGGTCTGACCCCAGCTCAGCGCATATCATAGGATGATCTAGCATGGAGCCAGAACCTCAGGTAGCGGGGGGTATAGGCTACTGAATATTTCCAGTAAGCCCTGCATGTAAGCAGGTCGGGCTATGTAGCAAGCCCACCCTCTCACAGATGGTTTGATAACATGCAGAAAAAATAGAAGATCGACACCAGTATTACCACGTGCATAACGGCCTGCCTGGAGTCCAACCTGCGATATATAGGAGGCTATCAGCTCGTCATATTGTTGGATAGGGACTGTTCATAAACCTGACTGGGTCTGAGATAATGATACTAGCGGTACTTTACTCTTCTTAGTATAACCTGAGTTAGGGGTTGTACGACACATTTTATAATTCGGCTTATGACTCAAGTATATAGGGAGAAATCAAAAAAGCATAACAGCTTCAAAGACTGATACCCAGTTTTCCACGGCGTGGGCAGTGCCGTGGGGGGGGAAACAGCGCAGTGTATCTCAGCTATCAGTGCACATTGTTGCATTGTCTCGTTGTGTCTGTTTTTCCTTATCTGTTGTCTCCGTGCTGGACCATTTTGTCTTGTGTCCGCTTAAAAATAAAAAAGGCCTCATATGTGAAAAAAATAGGTCAGTTTCATCATTTTCCAGATCAGTGGGAAAATACACAGCCAAGAGTGAAACACCATAGAACTCAATGGATTTTGTGAGGCATTTGTGGAAATTCCTAACCACAGACGTAAGAACAATGCAATGTGAAAGAGCCCTATAATATGGACAGATTATCATCCAGCATTGTGATAACCCGATGCAGCACAAGACGTCTGGTCTAACTCTGCACCATCTTATCTTACAACACTTGTGATAAATCTTCCCTGAATTTTCTTACTAGCACCTCCCTTAAGTGATAAATAAAGATTTACTACTCTATTTATCTAACCATCTGTTTTAAATAAAATTAAAGCAGATTTCTTGAGCTTTCTCATTGCAACCCCAAGCGTAAATCAAAATCTAAACAGGGGTGTAGGCCATTTAGATTGTTTAAAATGCACTTGTTCTCCCTAATGTGGTTGTTGTTGATTATTGAACACATTTACCGTCTCTGTCTAATAACACATGACCACTGACCATAACATATTTGTGCTGCAAAATTGTGTTTTCCTCATGGGGACATTTTTTCTCCTGGTGCTTTTATAAAGCTGGATTTGGAACAGTTCCGAAAACTGCCACAAACATTTTTTCAAACAACCTCTTGAGTTTATCCTTATCTAATTGCAGAGGCCATTGTGTAAAGTTACTCCCAAAATACAGTTTTTATTTTCTGCCATGCTCAAGCCTTGCTGCCCTTTGTATTCCAGGGGAGGCTCTGTCGTCTGAGAGATGTGCATACTAGAAGAGTGTAAAGATTGTTACACATCTACTTAATTAAAAGAAAAAAATAAATGAAAAAACTGGAGCCAAAATGTTATCTTCAGACGTAGTCCAGAAAAATCGGACAAAATCTGTGAGTTCTGGTGCCCCCCTCTGGATAGAAGTGCTGATTGACGATCATTCATTTACTGTCATTTGTTCCTTTATTATTTTGACGACACTGCCGAAATAACAGATACTTAAGAATATAGAAAGCACTCTGAAATATTCTTTCACGTGATACATGTATCCTATGTTATTGGCTTAGAGGAGATACCCTACCTAAGAAGGGGAGCGTTGGGGGTACGTAGAAGTATACGGCCAGTGATCAACCCTTCAAAGAAATGCAAAACACTATTTAATATAACGAGTATAAAATAATAACAACACAGTGGTACAAAATTACGAACATTATTCATCAAATAAAGATACAAAATAAAACATGGAATAAATACAACACATATATGGAGCTGGGTATCACATACAACAGAAACCGTATTTACACAACTTGCCCAGGTTGTAAACACGTTGATGTCTAGAGGGAGATGTTAGTAACGCAGGACAACAAACCAGCTGGGGAAACATATAATAAAAAAATACCAACACGGACAGAGGAATAACCAACCCAAAACCGTGTTTCGACAGACACGGTCTTCTGGGGGGAGAGGAGAGAGGGAGAATGTAAAGAGAGGAAAATACAGGCATAACTACCCCATAGCAGCTACTTCAGGGCCTGGAGTGTCTGAAGGGCCCGGAAAACTACCTTAAAGATACCTAAAGAGGAGGGATGTGCAGCATCACATATTGTGCGCACATCTAGCGAAATGCACACGCATCCTTTATGTTGTTTGCCTTCAAACACTTTAATTAACAAAAGTAATTTTGGATTTTTTTCAGCACAAAAGTCTATATAGGTAGTGGTAAATTTTGGGTTGATAAGTTATGTGTTTATTTATAAAAAAATTTTGTCTAAGGGTTTGAGGGAAAATTCACCATTTGAAAAAAGATCTCCTTTGAGGATCGATAGTTTTACTATCCAATTATTTCTAAAACATCCCTATACAGGCGGTCGCCTACTAAGGGCACCCGACTTACAGACGACCGATAGTTACAGACTGAGCCTCTGGACGTCTGGTGAAGCTTTCTAACTGCGTTATATAGTCCCGATTGCAATGATTTTTCAGACGTACAGGGGTCTGTAATGCTTTAATGAAGCTTTATTGTAATCCTTGGTTCCATTACATCAAAAAATTTTGGAAACTGCCAGTTGTACTTGGGCCAAAAAAAAAAAAAAATGTTGGAGCTAGCTGTATTAAATATGATGTTCGACTTACATACAAATTCAATTCTAAGAAAACAACTACAGGCCCATCTTTGTACGATAACCCGGCGGGATCTGCCTGTATAAATAATTATCCTATTATTTATAAGTGCACAACATATATGCAGTGTCATTTGCACACCAATCTGGAAATATTGTATTAAAATACAAAACCAACAACGGAATATAAGAAAATCAGGCGCGCGTGAAAAGCACAAGGATTTAACGGTTACTTCAAGTGCAAACAATAAAAATACTTGTACAATATTCCCTTGAATTGTCCCTCCTGACTATAAAACGTTTGAATAAAAACAGAGTATGTTGTTTAAAGGTACAGGATGACATCCACTGGAATGAGAATATGGTGTCGCCTCTCTTTAATTCAGAAATCTCAATCGAGTTGGGGGGAAAGAGAGTATCAAAAATAAAATTAATTTGATTAGATTTATTAAAAGGATATGACAATGGGTTGAGGTGTTGAAAAAACCGCCCACCACAAAAAATGTGTATAAAAAGTTTCAAACAGGTCTGACACCCAGCTCAAGCGCATTATCTAGGCGATCTGACTGGGACCCGAACCATCAAGGCAGCGGGGTGGTAAGGCCTAATGAATATTTCCATAAAGCATGCATGTAGCAGATGTGCGGGCATATGTAGCAAAGCCACCCCTCTCAGCGGTATGGGTTTTGATACATTGCATGAAAAACATAGAAGATCTAGACACCAGTATTACCGCGGGCATACGGCATTGACCTGGAGTCAACCTGCGAATACTGGAGGCTATCAGCTCAGTAATTTGTGGAGAGGACTGCTCATAAGGCCTGACTGGAGCTGAGATAATACTCCTAGCTTTCGGCCGCTCAAGTGTCCAAAATTCACCACTATCTCTGAGCTAGCACTCCTAAGATGATAGGACCAACGCGTTTCTCGACTATAAACATTCATCAGGGTCAGCCCCATGTAATAGTAAAGATGTACATTATGCTGCGTAGTATACATTCAAATAGCATGTCCCGCATGAACAAGCGGCAGGAGGGCGCGCGAGGGGACGTAGGTATCTAAAGCCTAAGTCCTGCCCCTTCATGCATCAGAGGAGTAGTGGAGACCAATAGTGAGGACTGAAAAAGTCAAGCCTCACAAAAGGAGCACCCCAGTGACATCGAAGTAAGTTCCGGCACTGACGGAGAGCGGAAGGCGAGGGCCGCCCACAATCAGTTGACTCGGCCGCGGGCGGAGTCACATGGGTATGAGGGACGGGGCAAGCCCCCAGACTCGGGTCAATGATCGCAGGGTCGAGGAGCCATAAGACCGCCTGGACCGCGCCTCTGTGTATGGCACAATAGGTTAACTGGGGTGAGTTATAGTACGCTAAACAAATATTAAGCACTCCCCCCTATGATAAAACGATGAATAAGGGGGATATAATATCGACATAGATATAAAGAAAGGGGATATAAAAAAGGGATGCTCGTCACTAGAATCCCGGTCGGACTGTAAAAGCTTGAGCCATCAAGGACGTGTTTTTAGGACAAGATGGATGGTAAGGTAGTATATCGGGATTCTGCGACCCTAGGTACGATTTTTTTTTCAAATAATTATTTAGCTTTGAATCGTCCACCAGGACCTGTGGTATTCTTGTAAGTCCGTGGAGGGCATGTTTAAAAGCTGTTTGAGGGAAGAGAGAGTGAGTAGAGTGGGGGAGTTCACCCTCGGAGGTAAACACTCTGTCTTCGCTGTCCAATTTTACAGTGAAGGGAATCCGCAAATACAAATCGCGGCATACCTACAGAGTTAGTGCGGATATAGCATATAAACTTCACTGAATGACGAATAAGGTTGTTCGCTCTCTAATTTTAGGAAAATTCAGACGAGTTGGGAAGGGAAAGAGAGTATAAAAAATAAAATTTACTTTTATGTATGATAGTATTAAACGGAATGACATGAAGGTGTTGAGGTGAAAAATACCTCAACAAAATATGTCGTCTGAAATAATTCTCAAAGTATGACCCCAGACTCAGCGCATATGCGATACGGATGATTAGCAACTGAGTACCAGAACCTCAAGGTAGCGGGGGGTATAGGCTACTGAATATTCTCCAGTAAGCCCTGCATGTTAAGCGAGGTCGGGCCAATATGTAGCAAGCCCACCCTCTCACAGATGGTTGTGTACACATGCAGAAAAAAATAGAAGATGACACCAGTATTACCACGTTGCATACAGGTGACTGGAGTCCAACCTGCGATATAATGGAGGCTAAGCTCGTCATATGTTGGATAGAGGACTGTTCATAAACCTGACTGGAGTCTGAGATAATTACTCCTAGCTGTTCGGCCGCTCAAGCTGTCAAATTCACACTATCCTAAGCTCGCACTCCTAAGATGATAGGACCCAACGCGTTTCCTGACTATATAACATTCATCAGGGATCAGATGTAATAGTAATAGATGTACACTTATTGCATGATAGTACACATTCACATAGCGTGTCCCCGCATTGATAACAGCGGCAGCCCGCGCGAGGGGATGCTAGGTATTTAAAGCCTAAGTCCCGCCCCTTCATGAATACAGGAGTAGCTGGAGACCAATCGTGAGGACAAGAACAAGTCAAGCCCTCACAAAAGGAGACACCCCCAGTGACATCGAAGTTCCGGCCACTGACGGAGCCGGAGGCGAAGGGCCGCCCACAATCACGTGATCGCGGCATGGGTCACGTGAGTATGAGGGCGGGGCACGCCCCCAGACTCCGGGTCACATGATCACACGGTCCGAGTGAGCCATAATACCGCCCTGACCGCGCCTCTGTGTATGGCAATAGGTTAACTGGAGGTGAGTATAGTAACGATACACAAATATAAAGCCACTCCCCCCTATGATAAAACATGAATAAGGGGGGCATATCGACATAGATATAAAGAAAGGGGATAAAAAAGGGATGCTCGTCACCTAGCATCCTCGGTCGGACCTGTAAAAAGCTTAGAGCCATCAAGGACGGTAGGACAAGTAAGAAAACAAGGAGGTAAATGGGAGAAAAAAAAATGAGAATAGGAAAAATAAATAGGACTAAAAAATACAGCAATCAAAGATAGTCCTTAAGTGTTGCCAGAACAATGGCAACATTCAAAAGGGTACCATAATAGGGTAGGAAGACATAAGTGGTGGGACAAGATTAGGAGCATATACATAAGAGTACTGCTGTCAAAAATGCTAGCCCAGGGTGATTGGGGCATATAATGGCAGACTCTTCTGTCAGTGGAGGTTACAGAAAACTGGTAAATGATAGCTTCTCATTGAGGCCATTGGGTTCCACCGTATTCAAGGTGTAGATTAGAGATGAGCGAACATACTCGTCCGAGCTTGATGCTCGATCGAGAAACTGGCCTGTTTTTTGACAGGGCCCACTGGGCTATAGGTATGAGAACTTTATGCATTTAATTTTTCTGGAGGGCCACCGACACGGGTCCTCTGTTTAAAACACATTTTGGGGAGTGCCACATTTACAGGCACTCAATCTATTCAATTTTTCTGAGGGCCACCTTTCGGCCTCGTTTTAAACAATTTTTGGGACTGCCACAATACAGGCACTCAATCTATTTCCTTTTTCTGGAGGCCACCTACCGCTCCTCTCTGGTTAAAAACTTTTTGGATGCCACATACAGGCACTCAATCTATTCCATTTTTCTGGAGGGCACCACCTACCAGTCCTTGGTTTAAAAAACTTTTTTGGACTGCACATACAGGCACTCAATCTATTCCATTTTCTGGAGGGCCACCTACCCCTGCTCTTGGTTTGAAAATTTTTTGGACTGCCACATACAGGCACTCAATCTATTCCATTTTTCGGAGGGCCACTACCGCTCCTCTGGTTTGAAAAATTTTGGACTGTCACATACAGGAACTCAATCTATCCATTTTTCTGGAGGGCCACCTACCTGCTCCTCTGGTTGAAAAATTTTTGGAGCGCCACATACAGAGCACTATCCAAATGAATGTTCCCATAGCAGCCTCCACACGTTGTCTCCATTGCTACCTCCAAAAGTCGTCATATAGCTGCCTCCAACTCTCGTCCCTTTATCAAACGAGGTTTGTCAGGCCGAAATTGGGGTTTTGTTTCATGGATTCCACATCAAAGAGTGTTAACTTGTCGCCACCCGCTGTGTGTTATCCACAAAATACAATGGCAAACTTTTACCATTTACGGATATTATTTCAGCGCTTTCTTGCGCATCTGTTTACATTCCCCTCACCGCCAATATCTAACTTATAGAACGCTACTACACTTGATCTTATACAAAAGGTTCTTAGAAGTGCTGTTTGGGGAGTAGCCTAGAGACAGGGGCTTGGATTGGCGAAAGCTCGCCTGGCAGCGGAGCGCCAGCTCCATGCGCATCATGCGCTTTTTGCGCATCTGTTTACATTCCCCTCACCCGCCATATCCAAACTTATAAGAACGCTACTACACTTAACTTGGTGCAGGCTGGGACAGAGTGACCCTGGGGCTGGTTCATATACTGCCGACGCAGAGGATTGCGGGGCCTACCTCGGTCCAGGCCAAAGGCCTACTATACTCCAAATCCTCCCACCCTCCTCCACCTCCTCCTCCTCCGAATTACCATCCGTGGGCATGGTCGCCATCAGTCGGTAGCTCTAGGCACAGGCAGCAGGTGCCGTGCTAAGCGAAAGCAGGCGTGCCAAACTGCTGAGCCTAGGTGATAAAAGGCACACCGCCCAAGAGCTATTGCAGGCATTCACATCAAATTGTTAACTTTGTCGCCACCTGCTGTGTAAGCCCACAAAATATACATGGAAAATTTTTTCATTACGGATATTATTTCAGCGCTTCTTGCGCAGAGTGTTTACATTCCCTCACCCGCCATATCCCAAACTTATAAGAACGACTACTACACTTGATCTTATCCGAAAGGTTCTTAGAAGTGCTGTTTGGGGCGTATCGCCTAGAGACAGGGGCTGGAATTGCGCGAAAGCTCGTCTGGCAGGGAGCGCGGCCAGCTCCAGCCAGAACCAACTAACATAGTTTTAACTGCAGCACCTTAATCTACTACAGTTTCACTGCCTCCATACATCGTCCCCTTATCAAAGAGTGTGTCAGGCAGAATTTGGATTGTTTCATGGCGTTCCATGTAACTTTGTCGCCACCCGCTGTGTGTAATCTTATTATTTGAAGCGCTTCTTGCTACCTCCTTTGGTTCCTCTCTGCTACCCATTGGTTGAAGCTGAGTCCATTTAGGGATGTCGCCGCCACTCTGTAGCCTTCCGCTGCTGCCGCTGCCTCTCTTGCCGTCCCCTATAGTGTCAGGGTCAATTATTGGATGTTTTAGATGCTATCTAGCTTCATATCGTCACTCTGTCATGGCCATGCTGTGCCCATAATTTTGGCATAATGGTGCATTTAAGCAGCCTCAGAGGCATCCATGCATGCTTGCCCTGCTGTTCCTGTCCATTTCCGTGGTGTTTCCATCCTTTTCTGAGGTTCCCAGGTGTTTGGCCAAGCTTCCTGTGCAGAGCCGTGGTCCCTTGAAAAATGCTCGAGTCTCCCATGACTCAATGGGGCTCGGTACTCGAAACGACACTCGAGTATCGGAAAGAACGTTCGTCTTCGTCTTCGAATAACGAGTACCCGAGCATTTTTGTGTTCTCCTCATCCTAACTAGTTTTTTTTGAAAATTAATAAAAAAGATTTAAAAAAAAAAAAAATGTTAGGTATGTAAATCTTCTCAGATATCTGGATTATAAATCCCAAACGCCCATCGTACTAATACTCTCCAACGTACTACTGCCCTCCATCGGCGACTAACTACTCTCCCTCCGTCAACTACTACTACGCCCGCATCCGTACTACTGCTCTCCATCCGTACTACGCCCTCCATCCGTACTACTGCCCCCATCCGTACGACTATTCTCCAATCCGTCCTACTACTCTCCAAATCCCGTACTCCTGCCCTCCATCCGTACTACTACTCTCCTCCGTACTACTGCCTCCATCCCGACTACTGCTCTCCATCCCGTACTACTACTCTCCATCCGTACTACTACTCTCCATCCGTACTACTGCTCTCCATCCGTACTACTTAAACTGCTCTCATCCGTACTACATTTCTCCATCCGTATTACACTCTCCATCCCGTAGTAACTACTCTCCTCCTACAAACATTCCCATCCGTACTACTACTCTCCATCCGTACTACTACTCCTCCATCGACACTGCTCCCTCCGTACTAACTACTGCTCTCCATCCGTACTACACTCTCCATCCGTACTACACTACTCCCCCCTCCATCCGACTACTACTCTTCCATCCGTATTACTACCTCCATCCTACTACTTATTCTCCATCCGTACTAACTCTCTCCATCCGGCTAACTTCTCTCCACCGTACTACTACTACTACTCTCCATCCGTACTACTACTCTCCATCCGTACTACTGCTCTCCTCCGTACTAACTACTCTCTCCCTCCCGACTACTACTCTCCATACCTTTTACTACTCTCCATCCGTACTACTATTCTCCCTCCGTACTACTACTCTCCATCCGTACGACTGCTCTCCATCCGTACTACTGCGCTCCATCATATTTACTACTCTCCATCTTGTCCTACTACCTCCATGCTGTACTTACTACTCCTCCATCCGTACTACTGCTCTCCATCCGTACTAACTGTACTGCTCTCCAGCCGTACTACTACTCTCAATCCGTACTCTACTCCTCCCATCCCTACTACGACTCTCCATCCGTACTACTGCTCTCCATCGTAGCTAACTCTCTCCATCCGTACTAACACTCTCCATCCGTACTACTGCTCTCCCTCCGTACTACTGCTCTCGTCCTCCGACTAACTACTCTCCATCAGTACTACTGCTCTCCTCCATCGTACTACTGCTCTTGCTCCATCCGTGACTACTTACTTCCACATACTACTTGCTCTCCATCAGTACAACTACTCTCCCCTCCGTACTACTGCTCTCCATCCGTACTACTGCTCTCCATCCGTACTACTACTCTCCATCTGTCTAACTGCTCTCCATCCTACTACTTCGCTCCATCCGTACTACTACTCTCCATCCGTACTACTATCTCTCCAATCCGTACGACTTGCTCCGCCTCCCTTACGTACTACTACTGCTCTTCGCTCCTTCCATCCGACTACTGCTTCTCCATCGTACTACCTGCTCTCCATCCTACTAACTACCTCCACCGTACTACTGCCTCTCCATCCGTACTACTGCTCTCTCATCCGTACTACTACTGCTCCCATCCGTACGCCTACGCTCCATCCGTACTACTCTGCTCTCCATCGGTACTACTACTCTCCCCTTACTACTGCTACTGCTCTCCCCTTCCTACACACCTCCATCGTACACTACTGCTCTCCCATCCTTTCTACTACACTCCATCCGTACTTACTGCCTCTCCATCTTACTAACTTACCTCCATCGCCGTACTACTGCTCTCCATCCGTACGACTACTCTCCATCCGTACTACTACTACTCTCCATCCGTCCTACTCTTGCTTTCCTTTTTTCCCACCATCCTCCATTCTTACTTAACAACCAATGTTATGACCGTCTCACTCTCATCCTTATGAACGCGGATGGTTCTGTTTTGTGGCGGATAATCAATGGTGACATCTACTAAGTGACTTATTATCTCATTATCTTTGTTTAATGGATATATATTTATGTATTTGTGTTACCAGTTGTATAAGGATCGCACCGTGATAGATCTGTGTGTGCTCATGCAATATTCTGCCAAATAATAATTTGGTGTCCCCTTGGGATATAATCATTCCCTCTTCTTGCATAAATTTTGGTAATCATCCACTGTGGGGTCTGTATAAATATGAAGTAGATTTTCTTTTCTTATATAAGTATCTGGGATTTGTACAATATTTTAGAAGAACTTTGAGTTTTCATGCAATGTTTGCATTTTATTGCTCTTTGCTGCAAAGTTGCATGAAGGTGTTGGGGTTTATGAATAGAAAAAGCTATTTTCTTGTTTACAATTTTGGATTTTCTGGAGAAATTAGGATTTTGACGAATAGAGCTTTTATTTGGTGTGTTATATATTAAAACCATATTTGGTGGAAAAGCGACCAAATATGTCACAGTTTTTGTTTTCAGGCATTTTTGGGATGTAAATTCTTGATGTTTGTGGATTGTGGTTTATAAAAATCTGCTCCACTTTGTGTTATTATTTTTAAATCCCTATTTGTGCGTAAATCCTCCCGCTTCCAGTCCATGTGATTTTAAAGTTAAACGAACGTTATCAAGGCTTTCAATGCCTTTTGGTTAATAAAAGTTGCATGAGGGCGCCCCAGGCTGTCACAGGTCATATTGAAGGCAAATGTATCGCCTGGTGTCTGCTTCACAAAAAACATCTAGTTTTTAGGGCGCCTTTACATTTTAATCTGTTTATTGCTACAAAATTTTGCCTGGTTGTGACTTAATTGGCTATCCCCTAATCAGGACTCGACTGTTTATACATATCCGATATCTGGAGGGGGATTTTACAAACCTGCCGATCACATATTTGGGCAAATTTTTCCCTTGTGTTGTCTTGGTAATTTTGAATGCCTGTATGTAGGCTCACTGAGGGAATGGAGGGATGAAGCCACGCATGAAGCTCCTCCCCTGCCCCCCCCCCCCCCCACCTCCAGTCCTTCCCGGTTATTTCTTCCTTCCCTTTCTCCTTCCCCATCTCCTTCATATTCCTCTGCTCAGCTCAAACGCTTCCCGTATCGCTGTCTCTGGAAGTTCTCGTGTGTCATTTCCTCCTCCTCTCGCTCGATATGTCTCTGTTTCTCTCTCCGCGCTTCTTGCTGCTCCTCTTCGGCCTCAGCTGAGGCTCGCGCATCTCATACATCTGGCATATTATTCTCTTCCTCTCTTTCTAGATTTCTTTCTGGCTCATCAGTTCCCTGTGTGGAAATATAGTTTCAGTACCAAGAACTCTTCCGCTCCATCATCTCCTCATCCGGTTCCGGCAGTGGTCCTGGCCCGGAACTCAACGTCGCTGATGACTTCCAACAGAAACTTGATGATATCTCCCCCTTGGTTTTCAGATTCTTCTGTGGATTTTGGTCCGTGTAATTATTTCTAGGGGAAAATACCGTCTCTCCCAATGTCCAGAACAGATTTTCCTTTCCACGTCCTTATAATTCTGCTGCTATTCTTGTGAGTGGGACGCCGATGGGATGATTTCTGAAATGGAGCAAAAGAATGGTCACGTTCTTATAGTTGGGTCCATAGATCACATTAATGGACATTTTGGGGGTCATTGCAGGGGCACGATGCGTGTTTTCCCGACGTGTTACCCCGAATATTTCCGAGTTGCCGCAGATTTTTTCCCCTGAATTGCCCTGGGGATTTTTGGCGCACAGCTATCGGATTGTGACCGCATCAGGCTGGCATGCACGCGTCTGAAATCGGGGCTTGGGTGGCCGAACGAAACCCCCGGATTCAGGGAAAAACCGCCGCATTTATCAAAAAAATGGTTCGCGGAGCTTGCACTTTACCTTCCCTAGGTATAATGCCCCGGTGAATCCAGCGCGTTCCGATGCTTTTCATCATTTATCACAAGCGCCGCATCGCCACTGGTTGACATCGGGGAACTGGACCTTAATGAATCCCGGCCAGACCCGAACCACCGCAGAGAGTGCCGCTTGATCGCGAATGGACCTCGGGTAAGTAAACTCTGCCCCCATTATGCTGTAGGAGGGCTTAATCCATGGATGGGAGTTTCACGCCTTGAGGCAAGAACATGGGCACTCGTTCTACATGCATGAGCCTAGATCGTGGAGTGATGGTAAAAGGACTCTCCGTCCTGTACTGCCCCATCCCTGCCCTGTGCCGTCTGGATCTTATTGGCAGGTCCTGCGCTACCATTTCCTTGGGTCCTCAGTCCCCAAAACATAATTATCTTCCGCAGTAGATGAACCGAAACCCCGGATGGAAGAGATTCTGATCTCCATATTAAGGGTCGGGAAGGAATTTGTCTCTCTGTTGGGCCATCGCATCAGCCTGCAGATTTTTTTTTGGCCTTCCTCTAGATCAACCGCAACAAATAAAATATTATATATTGGATGAGGTTTGATGTCTTTTTTCAACCCGTATTTGCTACAACAACACTATAATAGACTTGACTCCATGATTTGATGAGTAAATGGAGGACCGGGGGCACTTACTTATTAGTTTGACGCATTTTTAAGCATTTTTCGAGTTCTCCTTTAGTTCTGGAGTTTGTAAATTTCATTGCGCTGAATTGAAAACATTCTAGTTTTCAGGTTGTGGCGGCAGAAGTCATGACTACTAAATGTTTGTATGTGCACACTGGAGATCACACACGCTGTGCCGAACGTGTCGTCCGATGGGTTGACATGACGGGGACGATGTGCCAGGTGTCCGTCCTTACTTTAGATGAATATCGGGATAATGAACCCGATCCTTTTCACGTGAGTTTCTGCCTCCACAATCCTGTCCGGCAGAACGGAGTCCTTTTAATCCATTTCACCCTCCGTCCATGGGCCAAACAGTTGGCTAAGAAGGGAAACTGGAATAAAACAATCGAAATGAGATAATAATTTTAGGTCTCCCTTTTCTCCCATAAATGCAACAAAAAAAACATTGGGGCAGATTTACCTACCCGGTCCATTCGCGTACTGCCTCGTTGGCCGATGCTGATTCGGGTTTCTGCCGGGATTCACTAAGATTGTGCGCCTGAATATCCCGCAGGTTGTCGCTGCTGCTGTCGCCGAGGTCCGCCCCACAATTTCTGTCTCGTGAAGCAGGGAGAAAGCGACACAATCGGCGATCACGTGCGTCAAAATCCGGGGTGATTCGGCTGGCAAAGCTTAAGAATTGGAAATATTCGGGAAACCCCAACGAAGTGCGGCGTTCGGACCCGTAGTAATGACCCCATGATCCCCCATTATGTTGTATTGTAATCCCCGAACAAAAGACCGTGGGGGTCATTTACTAATGCCCGAGTTGCGTTTTCCTGACATGTTACCCCCCCGCCCCCCCCGAATTTTTCTGATTTTTCATCGAAATTTTCCGTGAATTCCCGGGATTGTGGCGCACGCAATCCGAATTGTGTCACATCGGCGTCGGCATGGGGGCAAACGCACGAAATCGGGGGCATTGCCCGTACAAAAAAACCTGAAACTGATTCGGAAAAAAACCGCCGCATTTAAAAAAAAAGGGTCGCTTGACTCTCGCGCTTACCTGCACCCAGCAGAGGAACGGTGAACTCCAGTGCATTCAGCGCAGCAGCGAACCTGGATGGATGTCGGAGGAACTGCCTTAGTGAATCCCGGCAGAACCCGAATCCTCCTGCAGATAACGCGCCGCTGGATCGCGAATGGACCGGGTAGTAAATCTCTGCCCCAATGACCCACATTTTTTAACTAAGGGCCCGGCGGCCAGTTCCTGTTCGGACTTTTGCAAGTTCCTGTGTAAACTCCAACTCCTTGTACATTTAGAGTGTCTGTACCACATATCTTGTCACAAACGCGACTGTTGTGTGTTGCAGCTGCACTATCGTCATGCAACACAAATCTCTGCACTGAGGGGCGTCTGGTGCAGCAGATTTATCATGGAAAATCTGACATAATTGTGGTTGCACGCCCCATGTTAAAGGTGCACTAATTCTGGTGGCATGTGAGTGCTTATCTTTGCGACGCAATCATTTTTTAAAATTGCAACTGTTTGTCCACATCCGTAGGGTGGTCCAACGACACACCCCCCCCCCAATTCTGTTGCGTGCAAGCGGCGCCAGCGCAAAAAAACAATATGCGTGTGCCAAAATCCCCTCCCGTGGAGTCCGGGCAAAACGAAATATTCAGGAAACTCGGTGAAAGTGCGGCGTTGACCCTTAGTAATGAGCCCCATAGGTTGCTACTTGTAGATTCATTGATGGATGGGGAAAATGGTGACCATGATGTGGATCCCCTCTGATAAAAATCCTATCATTCCTCAATGGTTCCCAAAAAACGTAACAGAACTCAGCCAAACCCGCCCCCCCCTCCCGAGATCGTTGGCCTCCATTGTTAACTATTTAAAAATATCATTGGCAAGCCTCTATGGATGCACTATTGTGCCATCTTGTGGACATCATCGCTCCCGGTGCCGATTCTTTCCAAAATGTTGGCGCCATGCTAGAGCAGGCACATCGTCTTTGGCATGTAAATGCGACTTCCCAGCGCTGAGTCGTGGGTTATTAAGTTTAAACGTTGAGAGTTTGAGCCGTACCACACCAAGACTTCTAAGGAAATTCAGTGTCAAGTCTCGGAGTTTTTAGGTCCACTCAGTATTAGTGGTGAACTAAGGAAAGAACCCAATCCTTCTCTCCCATAATCCCTCCTGCAAGGTCATAGTTGAGAACGGAGGAAGGAAACCATTGGCCATGACCTCCGCATCGGGTACAGCTGGACGTGTGTGACTCCTCTTTTGTTATAGATGTTCCCTCTTAATAAGCGCGTCTCTATGCCCCAGGTAAGGATCTGCCCCTGTTGTGACCCCTCCTTTGCCCTCTTATAAGCTGCACCAGGTTTTGTGGATCTAAAGAAGTGACCCACTGATAAAGATGTGAGGGGATTGGAGGAATGGTATATTAGAAGTTTTTATAATAAGGATCATTGACTGATGGAATTGTTATTGTCATGTTATAAAGTATTTCAGAAAGTTGTGCCCATTTCTTACCCAGCTGAGCGAAGATCTCCTCTCTCCCGTCCTCATTGGCAGTCATGGTGGGGCAAGCCCCTGTTGTCCCCCAGGACTTGTCTTGGTCCGGGGTATGTCGATCCTTCTTCTGTTGCTGGCCTTGACGTTACTCCTGAATTTGCATAGTTTTTGTAGTCGCTCTTGAACCAGGCACATAGACGCTGTTTATATGAAGGACGACTTCCCATGGCCACAAACCGAAGATCTGCAGGAGATTCCTCTGAAATCCCCTGGTTGCCCCCTTTTACATTTGTTCAAAGGCTGAGTCTCGGATCTTCTCCCACTGTTCCGCGTCCATGGCTGGTGAGATGTGAGGAGCCTAATGCTCTATCTCAGGATATCACAAGACCTGAGACAGTCCATCCTTTACAGCCTCCCCTTTTCAAACTACACATAACGCCTGTCCTTCTCTGCTCTTGGATTGGTGGATCGGTAACTCCGGGGGTCAATGTCCTAATACCTAAGTAGATCATTTCCAGGAAGAGTCCCTGCCTCCCCATATAAGATGAGGGGAGGTGATATAATCAACCGGGGGTCTCAGGAGGACTAGGGCCTCACATTACTAATAGAAATATTACATCTTCACCCCCGCCCACTGGGCTGATTACATATTACAGACCAAAACTGTTATCCAGACTCCAGAAATTTCTAGACCCTAGGGGGAGGCAATGAAAATAGTAAACATAATTCTGTGCCCCCCCTAATACATTTTATTACTGTGCCTCCCTAACTGTATGTAAATGTGCCCCATATACATGGTTATATACTACTCTGGTATACTTTGCCTCCTATACCTGTTCCCCCTATACTTTACATACGTTACCCCTGAATCCATTTATATTCTGACCCCCTATACATTGATATACCCATGCCCCCGTACATGTGTATACATGCCCCCTGTACTGTGTAACCATCCCCCTTTGACGAAGTGTGACGTTTTTCGGACCCCTGAGGTGCTGCGTAAGGTCATTATAGACCATACCAACCTGGTAGGCATGTTATTTAACAAGAACAGACGGGCAATTCGTGGATCGAACACAGTTTAAATTTTTCCAGTTAATTGCCCTAAGGGCGCACTAGACAATACAGTCCCCACATAGATATATTAACAGCAGAGGACAAATATAAGTGTTGGACTAACAAATTGGACCCTCCCCTGTATCAGTCATGGACCTGGCGGAGTTTAATCTTTCTCGGTGGGAAGGTAATAGGGTCGGGTTCTGGTCTTAATTGGATCCGGTGCATCCCCCGGATCCATTGATACCAAACATGACCATTTACTATGTTCCCATCCATAATAGGTCCTCTGTGTGAAATGCTAGAACCTACATATACACAGGGATGCGTTAACCCTGGCATAACAAGGCCAAAATGTATCTGGCCTTGGGCTGAGGTGGACCAATGAACGTCATGAAACGGGATAGTAAGATTTCCTTTGTGTTTTTTTATTAAAATTGAGGAAAGCTCCTAAAAGCTCCTCGAGTCTCTGCAGCTGCGAAGGTTAATACTCCCCCTACAGACCCGGAGACCCTCTGCAGCCTCAGTCGTAGGACATTTCCTGAGGTGTCACTAATTATACCCGAAACAGCGAGGGGGAAGAGATAGATTACAACAACCAAATCTCTGCCTTGTACATCAACAACCCCTATAATATGGGGTATATACGTTCCCCCATATCATTTATATACCGTGTCACATACACATTCTTACCAGTGGCCCCATATACAATGTAATATGCAGTGTCCCCATACATTCATATACTGTTGCCCCATTACATGTATATACTGTCCCCTACACCTTTTATACTGAACCCCCATTCACATGTATAATGGGTGTCCCTTCTACATTATATACTGGGGCAGATTACTTTACCCGGTCCTGTCCCGTGATCCCGAAGCTCGTTGTCGGATGAGGATTCGGGTCCTGCTGGAATTCACTAAATCGTGCGTCCCGAGTTTCCTGCATGTGTTGCTCTGCGCCCAGGTTGGCCAGAGTTCACCTGCTTCTTTTCTTCCGTGCATGTGAGTGCTGATCTTTGCGACACACAAATTCTAAATGTTAAATTCTGGGATTCTGCGGTTTGTCCGAATCCGTAGGGTTGTCCGACGTGCCCCCGCCCTGCAATTTCTCTGTCACAAATGCAAGCCGGTGGCTGATGCGGCAAAATCTGTCGCATGCACAAAAAACCCGGTGCAATTCGGGGCAGGCCCCAATACAACCAACAGTCCAGCCATACATACAGCATACACCCCCCACTAGATCCAGCAGTCCCCCCTACCTCCAGCATCCCCAATACAACAACATGCCCTACTACATCCAGCAAGGCACCCACTACATCCAAGGCCCCAGGCCCCAATACAACCAACAACCCACACATCCATCAGGCACCCACTACATCCAGCAGGTCCTTGCTCCATACATCCAGCAGGCTCCATTAGAACCAGCAGGCCCCAAAAAATCCATCAGCCACCACTACATCCAGCAGGCACCCACTACATCAGCAGACACAATACAGCCAGCATCACCCACAACAACCAACACACCTACAACTGTTAGCATGCCCCACTAAACCAGCAGGCTGCACAAAGCACCTACGCATCCTCCGCTGCAACCATTGGAATTCCTTCCCAAGAGTATGGAGATGCATCATATTCTCCGTTGCTGGCCGAGGTCCTCCAATGGGGGCAAGATTTTTCTCTGCCTTGTGCCGGCTCTTCCCCTCCCGGGAGGGTCCTAGTCCCTGCTTCCATGTATCCTATGATGTGTTCCTCCTCATCTTCCCCACGTTGAGGGGCTTCTTCTTACACTCTTCAGAAAACTTTATGGGGCAGATTTATTTGAGTGCACGATAGACTTATACGCTTGCGCCAGTATTATCGAGGCGTCTGCTTTCGGATGCGGAATCTGCCGTGCTGCTGTGTAGCTCCTAATTGTCGATTTCAACATAAGTCCCCACAGTGTTTGTTTGCAATTTGTCTCCCATTTAAACCCACGCCCCCTTTCACATAAACCACACCCTTTGGAAGCACCAATGAACGTGTCTAAAAACTGTCTGAAAAACTTTGATAATGTGCAAGATAAGACAGAAGATTGATATGTCTGCCTCATGTGCTCTTACGAATAACAGGTGACCCCCGTTGATAGGTGAGCCCCTGTGCTAGATGACCCCTAGTATAGGTGGCCCCGGTGATAGGTGACCCCCGGTGGATACTGACCCCCGCGATATGACCCCCGTGATAGGTGAAGACCCCCAGTGCTAACTGGTCCCCAGCGTTTAAGTGGTCCCGGTGATAGGTTACACCACGTGATCGGTTACCCCCAGTGAAATGAGACCCTGTGATAGGTGATCCCCAGCCATAGGGACCCCCAGTCATAGGTTGATCCCCAGTGATCGATGACCCCCAATATAGTTTGACCCCCAGCAATAGGTGGCCCCCGGTGATAGGTTTCCACCCTTTTATGTGACCGCGAGTGATAGGTGCTCCCAGTGATAGGTGACTCCCAGTGATATGTGACCCCCATGAATAGGTGGACCCCCAGTCATAGGTTGACCCCCAGTGATAGTGGCCCCCGGTGAATATCAACGTTTACACCCGTGATAGGTGAAAATGCCAGTTAAGATGAGACCCGGCGTAGTTTGACCCAGTCAAGGTTTTGACCCCCCAGTGATATGTGACCCCCTGTGTAGTGACCCCCCCATATTATCCTGACTATAAACCTCGTTACCTCTTTTTCACCCCCCCCATCTGTTTATCTGGAGGTTTATAATAAAATATCTTTTTTTTTTCCTTTGGAATACATATAAACCCAAGTACAATGTGGATTGTTCGACAGAAAACTGAAGGAATAAGGAAGGGGTTAAACAATAAAAAAAAAAAAATTAGTTAAATATCTCTGCAACGTTGTGGCCATTAAATATGCAAATCACAGTAACTCTTGTTATAAGATCAAAGTTATGGAGCAGAGGCCTGAGTCTATTGTGCATCACATACAGCATCCGCTGCAGTCTCTCTGCAAATCTTTTAGCCCACGTCTGGGCCCAATGACTGGTGACCTCTATACGCACATGACCCCATATACTATGAAATCCTTCACCTCCTGACCCCTGCTATTTTCTTCAGTGTTCCTTTTCCCCTGCACAGACCCCAGGGACTACATTATTATCTTCCCGTACAATGTCTCTCCGGCTGATGTGGTGTAACTTGTGTTTAACCCTTACTGAGACTGAAAATTTGTCCCACTACTCTCAGGGAACTTGTAACCTGCAATCCAAAACATATGCTTATTCTGGACCAGTAATGACTGGTTTCTGGGTACTGGTTCAGTAAGAACTGGTTCTGGTACTGGTTCAGTAATGATTGGTTCTGGTACTGGTTCAGTAAATGACTGGTTCTGGTACTGGTTCGTAAATGACTGGTTCTGGTACTGGTTCGTCATGACTGGTTTCTGGTACGGTTCTATGACTGGTTCTGGTACTGTTTTTCAGAAGATTGGTTCTGGTCTGGTTCAGTAATGACTGTTCTGGTACTGGTTCATTAATGACTGTTCTGGTACTGGTTTCAGTAATGAACTGGTTCTGGTACTGGTTTCGTAATACTGTTCTGTCTGGTACTCTGGTTCAGTAAGACTTGTTCGGTACTGGTTCAGGTACTACTGGTCTGGTACTGGTTCAGTATGACTGTTTCTGGTCCTGGTTCAGTATGACTGGTCTGGTACTGGTTCATTAATGACTGGTTCTGTACTGGTTCAGTAATGACTGGTTCTGGTCCACCAGACTGTAAACTAGTGAAATGTCACACTTCCAGTCGGTGCGCTTTCCCCCTGTGATTGGGGTGTTGATATCAATGGGTTTTCCATGAGATGCTGCAGTCACTGAGGGGCAATTCTTAATTTTTGGCCTAGAGCCGCACTTTAATTTTTCATTGTATGTTTGGCCAAGGGATTTCAGAATTGCCGCCACGGACTAAAGGTCACAACTCCCTGCCTGCTTTTGGCTGTTCTTTTTTGCGCCACAATTTGAGCCAAAAAACATGTCCTGTAAAATAGAAGCCGCCTAAAACTCACAATCGGTCTCCAAATTCTGCGCCCAAAAATAGACAAGTTGAGATTCTCGGGAAAAACACCACGGTGGGTGGCCCCGACGCCTCATAAATCAAGGTTCAGTGCGGGAAAAAACAAATGACCCCCTCAGACTCCAGAGGGTGAGTCCAGACTGGTCTCATTTTCCAAATTTTATTCTACACGAACCTACACCAGTCTACCGACCTCCTCGGTAGGTATAAAGTATTTCCATTGATCCATATTGGTGTATTTGATGGCACATTATAGCCTTTATCACCTCAACAACCGCTGCTTCCACCTCTATAAGAGGAATCTCACTCCATGATGGGAGATTAATCGGGAAGTGTCTGAATCGGCAACAACTGTGGTAGTCTCCCACGGCATCCCAGTCACAGCTCGCTTGCATCTTACCACAGCAAAAGCTTATAAAATGACAGCTGATCTCTGTATGAAGCACGTTTTACCCTCTAACTTCTGATAAATCTCCCTCATATCTTTATCCTCTGCCTGAATTTACACACAAGATAGCTAAATATTCTCCAGGGTCTTTAGAGACCCCTAGGGGCCATCAATGAGCATTCGCGTTACTGTAAGCTGTTGCTTACGGCCGAGAATTTCGCGAAAAAGCTCCGCTCGAGGAAAATGGCAGCTCCCGCCGTTTGCGTTTTTGGCGCCAGAAACAGAGCCAATCACAAGCCAGAGTACGTTGCACTCCACCCAGCATGACATGGTACCCTTACACGGAGTGTGCAGTGGTTGGCTGGCCAGATCAGGTGACCCTGGGATAGACTAGACCGCTGCCCGCTGCTCGGCTCATCTTTCTGCTGGATGAATCCGCTAGGGAGAGAGCTGCTGCTGCTCAGGGAAAGCGTTAGGGTGTTCTATTAGCTTACTGTTAGGCAGGGAGTGATTCTCAAAAGAACCCAACAGCCCTTCTAGGGCTACAATAACGTTATAATTTTTTTTTTTTTTTATTTGCAGCTAGTACCATATTGTGGAATTAGCAGGGGGACTTGCTACCGTTGTGTTAGCTCTTAGTGACACACATATCCACCTCAAACACCAAAGTGGGAAAATTATTAGGGTTTGAGTAGAATAGGCACAGTCTGCCATTTGTTTTATTTTCGTTTATTTTTTTCATAACTCAGCGTCATCTCATCTGCATAGTAGTGTGCTGTAATACTTGGCTAGAAAATAGCCATAGGAGAATACAAACGTCTAATTACGCCTCAGTAGCGTTATATATATTTGATTTGGTTGATCGTGGTGGCTGTACTTGCTGCATGCATCTACTATCAAATTTGAGCAATTTGGAGTCAGACTTGCGGACCACTGGTTGTTTTAGTGACGCACATATCCATCGCAAAGACCGAGTGGGAAAATTTATTGGGGCCCGGGGTTGTATTCAATTAGACAGTCTGCCGTGTTTCTTTATTTTAGTTTTATTTTTTCATAACTCAGCGTCATCTCATCTGGCATGTAGGTGCTGTAATACTTGGTAGCAAAATAGCCATAGGAGAATACAACGCTTAATTACGCCTGCAGTAGCGTTATATATATTTGATTTCTGGTTGATCTTTGCTGGTGGCTGACTTGGCTGCAGTGCATCTACTATCAAATTGGGAGCATATTGGAGTCAGACTTGCGCCACTGTGTTTTTAGTGACGCACATATACATCGCAAAGACCGAAGTGGGAAAATTTATAGGCCCGGGTTGTATTTCAATTAGGCACAGTCTGCCAGTTTCTTTTATTTACGTTTATTTTTTTCATAATCAGCGTCATCTCATCTGGCATAGTAGTGTGCTGTAATACTTGGCTAAAATAGCCAAGGAGAAATAAACGTCTTAATTCGCCTACAGTAGCGTTATATATATTTGATTTCTGGTTGATCTGCTGGTGGCGTTACTTGCTGCAGTGCGTCTACTATCAAATTGGGAGCAATTTGGAGTCAGAAGCTTGCTACCACTGTGTTGTGTCTGTAGGACGCACATTATCCATCGCAAAGACCGAAGTGGAAAAGGGAAAATTATTAGGGCCCGGGGTTGTATTCATTAGGCACAGTTCTGCCAGTTTCTTTTTATTTTACGTTATTTTTTTTCATAACTCAAGCGTCATCTCATCTGGCATAGTATGTGCGGTATCACTTGCTAGAAAATATGCCATAGAGAATACCAAATGTTGAATACGCCGGTACGATGCGTTTATATATATTTTGGATTTCTGGTGACTGTTCGTGGCTGTAACTGCTGCTTCAAGTGTGATCCTACTGCAAATTGGTATGCAATTGAGAGTCAGAATTGTCAACCACTGTGTTTGAAGTGACGCACAGATCACAATGCAAAGAACCTAAGTGGAAAAGTTTTATTAGGGCTCGGGGTTGTATTCAACTAGGCACAGTCTGACTCTCAGTCTCCTATCCATTTTTATTTAACGTTATTTTTTATAAACCTCAGCGTCACTTCATCTGGCCAGTAGGAAGTGTGCTGTAATACTTGTGCTAGAAAATAGCCATAAGGAGAATTCCAACGTCTTAATAGCCTACATAGCGTTATACTATATTTGATTTCTGTTGATCTTGCTGGTGGCCTGTACTTGCTTCAGTGCCGTCTCTACTATCAAATTTGGGAGAAGCAATTTGTGAGTTCAGACTGCGACCACTGTGTTTTTATGACTCACATATCCATCGCAAGAGACCGAAGGGGAAAAATTTATTAGGGCCCGGGGTTGTAGTTCAATTAAGGCACCAGACTGCTGCCAGTTCTTTTTATTTTACGTTATTATTTTTTCTAACTCCCCAAGCCGTCATCCTCCTCTGCGATAGTATGTCGATGGTTACTTGCTAGAAAAAGCATATTGAGAATACAAATCTTATTATCGCACGCTACAGTAGGTTAGTGATATAATTGAATTCTGGTTGATCTGCTGGGCGGTATTGTACTTGCTGCAGTGCATCTACATCAAAATTGGGGAGCAATTTGGAGTCAGGACTTTGCAACCACTTGTGTTTTTAGTGAACGCACATATCCATCGCAAAGAGACCGAAGTGGGGAAAACATTTATTAGGGCCCGTGGGTGGTATTGTCAACTAGGAACTAGTCTGCCATTTCCATTTTTATTTTACGTTTTATTTTTAATAACTCAGAGCGTCATCTCAGTCGGCATGTAGTGTGCTGTAAACTACTTGGCTAGAAAATAGCCATAAGAATACAAACGTCTTAATTACGCCTACCAGTAGTCGTATATCTATTGATTTCGGTATGAATGCTGGATGGCTGTACTGCTGCAGGCAGTCTACTTCAAATTGGGAGCAATTTGATATTCAGACTTGTGACCACGTGTGGTTTTAGTGACGCACAGATCCAGTCGCAAAGACCGAAGGAGTGGAAAATTATTAGGGCCCGGGGGTTTGGTGTATTTCAATAGGCAACAGTCTGCCATTTTCACTTTTTTAGTTACGTGTTATTTTTTTCATCAAGCTCAGGTCACTCCCTCTGCATAGTACGTGTGCTGTAAGATATTGGGCTAGCACATAGCCATCGCAATGTGATAGCATCGTTTGTTTGTAAAAACTAAAAAACACAAAACACAAAAAAAAAAAAAAAAAAAAAAAAAATTAAAAAAAAAATACAATTATTGACTCTCATTTGTCAACAATGTTTAACCCCTAGGGCTAGGGGATAGAGACGAGGGCGGGGACTTGGACGCTTCCAACTACTGCAGGGAGTCAGAAGGGCCGTGGTCACTGGGCGGGGTGAGGACAACCCCCTGCTTATGAGGAGCAGGGGGAACGCCGCAGAGCTACATCTCCTAGGTTCATGTCTGAAGTTACTGGTACTCGTGGGTGGTAGAGCACTGTTTGAGGCCCAGAAACAGTGCGAACAGGTGATGTCGGGGATTGCCGAAATGATTCGCGAGCAATTGTCACCCGCAGTCATTCTCACGCAGTCCACCCATGTCACGAAACGGCACTCCTCTCGCCCTGCACCTCAGCCTCTCCCCCCCAGTCTGCCCCTCTCGCCAGCACCACAATTTGCCATTTGAACCGCAATACTCTGAGGAACTGTTTCTCCTGGGACCTTCCCACAGCACAGATCCACTTGTCCGTTTGCTGATGAGGCAAATTTTCCGAGTGCATCCAGGTTTTGTTCCAACATCGCCAGTCGTGGGTGATGATGACGTGTTTGACGTAGTGGAAGAAGTTGTAAAGAGTGTCCGACGATGAGGAGACAACGGTTGTCAACAGTGGGGGGAATGTTGTTGTCAGGGCAGGAAGTCCGAGGGGTGGACTAGACTGAGGGATCGAGGATACTGAGAGATGACAGACCCAAGCTGGGTTGAGAGGGCCGGTGTGAAACACAGGGATTCTGAGACGGAGGAGAAGTACTCGACCAGAAACAGCGGTGGAGGAAGAGCAGTGGTGGGCCTAGACGGAGAGACAGGGCCAGAGCTGGTGCAATCAGCGCGCAATGTGTCAATAGTGAAGCTCCCGTGGCGAGGATACCTGACGCGAGGGCTAGATTTCAGCAGTCGGAGGTTCTTACTGAACCACCGGATGACGACGGGACTGTGTGTGCCACATTGCCAAAACCACGGATCAGCAGGGGCCACCACTACTATGTTAACTACCACCAGTATGAGCGGGCAGATGAATGCTAAACACCCAATCAGTGGCAACAAGCGCGTTACCTCAGGCCGTGCACACCAATGCTCCGTCCCCTGTGTCAATGCTGGATAGTCAGCCCCTGCCCAGGACACGCAACAAAAACCCATTCGTCACCTCCACGATCCCCACCGCATCCACCAGCGTTCAAGCTCTCCTACCCAGACGCATGGACGCCGGATATCAACAGCAAATATAGGCAAACCACCGAACGCCAAGACCTTAATGTGCACATTGTCCAGATGCTAAGCCTGGTGATGCTTGCCCTATAGGCTATGTAGAGAACCCGAGGCCTTTCGCAGCCTCATGGCGGCGGCCGCACCCCTCGGTATTCGGTCCCCAGCCGCCACCACACTTTCCCGAGTAGATGTGCGTCCCAGCCCGTAGCACAGCACGTGTCAGACAACATAATCCGGCCAGACCAAACGACGTTTCTGACAAGGTCCCACCCTGACCCCGGCAGTGGAATCGAGTGCTGCCGGGCAGGGCACTAATATCTCTGACGACATTGGCCTAACTTGTGAGAGGCGTGGGACCGAGAGTCTGACCCTGGGCTGGTTCATATACTGCCGACACGCCGAGGATGGCGGGGCGCACCTCGTCGACGTGTCTCAAGGACCTAAACTTATAGCCTCCATCCAATCGCTGCCCAACCCCCCTCCACCCTCCTCCATCCGAATGACCATCCAGTGGGCATGGCGCATCAGCGGGCTAGTCTCTAGGCACAGCAGCAGTGCGTTGCGATAAAGCGACAGCAGGCGGTGCTCAAACTGATGAGCCTAGGGGGAATAAAAGGCCACACCGCCCAAGAGATATGCAGGGCATCACGGAGCAGACGATCGGTGGCTGGCACCGCCTGAGACCGAAGACCAGGCGATGTGTTTGTGATAACGGCCGTAACCTGCGGTGGCGGCTCTGCAACTCGCAGCCTGAAAATGTGCCATGCCTGGACCATGTGTAAAATTGATAGTCAGCGTTTCCTCAAGACATACCCCAATCTGTCTGATTTGCTACGAAGAGTGCGCCGCATCTGTGCGCAATTTCCGGAAGTCCAGCACAGCACCTGCCACGCTCAGGCGCGCAGCGCCGCTCAACATGCCCGCTACCGACCGTGTTGCGAGTGCCCACGAGGTGGATTGAACACTGACCATGTTAGTCCAGAGGTTTACCAGCAGCGCCGCGCGTTTTGTAGACGCCGATGTCAAATTCCAACCAGAAAGCTGGTAGTCGTGTCAGTCAGCTTCCTCAAGTACACTGGGAGTGGGACGTGGATGTCTGATATTGTCAGGTGCTGAGTAATCTTGAGGAAGGTCATCCCAGATGCGTCAGTGGCGGATGCCGCCATATCACGCCTACATCCCGAGCTGATTGCCTGTTGAAAAATCTCTTGGTCAGCAGTGAAGTCGGAGCTTTGCGCTCCTCACAAGAGAGACAGGGAAGAAGATTCTGTGTGATAGCCAAAGAACCTTAGGTCTGTTTCTCAGAGCATATCGGAGGAGGTGAGGTGGAGGAGGATGAGGAGGAAGAGGAGGAGAATGTTGGAGAGAGGACACAAGAGGGGCCATGTTGAGTCCTACACTGTTGAGCGTGTATGGGCAGAAGAAGAGGGAGTGGAGAGTTGGAGGAGAGGAAATGGGACAGTCAGGCCCGACGTGAGGGGAGTGAATCTTACGAGGTTGGGTACTCTGGCGCATATGGCAGATTCCTGCTAGGCTGCCTATCCCGTGACCCTCGCGTTCAAAGAATTATTCAGCACCGATACTGGGTGTTCATCTCCTGGACCACACGGTACAGCAAAATCTTTCCAATATATCCCTGGAGAGGAAAGGAAGTGTGAGAACATGATATCCAGCAGGGCCCTGGTGCACAAGCTGAAACAGTATTTCCCTTCTGACAGCGTAGCGGCAGAGTGCGTAGTTCTGCGGGACAAGTAGCGAGGGAGAGTAGGCGAGCAGGCAGCTTGTCTCCAGCACTGGCAAGGGTACTTTACAAGGCTTTTGCCAGCTTTATGTCACCCAGCAAGACCACTGTACCTGGCCAGTCTCGCAGAGTGGGCTGATCTTTACAGAAGATGGTGAGGGAGTACGTAGCTGACCATACCATCGTCCTAAATGATCACACAGACTCCCTACGAACTACTGGGTTTCAAAGCTGGACATGTGGCACGAAATGGCGCTCTACGCCATTGGGGTTCTGCCTGCCTGCGCTAGCGTCTTGTCAGAGCGGGGTTTAGTGCAGCTGGTGGCATCATCACCGATAAGCGTACCACGCCTGTCGACTGACAGCGCTGACAGGATGACGCTATTCAAGATGAATAAAGCATGGATTTCTCTCATTTCAAATCTCCAGCAGGTGAGGAAGTCAACCTGAATAATTCACATCCCTCCTCCTCCTTTTCCTCTTCTCCTCTTTCTACAGTTAAAGCAGAGGAAATGGCTGTTTTTGACAGGGCCCACTGGGCTCTAGGTATAGTAATTTATGCATTTAATTTTCCGGAGGGCCACCGACACGGTCCTCTGTTTAAACAATGTTGGGGAGTGCCACATTCAGGCACTCAATTATTCAATTTTTCGGAGGGCCACCTTTCCGGTCCTCGGTTTTTAAACAATTTTGTGGGAATGCCACATACAGGCACTCAATCTAGTTCCATTTTTCTGGAGGGCCACTACCGGCTCCTCGGTTAAAAAACTTTTTGGACTGCACCATACAGGCACTCAATCTATTCCATTTTCTGGAGGGCCACCTTACCCAGCTCCTCTGTTTAAAAACTTTTTTGGACGCCACATACAGGCACTCAATCTATTCCATTTTCTGGAGGGCCACCTAGTCTCCTTGGTTTGAAAATTTTTGGACTGCACATACAGGCATCATCTATTCCATTTTTCTGGAGGGCCACCTACCTGTCCTCTGGTTTGAAAAATTTTTTGGACTGTCACATACAGGGACTCATATATTCCATTTTTTGGAGGGCCACCTACCCTGCTCCTCTGTGTGAAAAATTTTTGGACTGCCACATACAGGACATATCCAACTGAATGTTCCATAGCAGCCTCCACACGTGTTCCCATTGGACCTCCAAAAGTCTCGAATAACGAGTACCCGAGCATTTTAGTGCTCGCTCATCTCTAGTGTAGATCCATCTGGTATCCTTTTGTTGTATCAGTCTATCCCAGTTGCCTCCCCGTTTGGGGGGTCTGATTTTCTCTATCACCTGAAAACGTAGGATTTTAGAGTCACCATTATGGAATCTGGTGAAATGTCTTGCCACTGTCTTCCACAGTTCTGTGACTGTTGTTGGTTTCCTGGTCAAAACGTTGCCACCTAGTATTTTCCAGAGGTTTTCTAATGGTTTTAGATCAGGGTTGACATTTCCTTGTTTTATGGAATTGCTTTACCCGATTTTCTGTGGGAAAGGGTGCATGGTCTTACATGAAAATTGCTTGATGATTGAGTTAAAAGCACAAGGAAAAGGTCAAATGTTGTTGATATACACAAACTTCTACTGCAGACCCAAACCATGACACTTCCATGACTACCAAGACTTCTTTACACACTTGGGATTCAATCCAGTTTGTCAACAAACATAATGTTTCCCATCAGACCAAAATAAATTAAAGCTTCTTTCATCACTAAAATAAACTGTGGGACACTTCTCCTCTGTCCAGACAACATGCTCCTCAGCAAAGGTCAAAATTCTAGCATTTTGATTCTTTCTACTAATGAGAGGCTCAGTCACTGCAGAGTAGGCTTTCAGTCCAATTGCTCTTAAACGTTGAGACACTTTATGATGAGACAGATCCTTACCCTGTTCATTGCTGAACTGGAGAACAATCCCAGCTGTAGTGTTGAAACAATTACCCAAGTAGATTCTCTGCATTACCCTGTCCTTTTTTTATTTGGATGCATTTGTGATGGTGTAAAGATCTAGAAATCATTGACTTGGTACGACCAACTTCTCTTGCTTTGCTGATGACTGCACTTTGGCCTTGGTCAACGTGCTACCGTAGGGTTTCAGTCACTTTGGAATGGCATATCATCAACTGACCTATCATATATCTGCCTAACCTTACTTATTTAAATGGTGGCCTCATCTTAATACATTTGGTGCATTTAATGTAGCTGTAGACCGAGCTCATTTTCACCTTAAGAAGCCTAATTTTTTGCCTAATAAATCTGCCATGTGTCACTTTATGCCTTAATAACTCTAGAACACTTTGACTTAACCAAGTCAGTTAGAGTCTGTTTTTTTTCGTGACATGTTGTACACATGTGTGTGAAATTTTGGTGGCTACATTTTGCATTGGAAATTTGGTAACATTTTGAAAAAAAATCCTCATTTTCAGAATTTTAAATGTTATGCTTTTAAGACAAATAGTCCTACAATAGAAATGAATAGCTAACTAACATTTACCATACATCTGCTTAATGTTGTCATCTTTTTTATGTTATCTTATTTTATCCAGAGGTTAGGAGGCTTACAAATCATATAGCAATTTTCCAAATTTTCAAGGAAATTTCTGAATTAATTATTTTAGATAGCAATTTATATTTCAAAACCACTTTTGTTAATTTTATTAACCCTCTGGATCTCCAGAACGTTCATGACTATGTTCATTGCCTCTACAGGACCAATTGGTCACATGGACCAGGTGTCAAAAGGTGAACCAGGGTTCCTGATTTCCTCCACAAGACCTCTACCCACTGATAAATGTACCCAAAATCAAAGATAATAGTAGCTAAACTATGCTAAAAATTGTTGTTCATTAAAATCCTCAAGTCTACAATGAGGAGTGGACGTGGATGTCTGATATCTGTCTGGGGTAAGGTAGTGCCTTTGAACCTGACCAGAGGTAGTGCCACCGCAATCCTCTGCGCGTGCAGATATACCTACCAGCCCAGGTCAACTCGTCCCAGCCTGCACCAAGTTAGTGGAGTAGCGTTCTTATAAGTGGGGATTGGCGGGTGAGGGGAATGTAAACAGATGCGCAAGAGCCATGATGATGCGCATGGAGCTTCGCTCCCTGGCCATCTGACTTTCCGCCAATCCAAGCCCCTTCTCTAGGCTACTCCCCAACACAGCCTTCTAAGAACCTTTTGTATAAGATCAAGGTGTAGTAGCTCTTCTATAAGTTAGGATAGGCGGGTGAGGGGAATGTACCAGATGCGCATGAAGCGCTGAAATAATATCCGTAAATGGTAAAAGTTTGCCAGTGTATTTTTGGAGAACACAGCAGTGGGGGCGACAATTAACAACTTTGATGTGGAATCCATGAAACAACCCAATTTCGCCTGACAAACCTCGTTTGTAAAGGGACGATGTCTGGAGGCAGCTATTGGACGACTTTTGGGTAGCAATGGAGAAAACGTGTGGGAGGCTGCATGGCGAACTTCAATTGGATAGTGCTGTATGTGGCAGTCCAAAAATTTTTCAAACCAGAGTAGCGGTAGGTGGCCCTCCAGAAATGGAATAGATTGAGTTCCTGTATGTGCAGTCCAAAAAATTTTTCACAACAGAGGAGCAGGTAGGTGGCCCTCCATAAAAATGGAATAGATTGAGTGCCTGTATGTGGCAGTCCAAAAATTTTTTCAAACCAGAGGAGCAGGTAGGTGGCCCTCCGAAAAATGGAATAGTTGAGTGCCTGTTGTGGCGTCCAAAAAAGTTTTAAACCAGAGGAGTCGGTGGTGGCCCTCCAAAAATGGAATAGATTGAGTGCCTGTATGTGCAGTCCAAAAAGTTTTAAACCAGAGGAGGCAGGGTAGGTGGCCTCCAGAAAAATGGATAGATTGAGTTGCTTTATGTGCAGTCCCAAAAAATTGTTTAAACAGAGGACCGGAAAGGTGGCCCCCAAAAAATTGAATAGATTGAGTGCCTGTATGTGGCACCACCAAAAATGGTTTAAAACAAGGAGGACCCGTGTCGGTGGCCCTCCAGAAAATTAAATGCATAATTACTATACCTAGACCGATGGGGTCCCTGTCAAAAAAACACCATTTCCTCTGCTTTACTGTAGAAAGAGGAGAGAAGGGAGAACTGAGGAGGAGAGGAGTGTATAAATTATTCAGGTTGACTTCCTCACGCTGGAGATTGAAATGAGGAGAAATCCATGCTTTATTCATCTTGATAGCGTCATCCTGTCACCGCTGTCAGTCGACAGGCGTTATCGCTTATCGTTGATGATGCCACCAGCTGCACTGAACCGCGCTCTACAAGCGCTATCGAGCAAGGCAGGCAACAGAACTCCAAGGCGTAAGAGCGCCATTCGTCCACATGTCCAGCTTTGAAACCCCAGTATATTAGGGAGTCTGTGTGATCATTTAGGACGATGGTATGGTCAGCCTACGTACTCCCTCACCATCTTTCTGTAAAGATCGCCCTACTCCGCGAACTGGGGACAGGTGACAGTGTCTTGCTGGGTGACATAAAGCTGGCAAAAAGCCTTGTAAAAGCTACCCTTGCCGTGCTGGACAAGCTTGCCTGCGCCCTCTCTCCTCTCGCTACTTGTCCCGCGAACTACGCACTCTGCGCCGTAGCGCGTCAGAAGGGAAATACTGTTTCAGCTTGGCACCAGGCCCTGCTGATATTCATGTCATTCTCACACTCCTTTCCTCCAGGGACTGAAGTGGAAAGATTTTGCTGTACCGTGTGGTCCAGGAGATGAACACCCCCCAGTACATCGGTGGCTGAATAATTCTTTGAACGCAGGGTCACGGATAGCGAGCCTAGCATGAAACTGCCATATGCGCCAGATGTACCCAACGCGTAATCACTTCCCTCACTGGCCTGACTGTCCCATTTCCTCTCCACCCGCCAACTCCTCTTCTTCTGACTGCCCATTCCACGCTCAACATGTAGGACTCAAAATGGCCCTCTTGTGGTCTCGCCAACATTTCCTCCTCTTTCCCCCCTCACTCCTCCTCACACCTCCACTCCTCCCTCGATATGCGCTGAGACAGCGACCTAAGGGTGTCTTTGGCTATCAACACAGGGAATCTCTTCCCCTGTCTCTTGTGAGGAAGCGCAAGCTTCCGACTCATGCTGGACCAAGAGAGTTTTCAACAGGCCAACGCCTCGGATGGTTTGGCTTGAAGTATGTGCGGCATGCCACTGACCATCTGGGCATGGACTTCTCAAAATTACTCAGCACCTGACATACACAAAGGCAATATATAGGGTAATGGGAGCTACAAAGACATGAAATCAATTAAAAAATTATGGCAACAATTGAATGGCCTAGAATGTGGACTATACCATCTGCTTAATGTTGTCATCTTTTTTAGTTATCTTATTTTATCCAAGGTTAGGAGGGCTTACACAATCATTATAGCAATGTTTCCAAATTTTCAAGTAATTTCTGAATTAATTATTTTAGATAGCAATTTCATATTTCAAAACCACTTTTGTTAATTTTATTAAACCCTCTGGATCTCCAGAACGTTCATGACTATGTCATTGCCTCTACAGGACCAATTGGTCACATGGACCAGGTGTCCAAAAGGTGAACCAGGGTTCCTGATTCCTCCACAAGACCTCACCCACTGATAAATGTACCAAAATCAAAGATAATAGTAGCTAAACTATGCTAAAAATTGTTGTTCATTAAAATCTTTTTGGGGCCTGGTATTAAATGGTATTCAATGCAAACAATATGAAAGATGAACAAAATCAACAGGTACACAAAAAAGCAAATAGATAGGGTAATGGTAGCTACCAAGACAGGAAATTACCATCTGCTTAATGTTGTCATCTTTTTTAGTTATCTTATTTTATCCAGTAGGTTAGAGGCTTACACATCATATAGCAATTTTCCAAATTTTCAAGGAAATTTCTGAATTAATTATTTTAGATAGCAATTTCATTTTCAAAACCACTTTTGTTAATTTATTAACCCTCTGGATCTCCAGAACGTTCATGACTATGTCATTGCCTCTACAGGACCAATTGGTCACATGGACCAGGTGTCAAAAGGTGAACCAGGGTTCCTGATTCCTCCACAAGACCTCTACCCACTGATAAATGTACCCAAAATCAAAGATAATAGTAGCTAAACTATGCTAAAAATTGTTGTTCATTAAAATCTTTTTGGGGCCTGGTAATTAAATGGTTATTCAATGCAAACAATATTGAAAGATGAACAAAATCAACAGGTACACAAAGGCAATATATAGGGTAATGGGAGCTACAAAGACATGAAAACAATTAAAAAATTATGGCAACAATTGAATGGCCTAGAATGTGGACTAATGTCAATTATCATACATTATTCAATTTTATTTCATTTGTGGTCTACCTTTTGTCATCAGGTGAATGTCTTCCTTCTTGAGTTTCGACTTTCTTCTTCCCTAAAATTATTTATGTGGCTCCTTAACACTCTAGAATAAAAAATCATCTCTTTGCGTTTTATTGCCAGTTCTGCTTTTATATTGGGCAATAAATTTTATTATATAGAGTTCACTCGATTCAGTGCATTTATTAAGCACATAACTAAACATTTATGTAACAGACAGGAGGGTGAGAAGAAGTCCTTATTTGGCAACTCCTGTTGCTTTATATGCTTAGATTCTAACCACATAATCCAATGTCCACACTTCCCTCGATTCTTGACTGCATATTGGTAAATATGTAATACTGCAACTGTCATGAGTGGGCTGAATATCCTGCCTCAGACGGCACCCCCTGCCAGTTAATGGGGGGCAGCTTTTTTTGGTACTACTGTATATTAGACAGCCAGAATGTCAGTAAAATAAAGCTGATAACAGCACGTCCTGGCATCCTGGGACTGCAGGAGAAGAGGTCCGCAGGGCCAGATCTATAAGAGAGAGCCTCCACCAGCCCTCCTCCTCACTTCCACCTCAGAGAAAGAGAAAGAGAAAGACAGAGAGAGAGAGAGGGGAGAACTGGCAGAGCTGGACAATCCCCAATCATAGTGGGAGACTCAAAAAGAAGCAAATGTCACCACCTGAAGTGGACTCCATGCAGCTACATGCCAGTCAGCAGGAGATGAGTGTCATGTAAATGTCCTCCCCTCCCCCTCACCTGGGTGTCTGCTGCTGTCTGACACTGCCTTACTTAAAGGGGTATTCCCATCTGGGCATTTACATTTAATTGAATTCATTTGCAATGTATAAACATTTCTTCAATTGGATGTTATTAAAAAAAAATGGCAGTGGCCAGACATGCACTATAGAGTCCTGCCTGACCCAATGGATTCAGCAATCATTACCACAGGACGGCTGTGGGACCTGCAGTAACTCCCGGACATTTCATGTATAAGCACCTTTTATTTCTTTGTGCAAACCCTCCAGCAGAGGTGGCCGTAACTGAGGAAGCAATCTCATTTCTAAGGGACCATATGACTACATTTATGTGATATTATCTACAAACAGGAACATTTTTTTTAATAACATCCAACTGAAGACATGTTTATACATGGCAAATGAATTCAATTAAATGTAAATGCTCAGATGGGAGTACCCCTTTAACCCCTTGTTTCATGTGTAGCCGCAGCCCTATAAAGATTATTTATTTCACTTATTGTCTACTGAGGTGGATACACTCTGCTGCTACTCCCCACTCAGCTTTGCTTCCCCTGTCTGTTAATATCTTGTACAGCTACCATGTCAGCGCTCTTACATCTGTCCTTTCAGCTCTGCTACATATGTCCACTCAGCTCTACTATATCTGTCAATTTAGAGCTACTACATCTGTCCACTTCAGTGCCCTTACATCTGTAAACTCAGCTCTGCTACATCTGTTCACTCAGCTCTACTACAACTGTCTGCTCAGATCTGCTACATCTGTACACTTCAGCCTTCTTACATCTGTCCACTCTGCTATGCTGCATCTGTCCACTTCAGCACTCTTACATTTGTTGGCTCCTCTAAGTCTGCCTTAGCCCTGCTACATCTGTCTGCATCAGTTCTGCTTTACCTGTCCACTGTGGACAGTTATAGCAGAGATGAGGTGTAAAAATCAGAAAAAAATTCCCTGGATCAATAGAAACTACTAACTAAAAGTTTTATTCCCATAACCTGTGATATTTTTCTCTTCAGAAAGGCATCCAGGCCTCTCTTGAACATGTACATAGCGTCCGCCATAACAACCTCCATGGTCTCATTGATCTTACAGTAAAGAATCCCTGTCTATGGCTATGATAGAACCGCTTCTCCTCTAGGCGTAGAGGATGCCCCCTTGTCCTGGTCACAAGTCTATGTATAAAAAGACCTTTGGAGAGATCCTTGTACTGTCCGTTCAGGTATTTGTACATTGTAATGAGGTCTCCCCTCAGTTGTCTTTTCTCTAAACTGAATAATCCCAAATGTTGTAATCTGTCATAGTATTCTAGTCCCCCAATGCCCTTATAATCTTGGTTGCTCTCCTCTGCACCCGTTCCAGTTCTAATATGTCCTTTTTATACTCTGGTGCCCAAAACTGTACACAAAATGATGTCCTTAACATGAGAATATATTCCTCCCTTGATACACTGCATAATTTTATTTGCTTTAGCAGCAAACGCCTGGCACTGATCACTAATCTTGAGTTTACTAATCATCGATACTCCCAAGTCTTTTTCTCCATCAGTTTTACCAAGACATTTATCATTTAACATAGAACTATAATTTTCATTTCTTTGACCCAAGTGTATAACCTTACATAAATCCTCATCTGTCTTTTGTCAGCCCAGGTTGTCAGCTTTCACAAGTCTGTAATGTTATACTATTCTCCTCTGTATTAATAACTTTACTGAGCTTAGTATCATCTGCAAATATTGAAACTCTACATTGTAAACCATTGTTTTGTATAAAAAGTAGGTATTGAAACTATAGTTTGAGCTTGACATACAATGGCTCCAAAGATTTCTGCTTGTACTGACAGCTCTCTTCACAACTGCTGTTTTGCTGGCATAGAACATATTTCTTAACAGCTATTCCTGTCACACTATTTATATATTTTATGAGAAACACAATCTAAATGGTACATGTTACATATTATGTTCACAAATGTAGAAGGTATAGTCAATAGAAAATGGAACCTTGCACAGCAGAATAGAAGGTAGAATAGAATGTAGAAGGTATTTTGCAAAGTCCTTTACTTACCACTTAAACACTTAACCCCTTAAGGACGGAGGGTTTTCCGGCTCATTTCTCGCTCTCCAACTTCAAAAATCCATAACTTTTTCATTTTTACGTGTACAGACCTGTGTGAGGGCTTATTTTGTGCGTAACAAATTTTACTTTCCCGTAATGTTATTTATTTTAACATGCCGTGTACTGCGAAGCTGAAAAAAAATTCCAAATGTGGAAAAATTGAAAAAAAACTGCACGTGCGTCACGTTCTTGTGGGCTCAGTTTTTACGACTTTCACTCTTCGCTCCAAATAACACGCCTACTTTATTCTTTGGTTCGGTGCGATCGCGGTGATACCAAATTTATATAGGTTTTATTGTGTTTTAATACATTTTCAAAAATTAAACGAATGTGTACAAAAAAGAAAAAAAATTTTTTGCCATCTTCTGACGCTAATAACTTTTTCATACTTTGGCGCACGGAAATGTGTGAGGGGTCATTTTTTCGAAATGAGGCGACGTTTTCATTGCTACCATTTTGAGGTCTGTGCGACATTTTGATCATTTTTTATTTCATTTTATGTTATGTAAAAAGGTGTGAAAGTCGCATTTCGGACATTTGGCGCCATTTCCCGTCCTCGGAGGTCCACCGCCGGCCGTAACCGTTTTTATATTTTGATAGATCGGGCATTTTGGGACGCGGCGATACCTAATAGTCTGTGATTTTTACTTTTGTTATGTTTTATATCCGTTCTAGGAAAGGGGGGTGATTTGAACTTTTAATATTTTATTAATTTTTTTTATTTTTTAAACTTTTTTTTTCTTTTTTTTTACTATTTTTTAGACCATCTAGGGTACAATAACCCTAGATGATCAGATCGCTCCTACCATATACTGCAATACTACAGTATTGCAATATATGGCGTTTTGCAGGTCTTACATTACAATGAGCCACTGGCTCATTGTAACGAACCTGCATAAACCATGTAGCCTCGTGTCAAGAGAAGACCCGAGGCTACCATGGTAACCGATCGCCGCCCCCCGATGACGTTCGGGGGCGTGCGATCGAAAAAAAGATGCGGCGCCCACGCGCCGCCGTCTTTTAAACGCCGCCCGCGACTTTGCGGGCGCGTTTTAGAGGGTTAATAGCCGCGATCGGTGCAAGCACCGACCGCGGTTATTAGCGGTGGGGTTTGTGCAAAATGCAAAAACCCCACCTCTTATGAAATAGGAACTTCGTCCCTTGAGCCCACTCTTCATACATCCCTTATACCTCTGCGCCGTAGAGCTACGGCGCAGAGCGTTAAGGGGTTAAAACTGCAATGAATTCAGCTAGATAAAATAAGGAAGGCCCAGAACAGCACAGCAAAAAAATCCCGTTAACACATGTTTTGGCCTTCAGGACATAGCACTTTTTTCATGTTTTAAGTTAAGTATATATTATTTTTTGCCTGACATACATATATGAGGGCTTGTTTTTTTGGACAAAACAGCACAATGAGGAACACAAAACAGGTATTCTGCAACTTGTTTTTTATTACAATATTTACAGATTAGTTTGATTAAAAATACACCAAATATTTACAGTTTTTTTTATGTTTCACTACTTTAGCAAATAAATACACCTTTTGTGGAAAACGTATATATTTATTTGTGACTGTATTCTGAGAGCTATAACTTCTTAATTCCTCAATTATAACAGCATTTTTTGTTTTTTTTATTGTGAGATTAGTTAATGTTTTCATTGTTACTACTTTGGGGTGCAACTGACTTTTTGAAAGTCATTGAATTTTCTAGGAGGTTGGAAGAAATAACAATTTTGGAACAATTTTAGTTTTTTGCTCTTCAAAGTACGTATATAATACCATCATATCCTCTTGGCCAAGGTCGCTACAGAGGTGGCATAACCAATTTTGTTGGGTTTTTTTATTATTTCCTTTTCCACTATATATTATATATATAATATATATATATTATATATTATATATTATATACATATATAATTTTGGGATAAATGACAATTTTTGGGGGTTATTCTACTTTAATTTGTGATAGTACTTTTTATTATTTTTTAACTTAAACTGTTTAATAGTGTCCCTTTCAGGCACTTTGGATACCATGATCCCTCGAACAGTACACTGCAGTACTTTTCTACCTCAATAGATTGTTAAAAACTGTCAGTATTTCATTGGGTTGAGTCTAATATGCTATTGTAGTTGGCAGACCCTGTGTCAGTACCTGTCCAGCAACCACAACCAGGCTTGGCGCTAGCTGTCAGACTAGGTAAGTGGTGGCGAACTCACCTGGTGATGTCCCTGCAGGCTAAGGGCCTACCTAAAGCAGATAAACTGCCCTGATAAGAGCGAACCCACTATCAGGAACCAAACTGGCGGTCCCTGAACGACCCTTCAAGATGACAGGAAGACTTACTTCACCTAGCAGCTGCTCGGTGGTGGAGCGGACAGGTAACCGGAATACAGGAATAGACCAGTGTTCACACTGGTGCACAGAATACTGACACAGGACTGGGACAGGAGCAAACAACATATATACAGGACTTCAGGCAGGTATAAACATGTCAGTTCGAGATACAGGTCAGGTTCAGATACAAGCAGACAAGCGGAGATAGGTAAAGATCAAGTGGGTATATACAGGTCAAGTTCAGATCAAGCGGGTATACACAGGTCAGACTTAAAATAAACAACAAGATATGATGGGAATAGGCAGCTATATAAGGCCGTTCCCGGACAAGCCTCCAGAAGCACACTGGGGAAACTGTCCATCAGGCTAGTAACCCTTGCAGGGCAGGCTGAAATGCAAGGAGCAGGGTGTGGCTCAGTTAATCCAAACAAACGCTAAGCCACAATTCACACACAAATAAACACCATTTATTCGGCAAATAGCGGATAGTGCGACGTTCAGGCATGGACGTTACACCCTGCTTTCGCATTGCAGGGGGAAGCAACAGAGGAAACCCACTTCCCTCTGTTTCTTTCCTTAACTGCCATGATCAAGCCTAAAAGCTAAAGGGTTTAACTGTCCTGTATGGAGATTTCTCTATGCAGGGCAGATGGAAGCCGGAACCAGGCTCTGTATAACAAGCCGGTCTCCTGCTGATAGTTATGTTGGCGCTTTCACAAAGAGGTCCTTTAAGCATCTCCATACATGTCAGTGATTCCCATCCAATTATTTAGAGACACAATGGGCTACATTTACATAGGCCCTTGCGCCAGTTTTATGTCTGACTTTGCACGTTCTTTCTAGTGGAAACTGATTACACAGGCATTTAAGAAGTGACTGCACCACAAATGTGTTGCATGCGACCCTTTGTGGAGCAGCTGCAGTAGTCTTCATGCAACACAAATTATGGGGCGTTCTGGTGCTCAGTCGGACCGTGCGCCAGATTTAACAAAGTTTGACAGAAGTGTGTCACAAGCCCTATACTAAAGCTGCACCACAAAAAAAGTGCTGCACTCTGTTGGGGCAGTTGGAGCGTCAGATTAATATCTGTGCCAGAAATCCTGAATCTGCCACACCCTGTATTATACACAGACATACTGCATTTAGTGTAGTTTGCACTGTATTTAGTAAATGTGCCCAATATGTTTATAAGGCAGTCTGTTTCAACCTAAGACTATCCACCTGGCAGAGAAAGGATCCTAATTAGCATTTTGGGCACTGAAAAAGAAAGCACTGATTCCTTTGAACAGGTTGGGATTAGGGTAAAATTTCCAGCTGTACCAGAATCAGTTGAAATGTTGTTTTAAAGGATATGCTTAAAATGATGAAATGTTTTAAAGGATCCAAGAAATTAGAATTTTTGGAAGTGGTGAATGGTCTTATATAAATGCTCTTTATTTCGGCATGAATTCTTTCTGCAGCCCTTTTCTGACTCATCTCACCGTTGTCTCACTGCATTGTGTATGGCGTGATTGTGCACTGCGAACTACAGGACATGTCCTATAGTTCGCAGTGTTACGGCGCCAGTCCTGCGTTATGGCGAGCAGCGCTTATCCCTCCTCCTCTAATTAATGCGTGCTGACTTGTGCCACACATTCGCGTGAATGGACCCTAACTTATATGCATGAATATGGAGAGGGACAATTTAATAGTAATTACATTTTGTTGCATGACATGAGACAGAGGTCTACATTTATTAAAGTGTTTGCGCCAGTTTTCTGTCTGACTGTGCACTGAAAACAACGTACAAGCTGCTTGTACATGTATTTATAAAGTGTCTGCACCTGTTTAGTGTCGCGGCTGCACTGTTTCTAACAAGACAGAAAAATGTCCTCCTAAAGGGGCGTGTTAGTGATCAGTCAGAGTTTGCACCACATTAATTACTGATGTGTGCCACAATTCTACAGCATGAACACAGTGAACAAATAAAAAGAATGGTGCAAACTTCCAGACCAGTGTAGTGGGCGCCAGATAAATTAAAACAGTCCGCCAGTTTAGATTAATTTGGCGCTATAACTCCTCTCTGACTTGAACTATTTGTTTACATGCTTTACACATATTTCTTGTGCTTCAGACACTTTTGAGCCTCCTTCAACAATCTGTGCAAAAATGGGAACATGGCTCAGCATCCTCTAAAATTCTGTCTGATCATATTAGTTAGAATTACTACATTTCTCCACATTTCCACAGACTTTGGGCTCATAAGTGATAATTTCTCCTATTTAGTAGAGATGAGTGGACCCGAATGTCAATTCACATGATAACATATGTGAAGCTTTCTCATCAGTCGATTCATTAGTAGGTTGTCAGCCGGCTTTAGCTGCATATATAATCTTTGTAATGCAGGCTTGGTTGTCTTTTATACTTCATTCTGTAGAGGAGAATGCATATGCTTGACTTATGATACTTAGTATGAATATGCTATGGTGGAATGCACTAAGTGAATGGCATTTGATGTTGGGGGCATAGAGAGCTAAGTACCGGCTAGGCATTCTTTATTTGCATATCACACTTGACATATATGACCCTCCTCTCTGAAATTTACAAAAAAGGTTATTATATTTTTATACACATATTTTTCATGCCCCACATGAATAACTTGTGTTCTAGAAACATTCCATTATTTCCACTTTAAGCCATTTTGATGGTTAACCTTTATTCAATTAGCGTTCTGCTTCATTGGGCGCACATTCGGAAAGATTTTGCTGAATGCTGATTATCAATTCTGTTTAACTTCTCCGTTTTTTCTCCCACTCTCATCATTTATTGATCTTATTCAGCTCAAGAGGCAAAATTTGAAAGCTTTGTGCCGTTTTGTTTCTTGTTGACACATTTTACATTTTGAACACTTTTTTAATTCTCCTGCTACATATTTATTTATAAAGAATATACAGAATCTCTAGGAGAACGCATTACAATGTTTGTAGTACCTGCTGGAAAATCAATGTATGCTTTTTTTTTTTTGAATTTCCTGTAAATTGTATTTCGGAGATCACTCGTAGAGATTAGAGCATGCATCAGTGTAAAAGAACATTTAATGCCTAAATGTTGCTGGCTTTCGGCGTTAACATAAGTTGCCAAGGGGCATGTAGGATGATATTTCTAGCCTCATGTTCCACATTAAGCTTAATGGCATAGTAGTGAAAATGAAATGGATTTTAAATGGAGCAAGAGAAAACTGGTTTTGCTGTACTCTTGGTTGTGTATTTGAATCAAAGTTCAGCAGAAGTAACAGATGTAACAGGACAAACATATGGCCTGACAATTAACTAGACGGTGGCTTGAAATTTTGTTATTACTTAGCATCATGTAGCTCTTCATCGGTGCATAAAAAGTGCTGTAATTTACCAATCACAGGTCTTTAACAACTCCAAAGGTTAATTTTCAGTTTTAGCCCTGATGGGAAATACAATTCAGACTTCTACTAAAATAACTGCAGCTGTAAAAAAATAAAAGCAAGTCAAATACAGGCAGTAGAATTGTGCCAGCAAAATAAGTACACCACAGATAATCGGGTGACTGGCTCACATACCGCCACACTGTACACACACACTGGGCCAGATTTAATATGCAGTCTACGCCAGAATGCCTCACTAATAGTAAATCTGGGCCATAGTGAACAGTGCTGATAGGCACATAAAAATACTAAAAAAACAGATGGCCTACTATTTATATCAATTAGCCGCACTAACGCTATAGTAAAATGATCCTGCCTCTGCAGATAACGTCTTTCTGTACTAAGTATGCACACAGATGGTTCCTATAAGTGCTCACTCAACATCTTATGGAAACATTAAAATTGTTTTTGTAATCAAATTAATAAAAAAAAATAATGACATATGATAGTAAATAGCAGATAATACTAGAGAGTAATGAACTTTTAGAACCATTATTTTGGGGGAAATTGTTACAAGAAATCCCTTATCAGTACTTACCATGCAGATGGTGTAGTATTAGCCTTCGAGAGTTGTGTCCACATACCTTTGTGTGTGTTGTTACTGTATAGCAACATTACTGTGAAAAATGTATTTATTTTCCAGGATTGTGGCTAGACTTGGAGTACTCTGGTGCTCTAGCATGTAATTCCCCCTGAGTAACTGCTGTATATTCAAATAGAAGCCTGCTGAAACAGTGATTCAGGAAAGAAGGTAGGAGCTGAGTGCAAAGAATAGATCTCACACATCAGTGCACCAGAGTGCTCACATTCCAGCGCACATCCAGGAATGCATGTTTCACAGTACTGTTGCTACTAACAACACACACAAAGGTGGGGCTACACTGCTCTCTAGGGCATCTACATAGAACTGACTTCAGCTCTGGTCCAAACTACTGACAGGTTCCCTTTAAACAGTTTTTTCGTGTCTGCTTTTCACATTTAAGTGGAGCTGTGGTCTACAAAGGAATTCTGATATCAAACGTTCAAGTAAATATACTTTGAGGAAAGAATAAATGAAAGAAGCTGGTAAACTCTAAACACAGGACAAGGGGGCATCCTCTACGCCTAGATGAGAGGCGACTACCATCAACATAGACAAAGGTTCTTTACTGTAAGAGCGGTGAGACTATGGAGGAGATTGTTATGGAGGACTCTATGTACGTGTTCAAGAGGGGCCTGAATGACTTTCTGGAGAGAAAAAATATCACGGGTTATGGGGATAAAACATTTATTTAATTCTTAAAGATTGGACTTGATGGAATTGCCTCTTTTTCGGGCCTTATATACTATGATACTGTGATACTGTAAGGAAAGGTATCATGATGTTACCATGGTAAAACATAATAATAATAATGATAATCAATAATAATATTACTGTAAGTACTTTACTGCAGTTGGTGAGATAGAGATTGATTTTGTAATGCTGCAATGCCTTTTATCTCCTCCAAGTGATAGCAAGATAACTATAAGTAGCCCGCTATTTGATACTTTGATGATCCCGTCCCTGGATAGAATCTGATCCCCATGGTCATACTAACAGGATGCTATTTATGAAGTGTGTGGCACTGGAAGAGGGGGAATTAAAATACTGAATCCACATAAAACCAGAGCACAGTGAAGGGATGTTTGAAATACTCTTGAAGAATGACTAAATAGAGCGCTCATGAATGTTTCAGTAATCTACAATGCTAAACATTGCTGTATTCTCTCAAATTGTCTCTTTCAAGTTAGCCGGCATCCTTCCCTGTTTCTGTAGTTTTATTTTGAAACTGCATATGTATGTGCATATTTTACACATGAAATAGCTATTATGTATGCCTCCTTTCAAATGTATTTCATCAGCATAGAAACAAAGCGTGTCTGTTGCAAGGCCAGAGATGTGCTGTGGTTGCAAAATGTGTACAGACAAGAGCTAGAAGACTCAGAGGAGTCATAATTCCTAGTGCCATAGACTATGGCATTAACCCCTTGTGCCAATAGGATCTAGCTACCACGCTGTTAACGTCCTGGTCATTATTTATGTAGGAAATCTTACAGCTTCTAGACATCATCCTAATTAGGTGTGAGATTAGTACTTCTGAGAGTTGTTATGTCAATCACTCTGAAATATCTCTTATGGAAAAGTCATGCATGCTGGAAATGTCAAAGATACATGCTGTTTGGGCCTTCGTACCCAAGTATCGCATAAATAATAACTTCACTACAGTCTGTTTGTTTTCAAGTTCACTTATTAAAAATAATTAGTAGACTTTTTGATATTTTCTGTTTCCAGATGATGAAAAAGGGTAATGAAGTTCAAGGTGCCAATACTGAGCTAGATATTCACACAATGATAAGATTTAGGTTAATTTTAATTTGTGGTTTCCACAATTTGCTTTAATGTATTTTGTTCCTGTTGATGTATTATTGGATACATTAATATAGCCTAAGTATTAAAAGATCTTTAAAGAGAGATCTTTGTACTTGCCCATTCATGTATTTGTACATTGTAATGAGGTCTCTTTAAAAGCTAAATAAACCCAAGTTTAGTAATCTATTATTGCATTCTAGTCCACCCATTCCCCTACTAATCTGGATTGCTCTCCTCTGCACCTGTTCCATTTCTAGTATGTCCTTTTTATACACTGGTGCCCAAAACTGTACACAATATTCCATTTGTCTCCTAAAGCAGATAGAAGAAACATTTACAGTATCGGTAAATACGTTGGCACAATACCCAGAAATGGATCTAGCAGAAAATATATGAAAAAGAAGATAAATAAAAGAGAAACTGCTTTAGGGCATTGTTGGTCATGTGATGTGGAAGAACATGATGGGAAGTAATGCTACATTCATTTCTGAAAAACATAAATACAGACTCAATTGTACTGGCTCAGCACCCTAAAGGGGTTCACCAGTAATAACTACTGATGGCCTACCTTCAGAGATTACGGGGGAAGGCAACACCAGGTTCCTGTTATGGCTGAAAGCTGTCACTACATCTGGGGCTGTTCACTTCCCAATTCACTTTCTACCATTACACGTATCTGTAAAATGGTAATTGATAAATTGATCTTCTTTAGTTTATACTACCTTCAGACTAAAGAGTCTGGATAGTTGGTTTTCTTCAATATGGAAAAGAAGGATATCCACTGAGGGGCTGTGGGGATGGTAAAAATAACTGCACTTATCTTCTTACAGCTACCCAGTCCTTTTGAATGGGCTGAAAAAATGTCCACATGACCACTGAACTCAGAAGGGACAAATGTCAAGTCACTGCTGAATGTCACCTTTCTCCATGTGAATGCTGAGGTCCAGCCAAAGATGTAAATAGGGAGCATAAGGAAGTTAGGTAAAGTTGATTTTGTTTTACCATCCCCCTGCCCCGGTCCCAAGGATAGCCTTCTTTTTATCCAGATTCAGTTGTACCACCTGAAGGTCATCATGAAGAAGACCTCATTCTAATGTCATATCATATGGCCTTATTCTCTTAATAAAATCCACTGAAACACCTAATTGTGGAGGAAATTTGCTCACCGAAATTTCCATTTCTTTTAGTCTGTGAGGCAGCACACATACAGGATTCTTCCCTTAGGTACAACTCAGAAGAGAACAGGTTAACAAGCAGTAGTAGACAATCAAACAATTAGTGTCTTGGCTGACTCCACCTATATAAGGCACACACATACAACCCTTGCATCATATATAGCAATAACGTTTCATCGTTTAAGGACGGGAAAGTTGTGCTGCCTCACAGATTAAAAGAAATGGAAATTTCGGTAAGCAAATTTCCTCCTCCTTTTTCGTTCGTTCGGCAGCACACATATGGGACTTAGCAAGCAGTACTTATGGGAAGGGATCTTAGTCGCCTGCTGAAGCACCACCTTGTGTAAGGCTGAAGCCTTCGGAGGCAGAGAAGTCCATCCTGCAGAGATTTTTAGACGAGGATGGAGAGGACCATGTGGCTGCTCTGTAGAACTGATAGACGTGACAGTGCTCAGCTAAAGAAGCTGATGTAGAGTTGGCTCTCAGCTTTTCTGGAGCTTCATGACCAGAGAGCATCTCATGGAGTCAATGATCCATGTGGACAATTTGCCCCCTTATAAAAGTTCTATGAAAATGTATTGTTTAACCCCTTAACACTCTGCGCCGTAGCTCTACGGCGCAGAGGTATAAGGGATGTATGAAGAGGGCTCACGGGCTGAGTCCTCTTCATACAAAGGTGGGGGTTTTTGCAAAATGCATAAAACCCCCACCGCTAATAACCGCGGTCGGTGCTAGCACCGATCGCGGCTATTAACCCCCCCGTTGCCGCCGGCAAAGTCGCCGGCGGCATTTAAAAGACGGCAGCGCGCGGGCGCCGCCATCTTTTTTTCGAACGCCCCCGAACGTCTCGGGGGGCGTTCGGTTGCCATGGAGCCTCGTGTCTTCTTTTGACACGAGGCTATCTGGCAGCTGCAGATTCGTTACAATGAGCCAGTGGCTCATTGTAAATGAAGTGCTGCAAAATGCCATATATTGCAATACAGAAGTATTCCGTATTATGGTAGCAGCGATCTGACATCTAGGGTTAATGTACCCTAGATGGTCTAAAAGATAGTAAAAAAAAAAGTTTAAAAAATAAAAAAAATTAATAAAATATTAAAAGTTCAAATCACCCCCCTTTCCCTAGAACGGATATAAAACATAACAAACAGTAAAAATCACAGACATATTAGGTATCGCCGCGTCCCAAAATGCCCGATCTATCAAAATATAAAAACGGTTACGGCCGGCGGTGACCTCCGAGGCGGGAAATGGCGCCCAAATGTCCGAAATGCGACTTTCACACCTTTTTACATAACATAAAAAATGAAATAAAAAATGATCAAAATGTCGCACAGACCTCAAAATGGTAGCAATGAAAACGTCGCCTCATTTCGCAAAAAATGACCCCTCACACATTTCCGTGCGCCAAAGTATGAAAAAGTTATTAGCGTCAGAAGATGGCAAAAAATTTTTTTTCTTTTTTGTACACATTCGTTTAATTTTTGAAAATGTATTAAAACACAATAAAACCTATATAAATTTGGTATCACCGCGATCGCACCGAACCAAAGAATAAAGTAGGCATGTTATTTGGAGCGAAGAGTGAAAGTCATAAAAACTGAGCCCACAAGAACGTGACGCACGTGACGGTTTTTTTCAATTTTTCCACATTTGGAATTTTTTTTCAGCTACGCAGTACACGGCATGTTAAAATAAATAACATCACGGGAAAGTAAAATTTGTTACGCACAAAATAAGCCCTCACACACGTCTGTACACGTAAAAATTAAAAAGTTATGGATTTTTGAAGTTGGAGAGCGAGAAATCGGCCGAAAAACCCTGCGTCCTTAAGGGGTTAAAAGAATTGTTCTGAAGACTGTAGAAATTGTTGGATGAAGGCTGAGCAGGGAAGTAACATGATGCTTTTGGGCAGAATGTTAAGGTAGGAATCCTTGAAGGACAATGCTTGAAGTTCTGCAGTCCTCCTGGACGATATCGTGGCCATCAAGCATGAACATGATAGGCTGCTTTTGAGGATTCTCCTGGCTTTAGGCTTTTAGTGGTGACAGAAGATATATCCTTTGTGAGTAGGCGCCCTGGACCTCCACTCAGCACTGACCGGGATGTGTCATGTGACGTCACATGTCTTCATGCAGGAAGAAGATAGGACGGCCCGCTGCCTGGACACACAGGTGGAGCCAGGTGCGGCAGGCTTAGGGATGGGCAGTCCTCTCAGCACTGCGGCTGCAACAGCTATGGTCAATAGGGCCAAGCCCGCCTAGGTACACAATGTGCATAATTTATGATTTGGCCATGGGTCCTGGGCTGGCCCATTAGCATCACTGCTACGGTTGCTACCCCACTGATATTTCTGCTCATATTTCTGCTTAAGGCAGGGTTTTGCATTCTCTTGTAAGTTGGGACTTCAGGAACCTCTTGACAGTAAATTACTTATGCAAGCAGCAGCACATGGTGATAGACGTGTTAGAATAATAACATAGAAGTATTGTAACGCTGGTCTGATTGGCTCACAGCTCCCGATGAATAGAGGACAATATCTTCTCTTGAGTGTTCCATGATCCTCGTCATCTCCTACATGGGACCCCAGTTTCAGAAAGACGTATCCCTCTGGCCAATGTGTGAGTATCAAGAATCCGGCATTTCCTTGCCATAAATTACTGGGACTGGTTCCTTCACTTTAGATATGGGCTTTGCTCATTGAACCACATCTATGGTAACAGGCATTTGGCCAGTGATCTTGTCACACACTAACTTTTGTTAGCTGATGTCATTGGAAATATTTCCAAATATACATTTATAGACTTTCATTACTCTTCTTCAGAAGATTCAGAAGTTCCATGAAAATAAGCAGTCCTCCAGGTATGGAAGCTTTAAGGACGTGACTGGCAATGCAGTTGGCAAGAGTCTGAAGCGCTATCCCGATGTTCTCCCGATGTGGAGGCAGGATGGGAATATGAAGATCTGATAGGACAGTTGATGCCGTGCAGTGATACCTCTGAGGCAGAGATATACAACTAGCAGATTGCTGGGGAGGATCTGTCAGGTGGGAAGGTTACAGAGTGTATACTCAATGTATTGTTGAGGACACCAGGCGTCTGATAAAGACTTTGGCCAATCTGAAGAGAAGGACCTCCTTCTTATTGTTGATATTACTCCAGGCCAGATGCACTAACTCCCACGGTTTTGAGTTAAGTGGCTTTTTACCTACTCATGGAAGGTGTTGCCTGTGTTTGAAACGACCCTGTGTACCAAGTCGATGTGATGGAACGACAAACTCTTCCCGCTCTTCCTGGATTTTTGAGTCTTTATATCTTGAAAATGACAGGGCCTGCAGCCTGGATCTTGCCTGACTGTGCAATAAATACATTGAAAATTCAAATAATCCTTTTGGTGGAGCATCCTTATTCCAGAGCTTTGTTCGTACAGCTCTTTTTGCCACGACGAAAGTAACTATGACTTCAGAGGAATCCTTAATGCTGGTAATAGAAGAATCAGATAGCTATTGTGACAGGTCACATGGCCAGTAGTGGCACAGAGTAGAATTTCATCCCTAGGTCACTGGACCTCTAATGCCATTATCAGGTGTGGTCCATCCACTCTGAAAATATATAGACCGGACTGGGTGAGTAGGGGAAAAGATGTCATCAGTCACTGGAAAGTAGAATCATCTTCTCCCTGTTGTTTCCCTTCAGTATCTTTAGTGGATTCCACTGGTGGCTGCATTCTCCTTACTCAGAAGGAATATCTGGTGTGGGTCATTAGATTTAATCTCTCTGATGTAATATTCCTATAAACTAGAATCAGCAATAGAGGATGATGTCTGGAGATCTAGAAGAAAAGTAGATGATCCATGATAAGAAGGCTTGGGCTTGGGATCTGTGTGGATCTCTGAATCTGTATCCTGGGGTAACACAGGAGAATAGATACAAGACTCATTCTTAATAGACAATGGGTTCAGACATAACCTCTCCTCTGGCTAGTTTTCCTCCTCTTTCCACCTCTCATAAGGGTCTGTGACAGCCGCTCAGGAGAGGACGTCCAGTGAAAACACAAAGGACACATTAGTATGAGGTAAAGATGTGTACAGACAAGCCATATGCAGCCAACATCACTGTATGAGGAGCTGCCTGGATATGAGAGGATCACTCTCCAATGCCATTCATCTAGAGCAGACTATGGAGAACATACAAAGAAGCAGAAGTTACAGATTCTGGTATCAGTCTGCTCTGTATCATTATTACAGTATTTCACTATGTATACAGATCATAGATACCTGCACATTTAACCAGACAGAGGATGTGGGTACAGTGTATACACACAGGCCATGCTCATTACTTACCAGAGGCTGAGTACATGCTCATCACATACCAGAGGCTGAGTGCACGCTCATTACATACTGGGTGTCTAGTCCAGAGAAAATGGTTAGTAAATTCAGTGTAAAGATCACAGACTATACACATGAAATACCGGTAAGATAGTCAAGTCAAGCAGAGCTCACAGACTCTGCATATAAACCCTGGAGTCAGGGGGCAGGAGTGACTAGAAATGCAATAAAGATCTATGCATTTAGCAAGGTAGACATTAGACCTGAGCATTCAGAAAGGATACATAGGAGACATTAGACCTGAGCATTCAGCAGGTAGACGTTATACCAATGCATTCAGCAGGGATACATAGGAGACCTGATCATTCAGCAGGTAGACATTATACCAATGCATTCAGCAGCAATACATAGGAGACCTGAGCATTCAGCAGGTAGACATTATACCAATGCATTCAGTAGGGATACATAGGAGACCTGAGCATTCCTCTTACCTTGTCTTGCAGAGGGCAGAGGTTATCTGGCATCTGAGACTTGCTGTGATGTTGCATGATATGACTGCAACGGGTAAATACAAATTCAAAATGCACCAATACATAGCAATCGCTGACACATGTGCACAATAAACACCAGAAAATCCAGGACAGGAGCGCAGGCCAGCCAGGTGCTCACAGTCTATATCACAGGAGCTGACATGTAAAGCTCCCTGTACTGCAAGTGATAGCAGGACATGCGGACATATCTGTACAACATGTGGTAACCGTGTAAATACTGTACAATATGCAGAGATCTCATGCAGGAGAAAACAGGTTAAAAAACCATATAACATATCACAGGAGGATGTGAGACCAGCGGCCTGGTATACAGCCTGGATATACTCACTGATACAATGTGCTGCCTCCATCCAGTTGAACAAATGGTTAATACCAGGAGCAGCGCTGGGCTGCGGCCTATGCAGGAGGCGAACTAAGCATCCGATGGTGAGGCACGCAGGGTTAATAAACCACATGGCCCAGCAGGTAGGAGATACTAGCAGTGATCTCCTGTGTCAGTGATGTGTGGTAGATACTCAACACAATCTGTATTATTACCCCTGTAAGGACAGGATAGCTGTACAGGCTCTTACCTGGGCTGCGGCCTATGCAGGAGGCAATCTAAGCTTCCAATGGTGAGGCACGCAGGGGGATGAACCACAAGGCCCAGCAGGGAGGAGATGCAGGAGCGATCTCATGTGTCAGTGATGTGTGGTCGATACTCAAAACAATCGGTATTATTACCCCTGTAAAGGCAGGATAGCTGTACAGGCTCTTACCTGGGCTGCGGCCTGTGAAGGAGGGGATCCAGGCGTCTGCTGGTGAGGCACGCAGGGTTAATGAACCACAAGACCCAGCAGGTAGGAGATGCAGGAGCGATCTCATGTGCCGGATACATGGTGGCCGATACACACCACAGCCTCAGCTATTACCCCTGTAAGGGCAGGATAGCTGTACAGGCTCCTCCAGGCCAGAGACCAGCAGTGGTATGGTATACAGTCTGGGCTGCGGCATATGCAGGAGGCGATCCAGGCGTTTGCTGGTGAGGCACGCAGGGTGATGAACCACAAGGCCCAGCACGGAGGAGATGCAGGAGCGATCTCATGTGCCGGGTACATGGTGGCCGATACACACCACAGCCTCAGCTATTACCCCTGTAAAGACAGGATAGCTGTACAGGCTCCTCCGGGACGAGGGACCGCATGCAAGCATATACAGCCCGGGCTGGTCCATCCAAGTGTTCTGTGTAAAGACACAGAGGACCTAGAAAACTTATCTGGATAGTTTTTTTTTTTTTTTCTTTCTGTGTAGACACACAGGACCTGAACTCTTCTCTCATACCTAAGAGAAAAAGAAATACAAGGGTTGTGTGTGTGCTCCGGCCTTATATAGGTGGAGTCAGCCAAGACACTAATTGTTTAATTGTCTACTACTGCTTGTTAACCTGTTCTCTTCTGAGATGTACCTAGGGGAAGAATCCCATATGTGTGCTGCCGAACGGACGAAAAAGAAGTCATTTTACTTCAAGGGAATGCTACTGTAAACTCCCAGCTTTCTCAGACCTTATACAAACATTTTAAAATACAAAAAATACAGCCAAACATATAATAAAAAATAACAGGCAAAATAATACAGCATGGTTTGTTTTTTCATTCTTTCCAGTGGTTTGTGTCCAGTGGTGGACACATTGATGGAAACCCAACAGTCCCTGTTATAGCCATGAGGGTGTTTACCTGGAATTGTTGTTGTCAATATAAGGATATTTCCTTGGGCTGATTCCATTGTTCTGTTCCTGTAGTGGAATATAAAAATGAAGATTGTGCAGCTTTGTAGCAGTGATTTACATTTATTATAAATCATGTGAATTGGGTAAAATCATTAAATTATGCAATTATACGTTTATTTTTACTCTCAACTTTTACACGGATTTTATTATGAAACAAGGATCATTTAGTTTAAATGTCTTAACAATTCTGGGTCATCCCTGATCAATATTGAGAAGTGGAATATACTGGTAATGTCAGGTGGATAAAAAGATCACCACAAGGAGTGTCCTGACATTTTACATGTCAAACAGCATTAAATATTGATATCTGTGTGTATTTAATATTCTACTCAGCAGGTAGATGTTTCCCGAGGATATATAATGCACTGGTTGAACGTCTCCAGTTTAGATGTGAATCTGATCAAATAATAGTTAGATACTTCCAAAAAACTGGCAAAATCTACAGATAGATAGATAGATAGATTGGTGGATAGATAGAAAGATACAAACAAACTAGCAGCACTCCAAAAGCTTGTGAGGATCAAGTGGATTTATCCGAATGTCACTGTATGAATAAATCCACTTGATCCTCATAAGCTTTGAGAGTGATATCAGTTTTTTGGAAGTATGTATAACAAGGAGTAAATGCCTCCATCTGTTGCCTTGCACCCAACTACCTTTAAATAATTTTCATATAGCATTGCTGTTTTGGACCTTTGTTTCTTTAGTTAGATAGATATCAATCATAGACTGTAAGCTCTTGCGAGCACGGCTCTCACTCCTATTGTTTCATCTGACTATGTTATTACTCTGTATTATCTTATGTTATTTGTATATAATGTACCCCCTCAAGATTTGTAAAGCGTTACAGAATATGGCGGTGCTATATCAATAAGGATTATTATTATAGATATAATAAAGAGTCCAAAATAAATGTATCTATTTTGATAGATACATATAACGTATAATGGTGATTAGAGATGAGCGAGAAACGGCTCGTTGCTCGGACGAGTATTTCACCTGCTCGAGATCGAGCATTTAATTAAAAAAACACAGTGAAGAACAGTGAAGAATAGAATAAAAACAGTGAACACAGTGAACACAGGATCATTTAAGTGAAAAAGACAGTGAAGAACACAGTGAAGAATAGATTACAGATGTTCGGCACATCTGCTTACTTGTCGGAAGATACGCGCGGAACGGCAGCAGGGAGACATCAAGCAGCAGGGAGACATCAAGCAGCACGGGGAGACATCGGCCAGCGCGGGGGAGACATCGGCCAGCGCGGGGGAGACATCGGCCAGCGCGGGGGAGACATCGGCCAGCGCGGGGGAGACATCGGCCAGCGCGGGGGAGACATCGGCCAGCGCGGGGGAGACATCGGGCAGCGCGGGGGAGACATCGGGCAGCACGGGGGAGACATCGGGCAGCACGGGGGAGACATCGGGCAGCACGGGGAGACATCGGGCAGCACGGGGAGACTTCAGTGGAAGAAGAGGAGCGGATCCCGGGACAGCGTATCACCCCGACAAGTAAGCAGATGTGCGGAACATCTGTAATCTATTCTTCACTGTGTTTTTCACTGCGTTTTTCACTTAAATGATCCTGTGTTCACTGTTTTTATTCTATTCTTCACTGTTCTTCACATCTGTTAACTTGTCGGGAGATAATATACGCGCGGAACAGTGAAGAATTGATTGCAGATGTTTGCATACATCTGCTAACTTATCAGAAGACATTCTTTTTCAATTAAATAACACATTTTATTCCCGAACCATGGTCCCTTTGAAAAATGCTCGGGTTTCCCATTGACTTCAATGGGGCTCGTTATTCGAGACGAGCACTCGAGCATCTGGAAAAGTTCGTCTCGAATAACGAGCACCCGAGCATTTTAGTGCTCGCTCATCTCTAATAGTGATAAGTGTGTTTATAAGTGTTACAGGTAGAGAGACTGATATGAGGAAGGCTTTTTAGCTACTTACCGCTTTACTTCAGCATCATCTACCCTAGTCCCATTACAAGGGGAGCTGCATTGCTTTACATTTGCATCCACACATGAACAATCACATTTTAAAGCATGTCACAACCCAATGACCCTTGCTTGACTATTAGATGCTCTTTTTGCTCTATACTTTTAGCTTCATATATGTTTTTCAGCCTTTTACATTTTTATATTCATGGCTCATGGAATCCGAGACGCTGAAACATCCAGGACAACTTTGGTTGAGCTGCAACTAATTTTTCTTTGCTTTTATTTTGGGGCCACAATTTTAGTTTTGACCAAGACCCCACTTTGTCTAAAACTGGCCCTTTGTATCCAGTCTACCTTTGTGGGGGTTATTTATCATCGCATTTCCTGAGCTGCATGTGGGTGTTAGAAGGTTGTCTGTTTTATGGGACCAAAGCATAATAGTTAAAATGGTAAAAAAGTATTTTAACTTGAAGCATGACATTTTTTTAAAAGTTAAAAATCATGAACATAAAAATACTAACCAAAAAATAAAATTAAGAACTTGGTGGTTATTCCTATATGTTTGCTTCGGTTACCTCACCCAGGATGTAATGCATAGGGGCACCTTAAGGGCTTATGTGTATGACCGTATGAAGATGCCATGATTGGGCTTCACAAATTGTGACTGGCTCACAACCTCCATAGAGGTTTATTAAACCTAGTCACCGTTCAGTTAGCGCACAGTGTCTCACTGTACCATATCTATACTGGGCGGCCGCGCTGTAAAAGATAGAGCATGTCCTATTTTTGACCTTATTTGCGACTAAGCCGCTTGGCTTCCTATAAAGAGGGGAGGGGTGAGCAATGCACACCCCCCATCACCTCCCGACCCTGTGCATGCAGCAATGTCTATTGATTTTTTTGATGATAACCTGACATATTGCTCGAGCATTACATCTAAAATGTTATATAAATATGAATGCAAAGTTAGTGAAGGATACAAATCCCAGAGTTGTCAAACTAGAATTTACTTAAATTACACAGCATGTATATTCGTGGAGTAATTTGGGGAGTTGTGTGGAGCTAATAGTTTTCAATCATTTTCCAATATCTTGTTGGCAGTTTGGATAATAAAGTGTCACTATAAAAAATAATTGAACTAAATAATGGATTGGAGAGAAAATTGGTATGTAAACTTCTTTGTAGAGATATGGGACACAGTAATCAAAGTATGAAATAATATTAAATAGGAAACATTAATGAAAAAATAAAAAGTTATTTTATTTCCCGTGTCCAGAAGCTGCTTTGAGAGTAGTGCTGCATGATAAGAAAATGGATGTAGGCAAAATTCTATGATATTGTCATATCTGTGCCAGCATCTTCCTCCGTCAACAGGTGAGGATACGCTAATTTACACTTGGAAATATGCAAATAATGAAAACATTAACGCTTTTGCAACCTTATAAGGCAGCCCTTTAACATCGAGCATGACTTTCACAGAGCTTAATGATATGATGTGGAATAAAGGCCAAACCAGTATATCTATTCCAGAAGGAATAAATTCCCAACTGTAGACAGCACTGTTTCTATGTAGTTGTATCTCTTCAGTACAGTACAGGCGGTCCCCTACTTAAGGACACCCGACTTACAGACAACCCATAGTTACAGACGGACCCCTCTGCCCACTGTGACCTCTGGTGAAGCTCTCTGGATGCTTTACTATAGTCCCAGACTGCAATGATCAGCTGTAATAATTCCTGTAATGAAGCTTTATTGATAATTCTTGGTCCAATTACACCAAAAATTTTGAAACTCCAATTGTCACTGGGGCAAAAGAAAAAAAATTGACTAGAACTTCCATTATAAAATATACAGTTTCGACTTACATACAAATTCAACTTAAGAACAAACCTCCAGACCCTATCTTGTATGTAACCCAGGGACTGCCTGTATAGGGAAATGGTTTAGCTGCGTGAGAGGCTTTTGGCTAGTGTTACAGAGACTCTGCCAATGAAGGCCGTCTTGTAGGCTTGTGGAGACTGAGACTGTTTTGTATTCTCGTCTGGGCATTCAAATTCAATTTAATTAATCTACATTAATATTAATCTACAATTAATATGCATTTCTTCACTTAGATGTTATTAAAAAATTTTTACCTGTGTAAAGATAATTTCTCATAATTGTAGTCATATGGTCCCTTAGAAATAAGACTAACTCCTTGGATACGGCCACCTCTGTTGGAGTGATTACACAAAGAAACAAAAGGTTTTTGTATATGAAATGTCCTGGAGTTACTACATGTCTCACAGCCTTCCTGTGGTAATTAACAATGAAGTCAGATGGTCAGACGGGACTCAATAGCGCGCCAAAATGTGAGGTGGTCGTATCCGAGGAAGCCTTCCCGTTTCTAAGGGACAACATAACTACATTTATGAGAAATTATCTTAACACAGGAACATTTTTTTTATAACATCCATCCATGAAGATATGTTTATATATGGCAAATGAATTAAATGAAATGTGAATGCCCAGATGGGAGTACCCCTTTAATTATGCACCGCACCAAGTAGTTTGCTTTCTGGTTTATTTACAGTTAACCTGGTGTGATGAACAGAATGCTTATCCTATCAGCATTGGAATTAGTATTCTGATATCACATAAAAGGTCCATTTAATCAATCCTCCATGCTTGTCATAGTTCAAGCTTGAGTGTATTCTGTCTGCTAATATTTGGTAACTTCTGACCCCTTGGCTTGTCTTCCTGGTTTTCCCTTTATCTATTGACTTGGTACTTCATTGTCCTCTAGGTTTTTGACTTGGCTCTGGTGACTTTTCTTATTCTTTGTTTGTTTTGTTTTGTCCTTGTCTGCTATTATCACTTAAAGTTACTCAAGGATTGTAGCTCAGTTACTAACCAACACTGTACCTGATTGTATTTTAATATCTAGTTCTATGTCAAAATAGATTACAAGTGTATTACCAAATTTGTAAGAATATTAGATCTAATGAGAAGGGAAATACAATATCTTGCTGCAAGCAATTTGAAAAAAACATGTAAAATGGACAAGTTAATTAAATAGTTTTCTGGATATCTCTGACATATAAGACAGTAATGAATAAAAACAAGACATGTTTTGGAAATAGTAACAGTGTTGACAGACGTGTCAGTTACTATCGCTGAGTGTACAATAAGAACTACACTGCCTCCAAGTACAGACTGGATTAATAGAGATTTACTTTAATTCATCAGTAGCAATGAAAACTGATACCACATAAAATAATAGCTTGAACAATAAAATAGGAATGGAAATCAGTTACATTTCTAACATTACATTTGTAGATTTGAAAGTATTAAAAAATCAGTCTCTACTGGAATCCCCTTATTTCTATATTATTGAATCTACTGCATCAATGCACCTAAAACTGTGCCTACAATAGAAATGGGGCATTTGACCTCGCCATGAAGGCTTCATAGTGTCTATATCTACCGCTAGAAACGTGAATTGTATTAATTGTGGATTTGCAGAGGCAACACAGCAAAGAGGCAATACACACCTTTCTGTCACCACCATTTTCTCAAATATTTTAAGCGATTGAAAGCCGGACTCTCACCTATGCAGGATTCTCACTTATGCAGGATTCTCACTCATGCAGGACTCCCACCTATGCAGAAAAGTCATAAAAAAGAAAAAATAAGTTCAGCTCTCCTCACGTATACTGACAGCATAAAGTTTTTATTCTTCGACGCACAGAGCGCTGTGTGGGGGCCAGCAGATAAATGTCCAAAAGAGAAAAAAAATCCTTGCAGACTCCAGCAATGATATCCAGAAAAGATGACCATGAAATCTTTACTTTATTTTTATGCAAAAGAAAAAAAGCATTAAAATACATAGTATAGTCAAAAAATATTTATTACATGAGATGCAGCACTGTCACTTATGCAGCACTCTCCCCAGGGATGAACTTAGCCTCTCTGCTGCCGCAGGCCAACTATAGAAAGACGCTCCCCCCCCCACCTTATATACCATGCAAAACTTCAAGGGAAGCTTGGATTTTTTTTATTTCACTGTGCGCCCCAAATGACATGTCTACTTTATTCTTTGGGTCGGTGCGATCACGGAGATACCAAATTTTTATAGGTTTTATGTTTTCATACATTTACAAAAATTCAAACCTCCTATACAAAAACGAAATTTTTAATTTTACCATTTTCTGGCGCTAATAAATTTTTCATACTTCGTTGCATGGAGCTGTGGATGGTGTCATTTTCTGCGACTTTTGATGACGTTTTCACTGCCACCATTTTGAGGACTGTACGGACTGTACTGTACTGTATTTTGCAAAATGTAAAAAAAAAGTGGTATTGAACGCTATTGAAGTGGCTTTGAGCTATTTTCCTTTACGAGGTTAAATGCTGCAAAAAACTATTACATTTTGATAGATCGGTCATTTTCAGACGCGGCGATACCTAATGTTTTTATGATTATTACTGTTTGTTTGTATTTTTATTAGTTTTAGGGAAGTATTTGTATTTTTAGGATTTTTTAATTTATTTTTTTGCTATTTTCAGATCCATTACAATGAGCAAATTGCACAACCGCACCTTAGCTCTACAACATCTATCCCCCTAATGCACCACAGCGGGCACACAACTGTGCATGGGAGAGTAGGAAAAAAATACAATCCAGACAAATCCAAAAATAAGAATCATTATTATATATTAATTATTTTATTTTTAAAGACGTCTTGGAAAAATTCTAAATTCAATTTGATATATATACACTATTCTATATTTCTTTCACTTTTACCTAATTTCCAATAGGGATCTTTAACATGCTATCCATGCTATCAAACATTATTGTACTGTGTCCCTTGCAGGAAATCTGACAAGCTATTAGGCCACTACCAGTGCCTGCTGTGAGCTGTAAGCACCTAAGAAACAGAAAGGCAGGAAGAGGGAGGCAAAGCAGAATCTGCATCTCAAAGAAAAGATGGGTGGATGTTACTAGGGAGGACTAAACAAACATGATTATGTAGCTTGGGACACACTTTCAATAATTAAATGTATTTTACAATATTAATATTTATTCTGTGCAGATGATGATTAAAGGGGTTGTGAAATTAAAGAGGGTTGTGTGCAAAACTTTACTTTTCCTTGTAGAGAGCTTTGTAAGGGTTTGTTTTTTCCAAAACAAATTGTATTTGTATTTAATTGTCCATGCTATGTAGTGAGAAGTGGGAAAAAACTCCAAATGTAGAGAACTTGACGTAAAAACTTTCGTTTTAGGTTTTAATAGGTTTAAAAAAATGTAACTTTTTGTACAAAACAAAATGTATTAATTTTGCCAAATTTTGACGCTGATAACTTTAGGGTATGGAGCTGTGTATTGTGTCATTTTTTGATGATGTGATGACATTTACATTGATACTATTTGTGGGAATATACAACCTTTTGATCACTTTTATTTTATTTTGAGTGACAGAATGATTTTAAAAAAAAGTGGCTTTTTGGATAATTAGGCACTATTTTCTGCTATGGGGCACACCACCAGGAATAACAATTTTTATTAATTGATATATCAGGACTTTAGGGATTTTTATAGCTTTTATTTTTTATCAGTTCTAGGGAAATGGGGGTGATTTTGACTTTTTAGAAAATTGACTACTTTTAAACCCCACTAGGTGGTCGGATGAATCTTACCATATACTGTTGTACTACAGTATATCAGTATGTGGCGTTTTTCCACATGATCTGTTACAATGTGCCACCAGCACACTGTAACAGATCTGCATGAATGACAAGTCCTCTGGTCTTATAAAAGACCCAAGCCTGGCATGGCAATGATCACAGTCAAAATGGTAGTGCTGATATGCCTCCCGCTGTTCCATGCCACCAGCAGCATTGCCAGTGGCACTTTAAAGGCGCGTTCACACGTTCGGCTAGCGCCGCGTTCATAACGCGACGTTAGTGCACAGGGGGCGGAGTTTGGGGCGATCGCATATGCGTTTCCAGAGAAATGCATGCGATCTGGTTATTAATCGCATGCGTTTCCCTGGAAATGCATATGCGATCGGCCCGAGCCCCGCCCACTGTGCGCTAGCGTCGCGTTATGAACGCGACGATAGCGGAACGTGTGAACGCGCCCTAAGGGTTAACACATGTGATAAGTGCCAGCACAAAAAACTCCAAGTCATGTGCCAATGAGCAAATAAAAATATGTCACATTTTGCATAAGATAAGTCAAGTTTGGGGGCTTCAGGGGTAGTGTCACATGCCCCTGTTTTCTCTTCTGTTGTACAGTACGTGAAACATTCTTATGGTTTCATTTTAAAGATAAAAAAATAGTTTTTGGTGTCAAGAAAAAATAAGTCAAAAATTGTCTTTTTAGTAGCATCCTAATATGGACATTAACTGTTAATGACAATAAGATGGATGTCATAGGGGGACATGTATCATAGTTTGTCTCTCATGTTCAGCCTTTCCTATCCTGGCAGGCGCAAATTTTGACTTCTTTTTGAGACTTTTTGTTGCAAATATCTCAAATCCACATTGACGCAAGCCATGTGAGATTATATGGAGGAGTGGACACTACTGTTAATTTTGGATTTGTGGAAGCATTTTTAAACACTCTAGTCACACCCCAGGGAGATGACGACATATGAGGCTGCGGTCACACGTGGTGTTAAGGGTGCGGTTACACGTTGCATTTTGATTGCATTTGGAAACCTATTAAAACAGCTGAGGAGTGGTGATTTGCCTAATTACATTACTGTTAACATTTGCATTTACAAAATGCATTGTAAACGCAATGTAAACACATGTGTTAACATCACGTTTATGTTGTAAACGCAAACCGTTAACTGTTATGTAATTAGGCAAATCACCTCTCCTCAGCTGTTGTAATAGGTTTCAAACTGCAATTAAAGCGCAATTAAAATGCTATGTATGACCTCACCCTAGGAAGTAACCAAAAATGTAAATGCAAAAATTTCTGAATTTTAAAAAAACAGGTTACTGTGCAAAATTTTAAACATTTAAAGTGTATGAAATAATTCCAATTTACAGGAAAATCCTTCCCTTGCACTTTCCCTGAACCAGATGCAGATTTGCGCCTAAAAAGGTGCAAAAATAAGCCAAAAAAGTGATACATAAGTGAAAAGTTGCACGGAACATTTGGGAAACAATTGTACATATAAGACACAAGGTGCAGCCAAGGCGTACTTGAAAAAAGAGTAAAAAGTCGGTAAAAAGTCGCAAAATTGAGCCAATTTGACTAGCAGAAATAATGATACATGTCCCCCATAGAATTAAATAAAATATTGTACTGTGCACATAGGCCACCCTACAGGTCTGTAAACTGTTGTAAGAATGTGAAATTAGATTGACTCTACCATCTGACAATGTTACCCCATGAACACAGAAAAGGATGCCCTCTTTTTATGCATAATAATATACAATTAAAATACTTTTTTTTATATAATTACATTTTCATAAAACTTTATGTTTTATCCTGTGCATCATTCATTCATCATCCTTCATTTCTTTCTACAAGCTGATTCCAACCAGTTTCCAAACTGTTTCCATCCCCCCGGTGGAAATGCAAACAGTTAGGAGTTACAAAGGAAAACAAGGGGAATGAGGAAACTCGACTGTTTAGTACACACAAAAACAGCTTCATAACAAGCATCCAAGGGCAGCTCCTCGCATGTGAAATGCTCACCTGAGCACTTGGATTTACATTTGAAGACCCTATCTACAAGTGAACATGAACTACATTATCAGCCCAGTTTCCTCTTCCCTGCTCAATAAGGTCATTGCTTTTAAATTGTAATAAAAATGCATCTTTTATAGAAGTCTGAAATGGTTCAAAATTCTCTGGAGCAAATATTTCTCTAAAACGGACAAAATTGAAAGTAGTTTGTTTAGTGTTTGCTGTAATGGAAGTGTTTTTAAAGAAAATGTTTTCACCATTACTTTTCCTTGCCTGTAGTAAAATAAATTATGGCTTTGATGGAATTATTAAGAAAATGCAGCTAAATCCACATAAATAGATACAACATGGATAATATTGAAAACAGTTTATGGAAATGTCTTACTTGGGGTTACAAGAGCTTTTACTGTTAACCACAGCAGTGCAGATGAAATGGAAGGATGTATCAAGACAGGAGTCTAAGGTTTCCTGGACACAAAAAGGTTGATATTTATAAAAAACTGAAATTAAAAAAAAAATTGCAAAAATTAGGCAGGGTTTTAAAGAAACTTGATTGACTGAACTGAGTTGGAGCAACCACAGTAAGCACAAAAAACCCAGCAATTCCAAGTGATTTCTTGAAGTCAAGAAAACAGAATTAGGGGTTCAGAGATATCTTAACTTGTTAACAGGGCTTGTCCAGGATTTAGGTTCTTTTTTATTTAATGGGGTCCCGGGATGTATAAAATTAGCAAAGAACTGATATTCACCTTTCTGGGTGGCGCTTCTGTCACTATAGGTCTCGGTTAGTAGAGAGACTGAATAGAGATGCCGCATGGACAGTGGCGGGAGATGGCGTGGTACTGCTGAGCACCAGAGAGAAGTGAATGTATATTTTTATACCCCCTGGAGCCCATAGAGGGAAAAGAACATTATTCTGGAAAACTTCCTTAGGCTCATAAATAGAGAGATAGATACTTTGATCACCACACATAGCTACTGTAGAGAGTCTATTGCATGTCTTCTTATGGCTAATCTAGCATAAATTTGCCTGCAGCCCTTTTATCATGAATACTTTAGTTGTCCATTTCCCACTGAAAGAAACACATATCCTACTTTGCAATCATTTTGCTATTGTACCTGAAAATTATTTGAGGTATTATCTTGTTTTCTTTTACCACCTATAATTTTTTTTTTCATTTTCAATTTTCTTAATCTGATTTTCATTTTTATGAGCTGATAAATCCTTTTCTTATAAACTCCAGCTTTTCAAACCTTTACTTTTCTACTTTTCAATTGTTCATGGCTTTCTTAGAAATGCTCCTCTCATATCATTTTGTCATCAATTTCAATAATTTGTAAAAGACAAATACTTCATTTTTATATGTTATTTTTTAAACTTAGAATATTTTAAATCTATCGTTAATATCGAGATAAGTAGAAATTTATTAACTGTATCACCAGGACCAATATGCTATAAGTCATCGGGCAAACAAACACCATACAAAGTACAGGCTTTTTCACCTCTGTGATATAATAAGCATCACGCTATTCTTGAAGCAAATGCTTAGACGGAGTGGGGCATTTTAAATTCTGTAAAAAAGATTCCAATCTCAGAAAAGGGGTATGGCATTGCAAGAAAAATACACAAAAAATGATGCAATGATGAACTGTAATCATGATTACAGATTAGTTTAGATCCAAGGATAGGAGGCACTCGCTGATACGATCCACAATCTTTATTTGGCGTACAGGCAAGCAGACATGTGAGGACGCCGAGGTCCAAAAGGCAACAGCCTGTTTCACGCTACTAGCGCTTTGTCAAACAATTATATTGATTACAGATTAGCATACCTGTTTCACTGGGAAGCGGGGTTCTCCTTGCATCACATATCACTTTGATGCTTGGAATCCCATCCTCAGCACTGTGGTGTAAAATCCTGTCGGCACAACAATTTAGAGCTATGAAATTATCTAGGCACCAAATTCAATACCCGTATGCAATATTATGCATATAATTGGTGCAGAGGCATTTTGGTCCAGCTATTCAGTTTGTGCAATTTGGAGTGGAGAATAGAAAGGCAAGTGTCAGGACTGCACATACTTGACTACTTGGACTTTCTGGGGGGGGGGGGGGGGCATTTATTCATGCCTTTCAAATGAAAAACTGGCAGTGTTTTTTTATATCCTCCCTGCTCCTCTTGCATCAGAATTAGTCCTATTTTTGGGCGCAAAATTTTGACACCGCTTGTGAATCCACCAGTTTTCTGCCGCTTCTATTTTTCCAACACCTTTTTTGGCACAGAAATTACCTTGCTAAAAGCTGGTATAGAGTTCTAAACCTTTAAGTCTGTGCACAAATTCATTAATCTCTTGTGCCGCAAACTTATATCCCACTTAAAGATATAGTATGGTTCTAGAGCCACCCTACACCCAAAATAATAAATGCCCCTCTCTATTTCTGATCACCACTATTTATACAGGCGTTAGAATGGCTAGGGCAACAACACTCACGTGTATTATGGGTCTGAAAGAAGAAGGATATTAAAGATGTCCAAATGCAATAACATATCTTGGGAAGCATATGTACTTCCATATTTGATAAGGAATTAATAAAAAGTTACTATAACTATTCATAGAATATTTCTATTATATAAAAAGATAGAACTTGGGTAAAGGTAATTTTCATAAAAGGAATAGCACAACAACTTGGTTCTGCTTAGGTCTGTACTATCTGGCATTCACACAGATCAACATTCCATACATCACTCTCCATTAATTCCTGCATGTTCATTTCTCACAGGGTCTGTCATAATCCAATTTATTGTTCATAAAGGTTAATTGGTGGTAGAGAACAATTTCTTTTATCAGCAGATAAGGGCTAAAGAGTTTTATAGTATAAAAAGGCTGTGTCTGCTTAACCTAGTCTAATAAATACATATTTGTCAGAATTAGAAACTCAAAGGCCTGTACAAACTATATAGAAAATATAGGATAGTACAACAAGGCTGTTATACTTATCAGACGATAACCAGACCACAGGAGAAAATCACAACAAATTCCTAGTCCCTCAGTTTCATGAAAATACAGTATGAGCTTAACTCTTTCTGGGACATTCATTATTGTCTTTATGCCAGTTTTTTGGAAGTCTTGGGTCCATAGTTAGTGATTATGATAAAGAAAAAATTCCGGAACCAGCTAGTTGCAGAATAAGACCGCTTTTATTGTGTTTTCAGGGCATCCATCAGGTAAAATACAGGTGGCATGACTGACAGTCATGATTAAGAGCACTTGCCTGTGCTAGAAATGCGTTGACGATGATTTTACCATGCCACCTATATTTTACCTGATGGATGCCCTGAAAACACAATAAAGGCGGTCTTATTCTGCAACTAGCTGGATCCGGAATTTTTTCTTTATTGTGGACTTTATTGCCCTGCAGCAGGGTGGATCCTTGCAAGCGGATAAAGTTACCGCAAGATCCAGGTGAGCTGGAGGATCTTTCTTATACCCATAGTTAGTGTTTGTCTGTGCCATATTTATGAACTGTCCACGCCACAGAAAAGCTTTCCCCACACTCGTGCCTTTTTTTTGGTTGCATCTGTGGAATCTCACCTATTTTTCTGCCTCTCTAGTTTCCTGACTCTTTTTGCTGCATAATTAGAGCTGGTAAAAGCTGGTCTACCAAGTTTTATTTCACCTCATGAATGTGGAGTTAGTTCAGACCATTTTCGGTTGTGCGTCAATTCATTAACCCATTGGGGTTTATTTTCGTTGGGTTTCCCGACTTTTCGGGGGTCGCGCCAGAGATTGTGTCATACACAATCGGATTTTGCCACATTGGCGTCGGCTTTCATGCAATAGAAATCAGGGGCGAGTCATCGGACTAAGCACGGGATTTAACATTTAAATTTGTGTCGCATCTGATGCACTTACATACACCGGGAGGAAGATGGTGAACTCCGGCGGACCTGAACGGGGAAGCGGCACAAGCAGAAAATCGGGTGCACGACCTTCTTGAATTGCGGTAGATGTGCGTTACGGAGGACATTCCAGATCGCGCAGGACCGGGTAAGTAAATGTGCCCCATTGTGTCACAATTAACATCCCAATGTAAATTACTGTGCGCCAAAAATACAGACCCTGCAACACTATTGAGGACTGCCTCCCTTTGATCGATAGACTTATAGACAACATGGAGAATAGTGGAAATAATTGCTGATGTCACCTTATTACATGACTGCAGTACATGACTGCTAAGCCAATCTTTTTGGTTAGAATCTGAATGAACAGCAAAGGAACACAGGGGCCAGGGATTGGCTGAGTTATCATGTGATCAATTAATGTGGCATCAACACTTCCAGTCAAACAGAACCATTTGCATCAGAGATTGAAAGTTGCCCGTGAGAAAACCCCTTTGAGCCATAGCTAGAAGTGTCCCAAACAAAGATGAAAATTATTTAATGCCTATTAAATTTTACAGCCTGTTCTATTTTGACAATAAAAGTCCACACTAACAAAAATCTGATCACATTTGTGTATTCCATCTATTTTAAATTCTTAAGGACATAACCTGCTCATAGCTTAAGACTCATTTTTTGTATTCTTTTGAGTTCTTCTATTTGAGTTTATTTACCAAAAAAAGAAGAAATTATGAATTTTTGGAAAATTTGCCATTTTCGAAATTTAAAATCAACGCGCTTTCAGGCAGATAGATTCCTTATCTGACCTCAGGGCTGCCATAGGAACAATCGACGCAGAGCGCTAAGAGTTTAACTGATGCTTTCTTGTTGCATTTTTTTAAAATTTTGTCTGTGTTTTTTTGAGGTGCATTTCCATTGAATTTTTTTTAAAGCAGTTTGTTGAGTATGAATGTGATTACATGCAGGGAAAAGATCATTGCATTTTTACAAATTCCAAGAGACACAGCTACATGAAAAAACGCAAGCAAACATTTGAAAAATGCATGCATAAAAATGCGTTTGAAAACGCATGAGAAACATGACAAAAACGCCATGTGTGTCACCGACCTATGGCCATGTTCACACATGACGTTTTGGTCGCGTTTTTATTGCATTTGAAACACATTACAACAGCTGAGGAAAGGTGCTTTGAATAATTACATTGCTGTTAACATTTGCGTTTACAAAATGCATCATAAACAGCATGCCTTTGTGAATAAGCACTAAAGTTGCAAAAAGCATTTCAAGTAAACTTTAGGTCATATTTGTGTTTAGGGAATTGCAAAGCAAACCCCATAACAGTAATTGTAAATCTGCACACATATTTAAATCCACCGCATGTTACAGATGCTCCCAATATTTTATATAGGGTGAAATACATAGCCAATATTTTATGTGACAGATATCATATGTACGTGGCATTTTATTTTTTTGTTTTGTATATTCACTGTAAATACAAAATATTAAACATCAATTTCCAGACCATTGTATGACATAGATAATGAAGCTGGGACAGTTTCCATATTATAATACTATAACTATAGTATAGGAATTTCAAGTGTCCAAGAGAATGATGTGATTTAGAAGCATATTGCTCAATGTTGAAGTTTCATTGTGCATAAAAGCAAGGGATGGGTAAGGAGGCAGGAAAGAAGTGGTAAAGACATGTTAATTTCAAGGAAAGGCCTTTCACTTTGGGGTGTGGCTTCACATTGCATCTTAAGTACTCATCTGTTTGCATAAGGTGGAGGTCAGTCTGTGTCAGCCTTGGTCAGGTACCTGTTTGTTTCCTGCATTTACCAAGTTGATCATAAAGTGACTAAACCAAACTGGAAGAAATGCAATATATAAGGTAAGTAATCTTCAGATGGGAAAATGTGGCGTCTGTGTTGGCATATAGGGGATTTGATAGATTTAGGCCTAGCAGGCTGAAATGTCAGGAGTATATTACACTTAATTATCTTACAGCCAGATCTAGTCTACAGACTTATCAAATCTCATCCCAGTGGATGTAAACTGTAGCCAGTCTCTCATCCTTTTTTCTAAAGACTACTTATTAGATATGTGCTTTTCACAGGTATCTTTTATATCATGCACTGAGTAGCTTGGATTATTAAAGGTTATTGTAGAACTGGTTATATGGTAGCTTTATGCATAGCACAGTTCTACTGCAGTCTTGACTGTTTTTTTTTTTATCTTTTAATAACTAAACCCATGACTGGATCCTAAGGGGCATTGTACATAGAAACGTTTGGTCTGACAAACTCTGACTGAGTGTCCACTTAAATGACCATTAAAGGCCCAATTCACACCTGAATCTTTCTGTTCCTCTTGGATTTAGGAGAGTGTAATGGTAACTTGTTCAGTTCTTAGACTTTAATTGACCATGAGTTATCATCCATTATGCTTTGGGTATTAATTGTGTTAAAAAAAAAACCCAGCGCTACTGTTTTAATAACAAATTGTACAACAGAATCTACCAAACACAGGTGTAAACTTAAACTATTGAGTTCTGTTTAGGGCCAGTTCACAGGACCATTTTATGGCTTCCATTGCTAATTACATTATCTATAATGGTGAAAATAACACATTTTCAGCACTATTCTGGCCATTATAGGGCTTTGGTTTACCATCAGTTTTAGGTGGTCTATTAATCTCTTCCATAGCGTTATAGGAATCGCAGTGGTGTGAATTTAGCTGTACAGAATTTGGTAAATTTGACCAACACTTGGTCTGACGTTGTAAGACTTTCCGGGGCACATAAATTATGATGTGTATGCTGTAATGCTAAAAAGAGAGGTAAAATGCCCCCCCCCCCCCCTATTATAGACTAAACTTTGTGCAGGTGATATCTTTGGCCTTTATTTATATCCAGGCTTGGCATGCAGTTAAGAATTGTTCCACATATTTGGATGTGACTACATATGTACATTTAGTAGTTGTTTGAATGTATGTATTTTCTAGCAAAAGTAATAAAATACCTTTTTATTTTTGCAGGTTTCTTTTCAGTATTCTTGTGTCGGCAGAGTATTTTATCACAAGTGTCTACAGTAAGTAAATCCTTCATTATACTGTAATGTATATTGTGTTGCTACTTTAAGTTGACACTATTGATTTCCCGAAAGTGATAGAAAAGGGGATAGATTTATCAAAAGTGTCTCAGGGCAGCCAATCAGAGCTCTGACTGGTGGTTATGAGTAACTACATCAGTTTTGCTCTCCAAGTCTTTTGATGAATCTACTCTAAGGTCTTAGTTGCAGTAAGAAATTTCTACAGTTGTATGAATAATAATACAATTTCATAATCCTTGTATGATGCAGATAAAATAGCAAGGCAGTTTTTTTTTTTTTTACTTGATTGTGAGGTTTCTACCATCATGCATTCACATGCTAGATGAGGCCACTTTCACGTGGGCCCATTTTTATTATCTGTAAACCAAAAATGTGGAAGAAATACAAATCTTTTCATCATTCTTTCTCTTTGTAGGTTTTACTCCTTGATTTTGCTTACTAATGCTGATCTAGGGTAAATCCTAAATATGTTTTATGGATGATCCTCCTAGGATCCTTTTAATTAACCACCAATTTAAAAACTTTTTGAGATTACTTTTTTTCATGCTCCATACTGTGTTCACACAGAGTATTTTGCATCTGTATTTCTAAGCCAAATCTAGGAAAAGGTCCAAGATACAAAAGATATGCAAAGGATTTCATTATACTTTCTCTCCCAAAAACAGATGTAAAATAGTGGACAGAGACCTGCAATGTAAACACACCCTAACTATTGTCTGCTATTTGTATGTAATTGTTATTGTTTACTAGCAACATTGGGTTAAGAAAATCAGAATAATGTGAACACGGCCTGTTTGTGCCTAAATGACTACATTTTTCATGTGGCATTGGAAGCCTTCAGCTAATGTATATTTCAAATAAGATACATGGTTCCCTTCTAAAAAAAATTTTTTTTGGAGTCATAAAAAAACCTTGCAAAAACTGTTGGTTGAATAAATCCTATTTCTACACAAACCAATTCAATGATTATATTGCATTAATCCCATATTCTCCCTCTTTTTAATAGGCAAATCATGTGAAGGCTTATTTTGCCATGAAGAGAACTTCCCACATTCAAACATCAGCCATTCTATAAACCAGCTTATAAGAAGCTCAACATCTGCAAGTCCAGGCAAACCTGCCAACAAAGTAGCCTTTCAGGGCATCATTAAAAGTAAGTGCAGTGGCCTAGTACAATTCATGGGTTTCATGATCAATGATGGTATCTAACAGTTATGCAAATAATATTCTCTCATTAAGAATTAATTTCTAATGGAACTACCATTGTAATACAACTATTGCTCTGTATTGGCAGACAAAGTTAGAATTGCATTTATCAGATTCGCATGTCTCCAGCTCTGGCCTCCTGACAAATCCTAGCAGGCAGTTGCGCTGTGCCTGCAGGGCACTTCTACACTAGTCCGGCATGTTATAGAATTGCCCCATAGCCTGCGCATGAACAGGCACAGGCCATGAGTAGTGCATGGGCCAGGAAAGCCCCACACCAGCCCTTTCACATCCCTCCACTCCCATTTGGTGTGGAGGTGGCATAAGGGGGAAATACTCACTGGTAATTGCACCTATTTAAGAGCTTTTAGACCAGAAAACTGAGCCTTAATAAATGTGCCACTGTAGTATTACTGTGTACATTCTAAAATAGTATGTTTTAAGCATGTTAATGCTGTTATGAAAATAATCAAATATTATATAGATATATACATGTATGTGTGCACCTTTCTCCTTAAGTAATTGCAATCCTACTATATTGTATACCTGGCTGTATACACCCCTCTAAGTTATGTGCTTGAGCGAGCTTGCCATGTTATCTAATCCAATAGAAAAAGATGATAATGTTCTGTCCACCACAATGGATTTTTTTAGGTGTGATATTTCGTCAGGAGCCAACATTTATACAAGATAAATATGTGAAGTGCTTGATTTAGGGTCTTATTGCAGTTATAATATTTATGGGAGAAGTAAATCTTGGTGGAAGTGCTGACTGTGGAATATGATTTTATTGAGGCATAAATCAAGGCTGTAGGGTTGCCCTATTCCTAAAATATAAATACATTTTCTTGCATGTTATTAGTTGTACTGTAAATCAGAAGAAAAGTATATAAAAAGAACTTGTGTATGTTTGGAAACATTAACCCTTGATTTTTAATGCTCTTATATTTATTTATTTATTTATTTTTTTTTTTTTTTAATCAGGTCACAAATTAAACAAGAAATGTTGTTATAATGGAGGAACTTGTTTCTTGGGAACTTTTTGCATCTGTCCTAAGCAGTACACTGGACGTCATTGTGAATATGAAAAGTGGCCTCTGTAAGTAGCTCTGTCGTGTTGGAGCAACGCTCCAAAAATGTGACTGGTGAGGCAGAAATGGGGTTAATATTACAGGGATTTTGTTGAAATGAAGGTTCGATTTTACAAATGTTTATAATTACCAGTAAATGTATCTTATTTCTACTTTTCATATGATTTGGGGTCTCCTTGGTGATATTTATAACATTCATCATTTATGTATGAGACGGAACCATGATGTTTGCAGGCAGGAATGAAATGCCTTCTCTAAAAAATGAAAATCTAATACTCTGAAACTGTTTAATGCAATGGGGGGGGGGGGGTTTCCCAATAAATTTTAATTAAGGAACTTTTTTTTTTTTTTTCTCATCCCTTTTAGGAACTGTCCTGGTGGCATTCTGAATGGAGAGTGGGTAGTCCAGGGTTGTTCCTTATGTAGATGTTTCTCTGGAGAACTTCACTGCCTGCTCCCTGCACCAGAATGTGGTAAGTAAAAAATATTTCGCCATTGGTACATAAAAGTTCCTTGTATTAGTTGTGTACACAATGGGGACATTTATTAATTTGGGCGCAGTGTACTATAATTTTCAGTGTGATTTAATGATTGGGCATACAAAACAAAAGATTAAGAACGGTCTCAACATTAAGCAATAACAAGCCCAATTTGCAATAAGTGCAAACATTTGTGGCAGAAGATTCCATTATGTCAGGAAGGATAAATTTCAAATATTGCTCAAGATAATGGCTTCTAACCGGTTACGTTGTATACAACTGATATGACTAGATAAGACTGTTTTACATGATGTTTGCACAATTAAAGGGGCATTTGCTTTTAAACAGAAAACGAGCTCGCCCCCCCCCCCTTTCATAAAGTGTTAGCGCCACAATATTGGTGATTTTCCAACAATCAGGAATTTTTGGGCGCACAATTTGGGTGCCAGTTTTTTTTTTTTGCGTGTCTAGTTTCCCAACACATTTTTTTGCCACAACTGGACCTGCAAAAAGCAGGATTAAGTTTCAACTTCATGAATCTGGAGAGGGTTCTATCCCTTTATGGTCCTGCACCACAATCTAACATGGCACATAATGTGTGCCAGAAACAAGGACACTGTGTCAAAATTGGTAAATGCCCTTCTTGGTGTGTATGCCACGATAGTTATGATGTAATAGCAAAATCTATTCTATGAAGCCAACAACAGGGGGGACTTTTTAAAATAAACTTGTATCCCCTCACTATAAGTTGGTATACAGATACTATAGTTTCTGTAAACAACAAAAGTTTTCTTTTCTCCAAGCTCCTTCCTCTAAATCTGCATTTGTTTAAATGTGTTTTTGCAAAAACATCCAGGAATTAGCTTTTAAAACAAAGGCTGTAGACTACTATTCATACACACGCATATACACGGGTGTGCCTTTGTTTTTGGTGGTTGCTTTCTTTAATTATTTTCAGAGTCACTTGCATAAAGTAAAGTCAGGCTGGTAACTTGCCTCTTGTATTGATATAGGTTATTTGCAATTAAATAATGACTTTTTTTTTTTTTTCCTATTTTAGAACAAGAAGTTGTCATGAGATCTTCAGGGTCAATGATGCATCATCACATTACAACTGTATTTGGATGGACATTAATGATGATATTTGTGCTATGTATAGCATTTTAGGATAAGCTTGATGGATATGCTTTCTGTATCCTGCACTTTTTTAAAGATTTTTATTTGCAAATGAGATTTGGTGACTTTGAAGTTACAAAGAACTCAAATGAATATCTGAAAATTGCAATGCAAATATAATTAGTTTCCTTGACTTCCTGAAAACAAATCAATTTGGATATGGAAATGAGAATTTGACAACCAGTAGAGGTTTTATTTTTCTTTTTGTACCTGGAAACTGGCTCTAGATCAATAGTGATGAGAAATCTGTTGATACATCACAGTCCCAAAGTGTCAAGGTGAATCTTTCTAAATGTAATACAAAGAAGAAACCTGCTTATAACACAGGCAGTTATGTTCTTCTCGCGTAAAGAAATGGCAGAACTAAATTACTATTAAAGGGCTGTCCAACTCCTCAAATAGTTTTGCAAGTAGCTGTAAATTTCCAGACAAAGCTATTCCTTCTTCTAAATGATGTTTCAACAACCAATGCAGTGCATACCACTTGGGTGAGACGTGAAGCTGCAAGATAAGGATGTTTTTTGTTTTTTAGGAATGTTTTCTGAATTCTCCATTTAACTCTTTTGGGATTTACAGTGTTTACATCTTGTTTCATTTTATATAACATTTGTAAAATGACAAAATGCTACAACCCATCAGCATCGAATTGATTTTCAATATTCATCCAATATGTCTTTTTAACGTCAACTACTAAACATTGCGTCACAGCTCATTTGCAAATATTAATGTTTTCTATATTTAAAGGTTCCACAGTTTTTAATGTATTTGTCTGTCCTAGAAAACGGGCATTCTTCCACAAATGGATAGATTGTAAACATATTTAAAAGCCGAACAATGTAGTATATGATGTAAACATTGCAGAACTTTTTATTTTCTTATTATTTTGTTATGTTGGCCTGCGTTCTCTTAAATGCATTCCGCTTTGTGTGGAGATCAGATGCTATTACCATCTACTGTCCTGATGAGACAAATAAATAAGCACTTATTAGAACGATGAAAAGTGTGTTGTCCTGGTTTCCGTGTTAATTGACAGAATCTAACTAAAGGATTATGCCTAAAAATTCACTTATGTTCTATGGCCACCAGTGATCAGTTGAAGACAATTTGTCACAAAGAATAAAGTACAGGAACGTATGCTTGGACTGCTATAGTGCTTCTAGGATGGCTTTGTAAGCAAAGTTCTGTTGAGAACCCAGACCCGCAAACGAATACCAAAAGTACTAGTGATTGGGGGGGGGATTTCCCACGGCTCCAAAGAACATAAATCTAACTGCATGTGAATAACACTCAATTTGTAGTCAAACTACTTGGCCCATCAGTTAGACCCCTGTGATTAGATGCTTCACCACTTTCCACCCATGCACAGATAGGAGGATAAAATCTCTTTAAAGCGGCTGCACACAAACATGTTCTGCTTGTGGAAGTGGACCCATATGTTGGTCTGTGCAAGGACTGAACAAGCTGCACAGAACGGGACACCTTGCATCATGCATAAATATGAAGCAAGGTCACCCTGCTTGCTGGTTAACCTTTAGTGCAGCAGTTGGGGTGATAACCGGGAGTCCCTGCATCATATTTCTGTATGTTGCAAGGGCCACAACCACTTTGCCCTTAAAGAAGCACCCACCAAATGTGGGTGATTTAAGACAGTCGTGTGACCACCCGAATCGCCCACAGTGTGTTTGGGTCCGGGCTCCCCAGGCTGTACCCAGCACACATCTGACATGCCCCGACTTTAGCCTATGGCAGAGGGAGGGAACAATAAGTTCCATGCTCCGCCATAAATGATCTGAGGAATGCCAAGATGGTGGAACCCAGCCATGTGACGTCAACACGCCGGCTGCCAGCAGGGCGCCATCATCTTGGTACACCTCAGAGGGATACCGCGAGGGAAGATGAGGTCCACGCCCATCGGGGGAATGGAGGAAGCGGAGTACAATTTTATTATTTTACCTAGGACTGTATACAGTTATTATGGGTGGGGGTGCATATAGTGGTGCTATATATAGTGATTATGGGAGGGTGTATATAGTTAGTTATTCTGCCACAGAGCTATGTTGGAGAAGACCCTCATGCATGAATGAAGGATGCAATGGATGTGCTTAGGTTAGTTTAATAACTTTACCTTAGAAACTACATGTCATGCAGTCAAAACACATTGGGGCGGATTTATTAATTCTGACGCAAGCACGACTGTCGCCATCGGAGATCGGCCTCCTAAAAGCACAGCCCGTTGTATTAAAGTGCCTCATGGCTGTAAGTAAATAATGGGTAGACGGAACTAATTAGTCGTGCGCCATAAAAATGTCGACATTAATGAGATGTGGGCCTAAAGCTTGCATGGACTGCGCCTTAATTTTGCTCTCTGACTATTTTTTTTCCTGGTCTATTGTACGCTAAAAATGCAGACAAAATACACATCAATGTGATGGATAATGTGGAAAAGTTAGGCCATGCCCACTTGTGGCAAAAAAATACGCAGTCAGGATAGTTGGAAACATCTGGCGCAAACTCATTTTAAATGATCCACAACAATTCTGCGCCCAAAAAAACCAAAAGATCCCGGCATTTTTTAGGCACAGAGACGATAATATATCGGCCCCATTGCTACTGGACAGTGAAGATGAATGTGTCTGCAACAGTTATGAATGGAGGAGTGCATGAAAAAGGAGGAAGTGATGCCGCTGAAAGAGGAGGAGAAATTGGGCAACAGTGCATCATGGGATAGCTAGATTAAACATACAGCAGAGCAAACCATCAAACTATGAAAACTTTGACCACTAGGTGGCAGCATGCATAACATATTGCCCATGTTGTTATTTGTCTTGTATTGTACATGCAATGATATGTTCATTCTCATGAGAGGCAGTTTAATAGTGATTATAGGGAGGCTGTATACAATGATTACTGGGGGGATGAATATATTTATTGCTAGGGGGCTGTAGACAATTACTGGAGGCTGAATACATTTATTGCTGGGGGCTGTATATAGTGATTACTGGAGGCTAAATATATTTATTGCTGGGGGCTGTATATAGTGATTAATGGGGGCTCAATATATTATTTGGTGGGGGACTGTATATCCTGATTACTTGGGGCTATATATTGTGGTTACTGGAAGCTGTATATGGTGATTACTAGGGGGTTGACTATATTTATTGTGGGGGGCTGTATACAGTGATTACTGGGGGCTATATACAGCAATTAATGGGGGGCTGTATATATTGATTCCTGGGGGCACTGTATATAGTGATTAGTGGGGGCTGTATATAGTGATTGCTGTGGGAGCTGTATATAGTAATTATTGGGGGTCTGTATATAGTGATTACTTGGGCTGTATAAAGTGATTGCAGGGGGAGCTTTATATAGTGGTTGCTGGGGGAGCTGTACATAGTGATTGCTGAGGAGGCTGTATATTGTTATTGATAGGGGGCAGTATACAGCGATACCTTGGCTGGACTACATTCAACGGGGGGGCCCCCACCTTCCTTAATCCGGCCCTGGCTGTCCTGATTTTTGCAGACATTTTCTATCTACAAAAACGTCTGTTTTTAACCTGTATGTAACCCATATGCCACTGTAAACTTGCTGTATCCATAAAAACGTAGTTGGCTGGCCCCCGTGTTACCTAGTCTCTTGAGCTACCCACTGGAAACTCCAGCTGTATCCAGTAGACCACAGGCCTTTTTTTTCTACCATGGAGAGACTGTATCACAAAAAAATATTTTTTTTCACACAGCGCTGTGGGAAATGACTGTATTTCCTGTACAAGTCAGTGGGGCTGTTTTTTAAACTTGTGTTGGCAATTTTTACATTTAAATCAGTTGTGTGAATGAGGCCTTAATCTGTGGACTGGTCTGGAATTATTCCTGAAGGGCAAAATCATGTTTTTTAAATGTCATTGGCATTAAAATAAATGTTGAGCAATACGGTGGCTGCCTAGGGACATTTGTTTTTCTCCTCTTTGTGTATTGGGACCATTTTAGTCTCTCTGCAGTGTTAGTAAATCAATGAATATATTCCAAGTAAACTACGAGAAGGCTACTGGAAGAACGATGGCTATTGGGATATGGTCTTCAGGATTCTGATGAAGTAAGGAAAAAAAATGCAGACTATGTAAAAGCATGAGGCAGATCAGTTTTCATAAAGCATAAAAAGTGAGCTCATTAAAGTGATGAAAATATGGCTTGAATGTTGAGAGGAGCATGCTAATGAGACTGCTAGACAAAGACATAAGAAAGGGTCTGCAGTTGAAAAGCCAGTAGAAGGGACATTAAGATGTCCTGTTTACTAAAGGGCTTTGATGATTCGCTACTTTTTTTTTTTACTTATCTTTCTTATTCCAACATGAATGTTCCACAAGTGAAACAATTAGATGTTCTCCTTTAGACGTGCGCCTTCCATACATCTTTTTTGTTTTACGCCCACACATATCGTATGAGTCGTCTTATATTAACGCAGACTTCCTTGAGAAAATAACAGCTTCTTGGGATTTTTTATCTGATTACTTTGAAAAACAATAGAAAAAATAATGTTTCCCTTTGCAGAGCTGACAATTGTCACAAATCACTTAATGGAGCCATACAGTTGCGCTTAGATGTATACAATAGGAGCAATAACCTACATTAATAGCAGAGTTCAAAGTCGCAAGGCAATGGAGAAGAAGTATGATAAAGTTTGAATCCTTCAGTAATGAAGAAAGGACTGCAAGGACAGAACACACATTCATGTACACAAAAGCCGGAACAAGCATAACACAAAGCGGTCGTCGCTGTTTTTGGATGACCTGTATGTCCTCTCTTCCATCTGTGATGTACTAAGTTGTTCATGTCAGTTTGCTAATAAAGTAGAACATTGGACCTGTTATGGTGAGTGCCGCTCCAACCTTTCTTTCTGTGGATTTTTGGATAACAAGCTTTGCCTTTTTTTTTTCAAATAAATTTAAAAAAGAACAAGTAAAGGGAAGCAAGTTAAACCGTTCCTCTGAAAGTCTGTTACCATCCAAAATGAGGTGCTCAATTCCAATGGAAATGAGTAGAGATGAGCGAACATACTCGTCTGAGCTTGATGCTCGTTCGAGCATTAGCGTACTCGAAACTGCTCGTTGCTCGGACGAATACTTCACCCGCTCGAGAAAATGGCATCTCCCGCCGTTTTGCTTTTTGGCGGCCAGAAACAGAGCCAATCACAAGCCAAGAGACTCTGCACTCCACCCAGCATGACGTGGTACCCTTACACGTCGATAGCAGTGGTTGGATGGCCAGATCAGGTGACCCTGGAATAGACTAGTCCCTGCCTGCGCTGCTCGGATCATTCTCTGTCTGGATGCCGCTAGGGAGAGAGCTGCTGCTGGTCAGGGAAAGCGTTAGGGTGTTCTATTAGAATAGTGTTAGGCAGGAGTGATTCTACAAGAACCCAACAGCCATTCTTAGGGCTACAATAACGTTATACTTTTTTTTTTATTATTTGCTTGTGGCTGGGCTTGCTGGCACTAGTAGTGCAGCTAGTACCATATTGTGAGGAATTTGCAGGGGGACTTGCTACCGTTGTGTTTAGCTCTTAGTGACACACATCACGTGATGTGCTCTGGGTGTTGCTGTGTCCGCCCCCTGGTTCGCTTTTCCGCCCATGCCGCCGAGCATGCGCCGCTGATACTCAGCTCCACACGTCGCTCTCATTCAGGTGTGTAACTAGATACCACAAGAAAAATAAGGAGTCACACAATTCTCCAATAAAATTACATAAAGTTTTTTATTTCCTTGATATATTAAAATTTTAATTATAATGGATGTTAAATGGAGGATATCCAATAATATTGGTCTGAGTATGCTGCCCACCTCACTAACAAGAGGGTATGTTCACCATAGGTCTATCACAGTTTATTGCTTATTTCCCCAGTAAGTAAATAAAGTGCATATATGCCTGGAAAACACCTACTTAAGTATAGTAATTTAGCCTTGGTGAAACTTTAAGTGAAAGAACAGTGTCTTACCCATAATGTAGTGTAGGTAGGGACAGCTCCCAGACACCCCAACGCGCGTTTCGCCCACGCTTCCTCAGGGGGTACGAAACAAACGCTGGGGAGCCGGAATTTAAATGTTTTACCACCGGATGGACTGAGTTGCGCATGCACCTCGAACAGATCTCCGGCGTGTTAACATGCCCCACTTCCGGTGCCCGGGAGCTAGTGCGCACGCTCGGAATCCGACAGCGCTATCGATGCGCCCTAGGCAACGGGAGATGCCAACCAGCCAGAGGTGTCTACTGCGCATGCGCCATCATCCGGATTGAAATCAGTCAAGGGTAAGGAAATAGTGTATATAGAGTAAGGTACATAGGTCGTAATTTATTATTAGTCAAAACAAAAGTGGCAATATGCATGCATGTATGCCAAAGTGAGACATCTTGGAAGGTATAAGTTACCCTATTGTGAAATTTTAAATGTTATGTTAATTGTGTTAAATATACATTTTGTGACTATACATATATATCTCAAAAATAAAGTGCCCAACATCAATCAATATTATACAAATATATATATCTCAGTGATCTCCAATATTACATAAAGTGCAAAGTTTGTATAAAGTGCTAATTACAAAGTGCTATGTGCAATTTTATAAGTCGTACAAACACATATCAGAAATATACAGACAAACAATTTTTAGAAAAATATACCCCTTCCCATATTCAAATATTTATCCAACTTAAAGGAGAGGGATATTAATCCCCCTATCTTTTCCAGAAAAAGTGCTAATAATAGTGCAATCAATTAACTATTACCTTCCATCTCTTAACCCTATGGGGTTACGTATTTTCTCTTTAGAAGACTACTATTTACGATAAAGTGCTAAATTTTTAAAGATTAGAGATGAGCGAACACTAAAATGCTCGGGTACTCGTTATTCGAGACGAACTTTTCCCGATGCTCGAGTGCTCGTCTCGAATAACGAACCCCATTGAAGTCAATGGGAGACTCGAGCATTTTTCAAGGGGACCAAGGCTCTGCACAGGGAAGCTTGGCCAAACACCTGGGAACCTCAGAAAAGGATGGAAACACCACGGAAATGGACAGGAAACAGCAGGGGCAGCATGCATGGATGCCTCTGAGGCTGCTGCTATGGAGACAATTTAATTTGGATAGTGCCTGTATGTGGCAGTCCCAAACATTTTTCAAACCAGAGGAGCAGGTAGGTTGCCCTCCAGTAAAATGGAATAGATTGAGTGCCTGTATGTGGCAGTCCCAAAAATGTTTCAAACCAGAGGAGCAGGTAGGTGGCCCTGCAGTAAAATGGAATAGTAGGCGTAAGTAAGCTCTTTGTATTCTCCTATGGCTATTTTCTAGCAAAGTATCAAAGCACACTACTATGCCAGATGAGATGACACTGAGTTAGTGCCTAATTGAAATCCAACCCCTACTAAATTTTCCCACTTCGGTCTTTGCTATGGATATGTGCGTCACTAAGCGCAGAACACAGCGGTCGCAAGTCTCACTACAAATTGCTCAGAATTGGCTAGTACATGCACTGCAGAAAGTACAGCCACCAGCAGATCAACCAGAAATCAAATATATAGAACGCTACTGTAGGCGTAAGTAAGCTGTTTGTATTCTCCTATGGCTATTTTCTAGCGTAGGCGTAAGTAAGCTCTTTGTATTCTCCTATGGCTATTTTCTAGCCAAGTATCAAAGCACACTACTATGCCAGATGAGATGACACTGAGTTAGTGCCTAATTGAAATCCAACCCCTACTAAATTTTCCCACTTCGGTCTTTGCTATGGATATGTGCGTCACTAAGCGCAGAACACAGCGGTCGCAAGTCTCACTACAAATTGCTCAGAATTGGCTAGTACATGCACTGCAGAAAGTACAGCCACCAGCAGATCAACCAGAAATCAAATATATAGAACGCTACTGTAGGCGTAAGTAAGCTCTTTGTATTCTCCTATGGCTATTTTCTAGCGCTGACAGGCTGACGCTTATCAAGATGAATAAAGCCTGGATTTCTCCGCATTTCCATTCTCCACCAGGTGAAAGAAGCTGAACCTGAATAATGTATGCACTCCTCCTCCTCATTGTCCTCCTTCTCCTCCTCTTTGTACACTAAAGTAGAGGAAACTGGCTATTTTTTTGCCAGGGCCAACTGGCTCTGGCTATAGTACTCTATGTATTTAATTTTTCTGGATGGCCAACTACCCTGTACTCTGTTTTAAACAATTTTTGGGAGTGCCACATACAGGCACTCAATCTATGTAATTTTTCTGGAGGACCAGCTACCTGCTCCTCTGGTTTGAAAACTTTTTTGGACTGCCACATACAGGCACTCAATTTATTTAATCTTTTTGGAGGACCAGCTACCTGCTCCTCTGGTTTGAAAACTATTTTGGACTGCCACATACAGGCACTATCCAAATTAAATTGTCTCCATAGCAGCCTCCACACGTCGTCTTTTTAGCTGCCTTCACACGTTGTCTCCATTGCTACCTCCACACGTCATCGCCATAGCTGCCTCCAAAAGTAGTCCATATAGCTGCCTCCATACATGGTCCCCTTATCAAACGAGCTGTGTCAGGGAGAATTTTGGATTGTTTTCATGGATTCCTTATAAAAAAGGTTCTTAGAAGTGCTGTTTGGGGAGTAGCCTAGAGACAGGGGCTTGGATTGGCGAAAGCTCGCCTGGCAGCGGAGCGCCAGCTCCATCCCAAGATCCAACTAACATAGTTTTAACTGCAGCACCTTTAATCTACTACTAGTTCACTGCCTCCATACATGGTCCCCTTATCAAACGAGCTGTGTCAGGCAGAATTTTGGGTTGTTTTCATGGCTTCCTCATCAAACTTGTTAACTTTGTCGCCACCCTGCTGTGTAATCCACAAAATATACTGGCAAACTTTTATCATTTACCAATATTATTTCAGCGCTTCTTGCGCATCTTTTTACATTCCCCTCACCCGCCAGAACCCAAACTTATAAGAGCGCTACTACACTTGATCTTATACAAAAGGTTCTTAGAAGTGCTGTTTGGGGAGTAGCCTAGAGGCAGGGGCTTGGATTGGCGAAAGCTCACCTGGCAGCGGAGCGCCAGCTCCATCCCAAGATCCAACTAACATAGTTTTAACTGCAGCACCTTTAATCTTCTACTAGTTTGCTGTCTCCATACATGGTCCCCTTATCAAACGAGCTGTGTCAGGCAGAATTTTGGGTTGTTTTCATGGCTTCCTCATCAAACTTGTTAACTTTGTCGCCACCCTGCTGTGTAATCCACAAAATATACTGGCAAACTTTTATCATTTACCAATATTATTTGAGCGCTTCTTGCTCACCTCCTTTGGTTCCTCTCTGCCACCCATTGGTTTTAAGCCTGAGTCCATTTGGGGTATGTTGCCAAGACACTCTCTAGCCTGCCGCTGCTGACGCTGCCTCTGCATAGTCCCCTATAGTGTCAGGGTCAATTATTGGATGTTTTAGATGCTATCTAGCTTCATTCTGTCACTCTGTCATGGCCATGCTGTTGCCCATAATTTTGGCATAATGGTGCGTTTAAGCAGCCTCAGAGGCATCCATGCATGCTGCCCCTGCTGTTTCCTGTCCATTTCCGTGGTGTTTCCATCCTTTTCTGAGGTTCCCAGGTGCTTGGCCAAGCTTCCCTGTGCAGATCCTTGGTCCCCTTGAAAAATGCTCGAGTCTCCCATTGACTTCAATAGGGCTCGTTATTCGAGACGAGCACTCGAGCATCGGGAAAAGTTCGTCTCGAATAACGAGTACCCGAGCATTTTAGTGCTCGCTCATCTCTAGAAATGAGTCTTTGGAGCACTTTGGAGTCTTTATTTTGCTCCTTTTTTTCTTGCTTTTTGTGACTTTTCCATGGTTTTCGAAAGTTTGCCATGGTTGAGATTTCTTCAGCATTCCCTGAGTTATCACCTGATTCCAGTTTGTTTGTTTTTCGTTTTTTAAAAGTCACACATTTTTCTTGGTGCTCCCCACCAGGCATAAGAAGTTAACTCCTCAAATGCCAAATATATCAAAAACTATGGTTTCTTTTACACTGACGTCAGTTTTTTTCACTTATTAGACCGGGAAACCAGATGTTTTTTACTCAAAAAGGGTTTTTTTTGTGAACATGAAAAAAAACATAACAAAGGAAACATCACAATTCTAAGGCAGAGAAAAATCAGTAACAAAACGGAGCCAACACACAACAGATATAACATAACCCCCTTGATACAGATGTTTAAATATCTTTAAACATAACGTAGTAAATAGCAACTATAGGGTTAAATTGACCCAGTAAATTGGGTGACATCCCAGATATCATGGTTTAAAAGGTTGAAAAAATAGACAAAAGTCTACTCCACAATGAAGTTCCAGACGTCATAGTTTATAAGGTTGAAAAAATAGACAAAAGTCAACTCCACAATGCGGATACCATATATACTCGAGTATAAGCCGAGATTTTCAGCACAATTTTTGTGCTGAAAAAGCCCCACTCCGCTTATACTTTATAGGTTTATAAAAAAAATTAACTTGGTACTCACCCTCCGGGGCTGATGCCCAGTGTGCTCTTCTCCCCGCAAGCATGTCTTTGCATCCTCAGCCGGGCTGGCTGATGTATGTCTATGCGATCTGCAGACACAGAAACCATGATGCACCAGTGTTGCCGCCTGCTGACATCATATTTCTGTGGTGGCAGCTCACATAGATGTGCATCTGCTGGCCTGGCCAGGAATGCGAAGACATGCTACGGGGAGAAGAAGGCGCCACGTGACAGCTCCGGAGGGTGAGTACTAACTTTATTTTTTAGTGGGCACTTGCCTGGCCATGACATAAATGGGGGCACTTTGCTAGCGATTACACAAATGTGAGCACTACCTGTAACTCAGATGGGGGCACTCTGCTGACCATTTACAGGAATGGGGGCACTCTGCTGGCCATTACATGAATGAGGGCACTCTGCTGGACATTACATGAATGGGGGCACTCTGCTGGACATTACATGAATGGGGGCACTCTGCTGGTCATTTTTTTAATTGGCATTCATGAGTGGAAAATACTGGACATTTTATTGATGAGAGGAGACTACTGGACATTTTATTAGAGAGTAGTGGCTACATTTCCCAGTTGTTTTGGTAAAATTAGTGGCCTCGGCTTATACTTGGATCGACTTATAAACTGGTATATACGATAATCCATAAAGAGGCCAAAACTCCCTACAGAATGGACACCTATCACTTCCAAACTCCAAATGTGACTATCACACTATCACCCTGTCACCTACAGAAGCTTAAAGGCTCTTTCACATTGGTTTTGTTTTTCATGTACATGGTTCAGTGGTTCATTTCCAAGGATGCCATGAAAATCCACTTATATCTATGGGTGTTACATTGTATAAATATATTTACATAAATACATTGGCTTGTATTTTCACTGAAAATAAAAGATGTCCTATTTTTTTCACTTATGTGGATATCGGAAGGCAATAGAAGTCTAGAAGCCTATGCGTCTGCCCTGATGAAGCTGAAAATCCAGGTGTGGTTCTTTAAAAACAATGTTAAAGTTTCAGTTTTTTGCAGACATGGAGGCAAAACTGATGTATCTTGGAGATAAAACAGAAGAAAAACTGAAATATGATGGAGACAAAGTGCAACAGATGCACAATAGAAGCTGAAAATTGACACCAATGTTAAAGATCCCTAAATGGGTATTCACATTGGTGTTTTTTTACATCAGTGATTTTTCACTGAACCCATTTGGCCAATGGACACATACAGATTGGGTTTCTCTTCCTGGCTTCAGTCATTATTTACTGATGCCTTACTAACCAATTTTTTTCAATGGGCTTTTTCATAATTGAGTTTTTTCCTACTGATCCAATGTTGTCAGTGAACACAAAAAGAACAGATTCTAAACTGATCAGTGAAAAAAACTGAAGTGTGAAAAAGACCATTGAAAGGAATGGGAAAAAAAAAATCACTGAAGCCAATAAGAAAAAAACAATCTGTATGTCTCCATAGGCCGAAAAGGGTTAAGTGAAAAATCACTGATGAGAAAAAAACTTCCAATGGAAACCACCCTAATGAACACGGAGACGAAACTGATCCATCACGAAGACAAAATGGAAGAAAAACAAGGAAACAATGGAGAAAAAGTGCAACGGATGTGCAACTGAAGCTGAACATCAGCACAAATGTGAAAGAGCCCTAAAGGGGGTTTCACAGTGGCGTTTTTATCACATCAGTGATTTTTCACTGAAACCATTTTGGCTTATGGACTCATACAGAATGCTTTTGCTCTTCTTAGCTTCAGTGATTTTTCACTAATGCCTTACTAAACCATTCTTTTTAATGGGCCTTCTCACGCTTTAGTTTTTTTTCAATGATCAGTTGTTGTCAGTGAACTAACTGATCACTGAAAAAAACTGAAGTATGAAAAAACCCATTGAAAAGAATGGATCAGTAAAGCATGTCAGGAAGAGAAAGTCTGTATGTGCCCATAAGCCAAAATGGGTTGGAACCACCCTTACTCCCATGACTTGTAGCAACAATTTCCATTTCTAGAAAATAATTAATAACATGCCAGTTCTTTATACTGACTCCACATATATTTGGACATATTAATACGATGATTTTGAATGGTACTTTCACATGTGGCTGCGGGAATTACCTAATACCGTAGTCATTGCAAAAACATCATAAACCGGCCAAATTGTACAACGATTTTGTAGCTGGTGGCGGAGTTCAGCCTTTGCAAATTTCAGCACCATGTTCCACTGCATGAAATAACATGCATTTAATTGCTGTGTATCATAAATTTGCAACGAATAGCCATTACTGCTGAAGATTTATTTTCTGCAAAGTGTTCAACTACACTGCCCCTGTATAACGCTGCAGATTTACAAATCCACAGGTAATACTCTTAGGCCCCTTTCACACTTGCGTTTTTCACGTGCGTTTTCTGCGCGTGCTTTTGATGCGCAGAACTAGCATTGCACTCTGACCCATTGTAACCAATCGGTCTTTTCAGACTTTTTTTTTTTCACACACACACGCGTGTTATTTTTAACGCACGTTTAAATCTCGACATGCTCTCGTCATGCCTTAGGCCCCTTCCACACTTGCGTTGCAGATCACGTCAGAGTTTGATCAGGGTGTGATCAGGGATTGGTCAGTGAAAAACGCACATTTTGCATCAGAGTGCAATCAGTTTTCAGTCAGAGTTTGTTCAGTGTCTCAGTTTTTCACGCACGTTTTTGATGCAATTTCAAGGCGTTTTTCATGCGCAGAAAATGCGCGTGAAATGGACTCAGCACTGAGCTCTATCTTTTCTATGGCAATTGATGCGTGAAAAACGCATTGCACTTGCATTGCAGTTGCAAGTGCCTCAAAGTGCAATGCGTTTTTGATGCATCTCCATAGACTTGTATGGTGCGTTTTTCACGCACGTGACTTGCAAAAGTAGAGCATGTCGAGATTTAAACGCGTGTTAAAAATAACGCGCGTGTGTGCGTGAAAAAAAATGCAAGTCTGAAAAGAACCATTGATTACAATGGGTCAGAGTGCAATGCAAGTTCTGCACGTCAAAAGCACGCGCAGAAAACGCGCGTGAAAAACGCAAGTGTGAAAGGGGCCTTAGGCTGCATCCACACGACCGTTGGGGGATGGCTATACGGCCGCTAGCTTGAACTAAACACTACAAATATTACACCACTTCAAACTACTTCTAATAAACACTACAAATATTACAAATCTGCATCACAAACACACATAAAAACTGATGAAAATAGTATGTGAATTTTAAACTTTTTCGAATAAAAATGGACTTTTAATTCACCCACCGTCTGTGATGCTGGAGATTCCTCTTCTACTAATCCTCAAGACAATATCAATTGTTTGATGGAATGTGATTAAAGTGGACAAGCCCTTTAAAACGCAATGGTCCAAAGAGCTATCAATAAAAAGTTACCATTTTCTGTTAATTGAAAAGATTGACCAGTGTCAGAAAATTTGGTTGCTTTCTTTCCAAAAATATTTTGCCTCCAAGCACCATGGTTTGCGCTGGTATTAGAGTTCAACTGCATAGAAATGAATGCGCTTACTTGCAATACCACACACTACTCATGGTCCAGTGTGGAGCTGTTTTGGAAGAAATCCCCTTTTGAAAAGCTGCCAATTGTCTTGAATTCTGCTACTTATCAGTCAGTTAAATATGAGCCATGTTAACATAGGATTAGGGGTCTTTCACATTGACATTGGTGCTCAGCTTTAGTTACGCATTCCATTGCGATTTGTTTCCGTTGTGTCTCAGTTTTTCTTCTGTTTTGTCTCCGTGACCGCATAAGAAACTGAAAGTTTAAAACTGCTTTGAAAACATCACACCTGGTTTTCCAGCCTAATCAGTAAAAAAACCCCTCTGTTTCATGTGTTTTTTTTCTTGTGGACCCATAGACTTCTATTGCCTTCTGTGATCCGCATCAGTGAAAAGAATAGGACATGCTTCAGAAATTTTTCCATGGACAATGAAACACAAGCCACTGTGAAAACACCCATAGAGAAGAGCCCTTAGACAGTTTTAATAATAATGTTAACATAATTTCTTAAAGGAAATCAATTAAAAAAACATTAAGGAACCTAAAAATACTCACCTCCGCTCTTCTTTATCTTGATCCTGGCACTGTCTGTCGCTAATCTTGATACCTAGAAAACAAACGCCTTTCATGTGGCGTCACCTAGCTCTCCCATGCTCTTAACATGGGAGAGGGAGGTGGCAACTGCATGCATAATTAGCAGCCCGGTGCCGGACATCTTGTCCCCATGCTCAGTGCTGCTAATTATATGTTTGTTTTCTAGGTGATCTAGGATCAAAATGAAAAGGAGTGGGGGTTAGTATTTGTAGGTTTTTTTTAATGTTTTTATATTATGTAGTTGATTTCCTTTATCTATGTCCTTATATTAGCTTCTCTTTTTGATAATATTGTACATATAAATCACCTTGAAAGTGTTCCCTGAACTCTGGCATAGGTTCATATGACAGGGAATCTTGAAATTCATCCAGCCCAGATAATGATCTAAGACATTTAGAGGATTGGCATTGACCTTGACATGACTTGCCAATGCAGTTTGTAACTACTCACTTTAGACACTGGGTTGCTGAATAAAATATGGAATGATTCTTCTGTTTGTAGCAGCCTTTTCTTTGATACTGAGTTATCGCCAGTCAATGCAGACTTTTTAGCCTATTATTGAACAATAAAAGGAAAGAATAGACATGATTTACTCATTGACCAATTATGGGAGCAAGATCAATGCTTCTATGACAAACAAAGAGATTTGAGATATGACATACACTATAGTGAAAGAATGGAATGAACACAAATAGATTCTATGGACCTTTAAGCCAGAAGTAATCTTTAGTTTTATATGACCTTAAAGAGGACCTTTTCTAATACAAAATTCTAAAGGACATACCTGATTCCATCGCTGCATTTCCTCTGGTCAATTTGGTGTTGCTTTTTATTTTTTCAGTCTGTCCATCTGTTTATATCAGTTCATATGGTGCCTAGACGTTTGTATATGGCACCTATATATAGTTTATATAGCTCATACTACCCAAGGATGTACAGTATATTCCCTTGGGAGTAACCTTTTTGCATTATTCCTATACATTTAATTTTGTGTTATATGTTTCCACTTGATATTACATCACTGGATCATATTGGACACTGTACTGATTTAAATCTGAGATTCAGTGCTTAAACAAATACAGGTAATGAGGTCGTGAGTCTCACTATACAGGGCTTTGCTGATCGGTCACTCGCTCCAAATTATTAGGCATGCGCTAGCACTCTAAGAAAGACTCTGACACGTGGTTCAGCATCAATCTCAGATCATGCACTACACAGAGGTAATACAGAACTGCTCTGCCTTTATTACAGGAAGTAACAATATTTATGGGCTAAAGCAAGGGGCGCGACAGGGGCGTAGGTTTCTGCTGAATATGTCTTGTTCCGGTACGCGTCTCGACATCTGATTAGTGCGATGGTCTCATGCACAGCACATGATAGGTGATATGGTCTTCAGACGTCGTCCTCGTGTCAATAAGTCATCTTCCTCCCACGTCATAGGTCGGGTGCGGTCCCGGATACAGGCGCCATCTTAGATAGATATATGGTTACACAGCCAAGGAATATATATGTAAGCAATGCATGTATATATATATATATATATATATATATATATGTACAAGAAGAAAGAAACATATAATCTTATATACTTATAGCCCTACCTTCACACAGGCAGTCCCCGGGTTACGTACAAGATAGGGTCCGGAGGTTTGTTCTAAAGTTGAATTTGTATGCAAGTCAAAACTGTATATTTTATAATTGTAGATCCAGACAAAAAAAATTTTGGCCCCAGTGACTATTGGAGTTTAAACATTTTTTGCTGTAATGGGACCAAGGATTATCAATAAAGCTTCATTGCAGACACCTTACAGCTGATTATTGCAATCTGGGGCTATAGTAAAGCATTCAGAAAGCTTCACCAAAGGTCAGACGGTCCGTCTGTAACTATGGGTTGTCTGTATGTCGGATATCTTTAAGTAGGGGACCGCCTGTATAATAAATTTTTTAAGGAAAGGGATTGTAACACAATTAATTTTTTATTCTCCACAATAGCAATTTTTAAATTTTTCGCCAAAAATGAATGGTAACAACTACTATAGCCAGTATAAGTCATTTCATTTGTAAACTTCAAGCAGATATTACTTTTGAGCAAGTAGACAAATTGAGAGAAAAAAATACAGCAAAGTCATCAAAAAACAGCAGCAATCAAATTGGGTAAGACATTCAGCATAATGAATGTCATGCCAGGGGATCTGCATCCATGATTATATGAAGAGGAACCTTTCACCAGATCTTCACTAAGAAGCCAAATGACAGGTTCCTATAGCACTATATTAAAATTTTGCCTGAACCGTTTTTAGCTAAAAAAAAAAAGCATAGTTTCTAGCCCCAGAAAATGAACAATGAAGTTGAAATGTGTTTTGGGGAAAAAAGTTCATTTTCTAGGAAAATATTGACTTTGCAATTTATTTCTGTTAAGCTGATCACTATTTATAACATTCTGGAGTATATGCAAATTGTCATTATAAAACCTGATGCAGTAGACTTTGTAAAATTTAACAATTGTATCATTCTCAAAACTTTTGGCCATGACTGTAGTAAATTCTATATGAAGGAGATGTGTTGCACTGTGTGAGACAAACCATGGTCTCTCCAGATAGTAACTAGTTTTATGTCTCTACCCTAGAGCAACCCCACTCTGCCAAGTACAGTAATATGGCACATTTTAGAGTGGCCTTCACGCACAGTGGTGGAGGGGTGGAGTGGTGGAGACCTGGGGATCATGGAATCTCCTATACTAACGTACTATAGAGTAAAGTATGAGGCCATCCATCCAACAGTTACAGCATAATCGTCATTTCACTTAAAACTTACCTTAAAAGCTCCTGCTGTTAAGTATATCCCCATTGCTATGGAAAAGCTATCTGTTTCCTGAGCTATATGTAATGGAGATGGCTCGCTGGTACAGTCTATGATAATTTTTGCACTCTTCCTGAAGCTGCCTACAGCTAAATCTTTTTCTACACTTAGTGTACTCTTTATTCTTTGTTTATTTAGAGAGCTGAGAACTGAGACCTGACATTGTCCCTTCACACACTAGCAATCTGCTGGGAGAGAGGGCTGGGAGAGTTCACTTCATCAGAGTTCACTTCAGATTTACAATGACATTTTAAAGTAAATCTTAAGTTTGCCTGTGACACCCAGTGCCTTTTATGACTATTCGGCCAGATCCCGTCAGATCACTAGTGTGTGAAGGGACATTGTCAGTTTTCAGACCTACAGTCTAAATAAACAAATATATAATAAATAGTTTACTAAATTCAGAGAAATATTTAGCAGTAAATATACATGTAGCAGCAGGAGGTTGAGTGAATACATTACACATGGATTGTACCAGTGAGCTGTCTTCATTCTTCATAGTACAGGAGGAAGACTCCTTTTGCATACCAGAGCAAGGAAGCTTGCAAGGTAGATTTTTAAAAAATGCTCACAAAATTTCCTAATAAACCATATTAGCAAAATGTTTTAAAGTACATCCTTCACATATATATATATATATATATATATATATATATATATATATATATAAAAAACTTTAATTTCTTGCCAAATTTCTCCACAATTTATTAAAATACCAAGTTGCTAATCTTAAAGGAAAAGTATCTGTGCATATCTATACTTTATTAGTGAACCAGCAGGGGTCAGTGTAGCACAACAACACATTAGTGCTATGATCTTAATTGTATCTAATATTAAAGCATATTACAATATTAAGAAAACCAATATACCTGATGCTCTGTAAAAGTAACACAAATATAAGTAATACTAATTATAAAAACACACTTTGAGTACACATTACATTTCTGAATAAATGTATCATGTCTGTGGAAGCTATTATTTATAGCACTAACAGGACATTCAACTGCACTTATTACATTTTTTATTAGCACACAGCTTGTTCCTAGTCTTGACTACTTTGTCCTGACACTACTAATCCTTTTGTAATTACTTTTGGCTGAACCTTATAAGTGCTAGATATAAGAGCCTTCTTAAGAAGTCCCTTAAAGGAGTAGTCCCATTTTAGTAAATAAATGATACTGTTTGTGTATCAAAAACTTATATACAAGTTTCCAATATACTTTCTGTATTAATTCCTCAATATTGATGTCCTTCTATAGAAAGCTTCTATGGTTACTTTCACTGGATTGAAATCTGTTCATGGTCACACAGGTGCACGGCTCATTACAACCCACAGCTCTGATTGCTCTCTATGATACTAACTTCCCGTGCACCTGTGTGACCAAACTGTATAATTTTTCATCACACAAACAATAACATTAATTTGCTGAAATGGCAATACAGTACACCTTTAAGCTAGCTCTATTAGTATTCTAAAATGTTATTCTATCCATACTTTCTATATGCTTATGATTGGCTTTGAAAACAAAATATTCACTTTCATATTCACTTTCCGATTGAGTTTATTTCTATGCCAGGTCCTTCCTGGCATAGAATAAACACTGCGTAACAGCCTGCCTGATACATATGATAAATGTACCCCGTTTTCTCTATCCTGTCTGGAGCAATTCTCAAACAAATAGAAAGGTAAGACACAGAGAAGCCAAAATGTTGTGATGGTCTCCTGTGAATAAACTAGTACACTGGCAATTTATTTTATATACTTTTATTCCATAATACAACTAAATAGAATAAGTTCTTATTTGATGATGAAAAAGGCCAACGTAAAAGTGGAAAGAGATGTTTATAGAGATCTGGACAGTACTCAGAGTACGATAGAAAAGCATAAAGAACAATCTACCTGGGGTAATGGTGTAAAGAACAAAGAATGATAATTTTCTGCATTTCAAGTAGATAGTTGGAGCACCCAGGTAACTTTATAACTAACATTTCCGGAATGTCTGCTTTATATTGACATGGCTTTAATTAAGCATCCTCTCTCTTTTCTAGGTTGTTAGGAGGTTCAGAATTTTGGGTGCAATTTTTATTTTTATAAAAATCTCCAAAACCCTTATTATGAGGCACCTGCTTAGCTTTAAGTGACTTTCAGAGGCCAAAATAGCAGTAAAACCCCATACATCATGCCATTTTAGAATCTACACCCTTCAATGTGTGAAAAATCAACTTTAAGAAGTGTGTTAACCCTTTAGATGTTTCACAGTGGTTAAAACCAAATGTAATTTTATATTAATTTTGGCCAAAAATTAAACCGTCACAAAGTATTAAATGATAAAAAACTATTAAATGGTTTATAAACCAATTTCTCCCGAGTATGAGGATGCCCCATATGTGGTGGTGACTGCTGTATGGGCGCACAGCCGGGCATAGAACAGAAGTAGCGCCATTCAGAGCAGATCTGCATTGTCACATTTTACAGGCTATAAAATGTTTATTTTTTTTGCAATTTGGACATATGGGAGATTATTTTTTTGGTGGATGCGATCCACTCTTGAGGTACATCATTTACATGGGGGTAATAGCTAACAATCAGATTTTATTAACTCTTTCTTGGTGGTAGTTAAAAAAAATCATTGATTCTTGTTTATGGTTTTTAGCTTTTTTTTCCCCGGAAATTCACTGTACCATAAAAATAATGTGTTATCTTTATTCTATGGGTCACCACAATTATGGTGATATCCCATTTATATGGCTTTTCTATGGTTAACTTGTTAATATAGCATGTATTTTGTTAGAAATTGTCATGTTTTTGCATCACCATTTAGTAATGGGCATATTTTTTTTTGTTTACAGGGATGTTTTAGAGCTTATTTTTTATGTGACAAACAGTTTTTTTTCTTGGTATCATTTCGGGGTAAATGTTACTTTTTGATAACATTTTTCATGCAGTTTTCAGTGAAGTGAATCATCAGACGGGGGAAGGGAAGGAGGGCTGGAGTGTGGGGTATTCCCCCAGACTCCAGCCCTCCTTCCCTCCCCCTCGTCTGATCTGTGCTATCTCATTCGTGGACTGCTGCTGGATTACTCTATTTTTTTCAGTGTTCATTTGAGGTATTCTACTCTTTTACGTTTTTACCTGGGATAGGGACTTGGTTCCCCTCCCCTTTTGGGGGACTGTGTGCCTCATTGTGGGAATTTTTTAGTGATTTTATTTTGTATGTGTCTTTGAATTTATGAATAAAATTGTTTAACTTAATACTTATTGTCTTGGGCCATATATTTGCATCACTTTTTCCTTGTGTATTTCTTGAATATGTTTTTGGAGGCATTTGACCTCTAGATACATATTTATTAATGTGCTGTGCTGTTCCTTTCTCTATGATTTTACTCACTGAATTACCCACTAGAATTAAAGCCCTTCACCAGCCACCTACTAGGTCCTATTTACCATCACAAAGGTTCTTTACTGTAAGAGCAGTGAGACTATGGAAGTCTCTGCCGCAGGAGGTTGTTATGGCGGACTCTATGTACGGACTCTATGTACATGTTCAAGACATACTATGATGATCACTAGAGATGAGCGAGCACTAAAATGCTCGGGTACTCGTTATTCGAGACGAACTTTTCCCGATGCCTGCGAGTGGCTCGGGGTTTCAAGTAACGAGCCCCATTGAGCAATGGATAGGCTCTAGCATTTTTCAGGGGACCAAGGGCGTCTAGCACAGTACAGTGCTTGCCAGAACCTGGCCCCTCAGAAAAGTATTGGCAACCCACGGGGAAATGGACAAAGAAACACAGGGGCATCAGGCATGGATGCCTCTTAGGCTGTCTTAAGTGGAATTAGGGTCGCACGCGAGTTAGCCCAAAATGTATGTGGCAACAGCATGGGCCATGTACAGAGTGACAGATGAACTAGATATTCATCTAAAACATCCACTAATTGAACCCTGACACTATAGGGGACGGCATGCAAGGCAGCGCAGCAGCGGAAGGCTAGAGGTGGCATGGCGACATACCTAAGAATGGACTCAGGCTTCAAACCAATGGTAGCAGAGAGGAACCAAGAAGGTGACAAGAAGCGCTCAAATAATATTGGTACATGATAAAAGTTTGCCGTATAATTTGTGGATTACACAGCAGGGTGGCGACAAAGTTAACATGGAAGCCATGAAAACATCCCAAAATTCTGCCTGACACAGCTCGTTTGATAAGGGGACGATGTATTGAGGCAGTGAACTAGTAGTAGATTAAGTACTGCAGTTAAACACTATGTTAGTTGGTTCTTTTGGCATGGAGCTGGCGCTCCGCTGCCAGGCGAGCTTTTCGCCAATCCAAGCCCCTGTCTCTAGGCTCTCCCCAAACAGCACTTCTAGAACCTTTCGGATAAGATCAAGTGTAGTAGCGTTCTTATAAGTTTGGGATATGGCGGGTGAGGGAATGTAAACATCTGCGCAAGAAGCGCTGAATAATATCCTAATGAAAAAGTTTTCCAGTATATTTGTGGCTTACACAGCAGGGTGGCGACAAAGTTAACAAGTTTGATGTGGATGCCCTGCAATAGCTCTGGCGGTGTGCTTTTATCACCTGAGGCTCAGCAGTTTGAGCAGACCGCCTGCTGTCGCTTAGCAACGGCACTGCTGCTGTCCTAGCTAAACCGCTATGGCGCCATGCCCGACGGATGGTAATTCGGAGGAGGAGGAGGTGGAGGAGGGGTAGGATTTGGAGGTATAGTAGGCCTTTGAGACCTGGAGCCGAGTAGCCCCGCAATCCTCTGCGTCGGCAGTATATGACCATCCCCAGGGTCCAGCTCGGTCCCAGCCTGCACCAAGTTAATGTAGTATGCGTTCTTATAATTTGGGATTGGCGGTGAGGGTAGATGTACATGACGCAATGAAGCGCAGTGATGTCGCATAGGCTGGCCGCTTCCGCTGCTAGGGCAGCCTTTCGCCATCCAAGCCCCTGTCTCTAGGCCCTATCCCCAAACACAGCTTCTAAGAACCTTTTGTATAATCAAGTGTAGTAGCGTTCTTATAAGTTGGATATGGCGTTGAGGGGAAGTAAACAATGCGCAAGAAGCGCTGATGGCATGAAGACTGGCGCTCGCGGTGCTAGGCGACTTTCGCCAATCCAAGCCCCTGTTCGCAGGCTACTCACCCAAACAGCACTTCAAGACCTTTTGTAAAGATCAAGGTGTAGTAGCGTTCTTATAGTTTAGAGATATGGAGCGGGTGAGGGGATTGTAAACATATGCCAAGAAGCGCTGAAATAAATCCGGTAAATGGTAAAAGTTTGCCATGTATTTTTGGATGGAGCACCAGCAGGGTGGCGCAAAGTTAACACTTTGATAATTGGAATCACATGAAAACCCAATTTACGGCTGACAAACGTCGTTGATAAAGGGACGATGTTGGAGGTGCACTTATGTAGGCCACTTGTTGGAGTAGCAATGAGACAACCGTGTGGAGGCTGCTATGGAGACAATTCAATTTGATAGGTGCCTGTATGTGGCATCCAAAAATTTTTTCAAACCAGAGGAGTCAGGTAGGATGTCCGGCTCCAGAAAAATGTGAATAGATTGAGTGCTTATGTGTGGCGTCCAAAAATTTTTCAAACCAGAGAGCAGGTAGAGGTGGCCCTCCAGAAAATGGAATAGATTGAGTGCCTGTATTTGGCAGTCCAAAAAAGTTTTTAACCAGAGGAGCAGGTAGGTGGCCCTCCAGAAAAATTGGAATAGATTGAGTCCTGTAATGTGGCAGTCCAAAAATTGTTTCAACCAGAGAGCAGGTAGGTGGCCCTCCAGAAAAATGAAAGATTGAGTGCCTGTATGTGGCAGTCCACAAAAATTGTTTAAAACAGAGGACCGGAATGGTGGCCCTCCAAAAATTGAATATGGAGTGCCTGTATTGGCTGACTCCCAAATGTTGTTTAAAACCAGAGGACCGTATCGTGGCCCTCCAGAACATAAAATGCATAAAGTACTATACCTGTAGCCATTGGCACCTGTCAAAAAACAGGCCTTTTCCTCGCTTTACGTAGAAAGGAGGAGGAGAAGGAGGAATAATGGAGAGGAGGTAAGAGTGGATAAATTATTCAGGCCTGAGCTGCTCCTTCATCCTGCTGGAGATTGGAATTAGGGATAAATCCATGCTTTATATTCATCTTGATAAGCGTCAGCCTGTCAGCGCTGTCGTCAACAGGCGTGTACGCTTAATCGGTGATGAGGCCACCATCTGCACTGAAACCCGCTCTGAAAGACGCTAGCGGCATGGGCAGGCAAGAACCTCCAAGGCGTAGAGCGCCAGTTTCGTGCCACATGTCCAGCTTTGAAAACCCAGTATTGTAGGGAGCTGTGTGATCATGTTAGGACGATGGTAAGTGGTCAGCTACGTAGTCTCCCTCACACCATCTTTCTGTAAAGATCACCCTACTCTGCCGAGACGGGGACAGGTGAACAGTGTCGTGCTGGGGTGACATAAAGCTGGCAAAGCCTTTAAAGCTACCCTTGCCAGCGCTGGACAAGCTGCCTGCTCGCCTACTCTCCCTCGCTACTTGTCCCGCAGTACTACGCACTCTGCCGCTAGTCGCTGTCAGAAGGGAAATACTGTTTCAGCTTGTGCACCATGGCCTGCTGGTATTCAATGCATTCTCAACACTCCTTTCCTCTCCAGGATGAGAGTGGAAAGATTTTGCTTGTACCGTGGTTCCAGGAGAGTGAACCCCAGTAATACGGTGCTGAATAAATTCTTTGAACGCGAGGGTCACGGGATAGGCAGCCTAGCATGAAATCTGCCATAGTGCGCAGAGTACCAACGCGTAAGAATTCACATCCCCTGCAGCTGGCGCCTGAGCTGTCGCATATTTCCTCCTCTCCAACCTCCTGCCAACTCATCCTTACTTCTGCGCCATCACGCTCACACGGTAGGACTCAACAAGGTCCACTCTTGGCTCTTCGCTCACATTCGCCTCTCTCCTCCTCATCCTCCTCACCTGCCACCTCCCTCCGATGCGGCGCTGAGAATGCAGACCTAAGGGTGCCATTTGGGCTCAACAACGCCAAGGGAATACTTCTTCCTTCCTCTGTCTCTCTTGTAGAAGCGCAAAGCTTCGACTTCATCTGACCAGAGATTTTTTGCAACAGGCCAAGCAGCGGATGGTGAGGCTGATGATGGCGGCATCAGCCATGACATCTGTGTTACTCCTCAAGTTTACTCGCACCTGACAGTATATCAACATCCCAGTGCCACTAGCCTCATTGTGATCTTGAGGAACGACTGACCTGACTACCCTTTTCTTTGTGGAAGTTGACAATCTGGCGTCATCAAATCCGCTCGGCGCTGCTGCGTAAAACTCTGGATAACATGGTCAGTGTTGAATTCCATTCCACTCGTGGGCACGTCGCCAACAGTCGTGAGTCGCATTTGGAGGACGGCGCTGCGCTGCCCTAGAGGGCAGCATCTGTGCTGGTACCTTTCCGGAAATATGCGCACAATCGGCGCACATCGTGAGCAAATCAGACAGATTGGGGTATGTTCTGTCGTACGACAACGCTGACTAATCAATTTAACACATGGCCATGCATGGCCCATGTGTCCAGTCTGCCGGTTGCGAGCCCGCCACCAGGTTACCGGCCGTTGTCACACACACAACCATGCCCTGCGCTTCAGGTCATAACGGGCGCAGCCCAGATCTTCTGGCGCCGTTATTCCCTGTAATAGTTCTTGGGCGGTGTGCCTTTATCGCCAGGCTCAGCAGTTTTGAGCACCGCCTGCTGTTCGCTTAGCTGACGGCACTTGCTGCTAGTGCCTACAGCTACCGCTGATGGCGCCACTCACGGATGGTTTTCGGAGGAGGAGGTGGTGAGGGGTGGGAGAGGAGGAGAGCATAGTAGGCTCAAACACCTGGACCGAGGTGCCCGCCCATCCTCGTGCCCGGCGTAATGACCAGCCTCGGGGTCACACTCGTCCCACCTGCCACCAGATTAACCACATGTGCCTGGTCCAATATATAGTGGCCCTTGCCCGCACCATCGCCACGTGTCCGTGGTCGTGGACCTTGTCAAACGGCGTGTGGTCAGGGCACGGATTATTTGTTCTGATCACGTGCTGGTGGCAGGGGTGCTGGGACCGGCACATCGTGAATAATTAGTAGTGGCGGCTGGGGACCGAATACCCGGGGTGGGGCCGCCTTGGTCCGCCCGCCATGGAGCTGCGCAAAGGCCTCGGTCTCTCTAGCTACCTATAGGGCAGCATCTTCTCCAGGCTTAGCATCTGCACTTAAGGGGCTGAGGCGTTCGCGGGTGGTGCACTATTTTTGGCGTTCCGCTCCAGCGTTTGGGGTATGGAGGCTGAACTGGCTGGTGGATGCTGTGGAGGATCGGGAGGTGGACGATGGTTTTTGTGCGGTTTGTTTTATTTTCGCCGCAGAACAGGCCCCTAGAGGCAGGGATTGGGGGGATGAAGACGTGAGAGGCTTCTTAACATCAGCTGACAACAGGGAAGGAGCAGTGGTGTCACGGCCGAGGTGACGGCTTGTTTGCCAGCTGAGTGGGGGTGTTTATATTCATAGCCTGCCATACTGGTGGTATTAAGCTTAGGTATGGTGTAACCCTGCTGATCCTGGTTTGGCAAATGTGCACACCACAGTCCGTCGTCATCACTGGTGTTTCCTTAAAGAACCCTCCAGACTTCTGAAAACTAAGCCCTCGCCGCAGGAGCCTCGCCACGGGAGCTCACTAGTTTGACACATTTGGCGCTGATGCCACAGCTCTGTGCCCTGCCTCACCGTCTGGCCCCCACTGCCCTCTTCCACCTGTTCTGGTCGAGGACTCTCCTCCTGCTCAAAAGCACTGTGTTCACCCTGGCCTCGTGTCAACCCAACCTTGGGTCTGTCACCTCTCATCCTCCGATCCCTCATTCTGCCTCCCCCCTCGACCTTCCCTGCCCCTACAACACTTCCCACTGTCTGACAACCGTGTCTCCCATCGTCGGCACCTCTTTACACACATTCTTCCACTACATCACACAGGTCATCATCACCCATCAGCTGCGACTGGTGGAAAACCTGGGCTCGAAAATTGCTCATCAGCAACCGTACAAGTGGTTTGTGACGTGGGTAAGGGTCCAGAAACCAGTTCCTGCAAGTATGCCGGTTCAAATGTGCAAATTTTGGCTGGGAGGGGGCAGACTGGTGGGGAGGAGGCTGAGGTGCGAGAGCTGGAGGGATGTCCGATTTCGGTGACATGGTGAGACTGCTGGAGACTGACTGTGGACAATTGCTCGAGCAAATTGTCCGGCAATCCCACATCACCTGTTCGCATACTGTCTTGCTCAACCAGTGCTCTACACACGTCCCATACTTCAACATGACCTAGGGAGTGTAGCTCTTGCGTGCGTTCCCCTCTGCCCTCATAATCAGGGGTTGTCCTCACCCCGCCCAGGACCACGCCTCTGGAACCGCCCTGCAAGTAGTTGACGCCCACGTTCCACGCCGTCGTCCTCTACGCCTAAGCCTCGGGTTAAACATTTTGAAAATGAAGTTATAACTTGGTATTTTTTTTAACATTTTTTTTTTGTTTTGTTTTTTTTTTGTTTTTTTTTAGTTTTTAAAACCTAACGACTGCTATCCTATTGCTATGGGCTATTTTCTAGCAAGTATTCACAGCCACACTATACATGCCAGATAGATGACGCTGAGTATGAAAAAATAAACGTAAAATAAAAAGGAAATGGCAACTGTGGCCTACTGAAACTACCACCAGTGGCCCTAATAAATTTTCCACACTTCGATCCTTTCGATGTGATAGCTGCGTCACCTAAACACGTGTCCGCCAGTCTGACTCCAAATTTGCCTTCCAATTTGTGTAGATGCACTGGCAGCAGTCACATCGCACCAGCAGATACCCAAGACCATAACTCAATATATATACCGCTACTGTAGGCTAAAGTAAGGCGTTTGGATTCTCCTATGGCTATTGTTCTAGCCACAGTAATTACAGACACACTATCCAGTGAGATGACGCTGAGTTAGCTGAAAAAAATAAACGTAAAAAAAAAAAACCTGGCAGACTGTGCCTAATTGAAATACAACCCCCGGGCCCTATAATTTTCCCACTTCGGCTTTTGCGATGGATATGTGGCTGCCTAAAACACAGTGGTCCAAGTCTGACTCCAAATTGCTCCCAATTTGATAGTAGATGCACTGCAGCAAGTCACGCCACCGCAGATCAACCAAGAAATCAAATATTAACGCTACTGTAGCGTAAGTCAGCCGTTTGTATTCTCCTATGGCTTTTTCTAGCCAAGTATTACAGCACACTACTATGCCAGATGAGATGACGCTGAGTTATGAAAAAATAAACGTAAAATAAAAAGAACTGGCGACTGTGCCCTGAATTGAAATACACCCCCGTGGCCTACTAAATTTTCCCACTTTCGTCCTTTGCGATGGATATGTCGTCACTAAAACACCAGTGGTCGCATCTGACTCCAAATTGCTCGCCAATTTGATAGTAGATGCACTGCAGCAAGTACAGCCCACCAGCAGATCACCAGAAATCAATATATATATACGCTACTGTAGGCTAAGTAAAGCCGTTTGTATCCTCCTATGGCTATTTTCTAGCCAGTATTACAGCACACTACTATGCCAGATGAGATGACGCTGAGTTATAGAAAAAAAATAAACGTAAAATAAAAAGAAACTGGCAGACTTTGCCTAATTGAAATACAACCCCGGCCCTAATAATATTTTCCCACTTCGGTCCTTTGCGATGGATATGTGCGTCACTAAAACACAGTGGTCGCAATTCTGACTCCAAATTGCTCCCAATTTGATAGTAGATGCACTGCAGCAAGTACAGCACCAGCAGATCAACCAGAAAATCAATATAATAACGCTACTGTAGGCGTAATTAGACGTTTTTTATTCTCCTATGGCTATTTTTCTAGCCAGTATTACAGCACACTACTATGCCAGATGATAGACGCTGAGTTATGAAAAAAAAAACGTAAATAAAAAGAAACTGGCAGACTGTGCCTAATTGAAATACACCCCGTCCCTATAAATTTTCCCACTTCGTTTCTTTGCGATGGATATGTGCGTCACTAAAACACAGTGGTCGCAAGTCTGACTCCAAATTGCTCCCAATTTGATAGTAGATGCACTGCAGCAAGTACAGCCACCAGCAGATCAACCACAAATCAAATATATAATAACGCTACTGTTAGGCGTAATGAAACTTTGTATTCCTCCTATGGCTATTTCTAGCCAAGTATTACAGCACACTACGATGCCAGATGAGATACGCTGAGTATGAATGAAAAAATAACGTACAAATAAAAAGAAACTGGGCAGACTGTGCCTAATTGAAATCAAAACCCCGGGCCCTAATAATTTTTCCCACTTCGGTCTTTGCGTGGATATGTTTCGTCACTAAACACAGTGGTCGCAAGTCTGACTCCAATTGCTCCCATTTGATAGTATGATGCACTCTGCAGCAAGTACAGCCACCAGCCAATCAACCAAAATCAAATAATATACGTCTACTGTAGGCTAATTAAGACGTTTGTATTCTCCTATGGCTATTTTTCTAGCCAGTATACAGCACACGTACTAATGCCAGAGAATGACGCTGAGTATGAAAAAATAAAACGTAAAATAGAAAATAAACTGGCAGTACAGTGCCTATTCCTCTCAACCCCTATAAATTGTTCGCCACTTGGTGGTTTGTAGGTGATATTTGTTCCTAAGACTAAACCAACGGTAGCAAGTCCCCTCGTGCTAAGCCTCAGCATATGGTCTAGCTGCAAATAAAAACAACAAAATATATAACGTTATTGTAGCCCTAAGAAGGGCTGTTGGTTCTTTTAGATCACTTCCTGCAGCCCCACACTGCTTAGAGTACAATAGAACACCCTACTAACAAGCTTTCCCTGAGCGCCGCAGCTCTCTCTCCTAGACGTCATCCACGACAGAGAATGGATCCGAGGACAAGCGTCGGGCAGCGGCTAGCTATCCCAGGGTCCCCTTAAAATCTGGCCCGCCAACCACTGCAGCGGTACGTTTAAGGGTACACGCTCATGCTGGGTGGAGTGCAAGTCTCCTGGCTTGTGATTGGCAGCTGTTTCTGGCCGCCTAAAAAGCAAAACGCGGAGCTGCCATTTTCTGGTTCTCGAGCGGGCGAAATACTCGTCCGAGCAACGAGCAGTTCGCATTACGCTAATGCTCGATCGAGCATCAAGCTCGGACGAGTATGTTCGCTCATCTCTAATGATCACCTAGTTTTTCTTTGTGGCAATAGCCCCAGTCAAGCACTGGAGCCCAGATATTATCGTTGTATTCCCAAAAGCTTTGCCATAATTACTACTCATTTGTAATCATAAAAGCCATTGCTATTTCCTACCAATAAAACAGTTAATCCTTTAGCCTACTTTACCTCTTGTAAAGTTATTTTTTGTCTTTAGCAATAACATTACAGACTATGTTGTTTTGTCAGAAAATCATAGAAATGCACAAAAAAGAAGTTTGAAATGAAATTTTGATTTCTCTGCCAACTTTGACATTGAAGGTGAGGAAAAAATTTCATGTAATAGGCTGCATTCGGAAAACAACTTGGGAAAGCATTTTCACCTGGCCGGCTTCATCAGTTCTTTCAGCATTTCACTATGTTCTGCCACTGCAAATGCTGGATAAAATGAAATGATATTTTCATCAGTTCACTTCTACGACTCACCAGTAGAATAGTAAGCAGGAACACTGGCTAAACAACAAATCATGGAGTCTACTCTGAACCAGCACATATATTATATAATACTGACTACAGTTACGGGAGATAGCTTGACCAAAGAGTTGTGCTCCTCAGACAAATTGGTCAAAGTACATTTTACAACATTTCCCATTTTAAGCACATTAAACCTATAAAGCTAATGATTAAGAGCTCATCTTAATTACAAACTAACAAGGTTGGGAGACCAAGCAGTGTACTGTATTTTGTCTAAATGTTTTTCAGTTAGTATAATACAAGTAACAAGTATACAAGCAATTTTGTTATTATTATTATTATTTTTCAGTGTATCATAGACTTGTGATTGGCATCAGTTTTTTGTAATACCTCGTGCAGTCTTTAGACATATGTCCCTTGTTACTATTAAGAACTGTCAGAACCCTCTGTATTAGATCTGGTTGCAGGCTTTTGTGCTTGAAAATCAACCAAAGGGCTAATTTTGATCGACAGCAGTCTTTCAGGATCAGTTTCTTGGGGAAAGCTGGGTTGTCATTTTAGTTCAGTTTGTTTTCATCTTTCGAATGAGTAATGGACAGCCGGGCTAGTCAGCTCCTGGGGGCGGTGTCCATTTCACCCTTAGGCTATATTCACACTGCCGTTGCACGCCCGTACCGTACTGTAGCGGGCAACGGCAGTGCACGGGGAGAGGAGGAGGTGAGCGCAGCTCACCCCCGCCCCTCTCCATAGGAAGTAATGGCCCACGGCACCGTACTACGGGTAAAGATAGGACAGGTCCTATCTTTTTCCCTGGCACGGAGCGGTACGGTGCCGCACCGTACTGCTCCCGTAGGGCGCCGTGCGCCCATTGCCGTCTATGGAGGACGTATAACGCCCGTATATACGTCAGCCGTATATATACGTCCTCCATACGTTAGTTTGAATGTAGCCTTATACTGTATATCTGCCCAGTTTCTTTACAGGTTGCTGGTTGATTTCAGTCCTCTGACACTTCTTGTCTTCATCCGTTGCGATTGCTTTTGCTATTATGTGTATCCAACCCCTGCTATGTTTACTCATCTATCTCTTGCCACTTGACTTTTTACCTCAACGACATCTAGGATTTGACCCAATTCTGTTTGACTTCACTTGACTCTTTTCTCTGATATTTGTCCCTTTGTATCTTGTCATCTTTCCTGTGCACTCATTCAGTGTAGGGATTATTGACTAGATGTCTCTGACCATAAGGGGTTTGCAATCCATGTTGAGTGAGTTTAGGGTCTGCACCTCATTCTCTAGACCCATTCTCTTTGTTAGAAGAATTTTGTTTAATATGCGTAGGTTTGTGCCTATGTGCTCACAGCTTTTTAAGGCATTAAAAATAAAGATTGTCACATGTTACTGGAAGTGTTACAGCATCCTCCCTGAACGTTGGGATAACACTCTTTTGTCAGTGTACACAATACAGTATTTTGACACTGATGATGACACTGATTCATTGGTATTCAGACACTTAGCTATTTCTGGTAGCCTGTTGGTGCCAGAATAATAACAGATATTGGAGCTGCACATCCAGCTCTGCTTTCTGTGTAGTGACCAGCCTTAAGAACTACAGCTCTCTCCCTGTTCTGACCTGAACTACAGTTTCTGGTAGCGGCCATTACACATGAAAACTGAACTGGACAGAAAAAAAGAGGTCTGCAGTTAAATCTCATACTTTATATCGGGACTGCATTTAAAGAAATTGGCTGACATTTGGTTACTGGGTTGATATTCATTAATTCATTAAGGTGTTGTATTTAAATAAGTAATTGGCTCACTTTATAACATGTTGGTATTACAGAAACATTACAGGTATGCTAATAGAGTGGAGGAAAAATGGGTGGTGGAAGTGGGGATTCTGGAGGATCAGGCGTGGTCAAAAACGTGTAGAGAAATCTGTAAAATACTTAAAATCCCGTCTCATCGACTGGCCCAACTCTCCATTCTCCAAAGAACATACTATACACCAAAACATTTTTCAAAATTTTCTGGAGAAACTGTTTGTTGTAAAAGATGTGGCAAAGAAAAATCTTATGATGTGCATACCCTCTGGTTCTGCCCATCTATTGAAAGTTACTGGAAAGAAGTTATTAGGGTAACCGAGTGGTGTTGGGACACTCAAATACCTCTAAATTTTAAAGTTTGTGTGTTGGACATCTGGCAGGGAGTTGATGGTCCTTTTAGGGGGAAGTCCGTAGCAAAAAAGTTGCTGTTTTTTGCTAGATTCTGTATTGTAAAAAAATGGTCCTCAGAAGATCCGCCCTCAATCGCTCTTTGGAAGCGCATAACCAATACGACAATTTTGGCTGAGGGCCATGGAAGGAGTTTAAAATCTAAAGTAACCCTCTTCAAGTTATGGTCTAAATGGTTGGACTCTTTTCTCTCAATAGAGGAGAAGAGGGTGTTGGGGTACCCAGCTGAATTAGTGTAGGCGAGATATGGGTACGGGGATAGAGAGAGAGCCCCCCCCCCCTTTTTTTTTTTTTTTGTTTGTGTTGTTTGGGAAGGGTTTGCGTTTTATTAAAAAATTGGGCGTGGGTGGTAATGGATTTAAAAAAGAGCAAAAAAATGGCAAAAAAAAGTAATGGGTTCTGTATAATAGTTAAATAGGGGCTGCTTTGTATAATTTAGAGGGTGCTCTAAATATCAATAACGGTGCAGATTATAAAGTAAATGTTGGGCGCTGTAAATTAATTAAATAGAAACAGTATATATAATTTGGAAGGTGCTGTATATTAAAGAATACATGGTGAACCTATGGCACTGAAGGAAGACAGAAGAGGAGCCGCCAGGAGCCGCGATGAGCATCGGGGCATCAGAGGGTAAGTATATGTACTCTTTGTATTCTTTTTAATTGACTTGTGTATAAGCCGAGCTGAGGCTATCGGAACCTTCACAAGCTAACAATGAAATTCCTGGTGACAGGTTTGCTTTAATAAGGGGGTTTTGGGTTGTAGTTTTTGGGACTCGGTGATCCCTGTCCTAGTGATAGGTCATCAATACTGTTATAGGATAAGGTGACATAATACCCCTTCAATGAAAATGTATATTTTTAAGTGATGAAATGTCAAAGCAAACACCAATATATTCTATGACCCAGCTTTTACCTCTGTTAAAAAAGACAAAAATTACAAAGTACAGAAAAAAATATGTAGGGCCCTTCCTGCTGTAATGCTTCGGTGCTTAGTCCTGCAGCAATGATGTCATATAAATTGTTCCTGTAACCACTGCAGCAAAGCATTAGACTGAGCTGCGGCTCTTAAAGGTCCAAAAAGGTGTTCCCTAATCAGTGTCACCAAACAGTATATTTATGAATAAAATGGACTTCATGCTCCTGTGACCTTCCCATTCTACAATTGACAATGTAGATGACTAGTCAATCAGTGGCTTGTCTTGGACGTCTTGGGAATTTTAGAAATGGAATCCTCTGAACATATTGAATTATCTAAACCCTCTCTAACCCTCTCATATAAATATGTCAAAGAATAGATGTGCATGTAAATGTATCTTCACTATATGTCTAATTTGCTTTCAATAGCAGCTTGTGCACGGGGTGATCTATGTCCTTCATACAAGAGTAAGTGACAGTGCAGATTGTCTTGTACGCAGTCATCATAACGTTTCAGTGGTGAGAAAATGATGTACCGTCTTTGTCAGCTGTCATCCTGGAGTAAGCAGAGGAAGTCTTGGCTACTAAAGACCTTACATAATACTGTACTTGTCTGTGCCTTTAAAATAGAGCCTGTCACTCATACTGTGCAGACAGAGGTGACACATAGGGTCACTCCCACATGATCCCTGCTAAGACATATAGTAGGGACACAAGAGCAGACTCACATCCTTCCATCCACATCTATTTCATCAAGGCGTACAGCACAACTGTAAGAACAATTCAATTCCTTACATCATATTACTAGTATGATTATTATTATATATTACTATATTCCTACCATTAGGATTTATTATACCTCTGTAACTAATGTATGTAAATATTGATAAGTTGAAGCATATGTTATATACCACGTCTATGTGCATTGACAATGTCTTTTATTGTAATAAATGTTTTTTCTTACTATACCACATTTTGCTCTAAAAGCAATAAACCTATAATAACTTAAGTTATAAATCACCTTCTCAACCGACACCAATCCTGGTGCATTCAATGATCTTTATGTTTACATGTTGTTACAATCAATGATGACAAATGAAGTGACAATTAAACGTGTACGTGCGGCTATATTACAGCATTACCCTAATATACTCCTTACATGAAGGCTTAGTTCATTCTCATGCAATCAACGTTCGCACACTTTTACGAAAGTAGTGATGGTTTTAACAAAACAATGAAAACAAATCCTAAATGTGACATTGTGATTTATGAGAAATGATTGCATATACCATAGATCATGATTAATGTGATTGTGTGCAGAAAATGGACAAGACCTTCTGCTCAGAAACATACCGATAGTTGGACTAGACAGACAATATAGGTCATTTCGGATCAGTCATATATTACTAATATAGCTATATAATTTGATCAGGCGATTAGCATTTTATTAGGATTTATGGTTATATGTTATTCCTTCATAATTTTTATCATAAACTGTGCTGTCTGTGTAAAGATGAAAAGACACACAAGGATAGATACAAGTGGACATTCTCTAGTTTTTTAGACTTTTAGAAGGAGCTGTGTCTGGGATTATAGTTCATTCCCATTGACTTGAATGGGAGCATGAAGCAGTAATTTGTAATATTAGGCACCACAACCAAAAATATAGCTTATGACCATTAACTTCACTCATCAACTGAATTTACTCCTGGTCTCCTTTACCTTCTTCTAACCAAGACCCTCAATAAAATGCTCGAATAGCCTTTTTGATCACCTATAGTTTTTTTTATAGTATATTTATTACTACCCCCTTTAGTTTTTTCTTTCTCAGGTTTATGATAAGGCATTTTTTGGATTGTTGTTAACATTAAGATACATTGTGTGTACATTCCTGATCTCCTGATCAAATTCCTACTATATGCTGTTTATTACATGCAATGAATGTATGTGAACAAATTAGTAGTATTATTGTCATTGTTATACATATGTATATATTTATATGTCTCAAAAAAAATCTCCAAAAACACAATAAAAATATTTTAAAACAAAATAACAAATATAGCTGATGACAATTATGGTCTATGCTATGCTATTTCTATAATTCAATTGTGCGCCAATTCATTAACTGCTTGCGCCACAATCCAACACACCAGTGAAAATTTTAGCATGAAGATTTTAGCACTACCTTACTTATTCGGAAACTGCGTGATGCATGAACTGAAATCAATAAACTTCAGATCTCTTCAAACACAAGTTTGAGATAACGATGAACGTTTGAGATACCCTTTTCAGGGTATTTGTTGAATTATTGCTAGTAAGTCTAGCATAAACAAATTAAGACAAGATTGTCTTTAAGGCTTTATCTTAGGATAGACATCCGTGGCATGGACCTATTAATGTTTGTAGGGTCTTGCCATGGTGACACCTGCCAGTCACTAGAAAATATTAGCTGTGCTGGGAAAGTGTTGTGCCACCATGTCCTGTCAGCCCTGCAATGCTTATCAGCTGCATAGCGGCCAGTTGGCTGCCACTTCCACAAATAAGGATGGTAGATCATCTAAGAACTACCACAGCCATTTATGTGCACAATTTTCTAAAGGGTCAAAGTGCAGCCACGACACCAAAGTGCCACAAACACTTTATAAATACATATGCTTGCTCCAAAGACATTCTTTTTAGTGCCTAACTAGATAGAAAACTGGTGCATAGATCTTGGTTGTAGTTTGGGAAATTGTGAAATAAGGGAAGTTACTTTTTCAGCCGGGATGTTACACTGAACAGATTTACATTGGGACTGATAATTCTAGTATAAATGCTACACACATGAGGACATTTAATAAGGATGGAGGATAAAACACCACATATAATGGTAGACCGCAATTCCTTCATTTGTATGCTGTCCCGGAAGTGCTAAAGAAGTTACACACAAGTACCACAGTGTGGAGCTTAGTTTTGTGTTCCATTGCGGCACATGTATCAAACTTTTGGCTTGCCTTTATCCTTAATTGTTTAGACTTTTCATAGAGCTTGCACTCATTTTCAAGTTTTTTTGTGCCTTAAACAGTCTCCCTTTAAAGGTCACCATTGTCTAGTTTTCTGCAGTGTTCCCTGAGTTACCACCTGAATCCAGATGTAAAAGTTGTCAGTTTTTAAAAAAGTCTCAAAAAAGGTCAGAAATTTTGGCACAAATTTACAGCTGCCCCTTACCAGCCATAGAAATGAGCTTAAAAATGATTGCAAATTTTAGAGACTTTTTGCAACTTTTGTTTTAAAAAGTCACAAATTCACTTAAGAACAAACACCACATCTATCAATAAGGAAAACCCCTAAGATACATCTGACCAACAAAAGACAAGAAATGTCCCAAAAAACAGACAACACCAGAGTAATGATACATGTGCCCCATTGAATTCTATTAAACTTAATTATCTAAACTGATCACTGATCAGTGAAAAAACTGAAGTGTGAAAAGGCCCATTGAAAAGAAAGGATCAGTAAGGCATCAGTGACAAATCACTGAAGCCAGGAAGAGAAACCAATCTGTATGTGTCCATAAGCCAAAATGGGTTCAGTGAAAAATCACTGATGCTAAAAAAATGCCAATGTAAAAGAGCCGTTACTTTTAACTTTGTGCTACTAAACACTAAAGTTTTAAGTCCATTTGTGAATGGAACTCTGCAAATTCATTAGTATACGAAGATTCTAAATGCTTCAAATACAAAAATGAGAGGTCAGGACATGCGTGTTTATATAAATGATCCCATAAAAAAGATTTGCTCTGTGCAGAATTGGGGAGTGATAAATCATGGTAAAATATGTATTGTGTTCATTAGTGCTTGCTAGTTTTATAAGAATTATGGTTTCTCAGTGGCAAATGCAAATGGATCAGATGTTAAATCTTCCTCTGTGAGTCTGGAAATATCCCTGAGCTGGTAATTAACACTTTGGACTTCAGTAAGAGTATCACATAATTCAAACCACCAAGGACCGGAGTCTGGAATTCATGCTCATTACCACCCTAGAGACAACGTATGCTAATATTACATAAGAGACTATATGGACAATAATTATGTAACCCTTTACTGTCTGCAGCGATAGAAAACAGAATCAGATCATGGCCAGTTTACATCTCATTTGTGAGCCAACTCCACGAGTACAAAAAAAAAAAAAGGTGCATATAATCCCATCATAGATTATCTCTCTATAGTCCTGGTTTTAGTTCACAGTAACTGATGCAGAAAACTGATGAAGTACCTGAAGTGTGAACTAGCCCAATGGCCCACATTTATCAAAAACAGAGCCAGTTTTGTGTCACGGCTGCACTTTGTCCGGCAAAACAGAAAAAATGTGCACCAAAAAGTGAGAGTTAGTACTTTGTCGGACTGTGAGCCACAATTCTGCAGCATGAACCATGTGCACCAAGTTCGTGAAGAATGTGCACTACAATTCCTAAATCTGGTGCACCCTGCACACTTCACAGGAAACTACACATAGTACAGACTGCATTGTTTTGATAAATGGTCCGACTGTGTACTGGAATGCCCCTTTCAGTGCAGAATTTTGTGTCAAGTCGGTTATAGTGCAGCCGGGACACATTTGTAAATTTGTAAAAACATGTGCAAGCAGTTTGCACTGAAAAGAATGTGCAAGATCAGACAAAAACTGGTGCAGTATTTGAGTATTGCATTGTTTTCTTGCTCAAATGTGGAAGTTTAAATACTGTAAGCGTTGTTGTAGTGGAATATATCCCATATAATGTCCCTACTCCTATATGCAGAAATTTAAGCAAGTGTGTTTATTTTATCAAAAACAGAAACCCTTTATATTACCATTGAAGGGATTTGTCCATGAAAGAAAATACTCAAATTTCAATCCCTTATTGATGTTTATAGAATAAAGATAATTTTTAACCCCTTACTTTACAGTTTGATTGCTGTTTTAACTGTGTGGGCAGGGCCTCTCTAAGCAGACACTTTAAGATTCTTCTAGTTCTATGTGCTGACAATGTTCTTAGATTATCAGATTACGGGTTCATATACACTTTCATTTAGCTTCTGAAAATTTACTAATTTTCCAATCTGACAATTGGAAAGAGAGATGAGACAGATCAATATGAGAGATGATGAGATCCATGAGATGCCTATTACACACGACTTTCTCCCCTCAGCTATCACAGCCATTACATACAATAAGCTCTTCTACATAACTCCCTCTCCCCTGGATAAAGATTTTATCTGTCTGTAGCTTGTAGCTTTACTCTCCTCCCAATGCTGCTGTTTGCCGAGAGGATGTCAGTTAGTGTGTGAGCTCATCGTGGAACGCATGGGTGGGGGCTAGGGAGAGAGACCAGAGAGCAACTCAGTGCAGAGTCAGAAAGGAGAACGATGTGTCTGTCGACCCTAAACTCATAAGATCCAGGGTCGGGTCTAGGGGCAACTAAAATTTTGGACATCAGGATTGGACAACATCTGCAAAGAGTTTTATGTTCTCTCCATGTTTGCTTGGGTTTCCTCTGGGTTCTCTGGTTTCCTCCCACGCTCCAAAACATACTGGTAGGTTGATTAGATTTTGAGCCCATGGGGACAGGGACTAATTTAGCAAGCTCTGTACATTGCTGAGGAATCTATATGCACTATATAAATAAAGGAATTATTATTATTTCTACTGATAGAGACAGGTTGGAATTATATCTGTGAAATGCTGTATTTTGTTAACAACATTGAATTAGAGAATGTGTTATTTTGTTAGCTTGAGTACATTTAAGAATCTTGTCTTCCTGGGAATACCCTGTTAACTACTAAATATTAAATATAGAAACAATTTATGTATGCAAATTGCCTCACATTATCCATACCCCATACTCATTTGTAGACAGTGCAGTTTCAAGGTTCTTGCTATTTATCAGTATGGAGCAGGGTAGGAGGATCGGGGCAAGTAGGATCTCACTAAAGAGACCCTACAATGTAAAGTGACTTTCTTTCAGGCAATTTTCATTAGCGAAATCTCAGTCACTGCTTTTGTACTGAAGCACAAAAATCTGGTACAATGCTGTATACAGATAGATTTCTGCTTCAAGCGTGACTGTAAAGCTACAGTGATTTTACAAAATTATTATATGTGATTCCTCCTTTGAAAATAAACAGAATGATGCCTACTTTGTGCTGCTCACCCTTTTCTTTCTAAAGTTCTGGCATTTTCTGTTCTGAAAGTGTTCTGAAATCTTTTTCCCCAGAGGTGAAGTGGGCGGAGACTAATGTCTGTCTGTCTATGCCCTCAAGCTAAGGGCAAGTTAGCTTACCCACAGATCCCATGATACCTTGTGTTCTCTCTCAAAGTAATATAGCATTAAATCCATTTTGTTTCCCACAAGTGAATCCAGTGAACACTGCACAGTGCATATACGGGATGTATATGGTGACAGCCTGGCAGCTTCAATCACATGGAGGAGCAGGGAACATGTAATAAATGGTAGAAAAATCATTAGTACATGAAGTCCATGCCTGTTCTGTGTAAAGACTAAGGGTCAATAGCTTATCTACACAGAGCTGAGCAGCATGAGGGGAAGTGAGCAGCATGAAGAGCAGAGACAGACGGAGAAGGTTCTGTCGAATCACAGACTGGGATGGATGGACTGATAGGGAACAGGGAGATCTTGTACCTCACTATACTGTACAGGAGACATCTGTATCCACAGTCTTGGACACATCCAGCTATGCTGCATTCACTGTCACATGACCTCATCCTCCCCTGTGAGCAGGGAGCAGCAGCTCCTCCCTTCCCATGAAACTGACTCAGAAACATAGTGTAAACAAAGTATGGATACACAGGGATTGTCAGCACATGAAGAGGAAGCAGCTATTGCAGCAATGAGATAATCTGAGGGGTATAGCAAGGAAACTGCTGTATATAGGTAGCAAAGATAATAGGCAAAGTTGTTTTACATCACAAGAGCTCATGATTTGTGAAAAAAAAACCTTTACAGGTACTCTTTAAGCCAACATATACTTATGTTTACCTATACAGAATTGTCTGTAAAGGAGCTTCTGTATACTGTTAAAGCGGTTGTCTACTTTCATTAAATAATTTATATGGTTTGTGTAAGGAAAAGTTATACAATTCCTCAGGGTTCTCTCGATCTCCGTTTGATGTCCTTCTATGGAAAGCTTCTATGTTTACTTCCAGTGGCTAGAAATCTATCCATGGTCATGTGACAGACAGGCAGGTGCAGTAGCTGTTAGTACCACATGACTCTGATTACCCTCCATGATAATAACTGCTTGTGAACCTTCCTATCCATCACATGACCCAGGATAGATTTCTACCCAGTGGAAGTAAACACAGAAGCTTTCTATAGAAGGACAGCAAGCAGAGATCTACAGAGCCATGAAGAATTTATACAGAAAATATTGAAAAATGATATAACTTTTCCTTACACAAACCATATCAATTATTTGCTAAACAGGGTCAATCCCTATAAGTCTCTTATTGAAAACCAATAAGCACCGTAGAGAAATAAATTAACAAATACATTTTTACACACACATTTAAAACATAAACAGGGTCATTTACCTTTGGTATGGAAATTCAAACCTGTTTATTTTTGGGGAAGGGAGAGGGTATGGGCTGGTTTGATGTATCTAAGGGCTCATGCACACTAACAAGTACCTGCCTGGCCGTAGCCGTACGTGCACATGTCGAGTACGCTGGAGAGGAGGAGACTCAAGCGGTGCTCTCCTCTCTCCATAGAGAATAGAGCCGCAAGAGGGTGATAAATATGGCATATGAGTCTGCTGGCTTTTTGTAGCTTTATGACTAGAAGCAACCCCTTCTAGATTTTTTTCTATGCCAGCAGAATAGTGAAGTTTTTTGGGTAAAATTTTGGATCTTTTTAAGAAAGAGTGAAAGAGTTGCAAAATTTTGTGCATCTCTGCAAATGAGCCCAAAAAGGTGGAAACAAAAGTAAAATAAACTAAAATAATTAAGGGGTAATTTTTTAAGTCTATAGTATAGTGTTTCACACTAGCGTTTGACACACTGGGGCTTATTTACTAAGGGTCACGGTTATCACTTTCATCGGACTTGTTTGGTTTTTTGGGATTTTTGCCACTCGGACAGGTATTTAGTGTCGATTGGATGTGGCTTTTATGCAAAAGAAATCGGGGGGCAGGCCGTCGGACAAACCAACAGATTCAGGCAGAGCGTGGGATTTAACTTTCAATTTGTGTCGCAAGACAATGTACTTTTCTACACCAGGAAGAAGAAGATGAACTCTGGTGGACCTGAGTGGGTAAGCGACACATGCAGGGATATCGGGCGCATGGTTTTAGTGAATCGTGGCAGATGTGCATTCCGGTCGGACAATGCACTTTCGGGGATTGCACAGGATGGCTAAGTAAATGGATTTACTGGATTTACTATGAGGTTTCGGCCTCTTGGTAACTCCAGCTCAGCACTCATGTGCCGGAAAGTAATCTATGCACAAAGTCAGACTTGGAGTACATTTCAACTACAACTTTTGTAGCAAGTAATAGATGGTTTGGTGTACATCGCTTCCAATCATGCTGAGCCACTATTTAAAAAAGCAGAATGCGGGGTATAAAAACCTCAAAGTCGTGCACCCTAGTCATGCACCAATATTTGTGACTTTTCCAGAAAAGTGGCGTAAAAGGCATGATAAATCTTCCCCATTGAATAAGTGTAACAGGCCTAAGATTTGATCTTTAGTACAAAACAACAACCATTACTTGAGAAGAAAAAGAAAGTAGGAGTAAAAACCATAAATGTCTTTGATTTTCTAAAGTTGTTGTCTGTAAAAGCGTCTGGTATATTTACTGTCAACTGACCAGACAACTGGCGTCAAGCATAAAGATGATTTACATGGTGCCATATAATGAGCTCAGGAGGCACGACTCCCCAGCTGCCGTGTCACAGACGCCACATTTCCAGACATTTTACTCTGTACATTGTACGTTGTATACAGTCAGGTTTTAGGATGTAATCTTTTATGGTAACATTTTCAACAACCTTGGCTCAGCGTTTGCTTGCCAGGTCATTAAAAGCACTTGCGGCCCTATTAGTACTGGGTAATGTTGCAGTTGAGGCTGTTAGGAGAAAGGGCATATTGCTTTATATTCACAGCTCTGACGGATAACCAATCAATTTCACAGCCCTTTTGTTTTGCAGTACACAGCCTTTTATATCGTGGAGTCAGGAAAGCAAATTAAATCACACAACATAATCTTTATACTCTGCTATTATATTTCTGATTTCAGAGCATTAAGTGAACTCTTAATCAAACTTGGAAGAAGTATACAGATAGACAATGCTTGATAAGCATCTGTTACTCACTGATTTACTGTTTCCTTAGCTGCATAGTATACATATAGCCAAAGAACATCTGAATAAGCGGCATGTAGCCATGATGCATAATTGCTGACATGATCAAAACTAGAAAGATGATCAGTGTATTCAGCAGCTTGTATAAGTAACATTTACAAAACTTGTTTAGTTGAAAACTTATTGATGGTTGCTAATAATTTAAAGGGATCTTAAATGAGGTGTTTCATTAATTTTCATTTTAAAATCATTTAAAACCAGATAAATCACGTCACCTTTTGTGTTTTTTTGTAGATTTTTATGTACATGATTATGGGTGCTACCATATAGTTTGTTCAGGCAGGAGTAGACCGGTGCTGATTCATTGAGGTGCACAGGAAGGTTTTCTAGGCATGCGCTGTGCACTTAGGAGGTATAAAAGGGATTGAGACTAGAGATGAGCGAACACTAAAATGCTCGGGTACTCGTTATTCGAGACGCGCCTGAGCTCTCTGCTGTCCCTGCTGTGACCAGCGCCTGAGCTCTCTGCTATCCCTGCTGTGACCAGCACCTGAGCTCTCTGCTGTCCCTGCTGTGACCAGCGCCTGAGCTCTCTGAGCTCGTCTATTCCTCAGATTGACAGTTCTCATAGTAAAGAAGCCCTGTCGCCTCTGGTGATTAAACCTTGTTTCCTCCAGACGGAGACAGTGCCCCCTCGTCTTTTGATTTAATCTGGAACAACTTACCAGCATATTTTTTGTATGGACCATTCATATATTTAAATAAATTAATCATGTCCCCTCGTAGTCGTCTCTTTTCCAGACTAAATAAATCTAGTTGTTTTAATCTTTCCTCATAACTGAGACCCTCCATACTCCTTATCATTTTTGTGGCTCTACGTTGAACCCTCTCCAGCTCCAGGGCATCCTTTTTATGGACCGGTGCCCAGAACTGGACAGCATATTCCAGGTGAGGCCGAACCAGTGCCTTGTACAGGGGTAATATTACATCCCTATCCTGAGAGTCCATACCACTTTTGATACACGACAAGATCCTACTAGCTTTAGAGGCAGCTGATTGACATTGTGCTGTTATTCAATTTATGATCTACTAGTACCCCCTGGTCCTTCTCAACAAGGGACTCTCCCAGATTTACTCCCCCAAGGACATATTTTGCCTTTGGAAAAGAGAGTTTATGTACAGTTAGATATGGATACATAACTAAACTTCCTGTACAGATACGGCAACAGAAACAAGCTTACTACATAGATATGGATACATAACTAAACTTCCTGTACAGATACGGCAACAGAAAAAAACTTACTGTGTAGATATAGTAACAGAACCAAGCTTAATGTATAATACAAAACAAGATGCACAATGATACTACTTTCAGGGCAAGAGAGCGTAATGTGTAGATATGGTAACAGAACAAAGCTTAATATATATATACAGTTACATACCGATATGAGAAGAAAACTTACCTTGTTTATATGGTAACAGAACCAGGATTTACGGTATAGATATGAGAGAGAACCATGCTTACTAGATTTTATGGTAATGGAATGAGATTTACTTTATAGATACAGTAGTTAAACAAAGCTGTAATGATACGGTAAGAGAACAAAGCTGCCTGAATAGAAATGGTAACAGAACCAAGCTAACTGTATAGATGCCGCTACGTAACCAAGCTTAATGTTAGCTATAGTACAGAACCAAGCTTACTATTTGTATATACAGTAACAAGACCAAGCTGGCTATATAGATATGGTAACAGAACCAAGCTTACTGTATAGATATGGTTATAACTAGAGATGAGCGAACACTAAAATGCTCGGGTACTCGTTATTCGAGACGAACTTTTCCCGATGCTCGAGTGCTCGTCTCGAATAACGAACCCCATTGAAGTCAATGGGAGACTCGAGCATTTTTCAAGGGGACCAAGGCTCTGCACAGGGAAGCTTGGCCAAACACCTGGAAACCTCAGAAAAGGATGGAAACACCACGGAAATGGACAGGAAACAGCAGGGGCAGCATGCATGGATGCCTCTGAGGCTGCCTAATCGCACCATTATGCCAAAATTATGGGCAACAGCATGGCCATGACAGAGTGACAGAATGAAGCTAGATAGCATCTAAAACATCCAATAATTGACCCTGACACTATAGGGGACGGCATGCAGAGGCAGCGGCAGCAGTCGACAGGCGTGTACGCTTATCGGTGATGATGCCACCAGCTGCACTGTTAACCCGCTCGGACAAGACGCTAGCGGCAGGGCAGGCAAGAACCTCCAAGGCGTAAAGCGCCAGTTCGTGCCACATGTCCAGCTTTGAAACCCAGTAGTTGTAGCCAAAAAGCAAAACGGCGGGAGCTGCCATTTTCTCGAGCGGGCGAAGTATTCGTCCGAGTAACAAGCAGTTTCGAGTACCCTAATGCTCGACCGAGCATCAAGCTCGGACGGGGTGACCCCGCGATCCGTGATATGGATCGCGGGACCACCCGTGACAAGCAATAAAAAAGTTTACTGTATTTCCTATACCTAGTAATATGAAATTGAATGTATACATAGATTACAGGAAGGCTTTTGTTGGTAACTCTCAATGTCACTGGTATCTCCGTTAAGGGAAACCTACCCTGAGGAATCTACCATCAAAAGTAGATCTGATGGTAGCTTCATCCTGCCTGCCTCTGCCATAAGCTTTAATTTAATAATCCGGAACCAAACCTAACTTGTTAAAAATTTATTTTATTAATATGTAAATTAACTGCAGAAGCTACTGGGGCATGTACTAGCCTTGCCGGGCACCGGGAGATAAGGCTACTCCACGCCCCAGTAGCCTCTTTAGTTAATTTAGGGAGTTAGGACGGAGGAATCAACAATCAGATACAATTCTGATGGTAGATTCCTCAGGGTATTTTTCCTTTAAACAAATAATATGAGAAACTCATGTAATATTTCCATTTATTATCGACTTTCAAATGGAAAACTGGCAGAATTTTTTTCCCCTTGCTGCGCCTCCTGCGCCTTGTTTATGAGGTGTCTGCCCAACAATTTAGGTGTTTTTTTTCGTCACTCATGACCTGTTCTGTTTTTTGGCGCAAAATAGTGGTGTCGCTTGTGGATCCAACACTTTTCTGGCGCTTCTATTTTTCCGACTCATTTTGTGGTGCAGTTTTTGGTGCACAATTACAGCAGCTAAAAGCTTGTCTATTCACTACCAATATTTTAGTTTGTGCAACAAATCATCAATCCCTTGGCCACATACTTACACTGAAAAATATAGCATGTTTCCTGCTCCCAAAATGATAAATGCCCCCCTCTGAGCTGCATCTTGGCAAATGTCACTGAAATAACTGATTGCATTACAAAATGTGACTGTCTTTCAATAAGAGCCATACCTAGAACACCATACCATACTTAGGCATACTTATATAAAGGCAGCACAGTGACTTCTAGCTAAGAGGAATCATCAGCCATACAAACGCCACTGGACATTGCTTTGGAATGGTTTGTCTCCCTATTCTTCTTCTTTATCCTTTGTTCTTCTTTGATTGCCACCACCTTGAGACCTGATAAGTTATTTGTAACACTTTTCCACAGAAAATTTCAAGGATCTCTACATTTTTATCATTATCATGCTACTCTCAAATAACTATTGCTGTTGCATCATTATCACATGACCTTTCATACAAACAGATGCAATGCCTCGGCCAGGACCCAGGCGTAGCATACATTCATCTGGAGAAATGCTCTGAACCCCTCCACTCTCCACTAAACTTTTGTTGTACAGTTACAATATAGTTCCAAAAATAAGGATAATGCACTAAAATATTATTCTGGCATGTTTTTTACAGAACTCCAAGATAGCTGAAATCTGATAAAATCAGGACTAGAAGACTGAGCAGAGGTAAATTGGCATTAAAAAAGCAATTAACCGCAAGTATGTATGACAATACATGTCTGATAATCGAGAATATGTAATAAACTATTATGATGGATAACCTAATGTCCTATACACTTACAAATTAGATGTGGTGCTAATATCCTTTACATTGAATTAACTCCAATCCATGCCTCACAGTTTGTCAGATTGTCACACAGTTCTCATAGTTACTAGATGACAAATCACTGATAAAATTATTCAACATATCGATATACATTTTCCCAAGTAGCTCTCATCCTGGTAGTAACTAGAGGGCACTATTTCCAACAACTACACACCCTATGCATTGGCAGGATTGTTGTACCATTTTTTGCCCACGGGCAGTAAAAATAGAAGCTTTCTATAGAATGATAGCAAGATGAAATCTAGAAAAGTGTGAGGAATGGATACAGAAGTTAAATTGGAAAATTGTATAACTTTACATTACTCAAGCAATATCACTCTTTTTCTGAAAATGGTCAACCACTTTAAGTTTACAGACCGCCTGCAAACTTTTGGCTATGGGCTTCCTTGGCTGGGGATGTGTCATAGAATGTACAATAGCTAAATAGATACCCAGTTTGATTCTGTTATAGTAATGCACTGGTTATAAAAGTAATATTGCGCACATATGTGTATGGAGTGTAAAAAGGTGCGTAAATATAATATTATACTTACCTCCCTCCTGAATCCCTGATTCAGCAGAGCTCCTATTGGTATACATGGCTCAGTGGTTACATTTAGGCGAATGTACTCTCCTGCCCCTGAATGCAGTTTGTGATAGGCTACAGCGAGTGCATGCTGTCCCACTGAGCCTCTCTATGCCAACAAATGTAAGCAGTCATGGGAGGTGCCATGCTGGCCAAGAGGTAAGGTATTTTTTATTTTTACACCAATAGTGAAAAATTTTCAATCCTGGACAATCTCTCTAAGATAAGAGGTGCAAAAGATGAACTGAACATTTCTATTTAAGAGGGGTTTGGATTGATCATCCGTGAAACAGGGATTTAAAAGAAATGCTGAATTCTAATATATCTTCTGCGCACTTTTGTAAAGTATTCCCTTATTTATGCTGAAAACAATTGACTTTCATATATTTGTTTTTCCCCTATGAACTGCTGTGAATAGGTTAAATAGACTAGGTTCTCATTATTTCTGCGGCATTAGAATAAGTTTATGTCTACCCATAATATGTATAGAATTACAGCAGCTAATAATTAACTGTAAACTATCACAATTATTAACAATGACATTTTCCGGCAGGTCACCATGAGCCTCATCACATAAAATAGATTAATCATCCAGTTAGTCCAATTACCTTATGTACAGCTACAACGACTCTTTTTAATTAGACCCTTCTGCATTTTTTAAAGGTCAGTCCCGGAAAGTAAACATGCACTTTTCAAGCATTAGCAATAGAAAATGCTGTAATTTTACAAGCCTTGTTTGACAGTTACAAGACACCCTGACCTTAATTTGACACCCTTGAAATACATCTTCTCTAGACGAGTTAAAAAATGCTGCGTTTTATTTTACTATTTCTAGCTTGTAAATTTAGCCCCATCAGCTAGTAAAAGTTTTAAAAGGGTCTTCTGTAAAACTTTATGCATACCTTGTTACTATTTCACATGCTCCTGTTATACATAGCTAAAATTCTGAAACAGCAAACTACTCTATAAATATTCCCTCATATTATTCTCACGGCAAACTCACATTCAGTTCCAATAAAAATCCCCAATCGACCACAATTAATTTGATTCAAGCTCCTATCTATACCTGCCAAATACTGCGGGAGAGAAACTGATAGCAATCTTCACCAGAAGTTCAAAATTGAGAGGGACATGGATCTCTGGAACTGGAAATGAATCAAAGCTTCATGGTGCAGCACAAGAGAGACCCAGGAGCAGCCACTTCTATACACATATGATCATACTTACGAGGAAATAGAGTTAAAAGTATAAAAGCAATAGCCATCCACATGGAACACCTCTTGCCGGATCAATTTTTCCTAAACATTTCTTTCTGCTTGTCACATGCACATGTATTTTATAAACCCCATACACATGTATGAAAGAAATAATTGTGCATCACCATCAGTCCTGTAAAAGTTGTTACCTCTTCATATTGGGCATGGAATCTTTTTTTCAATTGTTTTATTTTTTATTGACAAAAAAATTTAATTTTATAAAAAAAATAGAATCGGAATAAATGAGAATAAATAATGCATCATTTAGGCTGAAAGGTGAAAGCAATGAAAATGTTATATTGCCTTTTGGAATACGGACAGTAAAGTAATGGAAACATAACAATGGAAAGGGGTGGTGTTGGTATTATCTGAGCTTCTGCGTGATCTAGGCCTGGCTGAGCACCACATTGTCGTTACAGGAGGGTTACGTACAGGATAGGCTCTGTAGGTTTGTTCTTAAGTTGAATTTGTATGTAAGTCGGAACTGTATATTTTATAATTGTAATCCCAAACAATTTTTTTTTGTCTCTGTGACATTGGATTTTAAAAATTTTGGGTTGTCATAAGAACCAAGATTAACAATAAAGCTTAATTGCAGACATCAATGATAACTATTATAGCTATTTATTGTAGCCTGAGGCTAAAGTACAGTGACCTAGCAACACCCAGAGGTCCTTTTGTAACTAGGGTGCCGTCTGTAAATCGGGTGTTCTTAATTAGGGGATCGCCTGTATATCTTCAGTTATTTCCTTCAATTATTTTAAGCCAAAAGCAGTTGTGGGCCCGCACACAGAACATGTGCAAATCTTTCCAGCAGCTATACTGAAGAAATGTATAAAGGAAAGACTGGGACTTGTTCTCTCTGTTCAACCGATTTATGGCCCCCAAAAAACTGAAGGAAATAACTAGCAGAGATGTGAACTGGGCTTGCACAGTTTTATTGAAAGGAAATCTACCATCAAAATCCAGCTTGATAAACCAGGGACACTTACTTATAGATCCAGCCTCTGTGACTGTGGCAATCCTTTTATATTCGTTATCCATGGCCTCCTTCCTTATAAAATCAACTTTAAAATTATGCTTCTGAGCCTGAAATGCTACTGGGGTGCTTCCCAGAGCCCCTCTGTGCAGCAGATTCACTGGCTGTTAGACTGTCTTACCCTCCCCCCTCTGCTCCAACCCAGTACTTCCCCCTCTCACCTCAGCCTCTTTTAGGCCCGTTCCACACTTGCGAGTGTAAGCTGAGTTCAGTTCCGATTTGCAGCGTTAGGGCCGGGAGATGCAGGCAGCACTCACTGCGAGTTCAGCGCATCACACTGGCAAGTGTGAAACGGGATTAATCTCACTGCAACACAGGAAGCAACTGCCCCAGTAGCCATTCAGCCTAATTTTAAAAGTTCATTTTAGAAGGATGGGCCATGGATAACAAATATAAGATTACTACAGTCACGGTGCCTGGATCTATGCTTGTCACTGGTTTATCCATACTTGATGGTAAATTTTCTCTAACTATGATACCTAACTATAGTAAAAGTGATTATAATTTTTTATTATTTCACTTCAGAAAATGGATGCAAAAGCTATTTCAGGCCGAAAGACAATTTTGTCCCATGATGCTGATGGTTTAAAAAACTTTTGGGAGAAGAAAATTGAAAAACAAACCATGGAGCATCAGATTGAAGATAATAGAAGAAATAATAGTGCCCTATCCAAGTAAGTGTTATCTCCACACTTTTAATAATCAGATGTTCTTCTTAATAAAGGTGAATAAAGAAATCTTAAAGAAGGTGCTTTTTTGTTATTAAAAGACAGAGTAAAGCTTTGATAGCATTCAACTTTTGCTAAAGACCTTAGATATTTAAAGCAAATCTACCATGAAAATCAACCATGATAAACCAGGGACACTTAATCATTAATTAATCATAAGCTGTTACACTGTGCAGGAGCCCTTCCCCCTCCCACTGTGAAAATTCCTCTGCTGCTTTGAGTAACATCAGGCATAGGGAGGAGACAAAGGGCTGTGGGAGCAGACGGGGAGGGGAAGACATTGTAACAACCTGTGAAGCTACAGCATGGAGGGGCACTGGTAAGAGCATAATTTTAAAAGTTGATTTTAGAAGGAAGAAGGCCATGAATAACAAATGTAAGGATTACCACAGCCACAGTGCCTGGATCTATAAGTGTCCCTGGTTTACCATGCTTGATTTTGATGGTAGATGTCCTTTAAGGTAGGGTATGCTTTTCCTAATACTTTACACTATATAATTGAAAAGATTATAGAACCAAAAGATACAATTTGATATGAGAGAAGACATAAGGGGAGCTTTGGCTTATGGGTATGTCCAAAACCACATCAAACACCTAAAATAGAAAAAAGTACCAAGCTTCTACCTCATGGTGTCCGAGAGTCTAAATCCTCCATGAAGGTAAATATTCAAACTGCACTGATCAGTGCTATCAATAAACAAAAGCTCTGTCCATGTCCTTCTTACTTCTAAAATCAACTTTTATGATAATTCTCATAAGCTAGAAGTGATCTGGGGATGTTACCTACCAATCTGCAGCTATCAAGCCACCAGAAGTAAGTTAGAGCCGATGCAGTAAGCTACTGAACCTTCATGGTCACTACACAGGGGATGGAACAATCTGCTTTAATGTAGCTGATACTCCTGGCAGTCCTGCAAACATTTTATTTTGATGATCTTTCCCATGAATAGGCCATAAATATTTATATAGTGGAAAATCCCTTTAATCTTAAATAATAACATAATTAATATGGTTGAAAAAAGACATATGTCCATCAAGTTTAACCAAGGATGGAGTAGGAATGGAAAAGGAAGGAAATCACTATATTATAACATAACCATTAATGTTTAGAAACAAAACAGAAACATTCAGCTCATTACAGGGCGAGGTATCCAGACTTTCTTGGTGCACAGAGGAAATTCTGTGCTGCAGCACACAGAGTTCCAGGATTAAAAATAGTCCTTTATTGCAATTCCACAAAGAAGGTAGTGTAGTATTCACCAGACATAGAGGCTCATGACCTACATGTTTTGGCTTCAAAAGTCCTTACTCGTGGTCCTAAAACAGACTCTAAATCACACATTATTTAAAACAACTGAGGTAGCTTGTTCCTTCTCGAAGCTCTCTGCTAACCCTACTGTGACCAGCGCCTGAGGCAGGCTATTCAACAGATTGACAGCTATCTCGTTTCTAATGGACAACATGGCAAAATTTATGAGAAATTATCTTCACACTGGAACATTTTTTTAAATAACATCCAATTGAAGAAATGTTTATAAATGGGAAATGAATTTAATTAAATGTAAATGCTATCATTACTAAATATATTAAATAGTAGTGGGCCAAGCACAGAGCCCTGGGGTACACCACTTATAACTGGTGACCATTCCGAGTAGGATTGACCACAACTCTCTGGATACGATCCTTCAGCCAGTTTTCAGTCCAATTGCAAATGTTTCCTGCCAAACCACTAGACCTAATTTTACCCATCAAGCGTTTATTTGAGACAATGTCCAATGCCTTTGCAAAGTCCAGGAACACAATATCCACAGCAGCTCCTCCATCCAGGCATCTGCTCACCTCTTATATCAGCAGATCAGGTTAGTCTTCTATCCTTAGTAAACCCATGCTGACTGTCACATGTGTGCCATGGGGCATTGCTGTATTTATCTCCTTTTAATGGAAATATTTGTTTCAGCAGACCTAACAGAAAATTATTATTAGTATTATATCATTACTGGGGATGTCGCAAAAGAAGATGGGTTTCCAAACATCTTAAAATTTGACTTATATGTTCTCCATACACATCAGCCAAACAGAAATTGTTCACATGACAGATTTATGTAATAAAATAACTTCTCATTCATATAGAAAATTGATTTCCTTGATTGATTAATGAACTTTCTGCCCCATCTTAAAAGGCTGAAAGACATTTCCTCCTATATACATATTGATGATGGCAATTAAATCTGCTCCATCTGACAAACTGCAATTATTAAGATACATTTATGAGAAATGGAAGTAAAAATGACTTCTCTGCTCAGGAACATTTTCAATCTCAGAAATGATTCATATTTGTATAAGGCAAGCTACAAATTAGTGAGCCCATAAAATCAGCAGGGTATATCAGATGTTCTTGTATTTTACAAATATACTTAGGCAAGAAATAGCAACTTATACATTTTAATACACTTTAAAGGAAATCTACCATCAAAATCCATTATGATAAACCGGGGACACTTGCTCATAGATCCAGGCACCATGACTGGTATTCTTCTTATATTTGTTATCCATGGCCTCCTTCCTTCTACAATCAACTTTTAAAATTATACTTATGAGTCACAAAGGCTCTGAGTTGTATTGCCAGAGCCCCTCTATGTTCTGGCTTCACAGACTATTGCACTCCCCTCCCTCCTGGACCCCCAGTACTTCTCTCTCCCCTTTGCCTGATTTAATTTCACTGCAGCAGCGGAAGTTTCAGCACACCATGGGAGAGGGAAGTGCTCTTTGCACATTGTAACAGACTGTGAATCTGCAGAACAGAGGGGCTTTGATAACGTCCTCATAGCCCTTCTGGCTCCAGAGTATAATTTTAACAGTTGATGTTTGAAGGAGGGTGGCCATGTATAACAAATATAAGAAGGTGCCTGGATCTATGAAAAGATGTCCCTGGTTTATCTTGATCTTGATGGTAGATTTTCTTTAAAAAATACTTTCAACTTGGTCTTCATTTTTTAAATCAAAATATTTTCTAAAGAAATGGGAGTGACACACTCTTGCCTGTAAATGTCTATAAATGTCAATTTTTTGTTTTCCAGAAATGTAGACAATGGCATATCAAACGCTGGAGTATCATGTCAACCCCAAACCTTTTGCTCTCACCAGATATATCAAGAGGCTTTGGCCTCTTAGTATATCCAGTGTCCTGTACTAAAAACCTGACCTGAGAACTGTTGCGGGCTACAGATCGTGTGTCGGTTTAAGGCGGCAACACCATGGATAGGCCCACTCGGCAGCTCAGCCCACTTGGCACAGAGCTGGCTTAAGAGGGAAATAGTCACCATTTCTTCTCTTAGAGGGAAGAGTCAAACTCACTAGTATTGTACTAGTAAATTGATATTCCAGTAACTTAGAAGTGCAATAGAAAAAGGAAAATAACACTTTCATATTGCTTTTCTTCTTGCTTCTAAGGTAATGGGGTTTAAATTAATTTGCACAAACCAGTACTTGTTTTCCTGTATAGATTAACTTTTTTTTATCGAGGCTTCTAAGAAAATGTAACATAAAACAAAAGCCCAAGGTTTAACTCACTGCCTTCATTCGGAGTCTTGACTTTAAAGGAAACCTACCACTTGAAGTGGCAGGTTTCAGAAGAAAACACTGAGCACCAGCTCAGGCTGTGCGCCTGTCCGACCGTGTGCGCGGCTACATAGGAAGTGAAGGAGAGCCGCACGCATGGTAAGCGCCGAGCGCGTACCTCCCTGCGCCGGCTATACAGTTTAAAAAGTGTTTTAAACCGCGATACCGCGGTTTAAAACACTGACAAAAATAAGCTCCGGCACCAGCTCAGCCTGAGCTGGTGCTCGGTGTTTTCTTCTGAAACCTGCCACTTCAAGTGGTAGGTTTCCTTTAATTCCTTTCCCACATATATTATAAAATTTGCCTGAAATATTTAGAAGCATTTAAGGTGCAGTGTGAGAGCAATGAGAGGTGATCATCTTGAGATACTATAATGAAAAGCAGGTTGTGGTCCCACTGTGCTATTCAACAAGTTTGCATTTGGGCCACACACAAAGGAAGCTATCTCTAGATCTCTCTGGGTTTCACCCATTCATACCTACACAGGCATTTGGACATTGCTGCTTAGATATTGAAAGGTCACTATGTACTGCATGATCGAGGGGTGGACAGCGGCTGGCCAAGTGGGAACAAAGACACTGACACATGACACCAAGGGATCGGGAAAATGAATAGCCAGGATCACTAGTCAGAAGAAGCAGCAAAGTAGCAAAATCAGGTAACAAGCAGCACCTTGTGTAGTCCAATCAGCAGGGGCGTTGCTAGGGTGGTAAAAGATCCGGGGCACGGGCCCCGATGCACATGTATCGAACTTTCAGTAATGCCCACTCCTGTACATGTGTGGTTGGACCTATAACTACTGTACCTAACATATAACAGCTCTAGAAACCACAGGAGAAATCCCTACCTGTTCCATCCAGTGGCTGCAGGTGATATGTTCTCTATCTTCTCCATTAGGCCCAGCATCACCACGTCTCCTATGCAGTGGTCCTCCTTGTTGAGTCACCCACACAGACATCTTATGTTCTTCATTGTCCCTGCATCTTGGCCCCCTAACAGTGTTATCCTGCTGCATGCTACCCCTAACACTCTACCCCTAACCGCCCTTTATTGTAAGGCCCCTTTTCCATACATGTAAGCCGGCAGGCCAGGACTGCTTGGCAGGGGAGGTTCGGGTTGACCGCTCTCACATTCTCACGAAGATCTTTTTTCGGTGACACACAAGTGTGCCACTGTACTGTGAACAATGTTCTCCTATGGTGGCCGTATGTTAGCCTACTGTTCATATAGCTAGCATACGGCCAACTATACAATCATGTGAAAGGGGCCTACAGATAACAGAAGCCCTCCTGAAAATACTGTTATTACAGAAATAATAAATGCTTCCTAATAACATATTGAAAACCATACAACCTTATTATATATATATATATATTATATTAATTGTATATATATTATTAATATTTTAAATGATGTGACCCCCACTAATTTGCCCTCATATGACCCTAAACTAAATAATGCCCCTCCTAATCATTTTGGGGTCCCACATAAAAGGAGCAGTCTGCACACCCCACTAAGATGTCCCCACAGTGCCCCAATGTCCTCACATTCCCCAGTAATCTGTCCCGCAAGTCCCCCTCTAATGTCCACCTGAGCCCCCTGCAATGTCTAAAGAGCCCCCTGTTATGTCTTCCACACACCCCCTGTGATGTCCAAAGAGCCCCCTGTTATGTCTTCCACACACCCCCTGTGATTTCCAAAGAGCCCCCTGTTATGTCCACAGATACCACTCTAATGCCCCTCACAGCCCCCCTGTAGTGTTTCCAGAGGCCCCCTGTAAGCTCCCCCACAGTTTCCCTGTGATGTCCCTCACAGCCCCCACTAAGAAGACCCACCACAGTTCCCAGTAATGTTCCCCCACACCCCGCCTAATTTCCTCACAGGCCCCAGTGATGTCCCTAGAACTCCCTGTGATGTCCTGCACAGCCCCCCTGTAATGTCCACAGAGCCCCCTCTAATGTCCCTCACTAAGAATACCCCCCACATTTCCCAGTAATGCCCCCCAATGCCCCCTAATTTCCTCACAGGCCCAGGAATGTCCCCAGAGCCCCCTGTAATGTCCCCCACAGCCCTCTATGATGTTCTCCAGAGCCCCGACTAAGAAGTCCCCCAAAGCTCCCTGTAACATCCCTACAGCCCCAGGGATGTCCCCAGCGCTCCCTGTAGCCATCAGCAATGTCCCCCACATGACTAAGTCGTCTGACTGTGCCTCTCTCCCCTCCCCCACTGCATAATTAAAAAAAACAAAAAAAACACTGCCACTCACCTCAGTCTCCTCAGGCTTGTTGCTATTCTCTGCAGGACCGAGTCGCGGTGACATCATCACCCCGTGTCTCTTGCTCCTGGCAGCTGTACTGAGCTGCTAGAAGCAGGAGACGCTGTGTAACTGTGTCTCCTGCTCCCTCTAGTGGAGAACGGAGCCGATGGCTCTGTTCACCATTACAGGGTACAGAGAGGGGAAATCTGCCCGGGCAGCAGGAGAAGTGTCCTGCTGACCCGGGACATTCGGGGCACAAGGCAAAAGATCCGGGGCACAGGCCCCGGATCTTTTGACCTAGCGACGCCCCTGCCAATCAGACTTTTATAATGGAAGGTACAAGAAAGGTATTCCTCTAAAACAAGATACTCACCTTAGGTAAGCTTTCATACAAATGTAATATGAAGCTGTAAGAAGCCAGCCCTTTGTTGGCCTCAAACTCCACCAATGGGTCACAAGCCAGTAGGAAATTGAAAGAAGGGTGTGTAAACACCAAAGGAAAATTACTGAAACTACATTGTCATCTAAGGCTTCAGTAAGTACAAAGTAGTGGTGTAAACTATCTTTTATTAAATCTAAAGGTGTTTATTAAAATATAGTTTGGGACACCATTTTAGATAACTTACTGAAGCCTTAGGTGACAGTGGGGTAAATGTATCTTTCTTTTGGCTTGCCTTTTTTTAAAATTTTTGAGACTTTTCATGGTGCTTGTCGCTCATTTGCGACATTTTTTTGCGCCTAAAACAGTTTCCCTTCAAAGTACACCATTGTGTCGTTTTCTGAGGTGTTCCTGAGTTGTCACCTTAATTCAGATGTTAAAGGGGTTGGAGACTTACAATGAATGTTGTATGTGTGTGTTGTATGTATGTGTGTTCTAGTAATTTTTTCCTTTTGTGTTCACATACCTTTTTGGCGGAGGATGACAGATCAGGATCATAGTCAGTGAGCCGATCTGCGGCAAAACACAGGAAATCTGGAGCAGAGACACACAAAGCACACCTTCAATGGGAACACACAGAAACATTGATGCTCAGGCACCACCCAATGGGGAGGTTGCCTTTTATTACAACTTTCCTGCCAATTACTTTTTTCTTTTTAAGGTTTACATTTTTTTGCTCCCCTCCTTTAAAAATCCATTACTGTCTTATTTTTCCATGTACAGAGCTGTATTATGGCTTGTAATCCCGTATATACGTTTAAAGGGAAAATTTACAACATCTAAATGTGTCTGCATTGGGTTTCATTTGCTCCTCATAAACTGCTTCCTGACCTTTATGCTGGTACATAATACCACATACTTTCTCTTCTGTCTATGTCCTAAACGGGAGTATTTCAAAGGGGAGACTAGGAGGAGGAGGTGGCATGTAGTGATAGACAACATGTCACTGACTCCATGCAAAGTTATTTTCACTATGGGACACAACCAAGACAAACTGGTACAGGGTGGAGGCTGTAAAAAACTTAATTAGAATCCACTTGTCCATTTGTCCAGGGACTTTACTCACAATTTACCCCTTTGCTCTCTGATGCCATTATTTTACCAATTTTATCTCAGGAAAAAAAGCAACTCAGGGCAAATATACTATAAAGCAAAAAATCTGTCTTCTTTTTTTTTAAGTAATAAATGGCTGCTATTATTTATAGCAGGTCGGGTGACTTACCTATTGGTAGACTGTTTATGTTTAATTCTGTATAATATAAATAGATTATATTAGGAAAGGGATATGTATGTGTGTATTTAGCTTGCATACAGAATTTATATGCCATGTTTGTACATTTTTCATAGTAATGGGACCATATCATCATCATTAACAAAACATAGAAAGCTTGTAAGCTGGTGATGCATAATATCCATTTACAAGAGCTTTCCTGCAAGCTTCACATATAGAGGACTCTGCTGACAGCTAGTCTTGTAATATGTACAATGTATTGGTGTTATAATACCCTTAAAGCTGTTGCCTCTTTTCTCACATAATATCAGATTACCATATTTATTTAAATGCTGTGCATGATGACAAGAAATTCTTTCCAATCAACTAGACTCCCGAAGCTTTGTCATTTCATCCACTCTCTTAATGCTTCCTTTGATAAAGGGGAAAATGCTGTGATTCAATGTCATGCCCTCAACTTGAAATTGCTAGACAGGATGGTTGTAAACAATATATACATATACATACTAGCTGTAGATCCTGGCATTACCCGGGATTTTAATAACTGCTCTTAGCTATAAAAAAAATAGGTTCAGTTGACAAAAAAATTGTTTGATATCTATCTATGTACCAATCTCTCCCTGCCACTCACTCACTCACTCACTCTCTCTCTCCCTGGCTCTCTCTGTCACTCACTCTCCCTGACTATCTCTGTCTCTCACTCTTCCTGACTGTCTCTCATTCTCTCTCTCTGTCTCTCTGTCTCACTCACTCCCCCTGCCTTTCTCTTACTCTCTCTGCTCGTTTCTCACTCTCCCTGCCCGCCTGTCTCTCACTCTCTCTGCCTGTCTCTCTGTCTCTATGCCTACCTCACACATAAGCTGCCTTATACTCATTGCCTATAGTAACTAATCACAGCTCAGGGCTAATATTAACCCCTTCCCACACTCTGGCATGATTCTCAGGATAGGATGCTGGTTGTTTTCCCACACCTTGATGTAGAATTACATCATGGCGATCACTTATGCTCAAAAGCTGAAGCGTGCGATCACCGCGGGATCCCGGCAGTACTTTAAAGTACAATGTGTGACGAGAAAACAATTTCAAAATCCCCTGGATATGTTAAAGCATTACAAAGTTATAACCTCCTATAATGACACAGGGCAAATATGTGTATTTTGGAAAGCTTCTGGTGAAAATAAGAGGGGAAGTTTAAGATGGGGAGCGCTGAACGCCTCCTCCTTTGTGATTGAAATCATGCATCGGATTTCAGGAGATCTGGTTAGTGATGTTTTTTAATGCAGGATCATCAATTACAGTGAAGGGAGTTTTCTAAGGAAGAGAGAGCTTGACTTCAGTGTTAAAATATTGACTTTATACAACTGATTGCCATGCCAAAAAATAACACCTCACTGAGATACAAAAAAGTTAATGCCTTCATAATAGGGAGAAAAGAAGATTTTATTTTCATTACAAAAGGTTTTAATTTTTTATAAGCTATTTAAACCTATAAAAACCCACTAGAAAATTGTGCAAATGTGTTTTTTGTCAATATCACTGCAATGCATGGCATGGAATATAAAATGCATCCACTATGAAGTACAATTTGTTACACTGTAAAATATCTTTTGAAAGTTGGGAGTAGAAAAAGTCCATCACTAATAATAGTAGAGGCAGTGTTCTTAAGTTGAGTTTGTATGTATGTCGGAATTGTATAGTTTATAATTGTAACCCCAGCCAAAATTTTTTTGGTCTCTGTGACAAATGGAAAATTTTGGGTTGTCATAAGAACCAGGATTAACAAAAGTAAATGATCAATCACCAGAGGTCCGTTTGTAACTAGGGGTCGTCTGTAAGTTGGGTGTCCTTAAGTCGGGGACCATTTTTAATGTTGGATGTTTTCAATAGATGTTCATTTGCTGGCTTAAGGCTGAATCATTTTTGAGTAAATGATCAATTATTTTAATTAATTCATTTAATGTAGTTTTGACCAATATTGCCTTAAGCAAAAAGCTAAACAATTTCTAAACTTAAGGACAATTAGCAATTTTAATTTCTATTGGCTTGTGCTTTTGTAAAACAAGTCCAAAAGAATGGCGATTTTTTTACAGCTATGAAAATAATTTTAAACAAAAAAAAAACATAATTAAATGTCCTCTAAGAGGTAAATCACCTAGCCTAAAAAGTGGTACCCTGACCTCAAAGTTGACGCAACAAACACTGTATCAAGGTCGGATGACCCCTGATGGAGATGACACTTTGATGGGTATAAGAAAGTAAAAAGCAAGGTACAACCAGGCAGGCAAGTGACTAACAAACTGTCTACATAGGAATTCCATACCAATTAAAGCAGGTCGCTACATCCATGCATCCCCAGCTGTCCGATGTTAAAAAGTTCAGACATGTTTTCACTGTAGTTCCCAGTAGCTGCTACTGGTATCATGTATACACAGTGTATACTTGATACCCAGCATTCCGAAGAGAAAATCCTAAATCATGAAGATATACTAAAGCAACAAGTGGTGTTCACATTTTACACTAGCAACCCTAGTAAATAGTAACATATTAAAAATTGTGTGGATCTGTTCATTTCTGCACTTAGATGTAGCGGAGTGAAGTCTACAGTTTATCATAAAACAAAAAAATATTACAAGTAATAAAAAACTTTCAGAAAGTTACAGGACGAATTTAGCCGTAGAACAACTGGAATATTTCTATAAGCTGCATAGGGGTTGTCCTCTTTCAGTAAAATGTATATTGTTTGTGTATTGAAAAATGAAACAATCAATTCCACACAGTTTTCTAGATCTCTGCTTTCTATCAATTTTTCTAAATGATAGTATTTCAAAGGGGAAACTAAAAGGAGGAGGCATAAAGTGATATACAATGGGGCAGATTTATCAAGCTGTCTAAAAGTAAGAATGTTCTTAATTGCACATTGCAACCAATTACAATTCCCCTTTAAAATATTTATGAGCACTGGTAAAATGAAATTAGTAATTAGTTGCCATGGGCAACTAAGAAAATTTTAACTTTTAGACAGCTTGATAAATCTGCCCCAATGTATCACTGATTGATGCAAAGTTATTCACCATAGGACACAAACCAACCCAAATTGGTTGTCACGGGTGCTCCCCAGTGTACCTTCGGAGCTCCGCTCATCTTACCTCCTCTGGCTCCAGCGATGTCCTCTCCTGCTCCTGTGGCTCGCTCAGCTTGCTCAGATTTAAAAGGCCAGCGCGCCGCTGGCCTGCTATAAGTTTATGCCTCTTCCTGTGACCCTTGCCAGATCTTCAAGTCTTCCCATGAAGAGAAAGCTCTCCTGTGATTCCTGTATTCCTGCGTTCCTGTGTTTCCTTTGATTCCTGTGTGCCAGTCCGTTCCTGTGTACCTGTCCGTTACTGTGGTTCTGCATTCCTGTGTGCCAGTCCGTTCCTGTGGTCCTGCGTTCCTGTGTGCCAGTCCGTTCCTGTGATCCTACGTTCCTGTGTGCCAGTCCGTCCCTGTGTGCCAGCTCCTGCGATTCCTGACGTGAGTCCTAGTGTGCCTTTCACTGCTTTTCTCCTGCCGCCACTCCGGGTACAGACCGTCTCCTGTGTTACTGCCTTGGCAGCCACCGCGGGCTAGTCGCACCTGTGGAACGACCTGGTTGTATCCCGCCGCAGCAAGTCCATTCCGCTTTGCGGCGGGCTATGATGAAAACCGGGTGCCACTTAGACTCTGGTCCCAGGTCGGCTAGTACCATCTCCCGCGGTGGTCCAGAGGGTCCACAGACTCCCAGTCCTGACATTGGTACAGGATGGAGGCTGTAAAATTCTCAAAATACGAAATCATCCACTCACCACTTAAGCCAAAGTATGACGGGATGGAAACATATTATTCCAAATGTTCAAAGGCAAGGATTCTTTCAGGCTTTTAGAAAATTGTAGAAAAATTAACAAAAACAGGGACTTTACTCACATTTTATGGCATTCTTTTACCAATTAGTTCTAAGAAAAATGGCAAATCAGGAAAAATATACTATAAAGTAAAAAATCTGTCTTCTTACTTTTTTTATAAGTAATAAATGTCTGCTATTATTTATAGCAGCCAGAAAGGCTTACATATTGGTAGACTGCTGCTCATTACAGTATTATATCAGTAGATTGCATTAGGAAAGAATATGTATTTGTGTATTTATCTTCATACTGAATTTAGATCTCTGCTTTCCATCATTCAAGTGTTTACATCCTGTGGCTAAAAACCGATTCATGGTCATGTGATGTCACACAGGTGCACGATTCGTTATACCACACAGTTCTGATTACTCTCAGAAATGACTCTTAGAAATGAGAACACATTGGGGGTCATTTACTAAGGACCCAAATCACTTTTTTTCGTCGGGTTTCCCGTATTTTTCAGATTTGCACCGTTTTTCCCTGAAGTGCCCCGGGGTTTCGGTGCATGCGATCAGATTGTGGCGCATCGGTGCCGGCATGCACAAGACGGAAATCGGGGGCGTGGTCATCGGAAAACCCGACGGATTCGGAAAAACCGCTGTATTTCAAATAAAAAAAGTGTCGCTTGACACGCGCTTACCTGCACCCAGCAATGGATGGTGAACTCCAGCGAACTGCAGCGGACTTCAGCGCAGCAGCGAAACCTGGGGGACATCGGGCACACTACCTTAGTGAATCACTGGAAGACCCGAATCCTCGATTGAGAACGTAAATCTGCCCCATTGTGCTTCCTACAGATATTCAGACTACAGCATCTCAAACATCCCATGTATTACAATGAGAGTATGGAAAGATTATGTAACAAATTCACAATCTATTCAAAATATCATTGATGCCTTGTGTGAATGAGAAAACATTTACCTGCCATGTGAAGTAAATCAATATTGTTCCACTTCAAGGGGGTTTACCTTCTTGATCATGCTGAAATGCTACCATCTTCAGTTTATTGCTGTATGGGCATGCATTTCTGGCTCACACATCTAAATTAGTCTAAAATGAAGGCAAAAACCATTCAGCAAATTACTGACAGGGCTCCCTGGATGGAAGGGGTATGAAGCAAACTACTACTGAAAAAAATCTGTCTGTTACATTTTAGGAAATAGCATAGGTCAGGAAATATTTTCCTGCACTTGTACAGTGGTGGGCCCCATGAAGTGATTTTTACTGGGGCACCTATATATTGGTAGTGTATACAGCAGCATTACAGTTCCCTTTTTTCAGTTCTGTACATGTAAATGAGGCAACAACATTAACAGCATGTACCAACTTTTCAAGGTAAACCCTATCCATAGCATAGGGAATAACAAGTTCATTAGTCCTACTGCTTGAAGCGCCACTGATCACAAGACCCCCAGTAATACGGAGAATGGGGGCCCGGTTCTCACTAATAGTAAGGCACTGTCAGAATAGCTAGCTATTTCAGCACTCCCAGAGACTAGTGAATTGGAGTGTCATACATAGCCAAGTGCTGTGTTACTCAATTTCCAACACATAGAGTAACACATAGACGTTAGAGTGCATACTCAATTTTCTCTGCATGGGAGATAACATGGAAAGTTACAACAACCCTCTTTAAGAGTTTTAGGGAGAAACAAGGAACTTTCATGAAGATCAGTCTCTTTTGACTTGCTTGCATCCAATACAGTGGGGCAGATTTACTTACCCGGTCCTGTCGCGATCCAGCGGCGCGTTCTCTGACGAGGATTCGGGTCTTTCGGCAATTCACTAAGGTCATACCCGATGTCCACAAGGTGTCGCTGCTGCACCGGGTTCTTCTCGGTGCATGTGAGTGCTTGATTTTGCAACACACTTCGTTTTTTAAATTCTGCAGTTTTTATGAATTCGTCAGGTTTTCCGTCGGCCACGCCCCCTGATTTATGTCGCATGAAAGCCGGCACGATTGTGGTGAAATCTGATCGCATGCACCAAAATCCCGGTGGAATACGGCGCAAAGCAGAAAAATTCGGGAAACCTGACGAAAGTGCGGCTGCGGAGCCCTTAGTAAATGAGCCCCAGTATTTTATTCAGTACCTGTAATTCTACTTCCTAGTGAGTGGCTATTGACATGGTGTAGGAGATAAAATTCTGTGAGTATCTATTCTTATTTCAGCTATCCTTCTTTTGCTGCTCTCTTTCTTTCTCTCTCTCTCCATTATTGCTGGCTTCATAGTAGAGATGAGCAAATTTATTCATCAATTCAAAGATTTGGTACAAATCTGCTGAGTTTAAGGCACATAATTGAATTTGAAAATTTAAGAATGGCTTGTATAAACAGTATACAGGCGGTCCCCTACTTAAGGACACCCGACTTACAGACAACCCATAGTTACAGACGGACCCCTCTGCCCACTGTGACCTCTGGTGAAGCTCTCTGGATGCTTTACTATAGTCCCAGACTGCAATGATCAGCTGTAAGATGTCTGTAATGAAGCTTTATTGATAATTCTTGGTCCAATTACACCAAAAATTTTGAAACTCCAATTGTCACTGGGGCAAAAGAAAATTTTTTTTCTAGAACTTCCATTATAAAATATACAGTTTCGACTTACATACAAATTCAACTTAAGAACAAACCTCCAGACCCTATCTTGTATGTAACCCGGGGACTGCCTGTAAAATCTTGTATAAAAAGGTCTAACAATGCAGTTAAAACATCAATGGGTTTTCTAATAGTTTTTGTTATTGTCCATTTTCACCACATCCGTTAGGCCTCTATTAAAATTCGTTTAGAGAAAACTGAAAATGAAAAAATGTGTAAAAATAATTATGAAATTAGACCTTTTTGGCCTCATTAGCGGGACAATTAGCAACATCATTATGACTGAATTGATTCAGACCAGGTCCGAATCTTACAAAAAATTGTCAAAGCTTCACTGAAGCACATATTGAATGACTCATTCGTATCTATTCTTAAAGTACAAGTGGTCTCCGGGTTACATACAAGATAGGTTCTGTAGGTTTGTTCTTAAGTTGAATTTGTATGTAAGTCGGAACTGTATATTTTACAATTGTAGTCCCAGACAAATTTGGTCTCTGTGACAATTGGATTTTAAAAATGTTGGGTTGTCATAAGAACCAGGAGTAACAATAAAGCTTAATTGCAGACACCTGTGATAACTGTTAAAGCTGTTTATTGTAGGCTGAGGATAAAGTACAGTAAATTACCAACATCCAGGTCCGTTTGTAACTAGGGGTCTTCTGTAAATCGGGTGTTCTTAAGTAGGGGACTGCCTGTATTGGAAAGCACCATTGTATTTCTCAACTATTCAAGTTTTTTGCTAAAATACATCTTTATTTAAAAGTTCCTTATCCATAGAACTTCCATTTAACCTTGTAACAATTTTTATCAAAATTTAGAATTGTTGTATACCATAAGAAAAAACTAAAATATATAATATAACAGTATATCTTGGATTATTCCAGATTAAGAGAAGAGTGGAAGCAGAGGCTGGAATTCAGACTTAATATGTTGCAGTCCCTACAAGAGGAACAAAAGAGACAACTTTATGGCGGAGAACCTGAACCTAAAGCAAACACAGCAGCTTAAATCCATTGATAAGTCCTACGGATCTGCTCTAAAATATCTATTTCACCAGTGCTGACAAATCTCATTCAGCTCTGTTTATTAATATGCTAAACTGAGTCTTGCATGGCTGATATCAAGAATGCTGATGGAGTTAATTGACTTTAGATATAATACCTAAATATAGAAAAGCTATTTTTTTTTCCTAATTATTATGACATTGTTATTATCAGAATTAATCAGGTATCTAATGCAGCAGACTTTAGCAAATACAGAAGGCTTAGTTTATAGGACTGAATAAATTATAAACCAAAGCTCTTCCAACATGCATATTTATAAGGTGTGCAATGTCCTTTTGTCATTACCAAACAAATTAAGCAACTCTAACGTGTGCTGATGACCTTTTAGCCATGAATTCTAGTTGCTTCTAGGTGCACATATAGAAAAATGAAGAGATATGCCTTGGGCCTTGCTTTGCCAGTGCACCCTACAACTCTTTGGTTTGGTTTTGTACTGCAGGAGCCTCTGGCACAGAAGAGCTGATGGGGGTGTTACTATATAAAAGTATAAACAGGCACAACATGCCATAAAATAGGTGTCTTTCATTCTATAACTGCTTTACATAAATATTCTTAATAATACATCAAAACAGTAATCTCTATGAAAACATCGGGGGTTCACTGTGAATGATATACTTTCTACATTAATAAGCCACTAGAATGGAATTAAAACTAGTATGATGACTAGTATCCTTATTGCTTTGTACTTTGCAAATAACTACAGCCTATAGAATTCATACTATTCGGTATGCATCAGCACCAGGGAGTGCAATCTCTTTACATCTGAAGATGATTGTATAAGTATCCCATGGAATCTATATTCAAATTTATTTCCTTTCTTATAGTTGTGCATATTCAACGTAATAATTCTAATACTAAGCACTCTGGAAGAACAGTGAATTTCAAAATCCATATACTATAAAGCAATCTGCTTCTAATGTTTCAACTATTCCTGCAGACTGTAGTTTACATTAGGTTTAGGATACTAGCAGGGTGTACACCGAAGTGCACGTGTGAACTGTGTAGGATATAATGTTTGTGCTGAGTTTTTTTCTAGGGAATTATTTATTTTAAATGATGTTTTTCTTTTGAATATTAATATTGATCTACACACAAAAAAAATGTTCTCCGTTCATATTATCAGTCTTTTATATTTCAAATAAATGTATCAGTAAGTGATTGTATTTGCAAGGATGCATTTGGTTAAGAAATGAAAACAAGTTATTCACAGAAGTTGTAGTTTGCACAATACAAATTAATATAAGGCCTTAAAGGGTAAAGGGAACATTCACACACAGGTATGGCTGACCGGCCGTAGCCGGGGGAGCATACGGTGGGGCGCTGGAGTGGAGGAGGGGTGAGCGCTGCTTTCCCCCCTCCCCTCTTCATAGAAAACAGTGCCTCACACACAGGAGAAGATAGAGCATGCTCTATCTTTTCCTGATGTACGGCTCCAAACGATACCACACATGTTTGGCACCGTTCCCCTGGCCACCATTGCCGTCTAAATTTGCAGCCGCATATGCATCCCCCAGACGGTCATATGAATGAGGCCTTACTTTCAGTAAACTTTGCCTAAACTCAGTCGTTCATTACTCTGTTCATGGTGATTACATGACTACCAGTTTTCCACTCTCTAGTCAGTAATTTTGCATTCTGTATAATCTTACACCTCAATGACTTTGTATCCATTTTGCAAACAATATGGAATTCAGCAGAAATATCAAAGTGAGAAACGGATAAAGAAGGAATGAGAGAGCGAACGCACGTAGACAAAGAGGCACCTTTCTGTAATATACTACAAAGGGTTACAAAAAGGTTTAGTGTGGTTGTGAAATAGGTAAAATATGTGCATCTCCGCACATATACAAAAATATTACCATTTATTTATTTATCTATAACATGATATTCATTTGTCATCTCATAACAGAACTAAAAAATGTTAATTAAAAAACAATGTGTTCTCATGTAAAACCTAAACTGTTATATATTATATATTACTGTAATATTCTATTAAATGTTTGAAAAAATGGGAGTGTAAAATGATTTTGTAAATCTAAAATGATTTTGTTTACCATAACATTGATATTAAAGTCATCTGGCTGACTAAGCAAAAATAAATATGTTAGATTATTTAAAAAGAAATATGTACTTTCAACAGACTTTAAATGGATCTCTCCTCAACAGATAAGGAAGTTCTACAACATTGAACCCCCTTTCTGAAGACGAGGCCAATGTCCATATTGGTTAACTGTAAACAAAAATACCATTGCACATGCCCATTGTTCACATTACCATCATACTGTATGCTACTGCTCCACAGGCTCCTCCTGTAAAATCTTCTCTAGTATTAGGTGTTTAATTTTAATCTGACTGCTTAAATAATACAGCCCAATAAGTGCAGTGTAATGCAGTGTATAATGCTTTTATCATCAACCAAATCAGGGCCGGATTAAGATTGGTGGTGGCTCCTGGGCATAACATATGGTGCAGGCTTCCACTGAATGCAAAATACATACACATCAGCCTGCTCACTACCCACTATCCACATCTATATACAGCCACCCTCCCCTCAGCAATACATCTTTATACAGCGGCCTCACCCACAGTAATACATCTATATAAAATTGCCTCCCCCTCAGTAATACATCTATATACACCTCACCCTCAGTAATGCATCTATACACAGCTGCCTCAACCCCAGTAAAACATCTATATACAGCCTCCCCCACCCACAGAAATGAATCCTTATACAGGCGCTTCATCCCCAGTAATATATCTATATACAGCCGCCAACCACCTATCAATACATCTATATATAACAATCTTAATGTGTTGCACACTTGGCTCCTAGGAGCTAACAACGGCTCAGGACCGGTCCACAAACAGTCCCACAATTAAAACAAAAGAAAGAGAAAAATTACTCTGACCGGAGCTCCAACAATCCTTTATAAATTCTTTATGAATCCAACACAGTATATTGCTTGACGCATCAATCTTTTTCAATGAGTATTGCACATCTCCACAGGTTTCTGACAAGAATAGGTCACCATTCAGACCAACTCCATCGCGTTTCCTAATCCTCCTTCATTGCCATCTCTCTTTAAGACAATTTCACTAGAAGAAATACGCGTACGGATAGTGTAGTATATTCTTTGTTCAACGCCCCGGAAGAAGCTGTGTAGGCGAGACCCAGGGTCGGGTGGACATGTGTGACTGGCGTCCTGCTTATGTCTAGATATGCGCATTTTTACAAACGTTTTGTGAGTATATTTTTAATAAAATTTTAAACTACAAAAAATATACTACACTATCCGTACGCGTATTTCTTCTAGTGAAATTGTCTTAAAGAGAGATGGCAATGAAGGAGGATTAGGAAACGCAATGGAGTTGGTCTGAATGGTGACCTATTCTTGTCAGAAACCTGTGGAGACGTGCAATACTCATTGAAAAAGATCGATGCGTCAAGCAATATACCATGTTGGATTCATAAAGAATTTATAAAAAATTGTTGGAGCTCCGGTCAGAGTAATTTTTCTACATCTATATATAGCTGCCTCCCCCTCAGTAATACATCTATATAACACCACCTCCCCCTTAGTAATACATCTATATAAAGCAACCTCACACTAAGTAATACATTTATACACAGCCACCTCCCCTTAATAATGCATTTATATACAGCCATCTCACCCCTAGTAATACATATATACAGCTGTCTCATCCCCAGAAATACATCAATATACAGTTGCCTACCCCTTAGTAACAAATCTATATACAGCCGCATCAACCCCAGTATAACATCTATACACAGCCACCTCACCCCCAGTAGTACATCTATACACAGCTGTGAGCCCTGAGTAATGCATCTATATATAGCTGATGCCCCCTCAGTAATACATCTATGTACAGCTGCCTCACCCCCAATAATACATCTATGTACAGCCTCCCCCACCCACAATTATACATCTATATACAGCCCATTCAACCCCAGTAATACATCTATATACAGCTGCCTCACCCCAGTAATCAACTATATACAGCCACCTCCCCCTCAGTAATACATCTATATACAGCCGTCAAATGGAGAGCTTCTTTAACCACATGTCTTCTTCGTCACAAAATCTGCCAAATGCAAGTACCACTCCTTAAATTAGCTGCAGGCATTTAATCTGCTTAATTGAGAATGATATAATGGAGGAAATGCCCACCCCTACCCCTGTTTTGGTCCCTTTAAAAACAGTGTGACACATGATAAGGAGCATAAACTCACAATCCATTCATCAAATTTTAATGTGGATACACTCACATGAAAGCTGAAAGTCAGGGCTTCATGTCCATGTTCATTATATTACTATAGCCTCAGTAAAGTTAAAAAAATTGTGTCACACTCCAAATATTTATGGACCTAACTTACTGTTGATCTTACTGTTTAAACATACAGTACAATATGATGTAGCCCTCTGTTGTTAGGAAATGCCAGGAATCCTCTAAAACATTATATAAATGTAGTCTTTAGCAGGGGCCGATTAACACGTCCATGGGCCCTGGGCTGTATGAATATTATAGCCCCGACAAGTCCAGAAGTCATGTACTACATATAGTACATGAATCAAGCTTCTTGGAGAATGTGTCCCTTCTGCTGCTTTCAATCTGTGGTATCAGGACCTTTGGAGGACGTTCAAAGGTTCTGAAATGGCTGTTGTGTACATGTGTATTTAGAGCAAGAACCGATTTCATGGGTGAAGGTCCTTTTGAGTATAAAATTTGGTGGTTTTAGTGGCAGAGGGCCCCCGAGAAGGCTCGGGCCTCAGGCTACTGCCCAAATTGCCTAAATTATAATCCACAATTGGTGTTAAGGTGTTATGACTAAAAAAGACCTATTCACCAATGAGTTAAAACAGACCAATTGTATTCATATTTAAACCGTATTAGTATCCTGAGGATATTAGTTTTTGGGGCCCTGATCACCAGAGTCCTAAATAGTTGATTGGTTACTTTATTTGCCACAATTAATGATAATCATAGGAATTTTTCAGCAAAAGGATTGTATTTTAAAAGTTCAGGGTTTAGGGCAATAGACTGCTAGCTAACTCCTGATACTGATACAAATGATGAGGACATTGAGTGTGTTGATGAAAATACCAGGGAAGAAAAACACTTAACATTGAGCCTCAAACCTCAATAAATAAGTGCTGACAAGAAAGTCTAAAACTAAAAGGCTTGGCAAGGAGCTTAGTGTGGCATTGGTATCATCTGCCTCCTGGGTGTGACAGCTTGTACTGTCATCAGTTATCATGAAACAGTGTACAAGGACGTTTTCTAAGATCTATACTTGATGACCAAAACTAAACATTGCAGTTTATCCACTAAAATAGTCAATTGTTTTATTTTTTGTTTCAATAATATATACAACATGAAATCCAATTGATCACAATGGAAGTTCTTGCTGTTAATGTGCACAAGTAATATGTCATCTATTAATGCAAAAACACCATCATTGTGATACAGCATTTTGTCATGTAGAAAAGTGGGTATAAATAACTTGAGGTACAACATAATTTTGTGGCACTATACTCCTCAATAATTATGCACCATTTTTGGAGTAAAGGGAAGATCTTTGTCCAATGGTACCAGGCTTGTATTCAATGAATTAAATCAACATATGATTATTAATATAAAGCAGTAACACAAGACACAAGAACAAGATGCTTCATTAAAGTATACTGATATAAAAATGTACACATAATACATTTAATTAAATAAAAACACAAATACTGAAAAGTTTTATGTTTGGTTTTTCCATTGGTTGATTTCCTTACAAAAGCATAATATATTCATGCCACCAAAATATTGTTAAATTGAGCTTAATTCTGAAAAAAATGCTCATTATGACCCAATTTCTTAGAACACTACTGACTTGTGCTTAAAGGGGTAGTATCATGAAGACAATCTTCTTCCTTAACACCTATTTTTGTACACATATAACATTATGAGGAACTCCCAACAATCTATGATGAGCTTCTCTATGACACTGGTTCCTGCAGACTGGTGCCATGTTTGAATTACATGGACAACCAACCATATGTGTATGTCATATGTAGATGGTTACTATGAGAGATCCAAGTTCTAAGCTACATACAGCCTTTTATGATTCAGGGTTATTCCTCTAAGGATGGAAACACATTTACCATCTTTCGCGTAGGCCGAAAGACAGCTTTTCCCAGATTCTTCTGATGTTTTTTATTCATATGGGATTTGTGTAGGTACGGGAAAGAATAAAACTTAGTAATAAGTTGAAAGCATTAGTGATGAACTGCATGTAATCCAGAACTAAAGCCTCTCACTGGCTGTTTATGAAATATAAATGCCTATGCTACAGTGATGACAGTCGGGCAATTTTTCCATGAGTAATGGCAATGCTGTAATAAGCAACAGGCTGACAAGTCTGTGGAATGACCCCTTTAGAGAGCAGAGACGGCAGCCATCTAAGGATTCTCACACCTCAGACCACAAGATGGACATTGACAGCTAGGACTCTAGATCTCAGATCAGGGTATAATAAAGGATTCATGCTGCCCTCACAATGTAAGTGTGGTATGCATGCTATGCTTTGGAATAGAATAAAGTATGCAGCCATTGTTAGCCTGAAATAGCTCAGTAATTCTAGATATTGATCCAGTCATCTCTGTAAAGCCATGTGTAAGCACCGGATTTCAACACATTGCAGGAAGGCTTGTTAAATGTAATGCAAAAATATATGTGGACAAACACCATAAATAAAGTATTTGTAAGCCAAAATCAAAAGTGGTAGATAAATCTAAAAAGAAGATTTGTACTTTATATCTTCTGTGTCTTGGACGTATTTCAGATTTAGTCCTAATAATGCTGATAAAAATATACCTAAAATATACCTGCTGAAAAGAATATTAGCTGCTGCCAAAGGTTGTAATGTGTTCATGTTCCCACATTTTCTTTAAAGCAGTCTGTCAGTCAGATGATGGGAGAGCCATTATGTAATACCAGTAAGGCTGTTCATACAAGCTACATAGCCTGTCATCAGCAAGTGGCCTAATAAACCATTACCAGTATATTCTCAAACAGCATAACAACTTTTGTTTGTGTTTCTTTCAAGGTCCAGTGTGATGGTATCATCCAGAAAATCAACTTTGAAGTGAGATGTAAATTTGTTGTTTAAAGTCAAGGAGGCGGAGAGTTTAACACTAAAGTAAAGGTAGGGAACTCTGAATGCCTGGTCCTCTGTCATGGACATCATGCATCACACTTTACTAGATTTGGTTAGTGATTTCTCTGATGCAGGACCATCAATTACAGTGAAGGGGGGTTCATGATTAAGAGAGAGTCTGATTTCAATGTTAAAATCTATGCCTCCTTGACTTTATACATCCAATTTACATTTCACTTCAAAGTTGATTTTCTGGATGCTGCATCCACACTGGTTCATGAAAGAAACGTGTTCAGCTGCTTGGCAACACACTGGTAGTGGTTTATTAGGTCAATTTCTGCTGACAGGTTCCCTTTAAATAGACCTGTTAATAGTTTGTTTTTATAAACAAAATATAAAGGCAATGAACTAAAGAGAAATCCAACTCAGTTGGAATTTTCCTGTAGAACAGAACAGTGCCTATTGAAGATTCAAAAAGTTGGGGTTGGTGACAGTAGAATAAGGTCCTCTTTAACTTAGGCCCTTTGTGATTAAAAAATGCACACCCACTCATCAACATCAAGATGCAGCAAAGTGACGAGAGCCAGAAGCATGAACAAGAGGGTGGAGGAATCATACTCATCTTAGTCATCCACTGCCTCTACAACACAGGCAGTCTCAGGGCACGTAAAGGATAGGTAATGTAGGTTTGTTCTTAAGTTCATTTTTGGATATTGGAACTTATATTTTGTAAGTGTAATTACAGACAAAGTTTTTTTTTTTTTGCCTCTGTGAAATTTGGATTTTCATAATTTAGGGCTGTCATTTGAACAAGGATACAATAAATCTTCATTGCAGATGATTTTCAGAACTCTAATGTTGACTCTGCAGCCTGGGGCTCAAGTTCATAAATTACCACCATCCAGAGAGCTCACAGTGTGCAGAGAGATCCGATTGTAACTCAGTGGTCTGTAGATCTTGTGTTTGTAAGTTGGGGACTGCCTGTATACAAAGATTCACAAAAAGTCACAATTTAAAGTCCACACAGATTCAGTCAATACTCATCAGTCCACATGTACAAAAATATCAGATCATCTTTATTCAATACAGACTGTCCCCTACTTAAGAACACTCAACTTACATACGACCCCTAGTTACAAACAGACCTCTGGATGTTGGTAATTTATTGTACTTTAGTCCTAGGCTACAATAATCAGCTGTTACATCAAATGTGTCTGTAATGAAGCTTTAGTGTTAATCCTGATTCTTATGACAACCCAACATTTTTAAAATCCAATTGTCACAGAGACCAAAAAAGTTCTGTCTGGGATTACAATGATAAAACATTCAGTTCCGACTTATATACAAATTCAACTTAAGAACAAACCTACAGACCCTATCTTGTATGTAACCCGGGGACTGCCTGTATATAGAAAGCATCAAATCATAACATTTTTGAATGGCGCTAAGTCCAAGGATAAAAATACTTACCACTAAACAGTAGCATTTAGTCCAGCAGTTCAGGGGCTGCACTACATGGTTTGTAACTGGCCTGTAGGTGTCTACCACTGTGATTGCTGTAGTCCATACTCCCTGCTTATTGTATATATTCCTCTAGGCTTTCTCAGATATGTATCTGTGTGTTGTGGTTATGGTTGCACCACACAGTCTACCCCTGATGACTGCTGGACTATATGCTAGTATTTTAGTAGTATGTGTTCCTGGGTGGCTGTTGTGTTTTTATTCTTGGACTATGTGTCATTTAAAATGTTTTCTATATCTTAAATAAAGATTGAGTATGGGGGGCTATAAATTCCTTTTGCTGTTTTGGATCTATAGGTATGCTGAAAAGCTATCTATCTATCTATCTATCTATCTATCTATCTATCTATCTATCTATCTATCTATCTATCGGATCTACCCATTTACCTGTGGGCCAGTCGGCACCTGTGACAACCAATGTCCTTCCTTTGTATGGCTTTGGTTAAAAAATTTTGTCTTCCAATGAAAATATGACAGGAGGAACAAATTGTGCATAAAACTGATAGTTTGATGTTTTTACCTGTTGTTATAATAACCAACAAAGACTTTATGTTTCATGAGTTTCTGTGTCAGTAGTTACAATAGTTTCTATTTTCAGTCAAGAAAACAAAATCAGGGCTAAGAATAGCTTGACCTTTTCTGTCCCTGATTTTATAGTCTTCAAGCCACTAATCATCAGTTACTAAATTAAGCTGGAACTGGTAGATGCAGATGCAAATAAACATTACATACTTGCCAATATCAAATAAAGGAACGTTTTTAAGCTTAATATCTGCAGGATGCATTATAGTACCAAGTGCCAGTATGTTAGGATCAGTGGATCCTCTGGACCACCGCGGGAGATGTAACTAGCCAACACCCGGAACCGGAGCCTAGCGGCACCTGGTATTCACAAGAGCCCGCCGCAAAGCGGGTTGGACTTGCTGCGGCAGGATACCACTAGGTCGTTCCCAGGTGTGACTAGCCAAGGGTGGCAGCCGAGGTCGAGGTACCTTAGCGGATGACAATCTCGTAGACAGGTCCAGGCACAGGGTCAGGGCAGGCGGCAGAGATGCAACGTCAGGTCCAAGTCCGGGGTCAGCAACAGGAGGTCCAGGCAGGTGGGAACGGGAACACAGGCACACGGAACACAGCAACATGGAGGAACTCAGGTAACACGGCAACACAGGACTCAGGAGCGGGAACACACAGGAATACACAGGAACACAGGAATACACAGGAACGCAGGAATACTCACTTGGAAGCTTTCTCTAAGGCTATGAGGCACAAAGATCCAGCAGGGGACACAGAAAGAGGCAGGATTCTTAAAGGTGAGGTTCAGCCAGTGCACCAATTAGCGCTGGCCCTTTAAATTTTCGGCAGGAGCCGCACGCGCACCCTAGGAGGCGGGGACACGTGCGCACGGCAGTCCAGGGAAGAGCAGGAGCCAGGAGAGGTGAGTGCAGAGACCCGCCTGCAGCGGGGGCACACGGGGGGGCACGGATGCGCCAGCGATCCGAGACAGGGATCGCGGGTGCACCCGTGACAGTCCCCCCCTCCTTCGGCCTCCCTCTCTTCTTGGGCCTGAGAAAACGTTGGAGCAGGTTCTTGTCCAAGATGTTATCCTCTGGCTCCCAAGATCTCTCCTCAGGACCAAATCCCTTCCAGTCTACCAGAAACAACCGCCTACCTCTCACTGTCTTAGTATCCAGGATCTCCTTCACCTCGAAGACATCAGTAGAGTCCGCTTGTGGGGCCGGAGGGAGAGGAACTTGTCGGGTGAAGCGGTTTAAGATGACTGGCTTGAGGAGGGAAACGTGGAAGGAGTTGGATATGCGCATGCTAGGAGGCAGCCGCAATTTGTAGGCCACCGGGTTGATGCGACTGAGGATTTCAAATGGACCCAAGAACCGGGGTCCCAATTTGTAGCCAGGGATCTTCAGTCGGATGTACCTTGAGGATAACCAGACCCTGTCACCAGGAGCTAAGACAGGAAAAGGCCAACGTTTCTTGTCCGCTTGATGCTTGGTCTTGGCAGAGGTTTGGAGCAATGAGGTACGGACTTGTTCCCAGATGGCTTTTAGATCCTGTACCAAGTCCTCCACAGTAGGAACATCTGCAGACACAGGTAACGGAAGAGGAGGCCGTGGGTGCAGTCCGTAATTAATAAAGAAGGAAGCATAACCAGCAGAAGTGGAGTCCATGGAATTGTAGGAAAACTCCGCCCATGGTAAAAGAGAAGCCCAGTCATCCTGATGAGCGGACACATAGTGGCGGAGATAGCATCCCAAAGTCTGATTCACCCTCTCTACTTGGCCGTTGGACTGAGGATGATAGGCAGAGGAAAAGTCCAATTTCACTTGCAGCTGATTGCACAGAGATCTCCAGAACTTGGACACGAACTGAACACCTCGATCAGAAACAATGTGCCGGGGAAGGCCATGAAGCCGGAAGATGTGCTGGAAGAAGAGACTGGCAAGGTGTGGGGCTGAAGGCAAACCTGGTAGAGGGACAAAATGGGACATCTTAGAGAAGCGGTCTGTTACCACCCAGATAACGGTATTGCCAGATGATGGAGGCAGATCAGTAATGAAGTCCATAGCCACGTGAGACCACAAGCAGGTAGGCACGGGTAACGGCAACAGAAGACCAGCTGGTTTTTGTCGTGAGGGCTTATTGCGAGCACAAGAGGCACAAGACCGCACAAAATCCCGAACGGCCTTGACCAAATCAGGCCACCAATAGAAACGGGAAATCAGGGCCACAGAGCGCTGCACCCCAGGGTGCCCAGCCACTCGAGAAGAATGTCCCCAGGTCAGGATCCTCTTTCGAAGTCCAGGTCGTACATAAGTCTTGCCGGGAGGTAATTGCCGAAGGTCCACCGGCGCTGCCAGCACAAGCCTCTCTGGAGGAATGATGTGTCTCGGAGCATAGTCCTCCCCCATAACATCGGAAGCACGTGACAGGGCGTCAGCCTTGATGTTTTTCTCGGCTGGGCGAAAATGGATCTGGAAGTCAAAATGGGAAAAGAATAAGGACCACCTGGCTTTACGTGGGTTCAACCGTTGAGCTGTCTGCAGGTACTGGAGGTTCTTGTGGTCCGTGAAAATACTGAGTGGAAATCGAGCTCCCTCCAGCAGATGACGCCATTCCTCCAAGGCAAGCTTGATAGCGAGAAGCTCACGATCCCCTATAGAATAGTTCCTCTCTGCGGAGGAAAATGTTTTGGAGAAGAAGCCACAGGAGAGAGTTCGGCCCCTAGGCCCCTTCTGGGTAAGAACCGCTCCAGCTCCTACGGAAGAGGCATCGACTTCCAGAAAGAATGGAACTAAATGGAACTAAATATTCAAAATGCCCATCACGGGTGTTAAAGGCAGTCTTCCACTCGTCACCCCTCCTGATGCGAATAAGATTGTAGGCACCACGAAGATCCAACTTGGTAAAGACTCTCGCGCCCCGTAGACGATCAAACAACTCTGTGATCAGCGGCAAGGGGTAGCGATTCTTAATGGTGACTTTGTTAAGACCACTATAGTCTATACAGGGGCGAAGAGAGCCATCTTTCTTGGTGACAAAAAAGAAACCTGCGCCAGCTGGAGAGGAGGATTTACGTATGAAACCTCTTTGCAGATTTTCCTTAATATATTCAGACATGGCGGCTGTTTCGGGTACCGAGAGCAGGTACACCCGACCCCGTGGAGGAGAAGAGCTGGGCAGCAAGTCGATGGGGCAATCATAGGGACGATGTGGAGGAAGAGTCTCTGCCTGTTTTTTGGAGAACAGATCTGCGAAATCCAAGTATGGAGCGGGGAGCCCCTCCAGGGGCTTGGGAGACAAGGTGGAAGTCCAGACAGGGAGCGGACGAGGGACATCCATACAATGAGAAGAACAAGCCGGGCCCCAACGGAGAATCTCCCCAGAGGACCAGTCCAGCACAGGGGCATGTTGCTGCAACCAGGGGAGACCCAACAGGAGGGTGGAAGTGCTTTGGGGTAGTACAAAAAAAGAAAGTCGTTCTTTATGCAAGGCTCCAACTTGCAGAAGCAGGGGTTCTGTGCGAAACCGGATGGGCACGGAAAGAATCTGGCCACTGACTGAGGCAATGGACAATGGTTTCTCAAGACGAACCACTGGGAAGTGATGCCGGGAGACCAGGGCTGCGTCCATAAAGTTCGCTGTAGAGCCTGAATCCAGGAAAGCAGAAACTTGAATATGGGTGCCGGTGTCTACGCTGAGGAGCACAGGAATAATCAGACGTGGAGAAGCTTGGCACACACCTAGGGACGCTTCTCCCAAGAGCCCTAGGTGCTGGCGTTTCCCGGACGTTGGGGACGAACAGGACAAGTCCCGATGAAGTGCCCTGGACTGGCACAATACAGACAAAGGTTCTCCTGTCGTCTTCTGGAACGCTCTTGTAGAGAGAGCCGAATTCTGTCCACCTGCATGGGTTCCTCAGCAGACGATACAGGCGGAGGCTGGAGCGGTCTTTGGAAGGCAGGTGCGAGGCGAGGAAAACGTCTTACCTGAGCTTGAGGATGCTCAGAGCGAAGTTCCTCGGCGCGTTCCTTAAACCAGACATCTACCCGAGTGGCCAGTGTGATGAGACCACCCAGAGTTGACGGTAGATCCCGAGCCGCCAGCGCATCTTTGACCTGCGGCGAGAGTCCTTTCTTAAAGGTGGCGATGAGAGCTGCATCGTTCCAGGCAAGTTCAGAGGCCAGGGTGCGGAACTGAACAGCATACTCTCCCACAGATGAGTTGCCTTGGCGCAGGTTCAACAACGCAGTCTCAGCAGAAGAAGCCCGTGCTGGTTCCTCAAAAACGGCCCGGAACTCCGCCAGAAAAGCCACAAGAGTAGCCGTGACCGGGTCGCCTTGTGAGGGTCAAGATAATGATTATATATGTCTCTAATGATTATATGCTTTATGATTGTATACATGTGCCCTTTGCCCTATATTTTGTACTCTGTCTGCTGTGAAATACGGAGCTTTTCCCTTACATCAGCCCTAACCAGACATGCAACTGTCAGCGAAACTCAAGTCTTGTGATGGAAAGCAGATGATGGAAAGCAGATGTTACTCAAAAGATAGCACCGGCTTCTGGACCAAAGGTCAATTTCCTAACCTCCAGGCTACAGGAGATTACTTTAGCATGGCAACCATGATCTAATTTTGAGGACCAATCAGCAAGAGCCAGAGGCCAGACATATATGCTTAAGCTATAACAAAATTATGATGATTTTAATGTATGTAACCACACCTTTTTGTATGGGTAGCTATGTATCAGGAAATAAAGGCAGTTCAGTTCTCTTTTCTGTATGGCAAGTTAAGAGCATGAACTTAGGATAAAACAGAATTTCAGTCTTCTGTCTTTTCTTACCAAAACGTGCACGCATGCTCAAATAATTTGGGGTGTCTGAGAGAAGAGGGTAAGGCGGTCTTACGCTGCCCCGAAAATTGGCGCCCGAACAGGGACCATCCCCGCTGATACCGTACACCCAAGGACCTGAACCAGAGGACGGAGGACGAACGCTTGTCCACACCAATAGAGGACCGCGGCCTCACTGAGTCACGGTAAGTTAATGCATATTATATATGTGTTAGACTTCCCTGTGATCATTGGTGTGGAATAAGTTAGTAACCTCTGATACTCTTCGGGTCTAAGGGCTAATTGTCTGAGTGGTGAGACTCATTTTCTTTACGGTGATCGCTGGGATGGTTTAGAACTGATGTATTTTTAGTATAGTGACACTTCCTTACTGTGTGTCACTGGAATTCACCACACCTCATTCTCTCAGGCACTGAGTCAGACCTCTGGGTGGAAAGTGAAAGTAAAAGGCTTCATTGTGACATATAGAGTCTCTGCCCCCCTTCTGTAGAAGCTGGGGAGGAAGTTTGCAGACTGAGAATAGTACAGATTGGCATCCTCTGTTCTGAGGACACTGGGCACTAGTTACAAATTACGTGTCCGGGATTGTTTTTATCATTTTATACGGGGGGAGGGAAGGGAAAGGGAATCAAGGTGGTCTAGGTTAGAGACCGGGAAAATAGCATTGGCTCATTAGGAGACCGGCTGGCTAAGGTACCGAGGGAAGCACGGTTTTTGGGCTTTAAGTGGCCCTAACGGGTGTGTGATCAGGGTTGTTAGCGTAGGGATTTTGTCATTTTGCTGACACACAACGGTGAGCCGGGGCCCCTGCGTCGAGTGAGTAGCTATACCGCCGTGTACCTTGTTTAGAACATGATGTTAGGTGTGTTTAAGAAAGCGCATACAATCCCCGAGGGGGCAGAGACTGCAGTCAAGCTTGTTGAAAAACGGGAAGGAAAAAAGTATGTTAATAATTGTGCGAGGTTGTACAAGTATGTTGAGATGCCCTCAAAGGGAAGGCTGCAGCCTTCAGTGTGGAAGAAAATTCTAACCACAAGTAGAGGTGTGTTAGAAGATAAGGGCATATTGGAAGCCGCTCAGGCTCACTACAGAGTGGCCAGAGCATTGCAAGATGAAGGATGGTCAGAAGTGAAGGGAGATGGTGGTTCAGCAAAAGCGGAAGTGCTATATGGATATGTGAAGCTTTTAGATGTGAAATGCGGAACCAAGATGGCGACAGCACCATGTGCCCAGCCACCGCCCTATAATGGCGGCCAACACTGTCCGGAAGGGTGGACGTGTACAGTTTGTGGTTTACAAAATCCTGAGTGGGCGGAATCATGCCGTCAATGTGGTGCCCCCAGACCCACCAATAAGTTGGTTCAACCCCCTTTGGCCCAAGCCCCGCCTTTAGCCCCACCTAGTGCCCATCTTGGTACACCCATAGTTCAACCCCTATACCCTCTCATTACCTCCTCCGGTCAGTACTATCAGGGTCCAGCCCCTGTGGCCTCACGGATGGGACCTGGAGCTGGGAATGTACTGGGTGAGAAGTCAACCGAAGACCCCACCCCCGTGTTCATGGGACAATTGAGAAAGCAAGCCCCTAAGCAAAAACAAAAAGGTTCTCCTCATGTCCCACCAGCTCCTCCTCTAAACATGCATGTCACTAGTACACCACAGGCACAAACCGGGGGGAGCTTCGGGCAGGGGCTTCAGGAAGCTGTCCTGATGCGTAGGTCAGTTATACGGTCAGATGATGAGGATGAAGAGGAGGAAGAGCATCAGGTCATACGCTCTCCAAGGATAGATGCTAAAAGCAAGCCAGCCCCAAAGCCCTGCCCATCTCTAAAGCCACAGTTCTCAAACTCAGACCCACCTCTACAGTCCCGGTCCTCCGAGGAATTACCCACAAGTTCTGCCCAAAGTTGCTCCTGGGTAACTAAGGAGTCACTATCAATTTCCCCACAAGCATTGCCCCCACCAGCACCCATGCTAGAACTGGAAAAGTGGGCCCCTAGGCTCACCCGGATGTATAATACTCCTACAGGAGGTCAGCTAATCCTTACCCTGGGACATGGGGACATAACTACCCATGAAGTAGGAGCCGTAGTGAATCCGGCCAACACGAGCCTTAAATCTTATGGAGGTCTAGCCGGGGAGATAAGCAAGAAAGGGGGTCCACAGATTCAGTGTGAGAGCACACAATTTATACAGAATAATGGTTATCTTGAACCAGGAGCTGTGGTAGTTGCTAATTCCGGGTATTTACCCTGCGATGTCCTTATTCATGCAGTGGGCCCTATTTGGGATGGGCAGGAGCCGGAGATACGAGCCAGCACTCTCCGGTCAGCAGTCTGGAATTTATTAGTGTTCGCTGCTAAAGTGGAACACCGGTATATGCCTCGCAGAAGTGTGTCTCTACCTCTTATATCTCTAGGTATCTACCAATATCCAGTAGCTGAATGTGTTAAAATACATTTGCAGACTGTCCTTCAATTCATAAAATCCCCCGAATCAGTAGACATAGAAGAGATTAGGTTGGTTTCCATTTCCCCTCCCACCACTCAAATTCTGTGTTACACTGCTAAGCAGATGGGACTGGTAGATAATGAAGATGTTGTCCCTGCGACCCCTGTAAACATAGTGCAACCAGATGAAACCGAGATTACAGTAAGATATGTCCCTTTCAGTCCCAAACAGTTGGACTCACTGGTGGAAAAACTCCCTGAACCTAATAAATTCCCTATGCAGTTTGTCCGTATACTGGATATTAATAGGAAAATATTTGGAAGAACTTGGAAAGATCTGTTTAATGTAATCACTGTTAGGGCACCTGAGACCTATCTCAAAACAATACTCCAACACTTAGATGCATCCAAAATCACTGATCAGACAACACATGATTCAGGCATACAATTTATTGAGCAATTAAAAGGGTGGGCACAAGCTTGTCTCAGTGATCAAGCTGGCAGCATTCAGGATGTCCAGCAGGAACCTGATGAGTCGGCAGAAAAATATGCTGCTAGAATGGTACAGCAGTTTGAGGATCTCGGATTCTCAGCACACAACAAAATTCAGGCTACTATGTTAGTAAAGGCTTTTATCGATGGGTTGGAAGAGGACCTTAAGGAAAAGATTATCAGAACCAGACCCGCGATATATTCTGCTGACTACAAAGTTGCAGTCACCATAGTAAAAGGATTTCAACGTTCCATGGCTAAGGATAAGAAAGAGAAGAAAAAGAAGAAAATCATGATGCTTACAACAAGAAATGCCGAAGATAGCGAGGAGGAGGATGATGAAGGAGGGATACCCATCATGATGCAACAGCAGCCCAACAGCTATCCACCATATAATGAACCAGGCCCCAGCCCGAATTATCACTCAGAGAATTGGCCACGACAATGGCAAGTTTCCCGCAGGGACCAACAACGTCAACAATATCCTGGGCTGGCCCAAGCCAGGCCCCTCTACCTGGCAAACTGAGCCTCCTGTCTGTTGGAGATGTCGCCGCCCAGGTCACTTCAAAAGAGACTGCAAGGCCAACCTCCCGGCCGACCTGCCACCCCAGCCTCATCCCTCATGGGATCAGCGCCCTAGAAGAAACCCCAGGGCTGAACCAAGATCTTACCGTCCCCAACAACAACCCTGGGATCCTAGGCAATGAAGGTCAGGCCAGGCAGTCCCCATATGCCCCAATATTTCCAAACATTCACCCTGTGGAATGGTAACTTTACAAGTGGATCAACAACCCGTTAGTTTTATGGTGGATACTGGCGCGGCCACTTCAGTTATCTCAGCTAAAGCCCTGCCCCCTACTATCCCTTTGTCAGAAGATACTCTTACTTGTATTGGCATTGAAGGTTCTACCCACTCTTCCCCACTAACTGTCCCTATATCTGCTGGTCCCTTTCCAGATGCAATGATAAAATTCCTTGTCTCAGACACTTGCCCCATCAATCTATTGGGAGCTGACTTTCTACAGAAACTAAGAGCCAACATCTCATACACGGCAGATGGCATGACTTTGGAACTTAAAGACCCCACCTCTCAGGGTGGAGCCTCTTATCGATGCCTATTAAAGGCCCTACCCAGCATCATGTCTCTACAGATCAAGGATTCTTTGGATATGACGGACCTGTTTAACCAGTTACCCAGTGGTCTCTGGTCTCAAGGACCCGATGATGTTGGGTTACTCCCAGTTCCACCGGTCATGGTGTACCTTAAAGAAGGAGCTGCATACCCGAGACTGCCTCAATATCCGCTCAAGGCCTGTCAAGAAGAAAGCCTGGGAGAGCAAATATCAACTCTCCTGGAGGCGGGAGTATTGGTGAGATGCACCTCCCCGTGCAACACCCCATTGTTTCCAATCAAGAAGAAATCAGTCAAAGGTCAACCACCCAAATACAGATTAGTACAGGACTTGAGGGCTGTGAATGCTGCCACTATCCTGGAGACCCCTGTGGTTCCCAACCTCAACACCCTGCTCTCTGGGGTCCCTGCTCAGGCTGATTTGTTCACCGTGATTGACTTGGCAAACGCCTTCTTCAGTGTGCCATTGCACGAAAGCTGCCGATACCTTTTCGCTTTTACACAACAGGGGGGACAACTAACCTGCACCAGGACACCACAAGGGGCCCAGAACAGTCCCAATCAATTCACCCAGGCTATGAAGACACTTCTACAACCATGGATTCTAGAGAACCCCAAGGTCACACTGTTACAATACGTGGATGACCTCTTGCTTTGTGGCGCTGCCTCCACCATCGTTCCTGCTTCACTGTCTTTACTCCATTTTCTGTATACCATCAATTGCAGAGTCTCCAAGGACAAGGTGCAATGGTGCCAGTCCAGAGTTGTGTTTCTTGGACACTGCATCTCTCAGGGTGCAAGACACCTCACCAAGGAAAGAAAGCTGACCATTCTAGCCCTCCCGTACCCAAGAACTATTTCCCAACTCCAAACCTTCTTGGGCCTAGTCACCTACTGCCGTCAATGGATACCGGATGCTTCAGTCAACATGCAGTCTCTTTACGATTGCTTGAAAACAGGAGGCCCATTGCCACAATATGCTGTGGATTGGGCAACCTACCAGCGACAAGTGGACTCTTTCAACTACCTGTAGAAGGCAGTAGCTAGTGCCCCAGCGTTGGGCATCCCAAACTATGACAAAGAATTCAACCTCTTTATTTCAGAAGCGCATGGGCATGCATCTGGAGTGCTGACACAACTCCATGCTGGGAGACAAAGACCGATTGGATACTATTCAGCCAGACTTGACCCAGTCGCCAGAACAGCGCCCACTTGCCTGAAGGCTGTACATGCCGCGCATCTACTGTTGGATAAAACAGCGGATATCGTCCTGGGACATGACTTGGTGATACAGGCACCGCATGACCTGGCAGCAGTACTACAACAAACTCTGCCGAGACATTTGACACACCAAAGGCACCTCAGACTGCAGTGTTCGCTACTACTGCCTTCACACATTACTTTTAAAAGATGTCAAACAGTGAACCCGGCCACCTTTATATCACAGTTCTCTGGAGAAGTGGAAGGGCACATACCCTCTGCTCTGAGAAGCTGGAACACAACTGTTTACAACTTTTGGAAGAAGAGACTGTCTCACCTGCTAATGTCACCGAAGAAGAGATGCCTAAAGCTGACTTGGACCTTTGGACGGATGGATCAAGATATGCTGATGACCCAGGAAAGTTCCATACAGGTTTTGCTGTCACCTCTGAGACCGAAGTCCTTATAGCAGAAGCGCTACCACCACACTTTTCAGCGCAAGAAGCTGAACTCTTGGCTCTGGAAGCAGCCTGTATACTGGCTAAAGGAAAAACTGCCAACTTAAGGACAGATTCCAGATATGCTTGTGGCGTCGCCCATGATTTCGGAATGATTTGGAAAAACAGAGGGCTTATCACAGCTCAAGGAACACCTGTGAAGCATGCAGAACGCATTGAGTCCCTTATGTCAGCACTGGAGTTACCCACCAGGGTAGCGGTGATCAAGGTAAAGGCGCATGGAAAACTCAACAGCAGAAATGCCAGGGGAAATCATCTAGCCGACCAAGCGGCAAAGAAAGCAGCTTTGGGTAATGTGTCCTCCAAATGGCTGGATCCAACGCCGCAAGATACATATCCCACCATGATAATCACCAGAGCCCAGGCAAAGAAACTTGGGAAGGCGGAAAAACAAGATATAGAGGGGAACACTGAAGACGTTTGCAGGCCAGGAATGAACAACCGAATAATGGAAGAACAACACCGAACCACCTCAGAAGAGAAGAAGCAATGGAAACAACAAGGTGCTGAAAAAGATCAAGGAATCTGGAAAGTAGGAAACCTGATATGCCTCCCTAGGCGATTGTACCCTGCAGTCATAGCATGGGCCCATGGAGCCACTCATAGGGGAAAGAACCAAGCCTACGCCTGCATCCAGAGAATCTACTATGCCCCAGGAATCACACCTGCCATTGCTGCATACAATCAGGCCTGTACCGTATGCGCCACCTGCAATCCCGCCCCTACGGCAAAGGTACCCCAACAACACCTTGCCAAACCAGAGTGCCCATTTCAAAGGATCCAAGTGGACCACATCCAGCTACCCAAGGAAGGAAAACACGAATATGTACTCGTAGTAGTAGACATGTTCTCCGGATGGCCTGAGGCGTACCCAGTAGCTAACATGACATCAAAAACTACAGCAAAGAAACTGATCACTGAGACAGTTTGCAGATGTGGAGTACCACAAGTCTTAGAGTCAGACCAGGGCCCTGCCTTTTCTTCTCAGATATTCAGAGAGTTATGAAACATGTTGGGAGTAGATTTGGGCCTACACACACCATACCACCCACAGAGCTCAGGAAAAGTAGAGAGGATGAATGGTACCCTAAAGAACAAATTACTCAAAATGGCCCAGGATAGTCCCCTCCCCTGGCCAGAATTGCTCCCCATTGCTGTGTATCATGTTCGACACACTGCCCAGGCCATACATGGTCTCACCCCTTATGAGATTTTGTTTGGCAAACCACCAGTTTTTCCCGTAATAAGTAAGCAGGAATTGTCTGAAAGCCATGATAAGACTGTACAATATGTAATTGAATTGTCCAAGGAATTAACTAATCTGCATGCTGCAGTTGTTGCTTCTCTTCCAGAGTCATCAGGTGACATAGTCCACAACTTTCAACCAGGTGATCAAGTGTATGTGAAGAAGTATATTAGGAAAGACTGCCTCCAACCCAGATTCGAGGGACCCTACACAGTGGTCCTGGTAACGCCTACAGCGGTGAAACTTGAAGGGAAGCCCACCTGGATACACGCATCACACTGCAAGGGGAAGACAAAATGAAGTTCTATTGTCGAGGGACAGAGGACATTAGATGGGATCCATCATACCAGTACAAGGGCGAAGCACAGTTTTATATTTGCATAACCCGTCACGGAAATGAGAACTGCAATTTATGGTCAGATGTAGGGTGGAACACAGGGAAAAAGTGGGGGTATCAACCCCAAGAAGGGTTAGAAAGGAAAGACAAATATGGTAAATCCCTTCTTGACCGGATGGTTCTGTATCTAGGGGGGGTTCCCAACTAGAACATGTAAATACCCAGGCAACTGTCTTCCTTTGTTAATAAGAATTACAATGCCTTCCCCAGGAGATTTAGGGAAATATGTGCTAGGATGCCATAGGGGGACGCTAAATGGGAAACTCGGGATGTTCGAATTGCGGGATGCTAAAATGAGACCCACAAATGCCCCAGTAAACCATATAGCAGGAGCAGAACAAGAACTACAGAAAGTAGTAAGCGAGGTAATACCAGTTCCTGGGTTAAAATGGGAAGAGGTTTTCTCCATGGAAACTCAAGTTGTCCCAAGGAAAAACCTATGGCTAGAATGGGTAAGGTATACTGTAAAAGCACACAACATGTCAGTCGGGTGCATAGCTTGTGCAGGGGCAAATCCTCATCTAACCACCCAACCCTATGTGATCCCACACCAAGATAAACTGATCTGTTTGATGAAACTTTTGCAGGGCCAGAATACCTCTGATTGTTTGGAATATCTACCTTTAGTTCATGTTAAGTCTAAGGTAAGACCCCCAGATGAAATCTGGGTTGAGCAGGGTAATTATACCTGTGTATCCTCTGACATCACTAATGCCAAAACTCCCCTGGGAGTGTTTGAAAAGGGTTTTTGCCGAGAGATTGTCACCATAGACCCAGGTTTATTGTCCGACCATACCTCTTTCCTTTATGACGTCTTCTGGCTTTGTGGAAATGGCAGGTTGAGGAACCGCCTCCCCCAATGATGGAGGGGTCAATGTGCTCTAGTCAAATAAGTCATGCCTTTCTTGATGTTACCCTGGGATCCAACTCATAAAAATGAACAGGTAAAGGTAAAAAGGTCACTAAGTAACACTGATTACGGACAAGATCCTGATGTTTACATAGATAGTATTGGTGTCCCAAGGGGGGTCCCAGACCGATACAAGGCTCAGGATCAGATTGCAGCCGGATTTGCTTCCATAATCCCCCAAGTACAAATCAACAAAAATGTGGACTGGATAAATTACATTTACTATAATGAGCAGAGGTTTGTGAATTACAGTAGGGATGCATTCACCAGTATTGTGGAGGAACTGGGCCCCAATACTAGAATGACTTTACAAAATAGAATGACCCTAGATATGATACTTGCAGAAAAAGGCGGAATGTGTGGAATGATAGGAGAAGACTGTTGCACTTACATCCCTCAGAATTCGGGTGCAGGTGGTAAAACACTGATAGCAATAAAAAAGATCACAGCATTGGCGACCGAGATGAAGGAAAATGCAGGGGTAGATACCTCCTGGGCAGCGTGGTTTACAAACTGGGCAGGGGGGTGAAAGGCCCTATTCCAACAGATAGGATTGGTACTACTCGGGATGTTCATTCTGGCCCTATTTCTCTTATGTTGTTGTATACCATTATATAAAAGGTTGGCCAAGAAAATTGCGAATAACAAGGCTAAAGGAGTTTTTCCGAATATAGATAAACAATACGTTTGTTATATGTCAATGAGGAATAGAAATTTGCCTGATTTGCCTGATGTCTCAGCTCTGTCGGATCAGCCTGATGTTCCAGTTCTGGATCACCCAAACTCTTCCCCAATAGATGACCTACCTACTATTGTGATCTCAGAATACTCAGCCCCCTCCCCAATAATTGAAGCTCTGGTGTAAGGGAAAGAAAGAGGACTCCATGTGTCAGTTAGGTTAGTGCTGGGAAATTGATCTGAGTGTCGCAAGGGCACGTTGGGTCGATGACTCAGTGAAGCGATCCCCTCCCCTCTCCCGCCACATGGATAGCCTACAGGTGAAAATAAGCCCTAGTGAAGTGTAGGGAAAAGCTCAGTATTTAGGGGGGAATTGTGAGGGTCAAGATAATGATTATATATGTCTCTAATGATTATATGCTTTATGATTGTATACATGTGCCCTTTGCCCTATATTTTGTACTCTGTCTGCTGTGAAATACAGAGCTTTTCCCTTACATCAGCCCTAACCAGACATGCAACTGTCAGCGAAACTCAAGTCTTGTGATGGAAAGCAGATGATGGAAAGCAGATGTTACTCAAAAGATAGCACCGGCTTCTGGACCAAAGGTCAATTTCCTAATCTCCAGGCTACAGGAGATTGCCCTAGCATGGCAACCATGATCTAATTTTGAGGACCAATCAGCAAGAGCCAGAGGCCAGACATATATGCTTAAGCTATAACCAAATTATGATGATTTTAATGTATGTAACCACACCTTTTTGTATGGGTATAAGAAGCTATGTATCAGGAAATAAAGGCAGTTCAGTTCTCTTTTCTGTATGGCAAGTTAAGAGCATGAACTTAGGATAAAACAGAATTTCAGTCTTCTGTCTTTTCTTACCAAAACGTGCACGCATGCTCAAATAATTTGGGGTGTCTGAGAGAAGAGGGTATGGCGGTCTAACGCTGCCCCGAAAGCCTCTGTCCCAAAGAGGAGTGGCCCAGGCCAGGGCCTTCCCAGAGAGAAGACTGACGAAAAGTGCCACCTTGGAACGCTCCGTGACAAATTGCGAAGGCATAAGTTCTATTTGTAGGGAGCATTGAGTAATAAAACCCCTGCACTGTTTGGGGTCTCCGTCAAATTTGCTGGGCATAGATAGCCGTAGTCGTGGTTCAGCAGCAGGAAGGCAGACCGGGGTTGCAGGAGCCACGGGAACCTGTTGCTGTTGCTGGGCGGCTAGCAGCTGTTGCAGCATGGTGGTGACTTGATCCAGCTGTTCGCGTTGAGCGGCAATCTCCCGGGATTGCTGGACCACTATGGCGGCACAGTTTGGTCGAGTGGGAAGCGGAACCTCGGCGGGATCCATGGCCGGATCTTACTGTTAGGATCAGTGGATCCTCTGGACCACCGCGGGAGATGTAACTAGCCAACATCCGGAACCGGAGCCTAGCGGCACCTGGTATTCACCAGAGCCCGCCGCAAAGCGGGTTGGACTTGCTGCGGCAGGATACCACTAGGTCGTTCCCAGGTGTGACTAGCCCACGGGTGGCAAGCCGAGGCGAGGTACCTTAGCGGATGACAATCTCGTAGACAGGTCCAGGCACAGGGTCAGGGCAGGTGGCAGAGATGCAACGTCAGGTCCAAGTCCGGGGTCAGCAACAGGAGTCCGCAGGTGGGAACGGACACAGGCAAACGGAACCAGCAACACGGAGAACTCAGGTAACACGGCAACACAGGACTCAGGAGCGGAACACACAGGAATACACAGGAATACGCAGGAATACACAGGAACGCAGGAATACTCGCTTGGAGCTTTCTCTAAGGCTATGAGCACAAAGATCCGGCAAGGGGACACAGGAAGAGGCAGGATTCTTAAAGGTGAGGTTCAGCCAGTGCACCAATTAGCGGTGCGCTGGCCCTTTAAATTTTCGTCAGGAGCCGCGCGCACGCCCTAGAAGGCAGGGACGCGCGCGCACGGCAGTCTGGGGAAGAGCAGGAGCCGGGAGAGGTGAGTGCAGAGACCGGCCTGCAGCGGGGGCAAACTGGGGGGGCACGGATGCGCCCGCGATCCGAGACAGGGATCGCGGGAGCACCCGTGACACAGTATTTAATATCCCATGCGATGCACTGGGAAGCTGGGAACAAATTAGAAATGTAATTGACAAAAATGCATTTACATCATGTTATAAGGGGTTTTGCATGACAACTTTCACTGTGTGCTCCAAAGGTTCCTTCTACTTTATTCTTAGGGTCAGTACAATAACGTAGATATTTAATTTATATAGGTCTATTATGTTTTGATAGATTTTAAAAACATTGTTTGCCATTTTCTGACACCAATAACTTTTACATACTTTTTCAAGGTATAACTAAGATGAGCTGAAATTTTAATTGGTTTTATTTTAGGTATGTTACAACCTTTTGATCAATTTTAATCAAAATTTTTGTGGCGAAAAAATTCCAAATGCATTGAAAATGGTGTAAAAACATATTTGCGCCATATTCATGTGGGCTTGGATTTTACAGCTTTCACTGTGTGCCCCAAATGACATGTCTACTTCATTCATTGGGTCTGTGCGATCACAAGGGTGACAAATTTGTATAGGTTTTATAATGCTTTCATACATTGACAAACATTAAAACCTGTACAAAAAATTCTTCATTTTGCCATTTTCTGGCACTAATACGTTTTTCATACTTCAGTGTATGGAGCTGTAAGTGGTGTCATTTTTTGCAATTTTGATGGTGTTTTCAATGCTACCTTTTTTAGGACTGTTGGTCTTTTGATCACTTTTTATTAAATTTTTAATATTTTTCAAAATGCCAAAAAGAGGTATTTTTTTTAAACTATGGGTGCTATTTTCCATTACGGGGTTAAACGCCAGGAATAATCGTTATTATATTTTGATAGATCGAACATTTTGGGATGCGGCGATACCTAACATGTTTTAGATTTTTACTGTTTATCAGTTCTAGGGGAAAGGGGGTGATTTGAATTTTTAGGTTTATTACATTTTTTTTTTAACTTTTTAAATTTTTTCTTTACTATTTTTCAGACCCCCTAGGGTACTTTAACCCTAGGTTATCAGATTGATCCTACCATATACCACCATACTACAGTATGGCAGTATATGGGGAATTTCCTCATCATTCATTACAACGTGCAAACCACTCATTGAAATGAATCGGTTAAAACCAGACATGGGTAAAAACCAATCGCCATGCCCCAATGACGTCACGAGGAGCAGCAATTGTATCCAAGATGGCAGCGCCCATGCGCCTGAGTCCTCTTCACGGCCTGAGTCCTCTTCATACAGAGGTGGGTGTTTTTGCATTTTGCACAAAACCCCCACCGCTAATAACCGCGTCGGTGCTTGCCCCGATCGCGGTCTATTAATCCTCTCAACGAACCCGCCGGCAATTCGCCGCGGCGTTTAACCCCTTCCCCGACATTTGACGTACGTAGTACTGCATCGCTGGCGGTGCGTTCTCCCGCAAATGCAGTACTATCACGTCAGCTTCGGCGCCGGCTCCTAACGGAGCCGGCGCCAAGAAGCTGCGGGTGTCGGCTATATATTATAGCCGACACCCGCCTCTAACACCCGCGATCGAGATTTCTCCATCGCGGGTGTTAACCCCTAACACGCGCTGGCGGTCGGCGCTGACCACGCGTGTTAGAGGCATTTAAAAAGTATTTGATGTCAATCGGACCCCCCCCGCGGCACTTACCGGGGGGGTCCGCCGCTCCGATTCGCACCCCGGCTGCCGGTGCCCGGGGCTGCGCGATCTTCCTCTCGGTGCCGGGGTCGTGCCCTCCTGGCAGGACCCGGCTGTAAGACACTGGGCATGCGCAGCATGCTCAGTGTCTTACATTACACAGTGCAATACATCTGTATTGCACTGTGTAACCTGTAAATAGCTTGAACAAGTGATCAGAAGATCACTTGTTCAAGCTAAAATGTAAGTTACTGTAAAAAAAAGCTAAAACATAAATAAGTTTTTTTAAATAAAAATAAATAATAAAGAAAGTGAAAGTCCCCCCAAACACCACATTTCCCGTACAAAAGTAATAAGTATAAAAACAACTAAATCACAAAAAACCCTCACTTATTTGGTATTGCTGCGTCCGTAACAATCTGTCCAATAATCCTAATCATAATTGAACCCCTGGTGAACATAGTAAAAAAAACCCAAAAAACTTGCCAAAAATTAAAACTTTTTATCAAATTGCTTTACAAAAAATGTTCTAAAAAAGTGATCCGAAAAAGTTACAAGCACCAAAATGATACCACTGAAAAGAACAACTTGTCACGCAAAAAAAATAAGCTCACAACCAGCTACCGCTCGTCAATCAAAAAATACTATAATATGCGCTATAAAAATGACAATACTAAAAACATGCAATTTTTTATTCTAGTTTTCCTTCAATAAAATTGGACAAATAAAAATAAACTATATAAATGAGGTATCACGTAATCGTAGTGATCCGTAGAATAAAGATAATATATTATTTATGCTACAGTGACACCCCCCAAAAAAATGGTAAAAATCCAAAACAAGAATTGATGATTTTATTTTCCTCCCCACACGTAAAAGTTAATAAAATTGCTTCAATAAACTAAAAACCCATAAAATGAAGTGTTTTTTTTTACAGTGCATCTCGTCTCGCAAAAATAAACCCTTATTTGTTATAATTGCTTAAAAATAAATAAAGATTGTACAGCCTATTCCCAACGCGCGTTGTCATAGAACGGTGCGGTGGGTAGTGACTTGCCCACACACGGTACAGACACCGTGATCGGGGCAAGATGGCGGCTGATCCTGATGGCCATCCACCTCCTGCCCCATGGACCAGAATGGTTCCGTCCCCCCCACACCCCCAGTTCACGATCGCTGCTATGGGCTCATCAATTCAGACCAGCAATAGAAGCGAATTTACTTATGACGTCAGTAATACCGTCACCATGTCTGTAGACACGTGATCGGGGCAGGTGGCGGCTGTTCCTGACTGCCACCAATTGTGCCTTGTGCTCCAGAAGGTTTTGCTGCCCCCCTCTGTCCATGTTTGCCGCTATTGGCTGGTCGATTTGGTCCAGCCAAAGCAGCAAATTTCGTCACTGGGCATCGCTAGGGTGAATAAGAGCAACACTTGGCAATAATTTCCCTACGAAAACGAAGATATGGTACAAAAGCGTGCCGTGCACATTGTACAGATTACGCTGTACAACTCTTACGTGGCTGTTCCAATGTGCAGGTCCTGCCGTATCATTTCTCCGTTTTCAGAGGAAGGTATTAGGAAACTAAATTGGGACAAGAAGGGGACGGGGCCCCAGTACCTCTGGTTTAGATTTCCGTGTGTTTTGCCAGGACAGCTTTTTCCCGGTGAATTCCGCTGCTTCATATGGTAGGACTCAATAAAGAGTCTGTTCCAAAAGAGGAGTTGGGATGGACACTATATACTAGGATGGACACTATATACTAAGGATGGACACATACCAAGATGGACACAATACCGAGGAAGGACACTACTACCATACACATAGAGGATGGACACTACATACCGAGGATGGACACTACATACCGAGGATGGACACTACATACCAAGGATGGACACTACATACTACTAAGAGACCTGCGACAACTCTAGAGTGACAAAAGTTTAGTTGGTCCCTTGGTATCATCTACCTCCTTATACGCAACACATTCACAATTCACGCCCACCTGTTGTGAATTCATTTAGGTAAAATGAATAATTAACAACTGTTGGTCCCGTTGCTCCCATAAACCCTCCATTATTTCATAAGGGCGCCACATAACGGGCACTGAACTTTCCAGAAATAATTGCAATTTCCATCTTGGACTCCATTGCACATCGTATTGGAAACCACCTATATGTTCAAAATGCTCATTTCACCACGTGTATTCCACCCTACACCACATATTACACCTTGCTATATTCCCCAAGGGGTGTACATTCAACAATTAGGGTCACTTTTCGGGTTTTCCTCTGTTTGGTACCACTACGGCTCTCCAAATGTATCCTGACACATGTGAAGGATTTCTTCACATTTGGCCTCTAAAAGACAAACATCCCTCTTTTCCTCTACTGCGCCCATAACTTTTATATGCACATGTGGGGTACTTCTACACTCGGGAGAAATATAATTTCTCACTTTTTCGGGGTTATTTAATATATTATCCCTTGTGGCTTACAAAAATTAGGGGTAAAGTGACATTTATAGGAAAATGTTCACCTTTTTTATGTTAGGGCCTAATGGATCATTCACCTGTAGGAGCATTACATATTGCACATTGCAAAATTCTCTAAGGGGTGTGCATTCAAAGATTAGGGTCACTTTTCGTTCTTATCTGTTTTATACACTAGGGTTCTCCAAAGCATGTCAAACATTTCTGTCAAATTTGGCTTATAAAAGGCAAACATCCCCTTCCCTTTTACTGTGCGCCCATACAAACATTTTATATACACATGTGGGGTACTTCTACACTCGAGAGAAATAGGTCTACACATTTTGGGGGGTTTTACATATTTTTTATCCTTGTGGCTATAAAAAATTAGGGGTACAATGACCTTTATAAGAAAATTTTCACCTTTTCCTATTTAAGTCCTAATTAAATCAAACAACTTTACGGACAAATACACATATTACACCTTGCTAAATTCTCTAAGGAGTGTGCTTTCCAAAATGGTGACACTTGTTGGGGTTCCCCTCTGTTTTTACCACTACAGCTCTCTAAATGCATCCTGACATATGTAAATTGTCTGTCAAATTTGACTTCTAAAAGGCAACGCCCCTGTGTGGGGCAATTTTATACTCGGGGAAAATGCTAGTACACACTTTTTTGGGGTTGTTTTATCTTTAATGCCTTATGGGATACAAAAAATAGCCGTAAAAAGTGACTTTTTGGGAAAATGTTCATATTTTTCCTTTTTGGGACCTAATTGAAACAAACACCTGTAGGGGAAAATACACATATTACACCTTGCTAAATTCTCCAAGGGTGCACTTTCCAAAATGGTGACACTTGTTGGGGTTCCCCCTGTTTTGGTACCACTAGGGCTCTCCAAATGCATCCTGACACTTGTAAAGGATGATTGTCAAATCTGGCTTCTAAAAGGCCAAAGCCCCTCCTTCCCTTCTGAGCCCTATGTGCACCCATACAACACTTTATAGCAAAAGTGGTGCAGTTCTGTGCTTAGGAGAAATAGTTTTACACATTTATGGGGTTTTCTCATCTTTATCCCTTGTGGCTTACAAAAATTTGGGGTTAAAAGTTACTTTTTTTGAGAAAATTTTCACCTTTTTTCCCTTTGGGGCCTAATTGAATCAAACAACTGTTGGGGCAACTACACAATTACACCTTGCTAAACTCTCCAAGTGGTTGTAATTACTTTCCAAAATGGTGTCTCTTGTTGGGGCTTTCCTCTGTTTTGGTACCATTATGGCTTTCAAATGCATCCTGACACATGAAAACTTTTTCAGCCATATTTGCCCTGCAAAAACGAAACATGTCTCTTCCCTTCCAAGTGCCCCCCTGTGCCCGTACAGCAGGGTACAGTGACAAAATGGGTATTGGCATACTCAGGAGTGTTCAATGAATCTATAGTAAGATAAAATTACATTTCTGTAATTTCACTTTCATTTTTCTTTCACCCTCATGAAACGCTCAAAGGGTTAAAAAATTCCCAAGGTTGTTTTTGAATATTTGAGGGGGGTGTAGTTCAGAATGGTGTCATTTGTGGGGGTTTCTGTTATGTGGGCCTTATAAGTCACTTCTAACTAAATTGACCCTCCAAAAGTAGGTTTTGATGATTTTCATGAAAATCTAAAAATTGCACTAAAGTTATAAGCGTCCTAACATCCTAAAAAAGGAAAAGATGTTTGAAAAATGATGCCAAGTTAAAGCAGACACTATGGAAAATGTTAGTTATCAAGTTATTTTAGTGATATGACCAACTTTTCAAAAGTAGAAAATTTGAATTGGAAAAAACATTGTTTTTTCAAAAATTTTGCCAAATTCCATTTATTCATAAATAAATACTAATATATGATTAAATTTCTCAACCAGCATGAAGTACAATGTTCATGAAAAACCAATCTCAAAATCAACTGCATATGTTAAAGCGTTCAAAGTTATAACCACTTAAATAGACACGTCAGATTTTAAAAAATGGGCCGTGTCAGGAAGGTGAAAAGTGGCTTCAGCGTTAAGGGGTTAAAAGACGGCGGCGCGCGGGCGCCGACATCTTTTTTCTGATCGCCACGCCCCCGAACGTCATCGGGGGGCGGCGATCAGTTACCATGGTAGCCTCGGGTCTTCTTTTGACACGAGGCTACTGGCTTATGCAGGTTCGTTAAAATGAGCCAGGGCTCATTGTAATGTATGACCTGCAAAAATGCCATATATTGCAATACTGTAGTATGCAGTATATGGTAGGAGCGATCTGACCATCTAGGGTTAATGTACCCTAGATGGTCTAAAAAATAGTGAAAAAAAAAGAAAAAAAAAGTTTTAAAAATAAAAAAAATTAATAAAATATAAAAGTTCAACTCACCCCCCTTTCCTAGAACGGATAAAAAACATAATAAACAGTAAAAATCACAACAATTAGGTATCCGCCGCATCCAAAATGCCCGATCTATCAAAATATAAAACCGGTTACGGCCGGCTGTGACCTCCGAGGCGGGAAATGGCGCCCAAAGTCCAAAATGCGACTTTTACACCTTTTTACATGAACATTAAAAAATTGAAAATAAAAAATTATCAAAATGTCGCACAGAAAAAAATGGTAGCAATGAAAACGTCGTTTCATTTCGCAAAAAATGACCCCTCACACATCTCCGTGCGCCAAAGTATGAAAAAGTTATTAGCGTCAGAAGATGGCAAAAAAATTTTTTTCTTTTTTGTACACATTCGTTTAATTTTTGAAAATGTATTAAAACACAATAAAACCTATATAAATTTGGTATCACCGCGATAGCACCGAACCAAAGAATAAAGTAGGCATATTATTTGGAGCGAAGAGTGAAAGTCGTAAAAACTGAGCCCACAAGAACGTGACGCACGTGACGTTTTTTTTTCAATTTTTCCACATTTGGAAATTTTTTTTCAGCTTCGCAGTACACGGCATTTTAAAATAAATAACATCACGGGAAAGTAAAATTTGTTACGCACAAAATAAGCCTTCATACAGGTCTGTACACGTAAAAATGAAAAAGTTATGGATTTTTGAAGTTGGAGAGTGAGAAATCGGCCCAAAAACCCTGCGTCCTTAAGCGGTTAACCATTTCAATTGTAAATATTAACTTCCAGATCTATTTTTTGCTGTTTACTTTGATGGACATTTTCAATTAATGTTAGTTGATAGGTTTATTATAGTTTGAAGCCTGACAACATGAAATACATTGCATAATATTGTTCTGCAAAGTTGCCTTAAATACCATTTTATGCACTTGTTACAAAAAGGATTTATAGTATGGCCTACTTTCTCTAAAGTGGCCTTTAACAGGTGCTTTGATTATATTGCAACACGCAGTAAAGTAATTTCAATTGAGAAAATAACAGCAAATGCTCTCACTTCTCTCAAATGAACAGTAATTCTTGTAGCAGTTTAAGTACATGTATTTTTCAATATACCGTATCCAGGTGTTTCATTTTATTTCATTCTATTTAGACTGAGTTAAATGATGCAACATATTTTTTCACACTTTTTCCCTACGACTTTATATGACAGACAATAACTTATTTTACAAAGGATCCACTAAGGCTTTTAAAACAATTAGCTTTTAATTTATCTGCAATGTATTTCGAGGATACAGAAAAGGTTTCTCCATGGAGCTTTTTACAATTTTGGTTGCGTTAGGAAATTGCCCTTTTTTTAATTTCTCATTTGACAGTTTAAAAAATAGTGCAGAATTGCACGGCACAATTTATTAAAAAAGAAAAAAAAAGTGCCTACTGTATGCCTGATAGCATGCATAAAAATATTGATATCACGTAGAAGAAAATTAACAGCTTTAATTTTTATGGGGTTGTTTTTCTTTCTTTTTAAAGTAGTCAACAGATATTCTGTGAGATCCCTGGCACTGACTACAATTACTTTTGCGCTCTGTGCCTGCTAATTTAAACGCCCTAATAAAACGTGAAGACACATTGCTCCCTGTTCTGTGTTTTGCTATTCATAACATTTGGCTGTAAGAAGATGCAGGGTGAGAAGTAAAAGGTTATCTCTCAGAAATAACTGCACAGCAGACCAAATGTTTATGTGGAGCAGTTGACAATTATTTACAGGAGGTGCATATCTAGATTTTTTTTATGGCAGTGTTGAATCAATGAGGAGATTGGAAAACTAAGCAATTTACATATTTTGCATGATTTTTTCATCTCTAAAAGTTAAATGTCAAAATAGCTTTTTCACAAACGTTAATCCAGTGTTAACTGTAGCTGGAAAGCTAAAGACACAATCACACATAGCAGTCTGAGGGACACTACTTTGTCTAGAGAGTCACCTCTCTAGAGACTTTTTCTGTCTGTGTACAGACTATACACCCACAATCTCTTCTCTAGCCATGCATGTAAAACTGCATACTGTATGCTATTTAACATAGCAGCAGTCATTGATTCCCTCTGGGGCTCATCTGATACTATTTTTATGACATAACATTCAGTACAGGTGGTCCCCTTACTACTTAAGGATACTCGACTTACAGACGACCCCTAGTTACAGATGGACCTCTCTGTTCACTGTGACCTCTGGTAAAGCTCTCTGGATGCTTTACTTTAGTCCCAGACTACAATGATCAGCTGTAAGGTGTCTGTAATGAAGCTTTACTGATAATACTTAGTTCCATGATATGATAAAGCATGATATGATAACATATGAGGCTGCGGTTACACGTGGCGTTAAGGGTGCGTTCACATGTTGCGCTTTGATTACATTTTGAAACCTATTACAACAGCTGAGGAAGGTGATTTGCCTAATTACCTTACTGTTAACATTTGCATTTACAAAATCCATAGTAAAAACATGCGTTAACGTCACATTTATATTGCGTTTTGTAAACGCAAATGTTAACAGTAATGTCATTAGGCAAATCACATCTCCTCAGCTGTTGTAATAGGTTTCAAAATGCAATTAAAGTGCAATTAAGCGCTACGTGTGACCTCGCCCTTAGAAGTAACCAATACATTTTAATAAAATGTAAATGAAAAAAAATATGAATTTTAAAAAAACAGGTTACTGTGCAAAATTTTAAATATTTAAAGCATGGGAAATAATTCCAATGTACATGTTAAAATAGGGTCCATGGAAAAAATCCTTCCTTTGCACCAGCCCTGGACCAGGTGCAGATTTGCGCCTAAAAAGTCGCAAAATAAGCCAAAAAAGTGATAAGTGAAAAGTCACACGGAACATCTGGGAAACAATGATACATAAGGCACTGCACAAGGTGCAGCCAAGACTGTCTGACTAGCAGAAATATTGATACATGTCCCCCATGGTGCTTTATCATTCCGGAGCCATGTGGTATTTTCTGGCTAGCATTTAGGATCACATGTAGAGTCTTTCTCACATTAAGAAACATGGCTTCCTGATCAGAGACCTGACATTCCAGAGACCTGACATTCCACACCGAAGTTTCCAGAAATAATTGCAATTTCCATCTTGGGCATCCACTGCACATCATATTTGGAAACAACCTGTATGCTCAAAATGCTCATTTCGCCACATGTATTACACTACACCACATATTACACCTTGCTAAATTCTCCAAGTGGTGTGCATTCAACAATTAGGGTAATTTTCGGGTTTTCCTCTGTTTTGGTACCGCTAAGGCAAACATCCCTCTTTCCTTCTACTGTGCGCCCATACAACATTTTATATGCACAGGTGGCGTACTTCTACACCTCTACATAGAAATAGTTTTACAAATTTTTTTGGGGGGGGGTTCTTTTATCCCTTGTAGTTATAAAAAATTTGCGGTAAAAGTGATCTTGTTGGGGTTCTCCTCTGTTTTGATACCGCTAGGGCTCTCTCAATGCATCCTGACACATGAAAACTTTTTCAGCCATTTGTCCTCCAAAAACAAAACACTATTTCCATTCCAAGTGCCCCCCTGTGCCCGTACAGCAGGGTACAGTGACAAAATGGGTATTGGCATACTCATGAGGAATTGCACTAAACATTGTAAAATGCATGTTTCTTTTTAACCCATTGTGAAGGTGCAAAGTTTAGTGTTCGAAGAATATATTGTTAGATAAAATTTCACTTCCATTTATTTTTCACACTCATTAAACGCTTATACTGTAGGGTTAACAAACTTCCCAAAGGTTGTTTTGAATATTTTGAGGGGTGAAGTTTCTAAAGTGGTGTCATTTGTGAGGGGGTTTCTGTCATTTAGGCTGCATAAAGTCACTTCTAACTAAATTGGTCCCTCCAAAAATAGGCTTTGATAATTTTCGTGAAAATCTAAAAAATCTCACCTAAAGTTATAAGCTTCCTAACATCCTAAAGAAGTTTGAAAAATGATGCCAAGTTAAATTAGACATATGGAAATGTTAGTTATCAAGTTATTTTGGAGATATGACTAGCTTACCAAAAAGTAGAAAAATGTTGAATTTGGAAATTCAAAAACATTTTTTTTTTAAATGTTGCCAAATTTCAGTTTATTTCATAAATAAATACTAAACATATTGCTTAAATTTCTCAACCAACATGAAGTACAATGTGTCACAAAAAAAAGGTCTTAAGATATGTTAAAGCATTCCCAAGTTCTGACCATGTATGGTGACACAAAAAAGGGCCATGTCAGGAAGGTGAAAAATGGCCAAGTCGTTAAGGGGTTAACATTGGAATAGCTTTTTTAATTAACTTAACATTAAAGCAGTTGTAACCAGATTGCTACCTTTAAGCGTCTAAATACTTCTAAACATGTGAAATTATTAATTTGCTCATATTTCTGAAAGCCTAAGAAGAAAGTTGATATTGTCCATCTCATAATAACTGTAAAATTAACATAAAGTGGTTATCTGGGTTAGTAGTACAGGTAGGTAAACTTTATTATGTTTTTATTTTGTGTTTGGAAGTTACATTTTAGAAAAAACTGTATCTAACCAGAGTTCTCACTTCCTGCTGATGAAATACAGACTCTTCACATAGGGGAGCACAAAACTTATATCTACTACCGAGGATGAAAGAGGCTTCTGTCAAACAGTAATAATGCTGGAGGTTGCATTGCAGCATCCTGATTGTATACTGCTGGTCTCCTACGTTTTGTAGGAGCATATAGTAAAAAGCTCTGTAGCTGACCCTGTGATTCTCTCCTGATGCATAATGAGTAATACTGTATAGAAGCCGTGGAAGAGAAATCCAACTGTCACATGTGGTTTGATGAGTGACGACGGAGGCTGCACTGCAGGGAAATCTGTGTCTCTCATACTCTGCCCTTCTTAGATGTTCTCTGCAATAAGGAAAGGGAAAAATTGTTTATCCTGGAGTGTCACTTTAAGGAACGTGCAATTGATTCTTTTTAGATTAGAATAATAACACAGGAATAAAACAAGTATTTTGTTTGTTTTGGTCTTTACTTTATGTATTGTTTTAACTCAACCTTAGGAAAGAAAAACACTAAGCAGAGGGGTAAATGGTTCATAAAACCGGAGTAATCACATGCCTTTAGGAATACAAGGTCTATTACTTTATACAAGCATCTTGAGTACATGTTTCCCATGTTTCTACTTACTTCATGGCTGTTGCCTCCATTTGCATTTTACTACCTGTGTCTGACTCTGTTTTTAACTTCTCATTTTAAAGAGTTTTGGGGTTTTTCACAAATAGTTTTTTCAGATGACTGGTCAGGTGATAAAATCTTTCCAATAAAGAGTTTTAATCAATTTGTTACGCTATATGATGCCACATATACCATCATATACCATCAACAGATGTATGTCATTAATAATCTTTATTTATATAGTGCCATCATATTCTGTAACACTTTGCAAATCATAGGGGTTTGGATTTTATTGTTGTTTATTTTCCCGCTATGTGCAACTTATTCTGTGAATGGTGGTATTAATGGGCCATATAATGGGTATTTTATTTATTATATATTTGAAAGCTTGGCTAAAGTAGTATGGCTGAACTGTTTATTCTACTAGTAAACTGCACCCCCTAAGTGTTCTTCAGAGTATGCCCCATATCTTAGTCATGTCCCACACTTTACACTCTGCCCACACTTATATCTTGGTTTAACAATGAATGGAATACACCATGGGCTGGAAGAAGCTGACATGGTGGTCAGAGTTAAAGACTTAAATGAAATAAGAATGCTCCAAACAAAGATGTCAAGAGGATCACACAGAGAAGTTACAATACAGAGATGATGCAGACAGTAATGTACAGAGTCAATGCTCACAATTATATTAAAGTATAGAAGTAATGCACAGTTATATTATATTACAAGAATAGTAAACAAAGTGATGCCACATTAGAAGAATAATCTACAACACAACATTGTAATACACAAACAACAATGTAATAAAACTTAGTAAGCTAAGTTTATCAATAAGTTCTCCCCATGTCTGAGTTGATTTAAGCTCCCTATAGTGTTAGACCCCATAGTGGCTGCAACCCCGCTACTTTAGGATTAACGCCCTTGCTTGAACCATCAGAATGGTATGGTCAAAATTCTAAATAAGGAACTGGATCCCTAATACCTGTTGCATGCAGTGTCTGACTGTGTTACTTTGGGCCCACCACTGTTCTCAGGGACCACCGCTTTACAGCTCTATGCAAATATTATCTGACAAATTTTTTAAAACATAGCCCTCTTAGCTTAAGCTGTATTAATATGCCATGGACTAATCATGCAGGGCTGGAAGCCAACCAAGCCAGAAGTTCACTGCGATAACCAAATATTGACCAGTCTCCATGTGGCTGCATGCTAATCTGTATTATAAGGAAACTCTGGCGGGGCATTAAATTATGCAATTGCAGGTGTAGATAATCTTAAAATCCATGATTGCACCACTGAGAATTTGGGGTAAGGAATATGCAAATATGTTGCCAAAGTAATAATAGAAAAACCTTGTTTCCTGTGCCAACAATACTGGCTGATTTTCATCTTTGATATATAACGAGACGTTAGATAAGTTTCCTGTTGAATGGCAGCAAGTAAAGATCTAAAAATCTGTGAGGAATGGATACAGAAAGTATTTTGGAAAATTGTATAACTTTTCAATACGCAGACAGTATAAATTATTTTCTGAAAATGGACAGCCTCTTCAAAGGAAATCTACCATCAAAATCAAGCATGATAAACCAGGGAAATTTATTCATAGATCCAGACACCATAACTGTGGTAATCTTTTTATATTTGTTATCCATGGCCTTCTTCCTTCTAAAATCAACTTTTATAATTATTCTAATAAGTCTTAAGGGCTCCTGGGAGTGTTACCAGGTCCCTTCAGTGCTGTAGAAATAAGGTGAAAAGGTCTCCCCTCCACCTGCACTTCCTGTTGCTGCTAAATTACACTGGCAAAGGGATTGGGTGAGACCTCCTCTGTACATTACAGACTGTGAATCTGCAGCATGGAGGGGCTCTGGTTACACCCCCAGAGCCCTTTGGAATAATTACCATGAAAGAAGGTTATGAATAAAAATTATAAGAAGATTGCCACAGTAAGTAAGTGTCCCTGGTTTATCATGCTTGATTCTGAAAATATGGACGTTTACAAAATGGTGCTGGCACATTGTGGTTTATCACAGCGAAATCAGTTTACTTGGAAGTGAAAAATATTATTTTGTTTTTCCAAATAAACGGATTCCACAGCGATAAACCGCAACGTGCCAGTGCCATTTTGTAAATGTCAATTTTTTCCTATGGTGGTAGATTATTCCCCTTATCCTGACCTATTTTATTGGCTTTTGGCAGCTCTAGGGGTAGGACAAATCTGCAGCAACATTTCTCTAAAAGATTTCAACCAGAGATGTGCCTGAATCCTGCACAATTAAAGGTTAGTTCAATACCTTTATTTCTTATTCCATCCAGCGGCAATAAGGATAATCTTGCGCTAGGTAGTGCTACTTTCTTTTTTTTTTTCTTCCAAGTTTATACTTTCTTTAACTCTGCTTATAACTTTTGCTTAGTTTTTTATTTCCACAAAAATATTCAGCATTCTAAATTAAATATATATAGCTATGTAAACACCTGCACTATAGGTAATAGATTTGGTGATAAGGCTGAACCTTTCTCAAGTATGCAAGGACTTTTAAGGACTTCCTCTTCTAACTTTACTGACTTTTCCTATAAATTGGTCAGAAGTAAAGTAAGTAAAGAAAATTGTACATATATCTACTCTAGTTTTATGTGATTTCTTTGCAAGGGTCAAAAATACAATAATAATGTGTAACTACATACCAATTTCTTCCTACAGCCGTTACCAGTTAACAACTGTGTGAAGTCAATCATTAACTTTAATACAGTTATTATATCTACCGAGAGCAAAAATAGTTATGCAGCTGGTAAATATTACTGTCTTAATGCTATCTGAAACTGCAGATGTTCTGATGAAACACAACATCTTATCCGGTAAAGTTTAAATAATATAATCTATTTCAGAAGCTATAAAAGTCAGATTCGCAGTAATTTTAGTCATTTGTTTTAAGCATTGTCTCACTATTCCCATCTCTAATAACAATCCCTAATATAACGTCATTTTATTTCTCCATTCACAAGTGGTAAACACTCATTATATGACTAATATGAGAGTTAATGGTTTTAAGAAATGCAAATTGGATTGAATAACCTTTAATTTCCCATTATAAAGTTCATGGTGACAAGGGATCAACGTGACAAAAATAAAAAGATAATTACTTTGTGACATGCCATCTGAAATTATCTACCGGCATCAACTCAACCAAAGAACAGATGAGACTCTGGGAAAAAAAGGTCATTATTACTTTTTTTAGACAATCAGTATTAAAAGCTGCAAATGGTTACTTATTTTGAAGAAGCACGGTATAGTCAAAACGGGAGTGAAAAATATTTAATAGATTTTTTAAAACTATTTAAACATGGCAAAAACTTTTTTAGTTTCCCTGCCTTTGAAAGCCTTAAGTAATCTTTGATATTCACAATAAGCAAAGCAGCAATATAACTGAGAGCGGAGAACAGTTAAGGTACATCTGTGCTAATTATATCTATATATCTGAAGTCAAGAATGAACATTTGTTAACGCACAATTGTGTGCAGGTGTAAAAAAATGTAAATATCTCTTGAAGCTAAAGAACAAAACAGAAAAAAGCGTGGACTCCTGCTGTGTCATTACTGCTTCAGGCACACTGGGTAGTCAGAGAACGAGATTTGTCTCCTGTACTGTAGGTCACTAAAGGCTATTTTTACACAAAACTTGATTCTAACTACACAAGCTTAGTATCTATTATACAAAGTTAAGATGAAATACCATTTTGCCTTTACTTCTGTTTCTGTGGAAAAGGTAGAAAATGTATTTTCCATTAACAAGATGAATTCAACCTATTTTTTCAACAATGAACACTGTACTTATTTTATTGTCAATGCTTTACAATGATAAAAGATACATTTTGTATCAGTTACATATATTACATATAAAAAGTATGGAAAATGCACATACATTTCATAAAGTAAATATCACACTTTTATTCCAGTATTCGCATTGCAACTCAATTCCCCAAGCAGACAAAAACCACCTCAAATATCTGAAAAATAACAAGACTAGTGATGGGAAAGTAATACATAGAGGCAGATTTATTTATCCTAATATCCTGGCAGCATGAATAGACAAGACACTATAAATCCTATTCTATCCTATAAATCCAATTCTAAGAAGCTATCTAACCATATATTGTGAAATGGCAAGCAAAAACAAGCCGAGAGATAAGATAACATATATAGAAATAAGGGTATAAAAGGTAATACTATGACACCCAAATTGATATCTCATACAAACTAAAAGAAAAGGGGACGTCCATTATTCATCTAAATTCATCTAAATCTTTATTAGATAATCCACATTTTTTAAAAACATTTAAAATAAGCGCACATAAGTGCATCAAGCAGAACGATGGCCCCAGTAACCAGTAATAAACATATGTAAAACTTATTACCAGACAATGTACAACCAGTATATAAATAGATCCTATGAATTAAATACACATATTTCCACTAGTGTGGTATCAGTAAGCTTAATATATAAGCAGTGGTAAAGCCATAGTTACCTAAGTAGCCAAAATATAGGTGCTGGGTACTGGGGGCAGAGAGAGTCCCTACGCGTTTTTCCTGTTTGTACAGGCTTCCTCAGGGGTAATGTACAGTTAGCAGTATAGGGAATATAAAGTGTGCTTACCCACAGAGTCCGACACTCAACAGCGCCGTGCGTGTCATCCACCAGCAGCCGCATCATACGCTCCACCCGATCATGATGCGTACCATTTACTGGATAAGATAACTAACCCCCAATGTGTTCAATAATCACCTACTTGATGGACAAGTGTCTTTTTTCAACCGTATAAACTATGAAATTACTTAGGAAATACTTTCCCTGAGTACCCAGAGGCAGGGGCGTAACTTGGAGAGAAAGGGCCCCATAGCAGATGTCTGAAAGGCCCCCTACACCCTCAGAAAACATACATATTTGTACACTCTTACATACACACATACATACATTTATCCACTCTTACATGCACACATAGATACATTTATGCACTGAAAAATATGCTGCTCAATGTGCAGCATAATATGTATATAATGGTGCACATCCTCCATTCTTTAAAGTGTCAGGTTAGATATTGGGGCCCCCTGGGCCACTGTGGGCCCAATAGCAGCTGCTATGGCTGCTACTGCTGTAGTTACACCCTTGCCCAGAGGCCTCTTGCTACACAAGAATGATTCTTTGTGTATTTGAGTCCATCCATGCAGACACCCTTATTAGGAAGATCCAGTGGGACAACCCATCCAAGCATGGACAGATTGATTCGGGTCCAGTTGCCCCTTCTAAAAAGTGCAGTACTCTTATGTCTAACACTAGCAATATGAAGCTAAGAGGTAGACAGAGGTTAAAACCCTGAGATCTACCCTACACCTGCCCTCAGCTTAGTAATGGTCAGATAAATTTCCCTCCTTGAGTGACCTAGGTTAATTTTATGGTTTCATGGCTCCCTGTCTTTCAAAGATTTTGTATTTGTTTTCAATTTTGACCTTTGGCTGTTTTTGTGTTTGTCTGTTACCTAGTGATTATGTTTTTGACATACAAGCCTGGTACTAACCTTGGCCAGCTGCCATTTATAATACTCTTTCCCCATCCAGTTTGGGGCTGGCATCGGGTAGACTGGGACAGTTCGGTAGATTTGGTGCCAGAGCTAACAATTGCATTCCACTATATCTTTGGTCAGAAGGTAAGAGTTTGACCATGGAGAGTTATAAGCATTATAAGCATGTGGAGACTTAAAGCCATTTATACTCCACTTGGGAATTCTGGGCAGTATGTAAATACGTTTACCAAGGTGTTAAATGGAAAACAATGCCTCCTTTCGCTACCTTGAAAGACAACCCCCCTTAACAACGAGCATGACCTACAAGAAGTCTAATAACAACGAAAGATAGTGAAAGGAGGAATTGTTTTCCATTTAACACCTTGGAAAACACATTTGCATACAACAATATCTTTAACAGTCTGTATTGTGTCTCCAATGTTTCACCAAACACTACACCAACTATACTATAACTATAAGTCTAATATGACAAGGCCTCACAGCCTGACAAATCCCAAGCAAAATTGACTCTTTTCAGCTCTTTAGTATGTGCCTTTTAAGATTTTTTTTTTACCCCTTACCGACATGTGATGTACTAGTACGTCGGCTGCCGATGCATGGAGAGAGTTCACAGGCTGAGCCCTCTCCATACAAGGAGGGTGTTTGCTGCATATTGCCAGTAACACCAGCAATCAGTGCTAGACTCGGTAATACTCCCAGAGCAGTGTCCCATGGGAGCGGCCAGTAAGAAGGGTTAAGCCCACCCCACCCTCGGGAAACCACTCCGTGAGGTATCTATTTCAAATTTAAAAAACACCCACAGCCCTCCTATTTGAAATAGACACATGACGCAGTGGTTTCCCAAGGGTGGGGGTGAGAACAACTTCTCATGACCTAAGGGACACTGCTCTACAGAGAGAAAGGTAAACTTTCATCTTACTTTTATTTTTATTGGAAAAATCCAAATTATTATAGTAAACTTTAGTAATGTGCACACTATTCTCATGAGGACATGGGGGGGGGGGTGACAGGTTCCCTTTAAATTCAATACAAAAGGGGTAAAGCAACTTGATTTTCTGGCACCTAAATACTTTATACAATGGTCAGGATTGCCTTAACTTTATAAAACATTTGATCAGATCCCCCTGACTATTCACCTAGCTGCTTGATCTTGGTGTACTATTTGGAGAGTAATTTAGTGTGGTTTACAGAGTTAATATTTATTTATTCAGTAATAAAATAAAATGTAATCAGTTTATTGCTAGTTCCATGAAATGTATCCCCAAAATAGAAAGTAGGGCCCTACTTCTGGTAAAATACAAATGAGGTCAATTATTCCAGCATTTTGTATGGATACTGATTCTTATTCTCTCTTTTCACATTTAAAAATAAGTCTTGTATCCTAAAAAGGGTTTACTTTGGCCCTGTAACCTAGTACAAAATAGGTGGCAGATTTGCATAAAAAAGGGTAATTGGTAAATCTTTATAGTTTGCAACTCATATAATTCATTCAAATGAACCTTAACTACAATATGAATTCATGAACTCACAATATCGATGTTTTAAAATTATGCTTTAGATATACATACACGGCTGAATCACCAATTTAACAATGTACTCACTGCTGTGCTAAATTTGGGGTTGTCTGCAGATATCCTGGAGAGGTGGCCACACCTCCTGTTTGTTCCGAGAAACTATATGCTGTTCCGTCTCCAGCATATATGCTGTTCTGTATCCAATAATCTCAAAATTGATATTGTTCAGCTATTCTCTGTTATCATAGTGGAAATATAACCAAAAAAAACATCTGCCAAGTTTAGAAGTGTACAGCTTCTTTCTTAGAAGCACATACATGCTACTGAAGAAGCAATATACTTCGAAACACGTTTAGCAAAAGGTTTTGTCGGCAGATGCTCTTTTGTTGTATTTTAACTTTATGCTAACAGCTGGACGATTTCATTTTGAGATTATTGGATTGCGTAAAAGAGAGAAACCCACATTGGATTTGGATAATATCTACAAGTCTTGGCCTCTATTGAGAATAAATACTATATATACTTACAAAACAATATTCTTTACATTTGCACGGCTGACACCTAACTTGCTATAATCCGTACAGAACAGCATAACTAACCAAAATGGGAGAATCTCGGAACATACAGGAAGTGTGAATCATATGAATTATATGAGTTACAAACTACAAGGATTAACCAATGGCCCTTGGATTATTTTCATGCAAAATCTGGCACCTATATTGTGTGGACTATAGGACCAATATAGAAAACCCTTTTTATGATATGAGACCTATTTTTAAATGTCGAAAGAGAATAAGAATCAGCTTCCATGCAAAATGCCGTAATACTGTAAATACTTGTGTATAAACCGAGTCATAAACCTCACCTTGGCTTATATACATTTGTATGAAAAAAACTTACATACTCGCCTTCTGATGCTCCATGCAGCTCCTCTTCTTTCTACTCTTCACTCTTAATAGACCAGGCAAAGACACTTCCATGAGCTCAACCCGCCGGCACATATGTGGCATCATCGCTGCTGACTTTATTGTGTGTGTCGGTGGGCAGAGCAATGGGAAGCATCCCGCACTGTTAAGAGTGAATAGAAAAAGGAAGAGGAGCCTTGGGGAACATCGGGAGGTGAGTATGTAAGTTTATTGTTTACACACATGAATAGGGGGCTGTAGGGCAATTAATGAATAGGGGGATTGTACAGCATTTCATCAATAGTGGGGGTGCTGCAGAACAATTTATTAATGGGGGGGCTGTGACAGAGCATTTCATAACTAGGTAGGACTGCTTAAGGGCATTTAATTACTAGGGTGTACATGAATTTTACTGGGGAGAGCTGCATGGGACATTTCATTATTTGGGGAGGCTGCAAGGTATTACATTACTCAGGGAGGCTGTGACCAATGCATTTCCTACCCTAGACTTATACTTGAGTCAATAAGTTTTCCCAGTTATTTGTGGTAAAATTAGGGGTCTCGGCTTATACTCAGGTTGGCTTATACTCAAGTATATATGATTATCAGCCTCATTTGTATAATACCAGAAGTAGGGCCCTACTTTCTGTGCTTTAGTCCTCCTGGATTATAATATTGAGATTTTATTTTATTGTGATTATAACTGTTTTAGGGAATATATTTTATGAAACTAGCAATAAACTCATTGCTATTTGTTATTAAATAAATATTAACTGGCGCTAATTAGTGCCCACACTTTCTAGTAGTATTATTTAAATATATTTTAACCCTTGGTGTTTATGTGGTAGCACTTTAGAATGGGTTAGATGAAAATAAAAATTGCAACTTTATATATTATACTACTATTTGGAAATGTCAATTTAGACCAAAGAAAACACAACAGAAAAATATGCATGCGAACAGAAAATTAGGGCTTATTTTCACACACCAGGATGAAGGTATATGGAACAATCACTAGAGCTCCAATAAGACCCTATGTGTTACTAGAGACTCAACAGATGATTATGCCACACAAACTGGATGTCAAATATGCCAAAATGACAGTGAAAAGAATTTTGAAAAGTTCACCCATTTCTAGTCACAGCAATATGCGAGTTAAAGAATATCTAACATTTTTCTAATCCTGTGGTTTAGAACATTACTTACACTAGTCAGAATGCTTCACAGGAGATTTAAGGGGATTAAATTTGACCTGTCAGAAAATGACAAGCAGTGACGCCGCTTTTTTATGTTGAGTGACAACGGTGCACAATGTTCTAAGTATATATATATAAATAACCGACCCTAGAAGACAAACTGAAGTCTAATTAGTGATCCGCAGTAATGTCTTACCTATGCAAAGACTTTTCACTCTCATAATTGGCAAAGGACAGACCACATCTGACTAGTTCTTCTCTTGTATCATGTGTTCTGCAAAATCCCACTCAAGAAATAATTAATGGGCAGCTCCATGTCGTGAACATGCCAGTAGAAGCCTGTAATGATTTACATGACTATCTAGTTTCACTACAACAGAGAAAACACCTTATTATCAAATTTATACTGTATTATATTTTGCCCTAATTTCACAAAGCATGTAAATGCCAAAAAGAGTCCCCTTTTTAATAGTGCATTATATCATCCAAAATGTAGGCTAGCCTCATTAGAAGTGAAATAATGAGCAAGTGTAAAGAAAGTAGCATTTTCCTACACAGTTATTGCCTTGTTACTAAGACAGACTTAATATAGAGTTGTGCTTTCTGAGATTCCATTCACTGAGCTATGTACCGTAATGAATAATCCTACTAATAAAAAGCAATTACTGCAACATTGGGAATCCATTGTCACAGCCATATTGGCTGCATAGCCTACATGCTCACCCCTCAATGCATCAATGTAAATGGTAAGTCTAAAGACCAGGCTACCTCACATACTAGAGACAGACCAGGATTGGACTAGCCCATAAAAGTACCAGAAGTTTCTGGTTGTAACACAACGATGAACTCCTACAATCCAGAAAAAGACAACCTAACTTGTAAGGTCCAAGGTTTTATGGAGAGTGGGCCACTAGAATCATATGATTTGCCAAGACTAGATCTAAATTGTCAACTAGTAAATTTAGCCAGACTCAGAACTACGTCTCGTGCTGTACAAAAATTGGATACACCTCACTGGGAATGTAAAATCCTTTATGTTAAACAAAATATTGACATCATTTTGGATCAATTCAGTCATTAATCTTTTTGCTAAGTCATATCTAGTGAGATACAAAAATGTCTGAAATATAATGGGGAACATTCATCAAAAGTGTCACAAAGACAGTGCAGAGTAGAACTAGATAGTTGAAGGGCTCATTGATTCTAACGTAATTGGAACCAATATCAGGCCACACCACTGACGCCTATGGCGCTTAGTCACAGTGCGGTGAGTACACTGCACAGTGACCGTGCATGGAGAAGTATAGGAAATGTCCAATGTTTCAGTGTGTTACGGTGATGGTCGCCCTCTACTCTATGGAGAGGGGAAGGGTTGAGCAGCGCTCACTCCACCTCTCGCCTGAATGTGGTTGCATGCTTGCCCGTGCCATATTATACATTAGTCTGAATGAAGCCTTATTCTGCTCAGGAATTATTCGTTGTCTGTTGCTGAAACTAAATCTGGCATTGTTTAACCCCTTCTTCATGTGCTGGGTGTATGAGAGGGTTTAAAGCCACCAAGCTACTCTCCTCACTGACAATGACACTGCTAACCCAGCTGAAGAGAAGGAGGTGAGTAAGACAGTGGCTTTATGTGACTAGGCTTTGCTATATCATTAATGACTTTTTCAGGAAGGAGGGGGTAAGAGTGATGTTGGCAGTGAAAAGAGAAATCAACCTTGCTCCTCACCCTGTCCTCAGAAATTTTCTTCAGCCAGGTAAGCATTGTCAGTGAGGAGTAGACGGGCTATCGTGACTGCATACTGCAGCTCTCCTGCTTCCATGACTGGAACAGAGAGTATAAATAAAAGTCTTTTTTAGAAGATTGGTGGCTCTTATCTTATGGATAGAGGCATCAGTGGAACATGTATAAAGACATATAAAAGATACTTGGGGACATTCAGTAAGAACAGTGCTAATTACACTTGTGCAGTTTGCCTGTGTTTAGTGCAATGTCCACGCAATGTCCACGCACCGGAACACCCCCTTCAGTGCAGAAATTTGTGCTGTATGGTGCCTAGTGCAGCTGTGCCCCAAAATGGTTGCGTGTGACACAAATGTTGTGCAGACACTTCTTAAATACATGTGTAAGCAGTTTGTACCTAAAAGAACGTGCAGAATCCGACAGAAAACTGGCGCAAGACCCTTAGTAAAAGCGTCCCACTGTGTGTGGTCTGCTGAATGGTCACTGGTGACAAGTTGTCTTTAAGCTGGTCTAATCATAATTTTTACTTCATCATTAGCTGTCTTGGTTTATACAAGATAACATAAACGTTCCACTCAGTAAGTTACAGAATTTTTGTTTAAAGATTTATACATGAAAATTAATCCAACTATGTCACACGATAAGCATCTGATGTTGCCAAATGCTTTTACCAATAAAGTTTTATAAATAGTAAAAATTAGATAATTAGAAAAAAGCACTTATCCAACACAGATTTCAATAAAAGTTTGTTGCATATAATATATATACATTTATTATTCATTTTGTGCATTAGAGCCCCATTGACACATGACATAATTTGATACCAAGCATAAAGCTTAGTCTGAATCATAGAAAAAATGATCCAATGTTAGGAAATATGATCAAATAACAAAAGTAGCAGTGCTTAATGGTTTTCTTCCACACGGCAAATGTCAATTTATATGGGTGCGATGGTGACATGCCAATACAGTATTTACTTCCTTACCGCTTCAGGTAATCATTGGCTTCTGCAGTCATATGAAGTAAAAAGATAAAATCCTCACAGTCACTGCACACCCAGGCCCGTAGTTGGAATCTGTGGGGAAGAAAACTGAAAAATATTACTTCTTTTTTTTCATATTTTATATGGCAAATCTTTTCTATAACCCACACAGTCCTGTTAATCCACTAATCTATAATTTCTTGTTGATAAATCTATCAAATTAACTTGAAATATTTAACCGTGATCTACAGTATGTTATGTCTACATAGTATTTGGAACCATCTGACCTGAAAGTGTCATGAGCTATCACCATTTAGTGCTAATTAAGTTATAATAGCGACATATATGTTTTCACATAGATTCATTTCAGTAACACAAGCTAGAAATCCAAGGACAACACTGCCGTAATGCAAATGCTATGGCAAGTGCTATGGAAACTTAATCCTACCCATGTGATTTAAAAGGGGGCAGAATAGGTGTCATGTTTAATTTGGGATTCAGATTCTTTAGTAATGACGGACTGGATGGGAAAAGAAAGGTTTACAGCAGTCCAAAAATAAAGTTTATTACATTGTCAAGCTATAGTGTTGTCCAACTTAACATGACACCTTCATGAAAACATATATAGCTGACAGTAATTGACTGATGGCTAATGTTGCCGGTATAAAGAACATACCAAATTACAGTCATTACATAATACCAAAGAAAATTCTGTCTGCGTATTTGCTACGTATGGAAACCACTAACTCTGTAACAAATAACTGTAACTATAGGGCTTTATAAAAGGAGAGGTAATATGCTCCACATGCAACAAACAATCCAGTAATGGCCCCCAACTGGGACACAGACCCATACTCAGTGTAAACCTCAATTTATTGGGTTTATCCCCCAAAAAAACAAATCCTGGGCCATCTTACTGGCTAACCAATAAATTACAACCTACAGCAGCCAGAGGCAAATAACAAGTTAAAGTTGCCCACCCATAGGTCACTAAGACAAATTTAAGGATGATAAAGCGGTTTACCCCATCTTTTAATTGAAATGGTTGTCTGGAGATTGAAAGTCATGGCTGCTTTCTTTCAAAAACAGCTCCTCTCCTGACCATGTGTAGTACATGGTATTGCAACCAAGTTCCATTCATTTCTATACAGCTGAAACACCTGCACAAACTATGTTTAGGTGTGGCACTGTTTTTTTTCAAAAAAGCAGCATCAGGACAACTTCTTTTTAGGCCTAGACTTCTAGGGGAAACCTGATGGAGGTAGGAGGATAAATGGAGAATTCAGCAATAAAAATGTATCAAGGGATAGTCAGACAAAAAGTTCCTGTGTCATAAAGGCAAATTAGTGCCTAAATTTTTAATCAAGTTCCAAGTAGTGGGTCATGGCAAAAGGCATCTTCTCCTACTGGCAAGGAAATCTCTTCAATTTGAATGTGACACACTAGAGGGACCCTGCTGTTTACTACTAGGTAGGAGAGGCATCGGAGGAAGAGGGACATTCTGGGACTTGAAGAGAGTCCACATGGAGAAAATCATCAAGGTCCAAAACTTGTTCTTGACAATGGAAAGCAAATTTAGCACTGTTTAGCCCATTGTAGGACTGGAGTTCCTTGAATTTTCTGGTGGGCCCAGGGTGTAGCCTAATGCTGGATCCGGCAGTGAAAGACAACCTAAATTGGAGACTACTATAGTCTATTCCCTAGTGGTTGATGGATGGTGGGCCCACACAATAATTTGGAGAGGGTCTCTGACGTGGAGATAAGGCCAAGATTCCACCTGCTTGCTGAGGGTGCTGTGTAGCTGGAGCCAGACTGTCTAGGCCTGTCTGGCATGGCGGCGCCATCTAGTAAGCAGGAGAGAGCCATGGAGCAGACTGATGCAGCAAAGAGCTACATGATATAAAAATAATAATAATTCCTTTATTTATATAGTGACTACAGATTACGCAGCGCTGCACAGAGTTTTTGCCAAATCAGTCCCTGTCCCCATGGGGCTCACAATCTAATCAACCCACCAGTATGTTTTGGAGTATGGGAGGGAACCGGAGGACCAAGAGGAAACCCAAGCAAACATGCATAGAGTATACAAACTCTTTGCAGATGTTGACCATGTGGTACCGGCTCACGAACGGAGCCGGTACCAGAAGCAGCGGCTGTCAGCTGTCTAGTACAGCTGACAGCCTGCGCTAACACCCGCGATCGGAGCCGGCTCCGATCGCGGGTTTTAACCCCTTACACGCCGCGGTCAAACATGACCGCGGCGTGTAAGGGTGTTTGCGCTGTGGATCGGATCCCCCGTGCCGCTTACCGGGGGATCCGATCCACTTCTGGGCAGCTCTGAGGACTGGCATGTGCCCCGGAGCTGCCCGGTCTCCATGGCAGTCAGACCCCTTCTGGGTCTGACTGTAAACTGTCTGAGCATGCGCAAGCTTGCTCAGACAGTTTACACTGCTCTACAATAAAATAGTATTGTAGAGCAGTGTTTTGAACTAAAATGTCACTTTCCTATAAAAATACTTAATAAAGTATAAAAAAACACAAAAACACAAAAAACCCCCGCATATTTGGTATTGCCGCGTCCGTAGCAATCTGTATAATAAAACAGAATCATTACTGGACCCGCACGGTACACGCCGTAGAAAAAAAACGCAAAAACGTTCCAAAAAAAGACCCTATAAAAAAAATGCTCTAAAAAGTAATTTAAAAAATGTTATGCACTCCAAAATAAGCCCACTAAAAAGAACAACTCTTTTTGCAAAAAATAAGCCTCTAACCAGATTTGTCAGCCGAAAAATAAAAAAGTTATGCATATGAAAAGATGGTGATGCTAAAATGAACAAGATTTTCTCCAAATTGGTTTTTATTCAGTACAATTGAATAAAATACACAAAACCCTCACATATTTGGTATCCCTGCGTCCGTAACAATCTGCATAATAAATCGTTATTAGATCCGCAAAGTGAACCCCGTAAAAAACAAAACAAAAAAAAGCTCCAGAAAAAAGAAATACCCCATAAAAATGCTCTAAAAGGGATTTAAAAAATGTTATGCACTCTAAAATAAGACCACTAAAAAGAACAATCCTTCTCCCAAAAAATAAGCCCTTAAACAGATTTGTGAGGTGAAAAATAAAAAAGTTATGCATATGAAAGACGGTGATGCTAAAATTAACAACATTTTTGCCAAATTACTTTTTATTCAGTAAAAATGGGAAAAAAATAAAAAAATCTATATAAATGAGGTCTTTTTGTAATCGTGGCGACCCATAGAATAAAAATAATATACTATTTTTATGCTATGGTAAACAGCCAAAAAAAAACCCATAAAAATCTTCCTGAAAAGTGATGATTTTCATTTCCTCCACCAACAAAGAGTTAATAAAATCTCACCAATTAGCCTATAGATTCCCCCAAATTATGTACCAGAAAAGTGCATCTCATGTGGCAAAAGAAATAAGCCCCTATAGGTCCACATTAAAAAAAAGAAAAAAATTATAGCCTGTACAATGTGACATAGCAAATCTGATCTGGATGGCGCCTCCTTCCCTTCTTTGCCCGGCCGTGCGCCCATACAGCAGGTTACCACCACATATAGAGTATCCGTGTACTCGGGAGAGATTGGGTAACAAACTTTCTGGAGCCTTTATTCATTTAATCCATTGTAAATGTTTAATTTTCCACCCAAAATGGGTGTATTGTGAAAAAATATTACAATTGGCAGACTGCACCTCCATTTTGTTTTAACCCCTATAAAACACGTAAAGCGTTAACAAAGTTCTCAAAAGTGGTTTTTCATACGTTGAGGTGTGTAGTTTCCACAATGGGGTAATTTACGAGTCTCACTATTATTTAGGCCTCTCAGTGTCAATTAGAAGTTGAGCAGGTCCATCTAAATACAGGTTTTGGTGATTTTACAAAAAATGTGAAAAATGATACCTAAATTCTGAGCATCATAACATTCTAGTAAAATATGTGGAATCTTAAAAAACCATGCCAACATAAAGCAGACATTTGGGAAATGTAAGTTATGAATTTATTTCGGAGCTATGACTATCTGCATCAAAAGTAGAGAATTTAGAATGTTGAAAATAAAGAATTTTTCCAAATTTTTGCCAAATTTTGTTTTTTTTCATAACTAAACGCAAAAGATTTCATCCAAATTTTTAAACTAATTTGAAGTACAATGTGTCACGAGAAAACAATCTCAAAATCCCCTGGAAATCTCATAGCGTTCCAAAACTATAACCACTTATAGTGACACAGGTCAGATTTGAAGAATGAGGCCGCGTCCTTAAGGCCAAAAGAGGCTGAGTCCCGTAAGGGTTAAAGAATATTTCATTGTTATGTTTATGCAAATTATGCAGCAGATGGCTGTAAAAGAAATAAATTATATATTACTGCTTAAATGTAGTGATTTGGGATCTGGTAGACTTCTTTTAAAAAGTTAGAAAGAATAGACAACAGGGGCGTTGCTAGTTCAAAAGATCCGGGGCTCGTGCCCCGGAGTTCCCTGGGTCAGCAGGACATCAGTCCCGCTGCCCGGGCATCTTCCTCTCTCTTATCACGATCCGTGTCCTTCAGACATAGATCGTGATAAGAGGCTGCACAGTGTTCACTGCTTTCGCTGCAGGACCTGTGATGATGTCACGATCACATGACCTGCAGGGGGAAGCAGTGCACAGAGCTGCAAGAGTGAGGTGAGAGGGAGAACATAGGAAGATCTGTGTGGGGCACATTACAGGGGGATCTGTATGGGGCACATTACAGGGGGATCTGTCAGGGTGAGCTGGTGCCAGAGCTTACCTTTGATAGTGTTTTAAACTGCTATATCGCGGTTTAAACACATTTTGATGAACAGACGGAAGGTAGCTTCGGCGCTGCATGCACACGATCGCGCGCAGCGCCGAAGCTACCTCGAGTCTGTTCATCAAAATGTGTTTAAACTGCGATATGTGTTTAAACTGAGCTGGTGCCCGGTGTTTACAGCTAATACCTACCATTACCAGCGGTAGGTTTCTTTTAACAAGTGAAAGACGTGAACTGAACAAGTGAATTTGAGTTTGAAGGGGAAAACTGTTCCACAAATGTCTTTCACTTGTTAAAATAACAAAACTGCACCTAAAACCTTCTCAAAGCTGATTGCAATGCATTTGTAACTGCAACATGTGAACATAACTTCAGAGAACCAAGATTTCGGGACAATGAAGGACATAAGATGTCTGTGTGGTGAACTCCTCAGGAAGGAGACATGGTGATGCCGGGCCTAAGGGTGGTGGAATATGTGACATTTTGAACCCGTTTTTGTCAGTTTTTAATTAAGACAATTGGAAAAATTGGATAAAAAAGGAAGCGTTTTCAAAAACGCATGCGTTTTTTAACGGACTGAAAACGCATGACTAACGGGTTCAAAACGTCACGTGTTCCACCACCCTAATAGTGAAGTGGACATGTCGCCAGCAGTCACTGGATTTAAGTCAGGATTTCTCTGGTGTTTCTGTTGCTGTATAGCCCCTCAATAAAGTTGTTATTGACACAACCACATGTGAGGGGGTTATTTACAAGTGGGGGCATTACTGAAAGTCTGATACAAATGCATTGGTGCCCCGTGCCCCGGATCTTTTCCCACCTTAGCAACGCCCCTGATAGACACCTTTTCAAAAAGAAAGAGTTGTGCCTGAAACAATTATTGAGAGATATTTATTGTATTGTGGAGTGTTAGAAATGATGTGAAACATTTGTTGTATCAATATGTAAATTCATTGAGGACTGTAGTTTAAAAAAATTTCATTTTAATTTAAATTTATTAGTTGTTTCCAATGTATAAGGTCCAGCAAGTGCAACATGGTGTCTACCACTGATTCAATTTGAAAATCGATTGGAAGAATGAAATCGTTTGGAAGCAATAAATCAATCAATGGATGAACCCTTGTTCAACCCTTTTGTTGTCTACTGTATTCTTGTTATGTATTTGTCCTTTTCTCATGTACTGCCCTTGTCATCAGCGTAATGTCTGGACTACTATAATTATGAAAACACAAACTAACAAATATTCTCATCGGTTGTCACTTTTTCAATCTCCAGAGACATGGTTTTCACCAATTATAAGATATCCCTCTTTACGAGTTTATTGAAAATTGTGATCTTCTATATCCATTGCCACTTCCATAGTCCATAGTCCTTTTACTGAAATAAAATTATGCTTTTGAATTATACCTACAGATAAGTAAACTAATGGCAACTGTTACATTTTTTAATATTTTGTGTGGTGAGACTATCTGTCATAAGAGAAGGGAAATAGAAATTTAGAAAATGTACCAAAAAAATAGGCAAAACATGATGGGGGCATTTATTAATTTGTATTTGGAGCAAAAATGAGGCATAAACCATCTCCAATTTCATTGCAACTTTTTAAAGAAAGGTACATCTATGGTGGGGAATAGACAACTAGATAATAGAAAGTTCACTGAAATGGTCCATCCCTCCCTTTAATTAGGTTAAGACTAAAAAGACCAAGACTGTAAAAATTGGTGTCTTCATCAGGCCCCAAAAGCAGCAAAAAGTTGAGGTAGCCAAAACTCTATAATTAAGCCTTATACAGGCAATCCCTGGATTACGTACATGATAAGTTTTTGAGGGTTTTTTTTTAATTGAATTTGCATGTAAGTCAAAACTGTTATATATTATAATTTTAACTCCAGACAAAATATTTTTGGTCCTGATGTCAACTGGATTTTCAAGGTTTTTTGCTGTAGTTGGATCATGGAATACCAATAAAGGTACTACTGACCACCACTTTGCCCGCAGTGCCTTCTGAATTTGACTTCCCAGAAACAACAAAAGAAATATTTCGACAGGCCATTGAGCCGTTGACTGAATAGGTATAGACACTGAGGTCAGTGGTTAAATGTGTATCTTCTCCTGTGGTTTGGGGAGATAAGCAGGAATTCAGGTGGAGCAGGGGGCCAGAAGTCTCAGTAATGGAGAAGTAACAATTTATTATTTTCTGAATCCTTGTATACCCACTTTACATATCATTTTACGATTATAAAACCTACCAAAAAGCAAAAGTGCTAATGCGTAGACAAAAGAGATGTATACAACATAATCTTATATTACAAGTATAATAAGTGACAGCCAGCATGGGTTTACTAAGAATAGAAGTTGTCAAACTAACCTTATCTGCTTTTATGAAGAGGTTAGCAGATGCCTGGATGGAGGAGCAGCTGTGGATATTGTGTTCTTGGACTTTGCAAAGGCATTTGACACTGTCCCTCATAGACGTCTGATGGGTAAAATTAGGGCTATTGGTTTGGCAGAAATCATTTGCAATTGGATTGAAAACTGGCTGAAGGATCGTATCCAGAGAGTTGTGGTCAATGATTCCTACTCGGAATGGTCACCAATTATAAGTGGTGTACCTCAGGGTTCTGTGCTTGGCCCACTACTATTTAATATATTTATTAATGATATAGAGGTAGGAATTAATAGCACTGTGTCTATTTTTGCAGATGACACCAAACTGTGTAGTGTAATACAGTCTATGGAGGATGTTCATAGGCTGCAGGGTGACTTGGACAAACTGAATGTTTGGTCATCCACTTGGCAAATGAGGTTTAATGTGGATAAATGTAAGGTTATGCACCTGGGGGCCAATAATCCAAAGGCAAAATATGTCCTTGGGGGAGTAAATCTGGGTGAGTCCCTTGTTGAGAAGGACCTGGGGGTACTAGTAGATCATAAATTGAATAACAGCATGCAATGTCAATCAGCTGCCTCTAAAGCCAGTAGGATCTTGTCATGTATCAAAAGTGGTATGGACTCTCGTGATAGGGATGTAATATTACCACTATACAAGGCACTGGTTCGGCCACACCTGGAATATGCTGTCCAGTTCTGGGCACCGGTCCATAAAAAGGATGCCCTGGAGCTGGAGAGGGTTCAACGTAGAGCCACAAAAATGATAAGGGGTATGGAGGGTCTCAGTTATGAGGAAAGATTAAAACAACTAGATTTATTTAGTCTGGAAAAGAGACGACTACGAGGGGACATGATTAATTTATTTAAATACATGAATGGTCCATACAAAAAATATGGTGGGAAGTTGTTTCAGATTAGATCAAATCAAAAGACGAGGGGGCACTGTCTCCGTTTGGAGAAATCAAGGTTTAATCACCGGAGGCGACAGGGCTTTTTTACTATGAGAACGGTCAATCTGTGGAATAGCCTGCCTCAGGCGCTGGTCACAGCAGGGACAGCGGATAGCTTCAAGAAGGGTCTAGATGCCTTTTTACAGCTAAATAACATAGATGGTTATGTTATATAGAATTGTTTCCCCTAAATCCCTTCCTCATCAAATCCCTTCCCTTCCTTGGTTGAACTTGATGGACAAGTGTCTTTTTTCAACCCTAGAAACTATGAAACTATGAAACTAAAGTATTGCACAGGCCCAGAAACAAACAATATGCCTTCATGACAGCAAGAATATGATAAAGGGTCATCTTTTAATCAGCATGAACTAAAAAGATATCACAAATGTATACGGCGTGAAGACCATTCTGACAGCAGGAGATGCAATTAATTTAACACACACAATGTGCCGTAGGTAGTGATGATTTGTTAGATGCAGCAACCTCATGAAAGTAAGAACATATTACAAATGAAATAAGGAGATTCGTAATACGGCAATAAATGGAGCACATTGTGCTGGAAATGTGATTAAATGGAACCCAGTATTTTATGAGTATTTATTAGAAAATAAATTATGTCTGAACATGGAACATATAATCCGTTCCCCCACAATTGTTGACAGTAGAAAAGCAGAAGCACAATAGACTGCAAAGAATGGATAGATGAGTGAGACAGAACACAATGCTTCTTAGTGGCGGTAAACACTCAGAGTATGATCTCAATTGCAGTAGTTAGAGAGGAAGAATTGATGTTATTTAGAGGAGATTATTCAAACACTTCACAGCGTTTCACTGAACTTAATCGATTTAGGTGAGTGTTCCTGAAAATAACATGAAATCAAGGGTAAGTCATGGACATGCTCATACACTTTGCCTAGTGCTGTTGATTTGTATTCTTGGGGCTGTTTTAATCTCCCAGCAAACATCTGCACCGAGTTTAAATGTGCTTTATGGTCAATTAGCAGTGTTATTTCCATGCCTAATGGATAAACATATGTATTTCTTATGATAATTTGCCCAAGTGCATGTCTCTAACTTAGGGAAAAGAGATAGGGGTAAAGGTGAATGTATGTACCCTTTTATTTCACACTCTGTTTGTAATGTCAGCTTGGCAAAATGCATTCAAAAGCTGTAGTGTGGCACCGAGTAAAGTATATGGGCCCGTTCGTAAGAAGACATGCAGATTGTTTTTCTTCCTAATGGTGCTGTGTCTCTACACAGTTTTCTCTGATCAAGTGTGGCCACCTGCTAAGAAACTCCATGCTTTTGGGATATTTAAACCATACATCCTATGGTAGGGCTGTCTAGAAAGAGCTCACAGTTTGATGGTCTCTCCATACACAGCAGGTGAAGGCTGTATTATAGACCTGACACTGCCTTTAACTTCCCTGTTTATGCAAAAGTCAAGAAGCTTTACTTTCCCTGACTGTTTTGCTAGATCTATCACTCAATGTTAACCCTAACACCAGACTCCATTTTACCTCACTGCCCATAGCTTTATTCATAATGGAAACCATAATCTTTGATACTCAATTCAAAGAACACTAGCATTTAGATAATGACAAGATTCTATCAAGGAATTCGAGATCAGTGCACAAACAATTAGGTTAAACATTTTGGTTTGCATAGAAATGAATTGTGATTTACACCATACCTACACATTTCTGTTTATAATCCCATTTCCGAGACATTCCCTTTTCAATTCATATGTTAATGTTCTAAATCGATAAGAGTAGAGTAAACGTCACAATTTGTAGTTTGCTTTGTGGTTGGTGCGCAAGTAAGGGAACCAACCAAAGTACATAGAGTCCCAAATGTTGCCTGATATACAATAGATACAAGAGAGGAACTTCAATGCCATGTCAATGAAGCCAGAGGCACCTCAAAAGAGGAAGATATACGATATGGATGTACAAATTAATATTCCCTATATTGCCAACAGATATGATAAGATAGAGGTAGGACGCATCTAGCATGGACACCTGGCTGAAGTATAAGAGGAAGAAACAAGTGCTGGAAGTGAAGTGGGCCTATCTGAAGTGCATCAATGTAACACATGGTCCACTCCTTTGCAGGCCGCTGTGGAGTCAGAGCATGGCTGGAACGCAGGGGTATGTATGGAAATAGAGAAAGGGGGAGGAGATTGAGATAAAAGAGCAAGAAAAAAAGATAACAATGAGAAAGAGATAACAATTTGTTTGATATACACTGTAATGAAGAACAGGGGAGAAACGGATATGTGAATAAGAGAATGCATGGGATGATTGTAGACATGGAACAGAGGTGTATATAGGAGCAATAGAAATAATAAATATATCAATGACAGAGTACAAGGAGTGTGGACCATGGATACTTGGTGGTGGTTAATGTGAGATGATATAAATGACAAGTGTATGAATTTGGTTGTAGTGTACTGGAATGTTGTGTGAGAGAGAAAAAGGTGCAGTAAAGGGAAAATAGAATAAAAAGTGTGGGGGCGTGGCCTGGATGAGCTTGAGAGCAGACGTGTAGCTCTAAGCACCCTCTTCACGACATAAAAGCTACTACCGACAGCGACACCAAGCATAAATACACCCAAGGGTGACCTATAATCTGCCAGGAACATGATGATCCATAAGAGGACAGCTAAAAGCATCCCTAAATGCCTTATCGACTTCTTCTCAGCGTGGAATGGTATGCAGGGAATTATCCAAGATGGCGCCGCAGGAGCACGACACGAGGAGACGGGAGAAAAAGCAAGTTCCCCAGCCACATCATCCTCCCCAATGAGCTCCCTAATACAACAGGAGACACAGCCAGATAGACCCCAACTGGAGCAGCGACAGCCTGCAGGAGGGAGATTCAAAATGACGCCTGACTACACGTGGCACCTAGCATCCCCCAGTTGCAGTCCAGACAAGAAGAGAGCTTGTTGGTCACAATCTGAAGGCGAACAAGATTCAGAAACGGCAGTAGTGGGTGAGTCTGATCCTCTGCAGGAGTTTCCCTCCTCTGAACAGCCAGCCTCGGAGACTTTTATAAAGCAAATGATGCTAGCCCTCAGCAGTTCTTTCCATAAGGATTTTATGTCTACGCATAATCAGACTAAAGCACTGGTCGATGAGTTGGGGACAAGATTTAACCATCTAGATGATAAAATGGGTGAGGTCACTAGCTCTCACATGGAGCTGATTGATGCCCATATGCGTTGGAAGAAGAAGTAGAAGCTATGAAACTTGGAGGACATGGAGGATTGAGGGAGACGCAATAACGTAAATTTCAGAGTTAAAATATTACCTCACAGCACTTCTGCATGCTACGCTACCATCGCTTCCACTAGTGGAATGACTTATAGATAGGGCACATAGGTTGCCTAAATAAAATCAGTTCCAGATAATTTTCCTATAGATGCCATTGCAAGACTGCATTATTTTCACACAAAAGATGCCCTCATGCTCCAATCCAGAAAAGCACAAAAGCTACCAGACTCATATGTGCATATAAAAGTTTACACAGATTTGTTGCAAGCAAAACTTAAAGCGGGGAAAAAATTCCTGCCCATAACATCGACCTTACGCAAGAATGAGATGCTATACACGTGGGATTTTACTACAAAGCTGATTATCAGACGAAATGGCACAACACATGTGTGGACATAACCCGAAGAAGGATTTCATCTGCTAAAATCATGGGGTCTGACTATCAGTGTCATGGATCCAAACCAGCCATGACAGGAGATACTGGAAGTCAGAAGGGACTGGCAAGTAGCATGAATGCTTGGTGTATTAATTCTATGTATTCATTTTAGGTCAAGAATGACTTACAGGTGGACTATTACCCACAAATATGTTGCAGGTAATCAGTATCCCTGCACTGATGTTCATAGCCCTGCTGCCTATATGTGAAGTTTGTATCCAGAATGGTTGGGGCAGCAGGATACGACAATCCCGGTCTTTACCAACATGTTTTTTAGGTTCATTTTGCTATGTTTTACAGTTACCAGAGTTATTTCTTCACAAGTCAACAAATTTAGCTATCATAACATAGAGAAGGAAGGTGTGGTGTATAGTGTCTACCAGATCAGTAATGAGCCTCAATGCAAAAGGTCTCCACTCACCTTTTAAAAGAGCATCTGTATGGAAGGATGCCAAGAAATCCAAGGCCAACGTCATATGTCTCCAGGAGACTCGTTTTATGGAAGGGAAAACCCCACAATTTGTAAATATAGATCATCCACATGTCTACATGTCAAACTAACAAGCTAAAAAAGCGGGAGTCCTGATCACAATTAAAACTGATGTGGAATTAACAGTCATAGATGTGATGAAAGATGGAGAGGGGAGGATCCTTCCTCTTGTATGGCCTAAAAATTACGTTTTACAATAGTAAATGTTTACGCCCCCAACTCCGGACAAGTGAGATTCTTAACACCTTGAGGGGTTTTTCTCTCATTTCTTGCTCTCCACCTTCAAAAATCCATAACTTTTTCATTTTTCCATTTCCAGAGCTGTGTGAGAGCTTATTTTGCACGTAAACAAATTTTACTTCTCCGTTAAATTCCAAATGTGGAAAAATTTCACAAAACTGGGCTCAGTTTTTACGATTTACACTGTGCGCTCCAAATAACTAAAATTTATTCTTTGGTTCGGTACGATCCCGGCGATACCAAATTTATATAGGTTTTATTCTTTAGCAAAAGAGTACACATTTTATTACACAGACACAGGTCATTCACAAGGATAGACCTTTGCCTAGCAGACAGACAAGTGTTGACCCAAATAAGCAACTCAGGAATAGGAACCACGATGTGGTCAGGCCACTCACTTACATTCACTACTTTATCCTTTTCTCACCATATACCTAACCAAAATAGATGTCGTAATAAACCATTTCTATACACTTCTATAGCCTTCCTAATCTAATACACAATGAACAAGTGGGGTTCACTAAGGGGATGCTGGCCCCTAATGGGACTAGATGGATAATTGACTTGATCTCGGTCCTCTAGGGCTTTTTCCTTGCTCCTCACATTGGATGCAGAAAAGGTGTTCGACAGGATCCATTGGGAGTACGCGTTTCCTGTATTAACTAAATTTGGCTTCCAAGGACCCATGTATACTGCTCTATACTTCTTCCCAATGGCGAGGGTGTTGGCAAATGGCTATAGCTCAGAACCTTTCCATATTACCAACTAAACCGATCAGGGTTGCCCCCTTCCCCCAATTATCTTTGTAAAAGTCTTGGGCCCTGGCAGAATTCATCTGAACTAACCCAAACATATATGGTAGGGATGCGACAACACAAACTAGACCTATTCACTGATGACGTAATACTGACATTGTGCTCAGTACTTACTTCCTTGAGAGAAACCCAGATGGCTTTGAGGAAGTTTGAAGCGGTATACTATTATAAGGTTAACATGAACAAGTCTCAAATTTTAGGTATAAATTCTCCCCAGCATTTGAAGGGGAGGGATGACTTCATACACCTACTTAGGGATAAAACTGTGCAGTACGCCGAAATCCTTGGCAAAACTAATCTTTGATCCCCTAAACTTAGACCTACACAAAGAATTAGAAACATTCGCTAAACAAAAGCCATCATGGCTGGTGCTTTTTAAAATGTTGATACTCACCAAAATTCTTTATCTAAGCTGGCCTATGATGGAAACATATATGTCAGGGGGAAAATCCCTACATACCTTGGAGGGCAAATATTGACACGTAGAAATGATTGCTACACACACTTCCAACCATCCTCCCTAGCAGAGCCCTCCAGATTGCTATACAAGTATCAGAACATGCAATTCCTGGTGCCCAACTAGATAGATGTCCATTGCAAGGCAGAAAAATATGTGCAGGATCTATATGTTCAGGACCAACTAATCTCATTTCAAAAGGCATCTCAGAAATTTCAATTGCCTAACAGAGTTTACTTATTTTCACAAGTAGCACACTGCCTCGGAAGGAAAGGAATACATAAGATCCAAAGGTGAGGGAACAGAACACTCGAACTATATAGACTCAATGTGTCAATGAGACCCGGTAGCTACTATTCTACCCTCACACTCAGTGGCAGGTTGAGATAGGTTATATTATCACTCAAAAACAATGGAATACCACATGTTACTGGGCTAAAAAGGCAACCATGAACTCTAACCTATTATAAGTCCACCTTATAATAATAATCAGATGGTACCTGACCCCAAATAGAATTTAAAAAATGTATCCAGGATCCTCTAACCACTGTTGGAGAAATTGAGGGTCTTTATGTCTTCTGGAGCTGCCCTCTTCTATCTACATTTTGGAAGGGGATGTTCTAGATGTGCTCCTCAGTAGCAAAATGTGATGCTTGGTGGGCCACATTATGCTAACAGCAAAACTACTCCTCGCTAATGAGTAGAAATCCCCAGTCACACCCACAACCACAACACTTCTAGACAAGCTAGCAGAGCACTGCACTTTTGTCTTTCAGGCAATGTGGGACACGTGGCTGATCTTGTACCCAGCCCTATCACCTTGTACTAAAGGGCTATCTGATTAGACAAAAGGGTAGAAATAAATAGTCGTATCTAACTTTGAATACAGGCACTCACCATCCTCTACCGTATTTTCTATGGAAAAGAGATAATTGAATGAAAAAGAGCATGATTTATTTCTCGTGAAGACTGTAGTTACTGTTGTTGTTACTTAGTTATATGGTTACAAATGTATACTTAAAGTGTAGAAAACAGCTGTATGTATTAGAATGAAGATGTGAATTATTGCTGTGATATAATATTACGGCTGCAACCTCGTGTTAAAAGAAAATGTAAAATTCTATTAAAAAAAAAAGGATAAAAAGTGTTATTAAGATGCAACAAGAAATATCACATACTGGTTAAATAAACATGATACAAAATCCTAGATGGTCATATGAAACTTTGTACATTGTAACCCCTGTTGAGGCATTGGTGGGCCAATTTATGTATCCAAAATGCTTCTCTCATTTTAAGTTGATGTACACGGTCACCCCCTCTTCTGAGGGGAAGGACCTGTTAGAGGACCTCGTATTTAAGTTGCAATATTTTGTGCTTGGTCTGTATGAAATTATGAGGAATAGACACGCAGGTTGTTTTTCTTCCTGATGGTGCCATCTCTCTTCCCAGTTTCCTCTGACCATGTGTGCTGACCTGCTTAGAAAATCCATGCCTGTGGGCTATTTTAACCTTATACCCTGCGGCAGGGCTGTATGGAGAGAGCTCACGGGTTGACGATCTCTCCATACACAGCAAGTATAGTCTGTATTATTCAGTAGGGAATGTAAGAATCCTTTACAGATCAGTACAATATCTGTATAATATAGCTGACACATGTCTTTAACTGCCCTGTTTAATCAAACAGACAAGAATCCTAACTTCCCCTGATTGTTTTGCTAGATCTTTCCCTTAATGCTTACTCTAAAACACCAGATGCCATTGAACATCACTGTCCCAACTTTATTCATAATGAAAACCATAATCTATAATACTCAATACAATGAACAATAGAATAAGATAAGAACAAGATTATATCAAGGGAATCGGGATCAGTGCCTAAGAACCTTAAACAGTTAGAAAATGTATGTATTTCTGTCTATCATCCCATTTCCAAGACATTCCCTTCTCAATCCATATGTTAATGTTACAAATTATCGTTAATTTCACTACAACAAGCTCCCCATAGATTATTATGCTTGGGGGAGACAGTAGTAACTGTTTAAACCAAGAATAAGTGAGCATAAAGAGTGCTGACGCAGCAGGGGGCAGGGGGAGATCCTGTAGAGTGTAATAGCCTGTGAAACTACAGCACGCAGGGGCTTTGGTAAGACCACACCCCCCAGAGTCCTCTTCTGGTTCATTAGCATTATTTAAGAAAGTATAAGATTGTTTAAGAAAATTTCAGAAGGAAGGAGGCCATGGATAAGAAATATAAGAATATTACCCCAGTCACAGTACCTGGATCTATGAGTAAGTGTCTTATCATGATGGATTTTGAAGGTAGATTTTCTTTAAGAGACAGAAGTTATGAGTGATTATAGCTGAGTCACTGATTACATCTGAATTATTTAATAAGAACTTCATGCATTTGTACCTAGTAGATTGATACAGTTTTGAAAACAAAGGGTCATCACATCAAACATTTCTTTCATTTAGATTTCTCTTTTCTTTGCATTTTGTAAGTTGTTTGAAAAAAATAAATTATAGACACATGCATGTATAATCCATGTATTTAATGAATTCTTACCAGTCTAAAAATGACTAAACTAGACTAAAACAGACATGTATAGGGCAGAACTAAAAATAAAGTACTTTCACTTTTTACTTATCACTTTCAAAACCATAAGGTTGTCAATCTCCACATGAATGAACTTTTTCTCTGCCTGCAAACTGCAGATCTCTGAGTTGTTTTTGCAATATTTTTATATTTTCTGTGTCACTAAAAAATGTGTCATCAATATCTCATCTGTTTTTGAGGATCCACAAAACAGCACTGAAGGTACCACCTTGTCCAAACCCCTTTAAGTGATTGTTTTATCTAGCAACTGATCTGCAAATATGGACAGCACGTGGATGACATCTGTGTGTCCTCTGTATTCCTATAGATTTCTGTGGAAGGGTATAGCCGCGAACATGGGCAAGAGTAGGACCAACTCTGCATTTTTTCCCTGCGGCACTAGGTTCATCTACGGGGCTGAGGAAACCACAGCTGTGTGTATGAGCCCAGAGAAATACATGGGGATGTGTGCTAGCCGCAAAGACTACAGCTATTACACATGTGAAAAATAGTATTGTGTGCACGAGGGCTTAAACTGCGCCCAAATCCGAATTCTTCCACTTCACTGCACACATATCACCCATTGTTCAGCTGTTTCTTAAGAACAAAGAGAAGATCTGGTGTTTTCTATAAAACTGCTTTTCATCTTATCGAGCCATTGTTTGTGCCAACACATTTTAGTAAACACATGAATTATGATGGTGAATGAATACAAATCCCCTTGCAGTATAATCTAAGCCAAATTGCTATCTTTACAAGACCTTGTTTACAAGACCTTGATTTAATTGATACAGTAAGGAGATAAATAGCCTCAAAAGGGCAATGCTGCACAATTTCATAAAGACTTATAAAGCACCATTAGATAATAGGTTGTAACAAAATCTCAAAGCACAGTGTGTAAGAGGAAAACAAATGACTTAAGAAGAAATCTGTTCATGAGCAGATATGCAGGTAGGCTATTACTTCTATCAATGCCATCTTGTATAATAGATCTTGGAATGTTGACTAACACACATTTGGTATTTATGGGGCTGTACACAAATATTTCTACACAAAAATTTTAAACAGGAACCCACTTCTATTCTGTTCCTCCAACCAGGCTCATTTTCAATAATTGGTGCTGGAGAATCAGTTGCATTCACCTTCAGGTCTCCAGTCTTCAAGCTATTTCATAGGTTGCATCATGAGTTCATCAGTCCCTGACCTATACGTCATTTAAAGTAACAGAATGTACAAGGATTTTAAATACTTAAAGGGCACCTACCACCACAAATCTACCTATAAAGGTAGATTGGGTGGTAGGTGGATCAATGGGACGTGGGCTAGCCCTTTTAAGGGCTAATCCTCACGTCCCCCCACTTTTTTGTTAACTTATTGAGATTTATCAAATTTACTTATGGGCTACGGGGGTGGAGTAGCCGCATTGAGGTACACGAGGCGCTACTCCACGCCCCGGTAGCCTTTTCCCTCCACTCACCCATCTTCGGCGCGCAGCTCCGTGTAGCTGCGCGCCCTCGTCCGGCGATCCTGCCGTCTGCGCATGCGCAGAAGAGCAGGCCCGCGCCTGCGTGGTCACTGCTCCGAAACAGGCGCGGAGTAGCCGCCTCGTGTAACCTCAGATGCGGCTACTCCACGCCCCAGTAGCCGCATAAGTAAATTTGCATAAATCTCTAATAAAAGTTAACAAAAAAGTGTGATTGATCCACCTACCACCCGATCTACCTTTATAGGTAGATTTGTGGTGGTAGGTTCCCTTTAAGCTGGGAAGCCTAAGTTGCACTTTTTAACAAAGGCACAGGAGGGTTGAGTTATTCTGCCTGTTCTTGCTGACAGGTTCCCTTTAGGGAGTATACTTCCCTGACCTAATCTCCAGAATTTACTCCGACTAGGAGAGCAGAGGCCATTGTAACTATTCTTCACTCCAGTGACTCCCTACTGGACAGCTGAATGCAGGGGCAGACTGGGAAAAATGGCCCCATTCTCTGGTCGAGGTCAAAACAAGTAGGCGTGGCCATGTGATGTGGGTGGAGTTGATAAACTCCATATAAACTATTTATAAATGGTCTAAATCAACATGTACATCACAGAGAAAGACTCATACTGCCTCCCATATGCAGGAATAAAGCTCTTTTTTTTAGAGAACACAACATAATACTGCCTTATATATACACTAAAAAATATACTACAATACCTTCTCGGATAAACAAGAACTACTACAAGTCACTACAAGTCACTACAAGTAACTACTATAATACTGCCCCTAAGTAAAATATATTGTATTACTGCATTTTATGAACAAGAATTTAACTACTATAATACTGCCCCCTATGTACAAACATATAACTACTATAATACTGCCTCCTAGAGGTGAGGTTGTCTGTGGTTAGAGCTCCTGAGTCTCCTGATGTCTGGAGCGAGCCCAGGGCGGGGCCACCCTGGGTGGGGAGATTCCCCAAGCGAAGCCCAGGCTTCCAGGCCTAAACCGGGAGAAAACTCCCAGACAACTCTAAAGATGGATGCAAATCCAAAAGTTATCAGTAAGCAAGAGAATCAACTGAATTGCAGTAATGTTGAGAAGAATGTTGAAGTAAAGAATGTGAGTACAGCAAGCAGAGAAGAAAGTTCCTCACCAGCCCAGCATGGAGGAGCACAGGTGGTGAAGCAGATTGTCAGACCAGCAGCAGTGCACAGCCCAGCACTCGTGGACCCAGGCAGAGGAGAACGTCCATAGAGAAACAAACCCTGCAAGAAAACCTGCAGCAGAGGGATGTAGTGACCAGCATGGCCGCTCCAGGCCGCACCAGATCTGCTGTGAAGCCACAAAGTGTCCCTGCAAAGACCAGTGCAAGCAGCAAGCCTGGAGATGTGAGGCACAAGGAGACCGGTGGATGCACTCAGCCTGCAGGACTACAGAGACCAGCACGGCAGGTGAAGGAGACCACCCAAGCGCCTGAGCTGCAGTTGGCGGAGGAGATCCCAGCACTGGTAAGGAGGATGGGGGAGCTTAGTCACCACAAACAAATGCTGCAAATGCAAATAGACTGCATGTACTCACTAAAAACTGCGCACCCTGAGAGTAGCGCCCTGTATGACTCCAAGCTGCACTCACTGAGCAAAGAGCTGGCGGTGGTGGTGGGAGAGATGGACTGTGTCCTGGAGAGGATGGGACCCCTGGCCGAGTCCTATAGGAACAAGGAACGCTTTGCCAGACAGAACATTACATCTATGTCCAGACCCTCTGACGCTGCGTCAGTGTCCAGCGTGTCCCCTGATTAGAGGGGAACACGTCCCATACTGCAGGCCCCAAGCTTTGTGTTTCAGGCACCACAAGTGCCAGAAGGCACTACACCGCAGCAGGCACAGGCACCACAAGTCCCAGGAGGCACTACACCGCAGCAGGACAGTGGACATGCACCTATGTGTCAGGGTGATGTGGTGATCCAGGACCGTTCTACTGCTGGAGCAGACACTGGTGGACATCATGATGTTCCTGAGGGGTCAGGGGATGGAGGGGACCCTCAATCTGTATGGGATGTGCAGTCACCTGAGGATAACATAGAGGTGGATGGGGGAAAGGGGGTTTTACAGGACAATGTAAGTGACTTCCCCCCTATAACATCGAGCCCCCCAGTTGAGTCAGGTCCCTCTAGATCAGACCCTCCCCCCAATACCCGGAGTGAGCCCCGTCAGGAACCTCCCAGAAATGCCTGGAGCCGCGGCGATCCCTCCTTCACCTCTAGCGCACACTACACAGGGCAGGCGTTTAAGAGGAGGAACGTGGTGCGCTTTAAAAACAGGGGCACCAAGGAAGATCTCCCAGATAGGAGGTTTGTAGTGCGGGATCTCCTGTGCAGCCAGATGGGGTTCACGCCTGATGATATTCTGGCGGTCATAAACCTACCAGACAGACAGGGCTATGATGTCAGCTATAAGCTCATGTCCAGTCTGGACAGGTTCTGGGACAAACTCCCCCGGTTCAGGTACAAGGACGACTGGAGTAAGTTCGTGTTTGTCCCCATATACAGGCCAGGTACCGTGGTGGTCAATGTGATATTCTGGAATGAGTCAGTTCCCCCTCTGGGGAACTTCTGGTGGATATTCTGGTGTGGCTCGGGCGCCATTGTGATCTGGTGTCAGACCTCACTAAGAACAGAGACACCGACGGCATCTGGACTGGAGGGTGGAAGGTGCTGGTAAAACTGAGGCAGTACAATAATATCACCCTACACCTCCCCAACAGCTTCTTTATAGGGAGAGAGAAAGGCGTCTGCTTTTATCCCGGCCAACCAAGAAAGTGCTTCAAGTGCGGAAAGATCGGTTACGTGGCCAATATATGTACAGTGGTAAAATGTAACCTGTGTGGGGAGGTCGGCCATCTCAGCGCCACCTGTGAGAGGGTGAAATGTAACCTCTGTGGAGAGATGGGCCACCCGCACAAGGATTGCCCAGAGGCCTGGCATAACATCGCCAGGGACTTCTCAGATGATGAGATGGTGCAGGAGGCAGATGCCTTAGAGGAGGAGGCCTTGGTGTCAGGGCAAATTTTGACCAGGCGGGAGGTACAGGGGTCAGGTGATGCTGTACCAGCACCTCAGATGTCGGATGGTGCTCAGGGGAGTTTGGGGGTGGTAACTCAGGACCAGCCTCAGGCAGCCACCTCTGTAGCTCCTGGTGAATATGAGGAGGTAAAAAAGAACAAAAGAAAGAAAAAAGACAAATCCTCCCGTAAACCAGAGGAAGAGTGCAACTTAGGTCCAAAAACCAGGAAAAAGTCCAGTGGTGATGCTGGGGTCATGGTCCTATCTAACAGATATGATGTTCTGTCTGAGTCAGAAGGTGATTATGAGCGCGAGTTACAGCGCATTAATAATGAGTGTGAGATGGACACAGGAAACCCCACAACTAAGAAGAAGCCCCCTCCTGTAGAGGCTGCTGAGGAGTCGGACATGGATACTCTGACATATGATGATGGGGGTCACTGCTCTGCTCTTTATCATTGTAATGGCTGGATTCTCTCTAAAAGTTGCTTTTAGCAATGTCAACAGCATTAAAGTAAGAAGGACTAGACACGCTGTGTATGACCACCTGAGATATCTGGATGCTGATGTCATCTTCCTGCAGGAGACCCGTCTGACCACCTTAGGGCATCTCCGTGAGGCTGAGCGTGAGTGGCGGTCTGGTCCTTCTTACTGGTCACTGGCTGTGGAGCCGTACGCCGGGGTCGCCATACTGTTTAACACCACAGACGTGACGGTGCACAGGCTGACGGAGGTCGGTATGGGGAGGTGCCTGGTGCTAGAAGTGACTATCCATGGTAGGCGGGTCCGGCTGATCAACATCTATGGCCCACAGACAGTGACAGAGAGAATCCAGCTGTTTAATGAGGTAAAACAATATATTTTTACCTCGATCCCTGTAGTATTGGCGGGCGACTTTAATGTTACCATGACATCGGGTGACAGGTCCTCGGGCAGAGCAGTGGTCAGAGACTCAAAAGTACTACAGAACATCGTATCACAGGCCTATCTATGTGATGTGTTCACCCTGGACGGGAGGAAACCTAAATATACCTACACATGTGCTGACAGGAACAGTAGAATTAACATGGCGTTTGTAAGTCCTTCAGAGACTGTTAGTGGGATGATTGAGAGGGTCGTCCAATATTCTGACCATCTGGCCTTATTGTTTCACCTAGGTGCCACTAACCGTTCTGATATTGGCCGGGGGTTATAGAGGCTTAATTCCAGCATCCTGGATGATGTATATGTCCAGAATTGTGTTCACTCCCTTTTTCAGGACCAGCTCCAGAGACAGGACTTCTATGACAACATATCTGACTGGTGGGAGAACGTCAAGGAGGAGATCAGGTCTTGAAGAGACTGTCAGTGAAGAAGGGTAAGAGTAAGTACAGCCAGTATCTATTACGGACCATTCTCTGTAAACCCTAGAGATGGTTGTGCGTGAAAATCCCAGTAGCCGCCTCGTGTAATCTCATATGCGGCTACTCCACGCCCCAGTAGCCGCATAAGTAAATTTGAATAAATATCAAATTAAAGTTATCAAAAAAGTGCAGGGACGTGAGGATTAGCCCTTAAAAGGGCTATCCTCACGTCCCATTGATCCACCTACCACCCAATCTACCTTTATAGGTAGATTTGTGGTGGTAGGTTCCCTTTAAGACCTGCACACATGTGATCTAGGAGGATGCACGCGCGGGCTTCCGTAGCAGGAACGTGGACAGGTAAGGCACAGAGGGGAGCCGGGAGTCTGATCATTGGGGCTCTTGGAGCGCCAGGCCGGGGGCCCCTGCAAAATAATCGGTATCACTGGGCCTCGCACTGCTGCTCCAAGAATGCCATGGTTAATCTGGCTCTGTACACACCATATACACACAAACATACTGTATCTACGCACCATATACACAACAATACATAAAGTATTTTCACACCGCGTATATACACAATTTATACACACATACAGCATATACACACCATATACATACATACAGCATATACACATCCTATAAATGTACATACAGTATGAACATACAATATACACATACTTGCAATATATACACATACAGCATATACACATCATATATACAAACATGCAGCATATAAACATCAATCTTACACCTTTTACTGTGGAAGGTGGGGTGGCTAGGCTCCCTGGCACTCTGGACCCAGCTGCTACGGTAATAGTTACGGCCCTGCGGCTGTAGCCTATTCACTATTACCAACCTGCAACTATGCCTATTGTTGAGTATGCAACATCCCGCACTGGGGCCTAGCCTTTTCTTGTGGCCTGGTGGCAGCTGGGGGGCCAGAATAACGGAGTAGCTGGTGGTTTCAGCCTAAGCACGCTGATGTCATGGTGCTTGGTATGGAGACCAGAGGGCTGTCCTACAGCCTGGCAGGTTGGTCTCCAACAGGTGGTGTGTGCAAGAAATAAGAGAGGCTGATATACTGGATCTCCCTCGGGCAACCCCTGAGTGTCTGTAAGATATGTCCCTGGGTAATGGATGGGGAGCCCATGGTGGTGACAGCCATATCCAGGGAATCAGACAGAGGCAACGTTGTGCAAATTTACTCACGGTTCTTTATTAGAACAACTGCAGGCAACGGGCCTAAATGATCTCACAGCAAAACTGGTACTGGAGTTGTCATGGAGAGTGGTCCTCAGGAATGGTTCACTAGCCTGGTAGTAGATGCAGACTGAAATGGAGCCGTGTCCAGTTGTGGAAGCTGTAGCTTTGAGTATTCAGACTCTGGTCCTGGGATTAGCTAAATGTCAGCCCTGATGGTGGATTGACACAGTCTCTCTCTTCATTCTGTATGCTGGTAAAAGGATCTTGTGCTCTCCAAGAGAGCTAGGGCCTAAGAACTCCTGTGGTCTGTGCTGAGAACCGAGACCTAAGACCTCTAGGACCTCCCTGTCCAGAGGTTTTATTATCCTGGTCAAGTGGTGGCTAGCTCTCCAATCACACTTTAGTTTACAAGGTGAAACACAATTAGTTGAAAACTTACATCCACTTAACCCTTGCCTTTCCAGGCAGGATCTACAGCTGCTAATTACCTAATACCCTGTGCTAGAACATTCTAGAGGCTTCATGACTCCCTCTGACGGCTCCTAACTTGGAGAGGGCGCTGTTCACAACTACTCCCTTGCCCATGTATTGGCAGGGGTGTTGCAAGTATAAGTACTATAAAATCTGTGCCATGCTGCATTTACCCTTTTGCTTTCTGGAATGGAGATTTCAGTAAAGAGTTTTGTTTCCTTTAAATTTGCCGCAATAAAGTTAAACCTCCATGGCAACATACATCACATGGGACACCAAAGTGTCCACTGTGTAAGCTGCTGAAGCTTCACATGAGATGATGAGAACATCATACAGCAAATCAATATAAATATATAATATAATATTTCATATTATAGATAATGACACTATGCTAGTTTGCCATGATCTGACCCATTAAGCAATACATTTCCTTTTATCCTTCTTTTTCATCCTGAACTCACCTCTGTCTGTCAAGTTCTGCCCCTAGCACTGCACAACCATATAATTACTATCACTCGCCAATGACTTTTTAATTGGAGTTGAATTTGACAGCCCTAAGACAAAAAAGTACAGTAACCAATTATTATCCCATCTCATGACATGTAAATGCAGTAAATATGGAGCAGTCATATGCATTGCAGCATGAAGTTTTCTCACTTGTGGACATCATTTTTAGTTTTATACATTCTAGACTGTGATACTATATAATATACATATTTAACATGTATTTCATTGTAGATAGTTGCTTTACACCTGGAATACGTGCCTGGTGGTAATTGGCTTCTGGTGCCTGGGAGTCAATGTACAGTCCTAGAAGGTCAGAGGTAAAATCTTAGCCTTTTTTAGAGGTTAGCGAAGCAAAAAGAAGTACAGGACGTTGGTTCAGAGAATAGACAGCTATGTTTTCTTGCTCTTTGCACATTCTAATAGGGAACATGCATCATATGTGATGAGCTGAAATATATTGCTCTTTTTGTTTCTCATATCCAAGACTATTACAGACAGCATAACCTAGAAGAGTCAGGGCCCCATAGCAGACTTCTGAAAGGGGCCCCTTTCCCCCACTCAAAATCTATACATATTTGTATACCCACGCATTTATGCACTGATATAGTACTTTCCCAGTAGCTGCTGACCACATGGGAGAAGTAGACGTGGGAAGTATAGATAAGTGTTTCCTAGTTCTACCATTTTGCTGTCCCTCTCTTCCTACATTTCTTATCTAACCTGCCGCCTCATCTATCCTATATGGATGATATACATATTATGGTGTACAATGTGCAACATAATATGTAATAGTGCACACCCTCACCATTCTTTAGTGTGTCAGGTCAGATACCTGGGCCCTCTGACACTATGGGCCCCATAGCAGCTTCTGTGGCTGCTACTCCTGTAGTTACGCTCCTGTTGGAGAACTCTATACTGACATTAAGGGGTTCTTTCATTATGGAAGAGAATAATGAAAATCAAAAATTGATGATGGAAAGATGGCTTCAATAGCTTACAACATGCTTGTTATGTATCTGAAATTTACAAATGCTGCTGGAGCCCATAATATGTTTTCATTTAAACGCTGGTTTGTCTCCAATTCATTTCACACTGATCATGGGGGTGTGTATTATTGGCCTGGAAAATCCCTTTAAAGTTTGAATGAAATTTTTATTACAAAATAAAGAAAATGAGATTCTACCTTATGAGGTTTTAGCCGTCCTCTGAATTAACAGTATATCATAAGAGGCTTTACTTATGTTATAGGCCAACAAAGCCCAAACATAGATGAAAGAAATAAAGCAATTTCTGATTTTTAGAATATGCAAACATTAGGGAATGTCCTTAAATGTTCTTTACCACCTTCTGGGTTTCACTGAAATAATTAAGTTGCGAAACAACATCACATTTGAGTTTATTTCACACCTAACTTTCACTCTGCAAGGAACACCTCAGACAAGCTGGGTTATCAGGAGATGCAAACTTGTAATTTCTGCAGATGCTGTTGCCTTGGCCTGCACTCCTGTAAAAGGCATGATTGTAGTGGTTCTTGTGTATCTTTATATTGTGCCTTTAAGCAATGGGTTAATGTTATAATAAACCCTGTGTATAAATAAACTTTACAGGCTGAAACATCTGAAATAGGGGAAAAAGGGAGCAGGAGGAGCAGAAGGCAAATCCAGAAAGACAGACAACAATGACTGTCACAGAAAATAGAGACGACCAGGGACAAAGGAGAAGAAAAGGCGCACACACGCCAGGATAGACAGACACAGACAGGCACACGAAAGCTGAATGAAACAAAGACTGTAAGACAAAAGATCAGCCTCAAAAAGGAAGCAACAGCAGAGCTGCTGGAAAATGAATGAGTGCCTGTACAGCAGTAATGGTAACCCCGGATAGCAGGCTGCTTGGAGCAGAATATCCGATGGCAATCTGAGATTCGTACAGGCAGATGTGTATTTAATTTGTGCGTTTATGAGTCATTTAGTCATTCCCTAACGAGTGAGAACGCATTTCCATCCCCCGCTCCCTGCTGTTTTGTGTTCTATAAATACCGCACTAGTTAAAATAAATGGAGCAGGTAGGAGCGGGGAATGGCTTGTTTGGCTTTTTGGCACACACTCTATTTATTTTTATTGTAATAATCCTCTGGTGACTTCATTTTATGAACTATTCTGTTATTTGTGTGCTGCAAAATTACGTAAGGAAAAATGTCTCCAGGGTGTAAGCCCCTCTTAATGCCAGGCAAATTTGCAGTGTGGCAATTGTGGTGGCTGCAGGGAAATTATTAGCTTGCATTGAGGGAAGATGCTGCTTTATTGGTACAAAATGGTGCTGACAGGGACAGCACGTGGTGTCAGGAGCATACAATCTCCCTTCTAAAATCGCCCAGAACAGCTGCTTCATCCCAGCATTGGTCCAAGTCATTCTGCTGCCTGAGGCAATGAGATAAATTGTGCCCCTTGTTGCCACTTATACTAAGCGACACAATGAAAGGATTTTATTAGTGCCCGCAACTGTAACATTAACAAATATTGTTCATGCAAGATTAAGCAGGTCAGAAAATCCAATTCTCGGACAGTGTGATAAGGAAACTATTCATAACATGTGCTACATTTTAGTCTAAAGAATAGTTATAATATGCATTAAGCTGTGGTGTCATTGCTGCTGCATATTTTGCTCTTGGCCCTTTCTCACGGTGCTTTTTCCTACACAATTCATTTTGGTCGCTCAACATATACATGACTTGTTCTGACTGAAACATGCTTAATACTCTGTAGTGCCTTATGCCTGTGGTGGATGGGGCTACCACCATACACCTTGATTTGATTGATGAAGGATAGTGAATGGTTGTGGTTTTGTGCATTATATCAAGTAATACGATTTAGCCTACTGAATGAGACAAATCTCATCTTTTTTAAGCATTAATACTCAGTACCAGAAATAACTTTCTTATATTGTTATTTTGGTAGAATCCTATCCAGACACCTATTACTATTTAATGGATAATCTGTAATATAAAGGGGTTCGGTAAGGAATAACTTTCTGGTTTCCAATCCTTTCCATTCAAGTGCCATTTATTATATTTATTATGACAAATGGGCTCTTGGGTGCCCTCTGTCAGAAGACCATGGATTAACTTGTATCTCTGCACTACCTAAAGTTCTGAATTTTAAATGTATTTATTATATCACTTTAGCCAAAAAGAAGCTGAGAATGTGGAATATGAGAAATAATATTATCCCTGTTAAGAATAATATTATATCTTATAAGAAGTCACCGAAATGTTGCAGACAGTGATCTTGTAGCATAGCTACACAGCACATTTGATGCTACATATGGGCTGCTCACAAATTTATATGGTTGAGTACTTCATATGTTTTATCATATCTAGTGTCTATAGAGGCTGGAAGACCCTCAGTCAAGAAGTACCTACAATTTCTTATCTAATCTACCCTGATTTTACACCCTACATACAGAAGTAGATATTAGGGGAAGAAAGTCCCAGGCATTTTGGATTTCAGAATGAGTGTCAATGATCCAGAAGGGGTGACCACAAACACCTAAAATAATTTATGTAAAACACTGTAGTAGCTAAATCAATGGTGTAATTCTTTTTGCATAGTCAGTGCAGGGTTAAATCAGCAGATGGCCCTTTGGAGACCTCTTGTAGACTCACCACATTAATCTTTTGTAACAGGCCATGCTTGTAGGACCTTTGTCTTTTTTAACCTTTGGGGCTGTAACTGCATTTTGCACTTTTGCATTTCTGACAGCTGCCATGTTATTTGCTCTGCTGATATAAAGGAGTACATAAACTGCTAACAACAATAGATCAGGGTATCTAAGAGATGGTTTCCTTCTCCTCCTTGAGTATGGGAAGGGTGGAGCTCAAAGATGACTTGTAACCATAGCTAGATTAAGAATAATGAATATTAGACCTTTGTGAGTGTCCTAAAGTAAGTCATGGTAACACAGAATATGCTGCTCAGGCTAATGTCTTTTATTCTTTAAAAAAATACAGGAACATTCTAAAGAAAAAAAAAAATTCTACAATAAAGTTAGAGCTTGGATCATGAAAACTGAGCAGAAAACCAAATGTTAGGCCTCTTTACCTTTGATAAAAAAAAGGTAAAACTGACAAGAAATACATTTTTTCCTTTCCCTTTTTCATTAACATATGTATTGCCAAAATCCATCATTATAACTTACCACAAAGTGGTCAGAAAAGCTGCAGATGCCTCTGTTGCTAAGCAGTGGGAGCTTGGAGGTAGACCAATCATAGCTTACAAGAAGGTCCTAAATATACATTGCCTTGGTTTTCTTTATATTACTTTGGATGCGTTCCCGGTGTCCTTGTTCATTAAGGGTCACATAAAATGAGTTATATCCTCCATGCTGATTCAATTCCTGGAGAAATGTATTTCTAATTCAGTAGCACCTAAAGGAAACCAATGTCATGATCCTTAGGTGAGCTGCAGGTGACTTTGTTAACAGATCAATGCTGTATCATTTATAGTTTCATTTGCTTGCATCAATTTAAAGATTTTTTTAAGTAGGTACATTAATTGTCTTTATATTCCTCTCAAATACAAGACATCACAGAAAGAATTCAGCTCATAGAAATATTATCTCTGAGACAAATATGAATAAGCAATTTGTGCTCTACAAAACTATGTTAAATGAAAATGATACAGTTACTTAATACCAGGAACCTTTAAATTGTTTCTCATCCTTGACACATAGGTGCAGATTGACCAAAACGGCAATGTGTAATCACACTTATTTTCACTTCGGTGGTTCAGTGTTTCACACGGATGCCTCACAAAGCCATTGATTTCTATGGGTCTTTTCACATTGGCTAGTATTGTCCCTGATTCGTTGTTTGTGAAAACAAAATATGAAACGTCCTATTTTTTTCACCTATGCGGATCACGGAAGCCAATAGAAGTCTCTGGGTCTGCAAAAAAAATGCATACAACATCTGTTTTTTTCACTGAAAAACCAGGTGTGATTTTTGCATAGCAGCAATAACTGAGCAATAACGTCAATGTAAAAGAGGCGGCCTAAGTGTCCCTGGTTTATCATACTTGATTCTGATGGTAGATTTCCTTTAATATAAACTATAGCCCATTTCACTAAGGCTGTTTTTGATTAATAGTAACAATTGTATAACCTGTCCATTAACTTAATTACTTAGGACCTCATATCAGACCCATGTTTGAACACTATGAGGGTCACTTACTTACCCAGTCCTGTCGCGATCCAGCGGCGATCCAGCTCCGACGAGGATTCAGGGGAAAAGGGTAAATGAAGCCAATTTACAGGAGACCATCATACCTGAACAATATTCATTTTTTTTTAAATTATGTATTGACATAACTTTTGTAAATTAAATTAATAATAATAATCTTTATATAGTGCAATCAAATTCTGGATTCTCTAAAGATTCACATTTTTTGATTAGCAGTATTCTGCCACTATACACTCCTACAAAGAAGTGGTTGCTTTTTAATGATTTAGATGGGATGGTCCAGTTGCCACAAACTGATGGGGTCTGAGAAAGAAGAATAGTTAGAAGAAGAATAGTAGAATACGCAGGTACATCACTTTCATCCTATAAATCATAGGGTGTTGATTCAAGGGATGGAAAAAAAAACCCTATACGGCTGCTGCCAATTATTGCCACAAATTAGGGAAAAATTCCTTCATAGCCCTCAAATCAGATACTCTTCATATTCAATACTTAAGCACATTAGACCTTCAGTTAAGTTTGTATGTTTATTGGAAGGGGACACAAACAAACACTTGATTACCTTAAAGGACATCTACCACCAGGATAAAGTACTGTATGCAACATTTACACCTATGGAGCCTGGTGCCCCTCAAGCTCATTTGCATACAGTCCTTCATCCTGGCGGTAGATGCCCTTTAAAGTGACAAACTGGTGCTCTACTCACCTAATGGAAACAGAGAAACTTTCTGCTCTCTGGAATCCAAGTGATTTGACACCTTTCCCCTTTCCTCTGCATGGGAATATGTGTTTTAGTTGGATAATCCATTTATGGTGGATCCTTGATATTTTCAATATTTTGTATGTTACAAACTAATATACAAAATGGGTACACAAAGTAAGGTGGTAGGTTCAGTTGTCAACAATGGCACAACTAGATAATTCTAGATCCATGAATTCATTCCACTGTCAGTTCAACCTTTATTCTATTAAATCCCAAATAATAGAAAGTATTGGATGGGTAACCCATGTGCTGCAGGTCCACCCAGTAACTAACACAACCAATACTATCATTCACTTCCATAATCTTTTTAGCTGTATAATCCCATATTGTACATGTCTATAATACTCTTATCTATTTAATCCTTTCCCTACCCACGTAATCCAGTTATCTATATTGAATCTAACCTCTATCTGTTATTTATTGATTTCTCTATAAAGCATCTATGAAGTACAGCAATGTTTCCAAAGAAAATAATGTATTCCTCTGCAATACATTGCCCTGGCTTCATCCTGCAGACAGGCTAATTACTGGCCGCCTGGGCCTATGGCTGTAAAATGTGTGGGGTTAAGACTGAAAACCAGTAAGTGACAGTTTGACAATTATTTATGTTGTGTAACTTATCCGTGATTTTTATCACAAGAATCTTCAATTAAATATGGTATTAATGTGACCGGCATAGATTGATTTATAGAGAGAACAGACTCAACTGACCTTCAGGCATATTATCAGGATACATCAAGTGCAGAAGCTACACACTTCATGTATTGGAAGTTCTTTATAGGAAGACTGGAAAGTGTATGTATGTAAGTATGTATTGAATGTAGTAGGCCGGCACGGTGGCTGAGTGAGTAGCACTTCTGTCTTGCAGTGCTGGGGTCCTGGGTTTTAATCCCACCCAGGTCAACATCTGCAAATAGTTTGTATGTTCTCTCCGTGTTTCCTCCTTTATCATAGGGGATAAATATGGGGACACTGGGGACAATAACACTCCATACCAGCCCACTCCCTTCACATGGATTGGGGTAATCGCAAGTGCATTGGTGATTGTTTTAGGGCTTCTATGCCACTAGCAGTAGTTCTATGTTAATTCCACATTGATAAAGTGTGGTAAATAGTCCTGTGTGACTCTTTAGCAGTGAAAAGTCCCATAAAAAACCTCAATGACACTTTTTGGAGACTTTAATACACCAAAAAAGGCAAACAAAAGCTGGACTTTTTGAGCTGTAAATTGTATAGTGACTTTTTGTTATTTTATTGATTTCTTTATTTTTATATACACGTGTTTGGAAGTTCTATTGAAGTATTTTTTACATGAAAGTTAGAGATGATGTGTACAGATAAGTTGAGCTCATCATAAATGTATCAATTATTTAACCAATGTACTTGGAATAGACTTTGTCTTCAATCATTGCAAAACTGCTGTCACATACATCTCCTGGATCTGTCATAATAGCTTTGTCCTTGTACTTAGAAGGCATTGATGACAACTGTCCCAAACTAAGACTAACTTTGCTCAGTGCTACATTCACGCCATTACTGGTTGTTTTATTTCTTTATCAGTGGGCTTGGCTGATAAAATTTAAATATATTTCTATGGCTGAGTTCATATTGAAGTGAAAGGTTTTTTTTAGGTGCCTCTGTCATAAAAAAGCCAGAACAAATAATATAGAATTTTTTTGGTAAAAAGCAAATCACCATGTAGGGACCGCGGAACAATGTAGGCGGTCTGAAACACTTGGGGCATAAGATGTACTGCAAGGTATCCAATTGGGCTGCATTGTGGGTGGGGTTACCTAGGATTAAATAACGTGGAAGTTATACAACATGGCACAAACTCAATGCCGTTGCCGCCCTGTGGGCTAGTTTTACAGCCAGCCCTTTCCCAGTCGCACTACACCTAATCACTAGCCACAATACACCAATCCCTCTGAAAAATCTGACACTGAGGAAACGTGTCAGGGAAACCTGTGTGGTTTGGTGGCCGAATTCCGGCTCATGCGTATTAGCGGCTTTCAGCTGCCATGCTGAGAGTGTTGCTAAGAAGTTAGCAGAAAGGCGAAAAGCCACAAATGATAACCGCGAGCAGCCGATGCGCACGCACGCGTGGGAACTCGGCCAGGGGGCCGCGTGACGTATGGAAGATAGATGCGTGTGCTGGCTGACGTGCAGAGAGAAAGGCCGTGGACTTTGACCGGTCCAACTTGACTCGCTGGATTCTCTGTCTAGTCAGTAAAGTGCATCAAGCCCTTCTGAGGACATTGCAGGACAAACTGCTATATGTGTTCTGTATAATACTATACTACTTTTGGCCATATGAGAAAGTGAGAGAATTACAGTGTCCTTTAAAACTTGCATATTCATTTTTGAATCTATTAAAATCCATACAATAATTTGGTGGTACAACAAATGGGGTGAAGGCAGCGCAACAGTATTGGCACTTTTCAGACACTCATGACAAAAGTTTGGCGCCACTTGTGAATTCAGCAATTTTCTGGTGCTTCTATTTTTGCAACTCATTTTGTGGTGCAATTTTTGGTGCACAATTAGAGCAGCTAAAAGCTGATCTAGGGAGTTCTATTTCACCTTCATGAATGGGGAGACAGTTCTAAACCGTATTGTTTGAGCGCCAAATCATTAATCCCTTGCGCCACAAACTTACATCCTACTGAAAATTATAGCACACTTCCAGCTCCACCCGACGCCAAAATTAATAAATGCCCCCACGGCTTTTGTTTATTAATCCATGAAGAGCATCATCCAGCAGATGGAGCACCTGTCCTTAATCATGGCTAGCGAGCTGTATGTGTTACTATAATTAATACACACGGTTGTAATTTTAGATGAGACTTGCATAATTGATTGACCACTTGAGGAGTTTAGCTAACGAGTTCAACTAATTAATTATTTGATTTGATTAATGGGAAGACAAAGAAAGCATATATGTAACAGTGTATATCTAGAAATTGGAAAATATGTCAATAACAGTATGAAAACTCATCCTTGAGGTTGAGGCCGTTTGGATGTCCTGTATTTAAAGACCTGACAATAGACCTTTCATATCAACACCGTTGGATTTTTCCATTGGATATGACCCACAGTTGTTAAAATTCCCTCTTCATAGAATTTTATAGAAACTTGAAAGTTCAGAGCAGCACCGCAATGCTGGTGGGTGCAAAGTCCAGATGCTCTCTGGCACAAGAGCTTCAATAGTAAATTTTCAAAAAACTGGCAGCACTCCAAGGTAGTCTCAAAAAGTGACGGGGTGTCTTTTATTCCATGTGCCATAGAATTTTATATTGAGGTGTAATTTAATACTTCGGTGAGCTGACAGTCCACCTTGGATGACCAAGAAAGAATTCAGCAGAGTTTCATTGCAAAGAAAACAGGGAAAGATTCTGATAAGCTGGGAAGGCATTTCATCTGAATATGTATATTGTAGTTTTTTGTTTTAACCTTAACTATTGACTTGCTAAACTTGTTAAAGGAAACCGACCACCTCAAAAAACATAAAATTAAACCTATTAATACTCACCTCCCTCCTCTTCACCCTGATCCCGGTTCTGTCCATCTCTAATCCTCTTGGGTTAGTGGGTCTATGTGATTCATGTCATAAAGACATATATTGAGAGTGTATCTATATTTTTGGAATAAGTAGAGTCCTGGGTTTACAATTGGCCTAACGAATATTGACCCTGCCAGGACACTACAACTACATCACAAATGGGACAAATGTCCTAGAAATTCTTTTTTCTTTTTTTAAAGGGAATTAATAAAAGTTACGTTTTTAGGTGTTTCTGATATCTGTGAATTTTTCATCTCTAATCTTCACATGCTGGGATCACCTAGGAAAGAAAGTTATATTTAGTAGCACGGAGCGCCGAGACAAGATGTCCGGTGCTCCGGGTTGCTAATTATGCACACCCCCACAGATCCCTCTCACATGTTGGGATCATGGGAAAGTGAGGTGACGTCATTCAATAGGCTTGAATTCATGCCTCTCAAGTGACATCACCTCCCTCTCTCAGCATGGGAGAGGGAGGTGGCGGGGGCATGTTTAATAAGCAAGCCAGAGCACCGGACATCTTGTCCCTGCACTCCATGCTACTTAATATAACTTTCTTTTCTAGGGGATCCCATTGTGTCAAGATTAGCAACTGACAGCGACAGGATCAGGGAGAAGAGGAACGGGGATGAGTATTAATTTTTTTTATGTTTTTGTGGTGGTTGATTTCCTTTAAACCATTAGTGACCATTTAAACGGTTAGACCAGGAATTAAACATATTTCATACACAACCGCGAGGATGTAAAAATATAAAAAAACTTATACTTACCTATTCCCGAACTCCCCTTGTCCAGCAATGATTTATAGTGAAGTACAATGTGAGAAACACAGATCATAACTATGACAATGATGTAGGGAATGACTACAGTGAGTACTGCACTAGTAGATAAGAAGTAATTCTAACTTTGGATAATTACCAGGCAAAGTAGTTCAAGGTGTAAAGCCTTTAGATAAGTGGTGGCTCTTACCATGCTTATTATGTATGTGAAAGGGAAAGAGAATAGGATGGTAAATGGCTTATACTGCATTTAGAACAGCATTATATACCGAAATGAGAACAGTAAATAGATGTGTGTAAAAAAATTAGGAGTTTCTTGATTACTGTTTCCAGACAGATGTGGTCTCATCATATAGGCTTGCCTTATTCTGTTGTATGAAAACATAGCACGTGAGTCTAACGTCTGTGGTGTGGAAAATATTTGAGCGGTTTTTTAGAGATGCTATCCTGGAGTATCTCACTTTGCATTACCTTATAACCCAGCGTCAGCATGTGTTTATGAGAGATTGGTCCTGTCAGACTAATCTTATTGGTTTCTACGAGGAGGTAAGTTCAAGACTGGATCTGGGGGATGCTGTGGATGTTGTATATCTGGACTTTTCAAAGGCATTTGACACCGTGCCACATAAAAGGTTGGTATATAAAATGAGACTGCTGGGAATAGGTGTAATCTCATATGCGGCTACTCCACGCCCCGGTAGCCACATAAGTAAATTTGAATAAATATCAAATTAAAGTTATCAAAAAAGTGCAGGGACGTGAGGATTAGCCCTTAAAAGGGCTATCCTCACGTCCCATTGATCCACCTACCACCCAATCTACCTTTATAGGTAGATTTGTGGTGGTAGGTTCCCTTTAAATGAATTGTCCATTAGCGCAATTGTTTGGCAAGGACTAAGATAAGTATAAACTCTCTTATTTTTACACCACCTGGGGCCTGAAATAATAATAAAATAATAAAGATATCTGCAATCACAGAAAAACATGTTAAACCAAGAAATCCATATTTACTGAAATCTATGGGATACAATTTTCTCTTTTATTTATAACTAGCTCTAGCTCCCGGCAATGCCTGGGATGGTAAATAACTGCTCTAAGCTAAAACAACATAGAATGGGTTAACAAAAAATATTTTACATTCATCTATCACTCTCTGGCTGTTTCTCTCTTTCTCTCACTGTCTCTGTCTGTCTCTGACTGTCTTCTTGTCTCTCTGTCTCTGACTGACTGTCTCTGTCTGTGTGTGTGTCTCTGTCTCGGTCTGTCTCTTACTATCTCTGTTACTGACTGGCTCTGACCGTCTCTTTCAGTAATGGCCTCTGATTGTCTCTGTCTGTCTCTGATTGTCTCTGATTGATTGTCTCTGACCATCTCTGTCTATGAGTGTCTCTGTTTGTGTCTGTCTGTTTTAAACAGTTTCCATCTCCGACTGTCTCTGTCTGTCTCTGACTCTGGATTTATCTCAGACTGCCTGTCTGTTTTGACTGTGACTAACACAGACTGACTCTGTATTTGTCTTTGACTGTCTCTTTGTATATGGGGATATTTATCGGAAGTTTCTGAAAGCAGACCTGTTCTAGTTGCCCATGGCAACCAACCAGAGGTTAAGTTTTATTTCCCCACAGCTGTTTATAAAAATTGGATTCAATGGGCAACTAGAACAGTCAGACATATCTGATAAATCTCTCCCTATCTCTTTATCCCTATCCATATCACCTCACAAATAAGCTGTGTTATACTCATTTGGGGGAGATTTATCAGATGTGTGTGTGAGGAAAAAAATTTCCTTGTTGCCAATGGAAACCAATCAGAGCTCAGCTTTCATTTTATGAACAGCTGTGGGAAAATGAAAGCTGAGCTCTGATTGGTTACCATCAGCAACTAGAACAGTTCTGCTCTAAGACAGTTCTGTAATATCTCTCCCACTGCCTATAGTAACCAATCAAAGCTCAGAGCTGTATTCATGACCTGTGGTCATTAGAAACCAATCATAGCTCAGCTTCTAACTGCCACAGCGGTAGCAGACAATGGCTCTTGTATATGATGGTTAATAAGTGTATTTTTGAAAGCGCTTGGTAAAAATTTCCACTGAAAACCTAGTCTATGATGGTCTCTGAGTCACAAGGAGTGACTTTGCAAAATTTGGTGATTGTAAACGCGACGGTGCAGATTCTTACAGCGGACATGCATACCCACATACACTCATCTTTATATATTAGATCTAACAAGTATATTAATGTTTCAGCCAATTACTTTCTTAATAAAATCTGCCAGAATCACAAATTGGATCATGTGGTCATTATTGGTCCAACCTCCCAGCTCCATCCAGTGATCTTAAGAATGGAGGACATAAAGTTTCCCAAGGGGCCTTGTATGCAATGGACTTCACCATTCTCATAGGTGGGCTGCTTAGGAAATTTGGGGTTATTCCATTTTGGAAAAACAAATATCTGAATGGGTAGTACTGGGATCTTTATATTAATCTTTATATTAATCTTTTTATACCTAGGTCTGTGGCCAAGACAATCAGGCATGCTCTACCCTTGAGGAGAGGTGGTTTAGCCATAACCATAGACAGGAAGTCTTTCTGGATACTTTGATGGCTGAAACTTTGTACATGTTCAAGAGAGGCCTGGGAACCAGGGAGTTATCCTGACTGCCATATTTAGGGACTGGAAAGAATATTTACTTTCTAAGGTTTTTCTGGACCTGTGTCTTTTTTTCAACCTTAAAGGGTTCTTGTCTCAGCACGCACATTTAATTTAACTAATCTGTCATATATATACATTTTTTCAATTAGATGTTATTGAAAAAAAATTACCTGTGTGAAGATAATTTATCACAAATGTAGTCATATGGGCCCTTAGAAACAAGACTGTGTCTTCTGATACGGCCACCTCTGCTGGAGAGATTGCGCAAAGAAGCAAAAAGTTTTCTTTATATATATATAATGATCGGGAGTTACTGCAGGTCCCACAGCCATCCTGTGGTAATGAAGGCTGAATCCTGGTGGTCAGACAGGACTCAATAGCGCATGTCTGGCCACTGCTGTCAGAGTGCAAGGTGGTCGTATCCAAGGAAGCTGTCTCGTTTCTAAGTGACAACATGGTTACATTTATGAGAAATTATCTTCACACAGGAACATTTTTTTAATAATATCCAATTGAAGAAATGTTTACATATGGCAAATGAAGTAAATTAAATGTGAATGCCCCTTTAACTATGATGAAGTTGAGGCTATACACAGCTTTCTGAATCTGCCATTAGGAACTATATAAAAAGATGTTCTTTTTGTTGAAGCTGAATTGCATCTCTGTTTCAAAACACTGCAAAGTCAAAATAAAAGAATTCAATGGAAGCATGGTAAATGCAAAATTTTTATAGTAGTAATTGACATTACAAGATTAGTTACACAGAAACCCATCTGTCTGTGTGGCTTGCTGCCTGTTGCTAATGCTACATGCCAATATGCCATGTATACATGGTATGAAGATTCTTATTTTGGCACATAGTGCTACATTAAGTAAAGCGTATCATCTGCTGCCCAGCTGTAGCAGTGCAATGTCATTGACCTTACACCAATGAAAAACACATTCCTTCTGCCGTTTTGTCAGACTCTGAACTGTGCTTCCACTTCCTGGAAATGAAAATGTATGTGCACTTTACCAGCTGGATCCAATGTCTAACATGTAATCATATCATTTTTCCACATTAGAGAGATTGCACTGAAAAGGAATGAATATATTTAGCCCCTTTCCAGATCATAAAGCTTCTGTTCTCCTCTGTCACCAACGACAATCTGTATTTTTCTCAGAATCAGAAGCATACTGTTCCGTCATGGTTGAAACTAGTAAACATCCCTGGCACATATACTATAGCAGTACCGAAATAGATTTGTTTCATTTCATTCTTTAATGTAGCACAGACATATTCTACAGTGCAGTATAGAAATTATTATTGCTTACAACCATGGTGAAAAACGTTGCTAAACCGAATATTTAGGTCCTGTTTAGACATACTTCAAACAAATGCATTTGGAGGAAACACTTTTAAAGACAACCTGTCACCACAGAACTGCACTATAAACCCCAAACAGTACCTTCTAGATTACCGTAATAGTTTTTTTCATGGATCTGCAACACCCCTGCCAATACAGTCAAGGTGGTTGTTGCGAATAGCGCCCTCTCCTTGTCAGGAGCTAACAGGTGAGCCTGCGCTATCAGTTACTGCCCTGATAAGCTTTGTAATTGCAGCTGTAGAACAAGAGTTAACATGTGAAATGTTGTTAACCAATGATATCCTTCATACTATTATAAAGCAAGCTGGAAGCTGGTTTGAGGGTGCTGCCACCTGGCCAGGGGATTATAGGGGATGGGTGGGAGCACAGGGTCTGCAGTATCAATCAGACCTCATGGTCTGAAGTACTAGTACGTTCCAGTTGGTAGAGGTGAGAGCAGCACATGTCTGTGCTGCACAAGCCAGTGTCATATCACTAGAAAGCAGAGTTGTCTCAGGCCACTGCCTGACACCCTGGGAAAGTCAGGAGACTAAGCCCCAGAGTAGAGGTCCACCATCTGGACTTGGCTCCATCTTTACCTGCCCAGCCTCAAGTTACAATCAGGCTGCGTGCAACCCTTCCTGCAGACCAGCTCTCTCCCGCCAGCTTTCCAACCAGGTTAATCTGCTGATACCATTTGCTTGTTGCCTGCCGTTTGAAGTTGAATAAAGAACTGTCAATTGATTTGCATAACGTGCCTCCGTGTAATCACTGGATTAGGATGCTTCACCATCATGCGCTCTTCATCCTCCATCACCTAAGGATTCCCATATACACCTCAGGAGTTGCCACAGGGCAAAACCTCTTTCGTCAGCCTCTCCCTCCATCTTTTCTTGCACACACCACCTGCTGGAGACCTGCTAGGCTGTAGGTCTGTCCTTCAGTTCCAATATCAAGCACTGTGACCATAGCCTGACATAAACCAGTCACTCTGGTATTCTGGGTCCCAGAATACCACCCTTACAATCAAGTGTCATGTGTCGTGGTAAAATTGGGTACCTCGGCTTTTTATATTCGAATATATACGGTATGTGCTTTTATTTGTGACAGAAGGTAGAAAAACAGAAATTGTACAGAGATGACTATACATATAGTTACAGCAACTGTACAGGTAGTTGCACCAGTTTAGGATCGGTGCCCCATATGCTAATGAAATTTATAGAACCTATATTACCCCTACAAAATAGGGGAGGAGCTATGAGGCAGAAACAGATTCCAGAAATTAATAAAAGTAACAAAGTTTATTATGTATCAGGTAAAAACACATAACCATACATAGACAATTAAAAGAAATAGTATGACAGGATTGCAGGGTGAATATACAGCAGAAAAAGAAAGCAGTCATACCCGGACATAGCAGATTGCACAGAGGTTAAGCCAAATTAAATGGGCTGGTATATAAAGAATGTGCATCTATACAGGGCATAGAAGAATGCACTCAGGTAATGGCATAGCAACATGCCTGGTAGGAGCCACTTTAAGGCATATAGATACCAGTCCTTACCGTGTTGGTGAGTGAGTGTGCCAGAGGTCCGGGGATGACTGCAGCAGTTACCTGATACATAATAAACTTTGTTACTTTTATTAATTTCTGGAATCTGTTTCTGCCTCATAGCTCCTCCCCTATTTTGTAGGGGTAATATAGGTATGTGCTTTTAGCAGAATTTAGTCTTTTTCATTCCTAAATTAAGAAATCTAACATCTAAATCCCTGTTCATATGATAGCTAGAAAACGTCATACACATAGAACACATAATTACAATTAGTTTCTTCCCCACAAACAATATAGAAGATTGTGTAGAGAGATGTGTAATTGTCTTGTTAAGTAAGCTTCAGCTTAATCACAGACAGCATAAGTACAGAATGTACTCTGAAGCTACACTATGAAATGTCATCTGAGTCTGACTAGCAAGCCTTAATTATGTGCACAAGATCAGATCATTAAATCTCAAGGAACTAAGGACATACAAGTCACAATGATGGTTATTGAGGTCAGGTAATTTTGTCTCAATGACTTCATATCACTTATCAGAGTAACTAATTAAAGCAGGGAGTTTAACACTGTATGGAACAAATATATAAATAATGTTAGTCTTCAAGTCACACTCAAGAGGAACTTCTTGTTGTCTTGATGTCTCTGTCTCCTGTTTGAATTCCTTTAAAGGGGCTTTCTAATTTTTTTTCAATTCCAATTTTTGTTGAGCAACTCAAATTGAGTGAGGGTAAAAGCCTAGAATCACGGGGACATGTCCTAGCACCGCATGAGGAAAAATGTGTGAGCGCTGGCTCCTGCTCCCGGTGATCACCTATAGCTAAATTAGCTACAAAAGCCCAACCCAAAGGATCCAAATCTGGGTGTGGAAGTACAAGACACCCGCCAAGCCGCTCTTACCCGCCATGGATCAGTTCCTGACAGGACATTCAGGCCGGGTGCATGGCTCCCCGCCACGGACGAGCAGCTCCACGGGGCCCAAGCATCTGAAGTATGGACCATGCTCCAGGGCAGCTGCAGAACTTGCCCCACAGACCCGGCCGCGCAACACAGTGGCAGGCGAACGCCAAAGCGACAAGACGTGGGTAAGCAGAGCTTCTCCACCGCTGGCGCCATTAGTCTTGACCCGCCGCATGGGGGAAGAAGCCCCTCCCCCTGACGGGCGCCATTACCACAGGCAGAAGCGCACCCAGCAGCTGCCAGTGGCCCTGTAGTGCAGCCATCTGGCCCCAATGCACCTGACTTTGCACCCCCCGCACAGCAACCATAGGGGGACACAGCAAACACCCCTAAAGGCACCTACTCCTCCATAGTAAAGTGACCACAACAGCCTGCCATGACTGCCCCTATCACCTCTCTGCCCCAGAGACACTCTAAGCAGATCCCTGCAGCAGACACAGGGTATTATACCCCCACCGACTTATATGAAGACTTGGGCAGCCCCTCCAGAAGAAGACCTGAGTGCAACCCCCTCCCTCACAGGCCTGATGGAGGTACAAAACCCCTTGAGCTCTCCCATTAGATCAAAAACTTCAGATGAACTACCACCTACCACTCCCGCACCCCTCTCTGCTGAACTACAATGTCTACTTTAGAATTTACCTACTAAAAATGACTTTAAAGCTCTGGTGGAAGAAGTTAAAGATAAATTCTGCACAGAAATTAACTCCGTAAGCGAGAACTTATGCTCCCTTGTGGATAGGGTGAAAAGTCTGGGGGTAGCCCATGATGATACCAGAACCTATGTGGCCCAGCTGCGTGGCCTGGTAGTGGACCAAGCCTATGCTTTACAGGATATGAACCCACACATTGAGGACCTCGATAACCAAGGTAGGCGGTTGTCCCTTAACCCAAAGGGCATGATGAGCCGAAAGAGGTCTTGAAAATGATCTTCAACAACATCCTGGGTGAATCAGCAGAGCATAAAATTAAACTCGATCACCGAGCATTAGGACTAAGAGGATCAGCTACTAAACCCAGGGAAATAATCTGCTGTGTGACTGACTATGAATTAAGGGATGAGTTGGCCACCATACCCCAGAGAAAGGGTATGATGATTGCCTCTTGAAAACACATTAATGGAAGTAACTGTAGAATTATAGAGAATCTATACTACATTCAGGTCTGCACATGTCCATTAGACTTCATGAAGGGTTAGTCACATCATCATCGACTAAAGCTAAAGCTGCAAAAATAAAGGAGGCAAAAGTCAGTGGAAAGTCTCTTTTTATTCTATTTTTCCTGTTGCTAGTTGGATACTTTTGCATCAGCCAAAATTTGTGTGTTTATTATTGTCTTTTATTTCCACTCCGTTGATCTGTGCTGAAGAATATAAATGCATGATTATACTTCTCCCCCTTAAAATATGTATAATGCCGCAATGTGTGACTGATTCCATTTCACATCACATGCCTTTTTATTTCCCACACAGATAAATCTCCCTCCCAGCCCATGCACAGCTCCAGTAAATTTGTTTGATAGGAACCATTACATCGTTTTAGTTAGCTACAGATAGTTTAGTGTCATCAGCATACTTTCAGAAGTTTGTAACATTACCAATGAATTATCTTTTTTTACCAGATTCTGCGCTATTGAGAAAAACTGTACAGATAATGGAATTCGGCTTTTACTAATCCAGCTCTTTCTCGATGTTCAGACCACTGTTCATTTTAATTAAGCTATAAATACTTTGCATACAGGAAATTTATGCAGAGCATAAATATAATACAAAAGACGTTCTCAGTTTCTAATACACGGTTTTGGAACATGTTATTGCTATCATTTTATTTCAAGAAAATTGGATGAGATTAGGAGGGCATGTTTATGGAAGCAAGCAAAGATGGAAAATCAAAAATGTATATTATGCACACCAATAGATGTTATGACAAAGAGACAAGGGCACTTGCATACAAATTCTAAGCCACAATGAGGGAGACTATTTGCAAAATGCAAATGCAATTGTGACTTTATACTTGGTTACAGCTGCATCCAGGCCACTACATTGCCCTGTGGAGCACACAGTGAAAGCCCTAAAAATGGAGCCTACAAGAAAATGAGACATTTTTTTTGTCAATTTTGTCGCATTGTATGGGATATTTAATACATGGGAAATATCTCCAACAAAACCATTATTCTAGGATAGAATCAGAAGTGTAGCAAAGTGCTGAGCATAGGAAGGCAAAACCAACCCAATTGGCTCCCCAGCTCAGGTGTCCAAATATTATCACCATACAGTGACCATATAGTAGTAGTTTCTATTTCTACTTAGAGCTTGGTACATCTTATAAATAATCACAGTACAAAAGATGTAGTAACTTACAGGTGACATCTCAAGTTTCATTCATCCACATTTCTTGTGTCTAACACTTATTTTTTAAAGTTCACCTTTTATGCCAGGAAGGTTCCCAATACACATGCTAAACATGTCCATAAACATATATAATCAGATGGCCCAAGTCTGACCAGTGGTATACTATGCAATTGTATCTTGCTGTCTGTTATAAAAAAAGGTATATTTTAGCAGAGGCATAAATATCCATAATATCCATCTCCAGCCTCTGTTAAGGTAGACCTATCTTACATACGTTGCAGCCTTCCCTAGGAAGTGTAGGTCATGAATCCTTCTGAAAGGAAGGAAAAGTGAGATGTGAATGCAACACCCCTGCCGATGCAAGGCAGAGGGGTGGTTGCGAATACGTCCCACCATGTAGCTTGCAGCCTGTGTAGGGTCTGATCAGCCCCACAGCATGTCACTACATAACAACCACATAACACAGATGAGCACTGCAGTGGTAGAGTCTGCCTGGTAAGGCAGGAGTTAATTGCTTTATGTGATGTAATTCCAGCAACCAATCACATGTGTTATCCTATTGAATCTGTGAGCTGAGATGTAATTGGAGGAGTAGCCACCACCTGACCAGTGGGAGTAACAAAACCCCTGGTCAGGAAACTTCTCTAGAGTTCTCCCTCAGAGGAGAGATCAGAGTTAGCTGAGACAAGTTCAGTCAGACCAGGGAATCTGAATATATCAGATTAGAGACTCTCAAGAGTCAGTGCAGCCGGCACACCAGACCAGAGCAGGAGAGCTCAGCTCCCTGCCTGAAGGGTGTAGTGAGTTAGTCAGTGAGAGGAAAGGGGTATCATCCTACCTTCAAGGGTGATATCTGAAGCAACCCAGGACAAGCTGAAGCATCCTATTAGGACACAGCTACCTCCCAGTCTGCCATTGCATCCAGGCTGAAGATCCATTCCTGTGGCTCCCTCCAACTGCATCTCTAGCATTCTACCATTTGTCAAGGCACGTTGCTACTGTTCCTGTCGGTTCCAATAAAGAACTGTAAGTTATTTTTGTTCAACGTCTGCCTCCGTCTGGTCCCTGCTACTACGGCTGTCACCATCACGGGCACCCTAACCACCACACAGGGACTCATACTCCAGACCCCAAAGGGTTGCCCTAGGGAGAACCGCTATAGCAGCCTCTCCCTCATCATTTCTTGCCAACACCACCCTGCTGGAGACCTTCCAGGCTGTAGGACAGCCCTCCGGTTCCCCATACCAAGCACCGTGACAATAGCGTGCCTAGGCCGCAACCGCCAGCCACTCAGGTACTGCGGGCCCCGGCTGTCTCTAGGCCCCAAGAAAAGGCTAGGCCCCGGTGAGGGATGTTGCATGAACATAGCCTTACTTCTGACCAGAGCTATCATGGCCAGTTCTACCAGCTCTGTCATTATATTTGCAACACATATGTATGCAGCTAAGGAGGCACTGATTCTGTCTTTTTTGCCTTTCATGTACATTGTCAGTGTGAACATGGCTTAGGTAGCTGGCTGTCTGGATTTAATTGTACCACACCCATCCTCCTGCAGTTATTCTCCAGTCCAGCAATAGTTAACCTGCTTTGACTGACAGCTCTGATCCAATCTCTAGCTTCTGGCTTCACATAAATATTCTGCTCACATATAGTTCAGTGCTGTTTATAGAAAATCTCTAGTCAGCTCCTCACCTTGCTTGTAAATTGTATCTTTATTTCTAGTTTCATTTATTCTCCTGTCTAGCATTTTGTACTGCATTGGCCATATCTGTTGTAACCTGGCTCTGGCGACTATTCTTGCCTGTGTGTACTGATTTTTCCTTGTCTCCATGTTTTTTAACTTTGATGTTCTTAACTGTGCCAGAAACTGAAGCATGTTATATGCCTCTTCAGCAATATATCTCACTATCACCATAATGATTACACTAACTGAACAAACTTTTTATAACTGCATAAACAGTAAGAGTAACAGAACTCTCTTTATGAGATAGAAATAGGCATACCAATGAAGAAAGTTTAGAGATGAAAAGGTAGAGGTATAAAGGTATATAATTGTAAAAAAAAGGGTTAATAACAACAGTAAAATGGTAATAGGTAACAGTAAGAACACTGTGCCAATGGGACCATACTCTAAGTATTCTAAAATATAGATAGGATAAAGAATGCATATCAATAGATCGATCGATCGATAGATAGATAGATAGATAGATAGATAGATAGATAGATAGATAGATAGATAGATAGATAGATAGATTACAGGAGATAAATAGATAGATAAATAGATAGATAGATAGATGGAGCCATAGATATATAGTATGGTATATTTTTGAGCCCTCTGAGCTAACCCATGAGATTTGGGTTTATGAGTGGCGGTGCCTCTGACACTGCTGACTATTTTTGTAAATTCGTACCTCAACCTATAAATAATTTTAGCTCTATATGGTTATTTATATTCTGGTCCTTATGGTTACTGTAGTTCTACTATTGGCAGACTGTAGTAGGGGGTTTCTAGGGCAACTTGGCCCTTGGCAGCTTTGTACACCCCTCTGGTGAACTTTTTAAGTGTTTTTATATTTATTGTTGTCCCGTCTTGATTGTGTTTAAAATTGTTACTTATCCAATAAATATTTTTTGTTATTTCTGTCTAGCCTTGTGTACGCATCCCACCTTTTTCTTGTCTTGTTTGGATTGCACCAATGTTATATGAACCTCATACATAGAACCTCCAGTGCTTACCACATGCCAGTGACTCCTCCCCTATACAGAATCGGTTTAACCCCATTCTCATGAAATCTGGAAGTCCTAGCAGTTGATCTCATGTCCATAGGATACAGCATTGTATAAACATGTTTATTTGAATAGGCTCCTTAAAACTTATGCTGAGGGTCATTCATTATGTGAGCCGATGTTGTTAGTTAGTCAGCTTAATATATTATTTATTATGTGACCCCCTTTTTCGGTGTAGCAGTTTTTTTGAAATTTACCTTTAGTGGAGTTGGAAATTAGCCACAAATATATTACAACTGCATACTTATATAAGAGGGACTACAGTTATCCTGATTCTATGAAAATGTGGCTTTATGTAGTGAAGAAAACCCTAGGGCTATATAAATGCATTATAGACTGCCTATACACTGCTTTACCATTGTCCAAAAATCTACTAAGCATCATTGAATGCTGTAAAATCTATTTATTTTCAATCTGAGAAATATGGAAATATGTACTTTTCTATAATAAATCTTGCTCTATAGTGCTGGCACACAAGTACAGTTATTCATGGGCTGTAAACATACAAATGACAGCTGTGCTCTACAATAAGAACCCCACATAAGTGACCGCATAAAATAAACGCATTTCTGATTGAAGCCATCCATCTTTGCTTATGTTTAAAGTGCCTGACGAGAATATTCTCAGCTCTGGCTATTTCCATACACCTATGTCACACTACACTGGCTTTTCACAGTTCTCCATAAACACCGGTCTGGTTGGATTTCCTTCAGCTTTTCCAATGGCTTTTTGGTTTAAGGAAATATAAACCTTTATGAAACATAAAACTCAGGGTAGAATACAGCAAAATTTACTGATAAATGCTCTAATAATGGAAAACTTGCCTCTCAACCAGCACAGCAGTTCCTTGCAGGATTAAAATACTATATTGTCACATATGATGTGAGAGTGTGGAGGCCTGGGGGGATTCTGGAGGGTGGTGCTCCAGGTGATTAAAACAGTCTTGTCCGTGGACCTTGGGCCAGACCCCAGGATATGTTTGCTGGGTTTTATTGAAATAGAAGATGTTGACATTGTAACCAAGCAATGTATACTAAAGCTTTTATATCTGGCCCATAAGGCTATCGCTGGCAAGTGGATCCTACTAGGCAGGAATTCATCCAAAAGGTCAATAAAGTGATTATTTTTGAGTGGGGAGTGTACTTGAAGCAGAAGTTCCTAAATAAGCTTGAAAAGGTGTGGGGGAGGTGGATAGACACGCTAGGTCTGCTGAGTAAGGTACTCTTGGACTTGAGAGGGAGTCTTAGTTACCGACTATCTGCCTTGATTATCATTGATGATCACAAATTACACTTGGGATTAGTTGTTTTATGTATGTGATTATGTATGGGGATTGCCTTACCAGTCATGAATTTATGGACTTGTACTTATGTTCTCCAACATGTCTGCATGCCTGCAAAGTTGGGGGAAGGATTTGGAAGTTTTGTATACTTTGTGTTTTAAGGACTGTTTCTGGTCCATGTTTCAATATGTATAAAAACTGGAAAAATAAATATGTTTTGATTAAAAAAAAACTGTATTGTTATAAGATTGATGCCTCTCCATACATTTCAATAAATACTTTGCTTTCCTACATGGTCTACTACCAAGAGTCTACTACTAAAAACAAGTGTTAGGGGGATATTTATTAGTCTTCATATTTGTGCATGTCTTTTTTGTTCGGTTTTGGACTTACATTTATCTTAGAGGGTGAGACTTTATTTTTTATTAAAAATGTCGCACAAAAGTAACAAATTCTGGCAAAGCCCATTCTAATCTTTTTCATAGACCTGCTTGGAGTGAAGTTTATTTACAAAAAATTTGTGGCTTTTTACCACAATTTGTGCCAGTATTGCAACTTTTTCATGCAACCACATCTGGATTCAAAATATGTCAGACACATCATTGAAAAACTGTGATGTACCAAACTTTGCTAAGCGAGTGCAAAGGTTTTGGTGGAAACACGCAAATGTGCTTGTCAGGCTTCAGGGGTAGTGAACCCACTGTACCACCGCGAACGATGATGTAAGCCAACACCTGGGACCGGAATCTCAGTGGCACCCGGTTTTTACCAGATCCTGACACAAATCGGGTTGGAGTTGCGGCAGCGTGGTACCACCAGGTCATTCCACAGGTGCAACTTTGACCACGGTGGCAGCCAAGGCAAGGTACACAGACGTTGAGCAGAATCATAGTCGGGGACAGGCAGGAGGTCAGGACGGGCTGCATGGGATCAGAGTCGGGGACGTAGCAATAGCTCAAGGCAGGCAGCAGAGGAGCATAGTCAGGAACAGAACCAGGGTCACAACGGGAACAAAAACAACACTGGGCATGAGACAAAGCTTTCTCTAAGGCACAAGGCATAAAGATCTGACAGGGTGTGCAGGGAGAGACAGGTTTATTTAGAATTCTGGGAAATAGCCAGCGCTAAATAAAGATGCACTGGCCCTTTAAATTCTCTGCAGCCAGCCTGCACCCTAGGACCAGAGGACCGGGGACAGGTAAAAATCGTGGGCGCCGCGCTTGTCCAAGCAGGTCAGAGTAAACCTATGCAAAGCACTAGAGGGTCAGGTAGAGAATTGTTAATGGCCAGTATCAGGACAGGCAGCAGATAACTGCAGACAATCATTTAAAAAAAGAGTTGCACACTGAGGTAAAGATTAAGGCTGCATTCACATGACCATATGGGGGCCGTAGTCGCGCGCATGTGTGCATGTAGCCTAAGGGTTCTAGTAGGCACGCCTGCTGAACAAGGAAACAAAGCTGTGGGCACTGACTGCCAGCATCACACCTTGCACAATCCCACTTTCATCCGAATGTCATCCAAGATGTGCCAGATTTTCAAATCCAATTTCCCCTGCTTTGAGCTATTTCCTCTTTTTTTATCAGTGTCTCCTAGTAACATATGTGCAAAAAATGACAAGCTTTTTTCATGCATCCCTTGCATTAGCAGGCCCAAACTAGTACATGCTGAGAATTTCTTTGACACAGGGAAATTTTACATTGGACATGTGCATTGATTGATAGATTTTAATTGGATCAGTCAGCATAATACGGTAAAATATTTGTCTGTCCCGAGCATGGGTGTGGTAGTGAGAGGCACGACTGAAGAGGGGTGGGAAAATCCTAAAGATTGGTAGGACAACAGTTTATGTGGCTGCCCAGGGCTAGTAGTCAGCCTGCAGTAATTCATCAAGTCTGCCCTTAGTTGCAGTACATTCATCCAGCCTTCAGTATTTATGAGCTGTGGTTTATTCCTTTTCTTTAGCTGCAGCCTATTGACATTTTTCTCCCTATTAACATGCACAGAGATAGAGACAGCTGACAATTTTAAAAAAGTGTCCCAAACTAAAATACCCAAATCCATTGCGGATGTGCTTGAATATCCTGTTTATATTAATAGTAAGTATAGATTTTTTTATGCCAATATCACATCTATTTAATTTACTAAAGTCAAAGATGTTTCTAAAACAGAAGCATAGCATGTGTTAGCCACAGTGGCTGTCACTTTCTCCACACAACCTTAGCACCCTTGTCTCAATATGGTCTATTTGTTCATCTTTCAGCCACTCTGCAATTTACACAATGGATCTATGCAAAGGAATAAAACTCTGGAATCACCCATGTCGAGTTAATTAATAGCAATGGAAAGGAAATCTTTTAAGAAGAGTAAGAAAAGTTAAAATATAACAGAATACATTTATCCATTGACATTTTCTTATTCAAGGTTAAATTAATTTGTCAGTTCCTTAAACCATTTATCAGTTCATAGTGTTTTTTTGTTTCATTTCTGTCTTTATTCTCAGCTTTTCTGGTCTAATGCATATTTTTAAAAGAATTTCCAGTTGTAATACATAAAGTTCACAGAAGTTCGTATGTGGAAGAAGTATCTTAGAGTCTTCTTAGAGTCTTCAGGGCTCTGGGTCAAAAATCCTTATGGGGCCCCCTACCAGTATTCCCAAAATACTGACATCTAAACACATATATATGTATAATACACACTTATAAATATATATGTGTGTGTATTATACATACATGTGTGTATATAAGACATACATACAAAAATATATGTAAAAGAGACATGTAAACACACATAGAGCCCTATTAACTAAATTACACTCTTCTTTTAGCTAAACATTATTTCCCTCACATCCCAATAAAATCAACTTACCTAGCACGGTCAGATCCTCACTTCTATTCCTTCTCACCATTCAGCACTTTATGTCATGTGAACAGAGTGGTCATCTAAGATCCTTTACCAACTAACATTGGCCCAAGGTGGGGAAAAATACCTTCTTGACCCATTGGTAAAAATAGCTCCCAGGATCAACAGAAACTACTCACAAAAAGTTTTATTCCCATATGTTGTGATATTATTGCTCTCCAGAAAGGCATCAAAACCTCTCATGAACATGTTCAAATTATCGGCCATTACAACATCTTGCGGCAAAGAGTTCCATAGTCTCACTACTGTCATAGTAAAGAACAAATGGCCACAATCCTTAGTATAAAAAGATCTTTGGAGAGAGTCCATTCGGACTCCCTACTATGGGAAGATTCTCAGCATCAATATGCTTGGAACGACTTTTCAAAGACAGGAAGTATTATGGCAGTAATATTGAATCTGCTTTAAAACAGATACTGGTTAATCCTAAAAAAATAGAGAAGATATGCCAATAGCACTGTCCTGTAACAGTGTAATATCCAGTACATGATAGGAGAGTGAGAGTATGTGTGGAAGGAAAGACTATCCAGCATGTCCACAAGTAAGTAATGCAATGACTATTTAGTAAGTAGAATTTCTGTCTCCTTTATTGAGACTGCAAGCATACACTAGGATGGCAAATATGCCACAGGGCGACTGCCCATGCCATGATCAAGTGTTACCACACAGGTGCCTGGCCCGCTATAACACACAGCACTGAGACAGCAGGAGGGAGGATGTTAAGATTCAAAGTAAGTGGGGAAAGAAGTCTCTTTCTCTTCTAACTTATATTGCTAAGTTTTTTGTATACTCATACTGTTCATTTATGCAAAGCTTGTTAAAAACATAGTGAACCATAAACTTAATAAGGTTTTTGGCCTGTCAATGAACTTTGAGCATGATGCCCAGCGGGAAGGATCAGCGCACTACTCGCGAATATATCCCCCAACAGTTTGTCTAAGACAGCTGTTATTAACTCACAGAACTGAGATGTCTAACTATGGAATTGGTTTATGTCATCTAAATGCATATAAAAGTAAGGAAGGCCATCTGCCACATCAGAGGACACCAATATCACACAGAGTACATGGGAGTTGGGAGACCGATTACACATTATTCACTAGGCTTTTGGGGTTACACTAGCTCCTCTCCTACTTACAGTATTTATGCAGTCTATATATGATATAGCATTAGTGTATTCTCTATAGCTGTGCATGCAAAATATATCACTAAAACATACCAGAGGCTGTCCCGATTTTACCCAATGGATAAAAACACATTCCTATATGTGGTGCAGTTCAGTTCTGGAAAACTTCCTTAGTCAAGATTGACAAAAATGATATATTAGTAGCACACAGATTTGTTTATTTTGCAGTTAAATATGTTGTTGGCTTGTGACATTATATTCTATAGGAAGTAATAAATCAGCACTGAACAGTCCCGTAGGGTGAAGGAGCTCCAGTGCTAGTTATTGCTGTCCTGATGCTAATCATGATGTATTCATTCATGCCCGCCAAGTTTAGTAATGTCACTGATGTCATAATTCATCATTTTCCCTTTGTGTTGCCATAATTCGTTACATTCCCACAAAGAATTTTGGCTCTAATTTCGACAGCATTTTTTATTAAACCGGTCAAATACAGAATCAGAAGCCAGAAATGAATCGCCTCACATTGGTTAGATAACACTACAATGCTGGGATTTCAATTTCTTCTTATAAAACTTGTATTTTTCTTTATGCTCAACATGAATGTTTTATAGAAGATTTCTTTTTTTTTTTTTACAATTGTTTAAATCCTGTGGTAACAGCAGTTTTGCAGAATGGCTAACACATTGGAAACTGCAAGAAGACACATTGCCCAAGGCAGGAATGTTGCAAACATCTCCTTATAAAGAGTTCATTTATAATTCCCTGTTGTGCCGGTCTGTCTTTATTTACCAAGTAACTGTTATAATCATTATATAAGCAAACTTTACATTTTCATAATCTCTGTGTTAAGCATGCTTCATTTACTGCAACTATCGGACCAAATAGCAAAACAACACAGTGTGAGACTAAAGGACAACTAAGCAGCACAGCAGAACAGAAAGGAAGATGTGGCAGAGAATATATAGTATCTATGTAGTAGAGAAAAATAAAGATTTAGTAGAGAAAGATGAAAATGAAGATATAGTAGAGAAAGAAAAAAAAACACAGAGAAAGCCCCAGCCCCATTCTGCTTATACAAGAGTTTATAAAAAACATAAACTTAGTACCGTTACTTAACTCTGGCACTCCCCACAGTCCTTCTACTCCCTCAGCTTTCTGTGTAACAGCACAGGTAGAAAAAAGGTTTATGCACTCTGCCCGCATACACACTGACACAGTATTGCCACCACCTGATGACATCATAGTGTGTGTGCCGGCACAGCACATGGACCCATCTCAACCCACGTTGTTACACGGAAAGCTGAAAGGGAAGATGAGCTGTAGGGAGTGCCAGAAGTAAGTACTACGTTACTAATTTCATTATTGGGGGGCTGCTGGACATGAAGGCGGTAGGCTTTTGGGCAATACATTAGTGGCAGAGGCTGCCAGGAATTTCATTATTGAGGGGAAGCTGGTGGGCATGAGTGGCGGAGGCTGGTGGATATTTTATTAGTGAGGGGTGGCTGCCGGGCATTTTACTAGTAATGAGAGGCTCTGACCAATGCACTTCCCACTCTAGGCTTATACTCGAGTAAGTAAGTTTTCTGTGGTAAAATAAGATCCCTTGACTTATACTCAGGTCGAGTATATCCGATAGCTTCTCTTCAAGCCTACCCATTACCTCTCTATAAAGCTTCCACACAACCTGACACTTAAAAGAACTTTATGAGGGACACTATTTGAGGGGGGGCAGAGGGTGTGATAGCCTGTGGATCCAGAAGTCTTAGAGGCCCATAAAGTATTTTTTTTAACATAAGGGAATACGTGCTACAAACAATATTTTCAATTTAGAGACCTGGTACAGATTTTGCATTTGTGCACAGAAGTTAACTCAAGATGAAATCCAGCAAAGATTTCAGAGGAAAAATCATTTAATCAGAAAGGCATGTTAAATACTTTTGTATAAAAAAGGCCAATTTCATATCTTACCTGATGAAGCGGTCTCCGAGGTCCTTCTTTTAACACCTTTCTATTTTTCACACAAAAGTATTTAACACCACAAAATATATTTTTTGGCTAAACAGTACTTTCACACACCATCAGGATGGGGGATGGGGGATGAGAGGATCGATGTTAAAATTGATATAGAAGCATTTTCTTCCAATAATATTTATTACAAAGATTGTTATATTTACTTGTACAGGTCCCCTACTTACCTGGCTTACAGATGACCCCTAGTTACAAACAGCCCTCTGGATGTTGGTAATTTACTGTATTTTAGCCTTGGGCTACTATAAATAGTTATAATAGTTATCAAAGGTGCCTGCAATTAAGCTAGTTAATTCTGGTTCTAATGACAACCCAACATTTTTAAAATCCAATTGTCACAGAGACCAAAAAAAATTTTGACTGGGGTTACAATAATAAAGTATACAGTTCTGACTTACATACAAATTCAACTTAAGAACAAACCTACAGAACCTATTCTGTATGTAACCAGTGGACTGCCTGTACTAGAAAAATATAAAATAGTAACCATGTAATTCCTGTTGAAATCCATGTGCTTTCTGGTATAACAATCCTTGCCACCTCAGGAGCATTAGGCTGACAATGTGTTAGCCGAATCTCACTAATGGCAGAACTCTGTTAAAAAACACTGTTGACCTTAAACTACATCATTTGTTCCATTTCTAAAATATATGCAGAAGTAATGAAAAATCCTAAAGAGTGCACAAACCTCAAGCATCACTGTATACAGACTTTGGTTGTAAATGTAATAATAAAAGTACTTGTAGTTTAACTTTAGCAATGGACTATCTGGGTAGGGTCAAGAAGTATTTTACTCTTCATCATAAACAGAGCATCATATGACAGGTGTGTTATATGTGGCATGATCCATAAGACATTAGCGTCATCCTACAGGATTTATGACCACAATATAATACGATGGAGTTGACCATCTTTATAACACAAGGGTCTCATATCTCATAACATGCTTGGCATGGCATTTTTACAATAAACTATAGACATGACATTCCACTCCCTTTATTCATCCTTAGAAAACAGGCCTAGGAACCTGTATAAACCTCATGGCATACACATCCCTGCTCTGCATGAGTTAATGGATAAATGAGCTGGTGTGAAAAAATATAACAGCTCATTTCACAACAACTCGCAGAATCCTGCGCCTGCACTAAGTGGATTGTGTCTTTTTTTTTCTTCTTCCCAGGCTCATTATCATATATAAAAGCTCTGTGACTGCAGTACCCTGACAGGCTCCCTCGTAACAATAACATTAAAAGGCAGTGAATGGCTACAGAAACAGGGAATGAGATGAGCTCAGTTATCATCCCTCCCTCCAAAATTCAGTTGAGTGCATAATGTGTGAAGCCTGCACACCCAGCGGATATGTGCTTGTGTCTCCCCTAGTGAGCTTTTTAATCAACAGTAGTCTACTGCTAAGCATATTGATATGCCTTTGTTAGCGCTGGATTGGGTTTGATTTATTCCTATGCAGTACAACATATGTTACTTCTGCTGTAGTAAATGATGTTTCCAATTTTAAATTAGTGCTTCCATTTTTTTGGCCCGGAGCTGCTTTTAAATCCTGCTCACAGTTTATTTAGCTCCAGGGACTCATCCTGCTTTAAGATGGGAAGACTTTTTGCATCCAAATTAAAGTGAAATGCACATACCACAAAAATATGGTTTATCTGCTAGTTCAGTCAAAGTACAAAAATAACAAAAACATTAATATTTTTTTCAGTAAATTCAAGAAGACTCTTTTCCAGTCACTATGTTCCCTTATGCACTTGTCAGGCTCTTGTGCTAGGAGAGTGTAAGGGCTCAATACCACATTCCCATATGCCACACAGCACCGTATTAGCAAAGCTTCTAAGGGAAATCGAAGCCATGGTGGGGAAGTGTTTTATATTATGGGTGATATATAATGTCTGTGTACAACTCATAGTTTGTATAAAGCCAGAATATGGTTATATACAAGAACACATGTGTACATTATGCATTGTTTGTATGTGCATCCTACTTACAACTGGTAGACTGAACAACATAAGCCTACATTCACAAAAAACGTATGCCCGCAGGGGCCGTAGCTGGGCACCATACGTTAGCCCTGATGGAGAGGAGGAGGGTCGACGCTTCCCCTCTCCATAGCAAAGCATGGGGAACAACGCCATAACAAAGTGAACGATAGGACATGTCCTATCTTTTCCCATGTTCGGAGGGATATGGAGCAGTACGGAGTGGTGCGGTGCGCCATGCGACCATTATCGGCCTATGGGGGCCGCAAGCTTGAAGGCATATATACATGTCCCTCAACAATCGTGTGAATGCAGCCATAAATAGACTTTGCTTTTAAGGCTCAGTGCATCATAGTCATTAACTCTACCTCTAGGCCTCCAGCTAGGGGCCCCCAAGGTGCATAACACTCTACTTCACACAGATTTTCGACATACAGTGTTTAAACCATCTGATGCATTCGTATAGTAAAAAATGTAATAAAAGCCTTGATTAAGTCACAAATCCTTGTACACTGCCAGGAATTATGACTATTTCCCCCCATAATGCCACTTTGACATGGAGGAGCATGGAATGGAGTGCACCGGGCCTGGCGTAGAATTAACTGCCTGCAGAATCATGGACAGGATATCCATAGGCCCTTGTCAGTAGTGTATTATAATATGGGCGGTTTGGGCCCAAGTCTTCTAGGGGGCTCATGGTCACCCACACCACTCACCAAATTTTATACTGAGAAGGACCTTCACACATGAAATCCTTGTACCTCTGTTAATGCTCTCAATAAACATGTATACAAGAGCCATTACGGAACATTTGAAAGTCCTGCAAAATATTCTAAAATCACAGATTGAAAGCAGGCAGAAGGGACACATCCTCCTTTCCCCACAAAGCTTCATTCTAGTATCGTATGTAGGAAGTGAATTCTGGACTTCTAGGGGCCATAATATTCTTACAGCCCAGGACCCATGGCAGTCTGAATCCACCCCTGCCACTGTGTAACTCCTTCTTTATTCTATTCATTTGTTAAAAACAATCCGAAAGATAAGAGCTACATAATAAAACATCAGAGTAACTCTCTGATGCATTTTTCTGCTAAAAGGAAAAATTACTGTGCACTGACAGTGAGAAGAAGCATCTAAAGACGAGAAACAAAGCATCATTATGATAAAAGATAAAACCTATAAGTTGAATTGAATTTGAAGCAACTTTTCTTCCAGAATAAAAAGTCTAAATAAATTCAAACTACCGTATGGATGCTCTTCATGATATGTTTTTATTGTCATTGAGATGGGTGGGGGTCAATGCCACATGCTAAAAAAATTGATAGAACCCAATGGAGCTCCACACACTTTCGATAGAAAAACTTGTATTAAAGACAAGCTATTGCACAGTTGGACAAAGTTCAAAACCTTCTCTCGGTGTCTTCATACCTGCATGACACAGCATGACCCAACTATTTATGAGGATAGAAACTATAAAGACATTGATAAAAATAAAAGTGCTTGCACTAAGATAGTATAATAAACTATAACTGTCTCCCTTTTATAATAAAAAGATGTATAGGTAATTCATAATCCATGTGGTTTCACATCTGCTGTAGAACTACCAGTCCCAGCATGCTCTACCAACCACTGATAGCCTGGATTTGTTATAGAGCTCGGATTTTACTGTTTCCTCTGGCATATGGAGATTTTGATTTGCCACTCAGCACGTTAATGCATTGTCACATGCTCCACAAATTTAATCAAAGCAAACATATTGAAATTGCTTCGGAAAATAGGAGCTCATGTGGATACACAGATGTTTTCTGCTTCAATCATATCTCCAAACAATTAAAGTAGATTACATTGTAGGATATATAGACTGCAATATCACTTTCTTTCCAGTATTTAAACCCAAAAGCTGTATGGCCTCTGCAAACTTCTATGAGGACTGGCTGGTGATAAACTACACCAGTAAATGGAATGGGTCTAAATGAATTGCTACAGGAATGGAAATGAGAAAATGTCACATATATATGGAATAATTTACCAGCATTTTATATTACTGCCAATTTTCATGCCAAGAAGACTACTGATTGGATATTTAACCTATGCAAATATGCACATGTCGGGTGAACATATGGAAGAGACAGATAGTATTGGACAATCTACTCATCTTTATTTTCATTCCCTGTAGTTTTAACTTATGTTCACTTAAGCAGCAAGGTCATGGTGTAAAAGCTCTAAATTTAGGATTAAAGAGGTGTTTGTGACAGTTCCTCCAATTACTGCTAGAGTCCTATGTTCTACATTCTGTGAAACAAAAATGAACAAGTACTGTACTAGTATTCAAAAACACATGTACATGATATTTGACAATATAAAAGGACACCTATAAAGGACATTGGTCCGACCTACTAACTTTGTCTAAGATTTAAACAGTCTAAAATGCACCATAAGTATTGCTGTGGCAATAAACATAGAACTGGCATAAACATAGAACTGCTGGCAACTACTGTAGAACTACTGTAGTGTAACACCGTGCAAAGCCAGATTTATGACTTGGGACTTTTGAAAAAAGTCCAACAAAAAGTCTCTCCAGTTCCCTGCTGGTGTATGTACTGGGACTTTTTAGGCATTTTGAGACATTTTGGGGACTTTTTGAAAAAAAACCCAGACAGAAAGTAGGCCATAACTAGATTTATTAAAAGGGCCAAATCCACTTCAATGAATCTGATGGGCAGCTCCAAAAATAAACATAGACTGTCCCAAAGAACTGGTCTAATGATTTTTATGATGAATTTTATAATGAATTTGGCAGCAGAATTTGGGCTCATATTGATGCTTCATTTACCACAGATGGTTTTGGTAAACCATTCTCTTTTAACCTAAGACTTAACACTTTGCGGTGCAATTGTCTAATACACATAAGTATGGTTCATATTTGGTGAGAAGAAGGTCAGTGTAGGATACATGCATCACACATTGTCCAAAGTGCTGTCCAAGTCTAGATTACACAGCAATGGGACTGAACACTCAATCATTAAAGTTAGCCTGTTGCCAGGAATGTGATATTAGCTGGTGACAGATTCCAGTAGCCTGTGCTATGCTGATTTCATGTAATTAGATGCAATAATGTCCTTTTTATACACTGGTGCTCAAAACTGTATACAATATTCCATCTGTGGTCTGACCAGTGATTTGTGTAAGGGAAAAACTATATCCTTATCATGAGAATCCATTCCCCCTTGATACGTCCCATAATTTGTTTGCCTTTGTTAGGGAGATCGCACTGGTTTCGGACGCCATCTTGCATACTGTCAGCCATTTTAGATCCAGCGGCCATGTTAGGTCTGACCTGGGGGGGGGGGTATGTTGCCCACTCAGAAGCTATATGGTTAAATGTCATGATTCAAACTCCATTCCGTGTGAAAGTGTGTAATATCTGTGTTTTCATTTTCAGCACTTATCTGTCTGAAGTTTCTCTGCCTCGTGTAGGCCATGTTATGACTTAACAGAGCTAACACAAAGGCAATTTGTCTGAGGAACAAGGCCTGGGAAGACAATGCATGATTTATTAAGCTTTTCCGAGAATGTGCTGGTAAATTCATTATGGCCAATAGCATTACAGTATTCTTATCTCCTTTTTCACGCCCCCAATGCTGCTTTTTCTGTTTTGATATACGACTCTGGTTGTGAAATAAACAGTGTGATTTGAGTGCATCTGAAGACCATGTCTGCATCTTGGGTTTGTTCTTTCCTCCTGGTACCGGGAGCCATGAAAGAGTTAATTTGAAAGTCACCATGCAATGGGGGGGTTTGAGCCCCAGATAAAATCTCTAACACCTTATTAGCAACTGACTGGCTCTGCTCACTAAAAGTATATGATTTATAATAATTAGTCTTTTTCAGCTGCAGTTTTACCAACTGATTGACCGTTTAGAATATAATTGTACTTTTGTTTCCATGACCCAAGTGCCTAACCTAATATTTGTCTACATTATAATTCATAAGCCTTTCCTCCCACTTCCACATATCCCTCTACAATACTATACTATCTGCCTCTGTATTAAAAGGGTTGTCCAGGAATTTAAAAGTTTTTATACTTATTTATAAAAGCTCATACGGCACACCCAGCCCGACCACTGCCACACACTCCTAAGCATTAGTTTCAGTTTGTAGCAGGCTCTAGGCAGTGCTCAGGACTGGAGTGCTGACTTCTGCAGACAAACGGAGGTCAGCAGTGATTGGTGGTGTTGCAGGATATTGGGATGCCAGAGGAGGTAAATATAAGCTCTTTGCTACTTTTACAGCCTCCTCCCAGGTGTGTATAAAATCTTTTTCTTTACTAGACAGCCCCTTTAATTACTTTACAGAACTTAATATCATCTACGAATATTGAAACTCTGCTCTAGAAAACCAGTATATCCATTAAAAGGAACAGATTCCCAACTGTAGACAGCACAGTTTTGATACGGTTGCATTTCTTCAGTGTAGGGAACTGGTTTAGTGTGAGAGGCTTTTGACTAGGGTCGGGAAGTGCACACGTTCTGACAGATTCTGAACCATAAGAGACAGACCCTAACAATAGCTTCCATGGCCTCCATAGTGTAAGTAAGGCTGGCTATTATGTCAGTACCTGTACGGAAACTGCACAACCACAACCAGGCTTGGCGGTAGCTGTCAGACTATGTAGGTGGTGGCAAACTCACCCTGTGACGTCCCTGCAGGCTAAGGCCCTGCCTAAAGAAGATAAACCACTCTGGTAAGGGCGAAACCACTATCAGGAACCTAACTGACGATCCCTGAGCGACCCTACAAATGACAGGGAAGGCTAACTTCGTCTGGCAGCTGCTGGATGGTGGAGCGGACAGGTAACCGGAATAAAAGTATAGACCAGTGTTCACACTGGTACACAGAAAGCAGAAGTCAATACATACAATAGAAAGAACCACAAGATCACAGGAGACGGAAATAACCAGTGTATTGACTTCTGCTTTGCCTACTGACCATTCTATTTGCTATACGATTCTGTACCTTTGCTGCCATCTTGGTTTTGACCCGGTTTGTTGGACTTGTTTATCTCCTAGTGTGACCCCCACCTTCCTGTCTGTCTTGTGTCAGTTTCTGTTACCAGTGTGAACACTGACCTATACCTGTATTCTGGTTACCTGTCCACTCCACCATCCAGCAGCTGCCAGACGAAGTAAGCCTTCCCTGTAATCCTTACCAGGGCGGTTTATCTGCTTTAGGCAAGGCCTCAGCCCGCAGGGATGTTGCAGGGTGAGTTTGCCACCACCTACCTAGTCTGACAGCTAGAGCCAAGCCTGGTTGTGGTTGCGCGGTTGCTAGACAGGTTCTGACAGACTCACTGGACATTTCACAGGTCATTTGCATACAGCTTTAGGACCTCATTGCTTAGGTTTACAGGCATGTAGCAGGACAATGAAGGGATAGAGACTTTCTAATGGCAGTTTATGAAAATATATTTAGCTTAGCGGGTTAATTTGCCAGATGGGTTCTCTTTAAACATGTTTTACAAGTTTATTGTGTAGATACCTCTCCAAACATAAGGCATTTCCCCTGTACAAAATAATTATAATATTAATAATAATATAAAAAATTCAACACCTTAAATTGTATACTAAGATGATTACAAAGATCTGTTAAGAGGAATCCTTTAATTATAATTGAATATTTCTGAAAAAGGTATAAATGGAAACATATAACTATTTAGCCTATTAGTGTCTGAAATATAGAATCTTTGTTTCTACTAACCCCACACAGGTACAGTATGACTGACATGGAACTCTAACTGATAAAAACAAGACAGGTTGACTACGGATCAATAGGACTCAGGAATGTTTTGTGGGAGATGAGAGAACAGCAGTGATGCCTCACAAATTGTTAATGACTCCTCCATCCCAGCAATGTTAGAGTTAATGAACCCATACCAGCTCAATATCGATTTTTATGCCTCAGAGTTCTCTCTGAATATTGAAGTCATACCAGAAACTCCTTTTATTATATGACTTGTGTGTCACTTACTCACTTTCCTTGGTTGAACACTTTCAACTTCACTGTAATTATTTCAGTCATTTAGTCGAAAATATGATCTGTAACAGTACTGCCAATGTTCCTGTCAATGAGATTTCAGGAAAGTAAATTCCATGTACCACTTCTACTACTTTGAAAACAAGTTTAGTAATTATACATAAATATATAAAAACTGGCCATTAGAAGGTCTTAAAAATTGGTAATTTGGTAAGAAAACTACACATGAGAAATTACACTATGGGGCACATTTACAGTACTTACGTTTCCCCTGCAGTTCACTGAAAGTGCATTGTCCGACGATAATGCACTGTGCTGCGATTCACTAAGATTGTGTGCCCGATACCATGAATGTGTTGCTTTCCCGCTCAGGTCTGACAGAGTTTACCTTCTTTTTTTGTAATTGCATTGTCTTGTGACACAATTGGAAAGTTAAATCGTGCGACACAATCCCAGCGTGGACACCTGTTAAATGCCTGTCCAAGCCATGCAATCCCCAAAAAAGACAAACAGTCAGACGAAAGTGAGCAGCTCAACCCGTAGTAAGGGAGCCCCATTATTCTAGAAACAAGTCCACATGCCAAGGAATAAAGAGGGTAAGTAGCATCCAAGTGCTGTTAATCAAATGACCTTGATATGTTGATCATCAGCAGGTCTGACTACCTCTAAAGGGTAAATACTTAGATAGTTAGCAGATCCAGAGCAGTCAGGACAGATTTTTAAAGAAAGAAGGACATAAGCAATGATCTTCAAAAAGGAACTGTTGCTAGAAATCAACCTGCGAAGTGTTATAAAGCCACAATTTGATGAAAATTAATCTACAGTGAGAAAGATTACACACAGTTTACCACACTTTGACAGCCTAGAACCATACTTGAATATGAGAATACATATTGATCCAAATGAACCCCATTTAAAACATTATCTGGAAGGTAAATTGTTACATGTTGTGTAAACATTGTGCTGCAAATGTTATGTTCATTTTCATTCGTTGCTGTTGCTTTAAATCCATTTTATAACATGTTCTGAAAGAAAACAGGTTTTCGTAGTGAGAACTGTTTCCTAATATGCCTTTATGAACTGAAGAATTCCTGCTACGAGCAGCATCAATTTGCACCTAGTGAAGAGCAGCTGCTGGAAAATAACAAACTCAGGAGATTGAAGCTGATATACAGCCAGAGACAGACTAAAATGGCCCAAAGGAACACTTTAAATACATTTGACCATGAACATGACATGGGAGCAGAAAGATATGCCACAGTGTATCTAGAAATCTTCAAAAAATATCACAGCCAACATTTCTAATAGAAAAGATAATGATTGGCAAAGATTGGGAAATAGTATTTTGGTATATAGCGTAATTATGGGAACACAAAAGCAGCAATGCCTGTGATATGTAAAAATATAAAAATTCTTACAATAAAGCTAAATTTGTCCAAATCCCTCCAGCTATAAAATAATTATAGAAGGTCCTGGAAAAAAGTTTCCTTTCACAATCTATCTATTAATAAGGGACAGTTTCCACCTTGTGATTACATAAGTCTGCAATAAAAGTAGTCTATGTAAGTCTTCGCTTTTGCCTACCCTTCCATTGAAGTAGGGTAGGCCTTTTTCTGTATATTGTTCACAGCAGATAACAGTGTCAGAATGAAATATCTGACTCTACTGAAGGAGAGTAGCCAATAATCCATGGTATTTAGAACAGGACCAGGACAGAAAACTCGATCTTTTCTCTGAATCAAACATAGGGGAACACTGCTTCCATTGCTTTCTTTTTCATTCTTTTGTGCGAATTTTCACAGTTTGAGACTTATTAAGTGCAGAATCAAGCAGAGTACCAAAGTTAGCTGCCTCAAGGATGTAATGCAGTAGCCGGATTTATCTTTGTAGCCCAGATGTTTGTTCAACTTGTGCGACTTTTGGAATCTGAAATTGTCCCATTCTTGCACCAAATAAGTCCCAAAACAGAGCATGCTATATTGCTTTCTTTTTCTTTTTTGTGTGACTTTTTGCAGTTTGCAACTTTTTAGGCGCAGAATCAAGTAGCGTACCAAAGTTCGCAGCCTCAAGGATTTCATGCAGTGTATCTTTGTGGCCCAGAGAATTTGCGAATTTTGGGCTTCGGATTGTCCCATTCTTGTGCCTAATAAGACGCAAAACAGAGCATGCTAGCCCCAGACTTACTTTTGGGAGATACTATTTGGGACTAAAAAGTCGCACTAAATAGGCAACTATAGGCATCATATGTATCACAAAAAAAGATACATTGCAATGATTAAGTAGGTCAACTTCAGAAAACTTGAAAAAGTGGCAGCCAAAAAACTATGATACATGTACCCCATAGTCTAACTAACGCTCCAAAGTTGGGCCTGCAACATTTGTATGTATTTTATAGGCTAATATATTTGGAGGCACTTGGGTGGGTTCATTACCATTTTTACAAGCTACTTAGTACATCCTATCAATGGGATTGATCAACAGGTGATGTGACAAATGGGTGTTTATCCTCACAAAAAGAGATGTTTCACATAGCAGAAGAATCCAAAATGTTTTATTAATGAAAACAGACAAGAACAACATACAAGCTGCTAAAAGAATGTGATGCTGGGTGATAAATCTGTCGTAGTATAAGACTGTCTAGTTGTACTTTGCACTTCCTTTTAGCTGGCTTATTTTACAATAGAAAGCTACCATGTCTATCTACTGGTGTTTATCTTGTACTGTTGTGCATTTTAAAAGTTTTAAAAGCTTGTATGTCTTTTTTCACCATTACAATATTGTGGATTTCTTTTCTAGATGACACATCTCTTTTAATGATAACACTTACACTGATTATCATATTTAGTAGTGTTAGTCCCATTCATCTGTATACAGTGATATATGAATTTGGCATTACAGGCATTACAGGTCTCTCCAAAGAAAAGGTGACAAACAAAAAAATCCAGAAGTATCTATTTAAAGGAAGTCTTCCACATGAAGGAGAAAATCTTATTTTATAATTATTCAAATGAGCCTCACGGGCCCCTGTCTACATCACAGAGCCCTTCCTGGCTCCGTCATCTCCTGTGTACCATAACTGCCTGCCCTCTCCTGTTATCGGAAAAACTATTCCTATGGCAGTGTGTAGTGATAGTGATGTTGAGCTATCTTTGTTCTGGACAAGTCCTATAACCAGAGCTCACATGAAAATAAACAGGTAAATTGTGGGCTGTCTCATCCCTGTCACACATTACAGTTTCTCATTATACACAATATCACATAGATAGCTTTTAACATTATACAATATTATAGCTCCATTAGATTTCCATACCCATGTTATTTTAAGTTATGCCCAGTAAAAGTAACAAGCAAAGCTAAAAAAAAAATGCTGACTTTAATAAATTGAGGCACCCCACTCCCACCCTGTCCCCACTTGCTTCCATTCAGGGAGACATTGAACATAAGACATACCGTATATACTTGAGTATAAGCCGAGACCCCTAATTTTGACACAAAAAACTGGAAAAACCTATTGACTTGAGTATAAGCCGAGGGTGGGAAATGCATTGGTCACAGCCCCCCCCAGTATATAGCCAGCCAGCCCCCTGGAGTATATAGCCAGTCAGCCCCCTGGAGTATATAGCCAGCCAGCCCCCTGGAGTATATAGCCAGCCCGCCCCCTGGAGTATATAGCCAGCCAGCCCCCAGAGTATATAGCCAGCCCGCCCCCTGGAGTATATAGCCAGCCAGCTCATTTTTTGTGCTGAAAAACTAGGCTTATACTTGAGTATATATGGTAAATCAATGTTCATCATCAAGGCAGAAAAAATGCTATTAAATGTATGGGTATTGACCGAGTCATTACACATACTGATTGTTTACAGAAGGTAGAGCTTGAGAATTACACTACATATGCTTGGGGTAGTGATCAGACACAGGCAGAAGGGGCATCTAGCAAGTTACACTTGTGGTTTCTGCTCCAAGAGGTAAAGATCTTCACAAGCTCATGACTCGTTGCAGGAGATTTTGTGGCGCAGAAGTCTTCAGCTCCATGTAGCATATCTCCACACTGTACCACAATCTCTTACATTACTGTATAGTGTTCCCTGGATAACAGCTCTGTTCCACACTGTGCTCATAAAAATATAATGACTGCCCCCATAACAGATGAACAGAAAATAGAAGGAAAAATCTACTGTCAGAATAAAAAGCCATACATTTTGCTATCTGGTTTCAATGAATCAAAAAGAAAATTGATGATACATTCCCTTTAAACCATAAAACATTCTATTTTATGCATTGGGGCGATGTAAAAAAGTGAAATACTTTTCTAAATAAATAAATGTACTATTTGGTTTATTGAAATAGGAACTTAGAATTGACTCACAGAACAGAATTGCAGCCACAATGTTTCTAGATCACTGATGAGCCCTGGTAATTATATCCTCATAAATGACTAAGAGTAGAATACAGCAATGATTAACATACTCAGTCTAGGATTAAATGAAATGTTCCCTTCCCAAAATCTGTATCTCCCGCAGTGAGAAACACTACATTTATATAGAATTACCGAAAAGAATTTTACTTAATCATTTCAATCAAAATATATATTTTTAAAAAATGCGTAAATCATGCGGCAAGACAAGTACCAGAGTGACACCGGGGATGAGAATGCCCTTGAAGGCAGCATTAATTCCTGAATCCATGATCAGATATAATTTTTTGTCAGAATTCAAGCCCCAGCAGAACTACATAGAGTCTGTGGACATATTCTAAAATGTATTTATAAGCCCTGACTGCAAAAATGGTGCATATTTATTCGTCATCTCCTTGGGTGATAGAGTCTGGAGAGGATAGATTACCTGTCGCTCTCTGCACCACAAATGACAGTGGCTGATTTTTATTACAACAATCACCATGCTATTGGTATTCACATTTCCATAAAGATAATTCAATCTCTCAGGATTTATTTTTTCATAGTTGCACCAATATATTCTATCTGTCCTATTCTCTTTCAGTTATTGTGCTCTGTAATATTTCTGCCTAAAAATATTGTGATAGAACTGAACTATTTAAGATCCAAATGCAGTTGTGGCGTTTTCAGCTTTTATGAAAGTGTGTGAGTTTTACACACAGGTCAACAATGGGAAGTGCCTAGTTTAGTTTCAATACCTAACCAGCTTCATAATATTTAATAATATTGTCTAAAAGTTAGGCATCATAAAACATAAAAATTAAACAAATTGAACCATTTTTATTTTTTAACATAGTCTAAAATCCATTTATCACACCTTAAAAACACATACACCAGACAATGTTAAAAGCTCCCCATCGGATCACTTCTGGAGGAAGCAAAGCGGGAAACGAGCATTGGAGTGCTGCGCTGGCTAGTATGGCAGGTCAGTACCCTTGACTACAGTAGCAGTGTGACTGCTACTACATCTTTATAAGAACATTTGGCAATAAAACCATTTTAACTATGTTCCTCAGGAACTTTTTAGTCGGACACATCTACCAGCAGTAAAACCTATGGTAGATGTCCTTTAAGTACAGAATGTAAAGGAAATAAAGAGATTGGTGTCACAATCTAGTTAAATCAAGGACTTTCCCTATCACAAGGAAGCTTCATCTGCATTGAGAACAAAGAATTGGGGGTTATTTTACTGATAGAGACTGTGCGAATAACTCTGCCTGAGGTTGTTATGAGAAATTTACGTAACATTTAAAAAAAGGTCTTCATGCCTTTTTTTTGTGTGTAACAAATTTACAGGTTTACGTTAGTAAAATACTAGAGATTAGATGTTGATCCAGGGATTTATTTAAGGGATTTTTCAAGATTTGGAGTCAAGGATTTTTTTTTTTCATATAATGAGCAAAGATGATTTCAACCTTATAGGGTTGTGATGACTCCTTCAGAATAATTCACAGGGCTTCATGAGCCTACATTTATAAGTCATATAAAATGAAAATACACCCTATCTGGACTCCAAATACATCCACTCTTGAGATGACTGTAAGCTCTTTCAAATGTTTTCCACTTGTGAACCTTCTTTCTCACTGCACCACTGAAATTAAACATGATAAACCAGGGACACTTCTTACTTCTATTTGGTATCCATTGCTTCCATCCTTCTAAAAATCAATTGTGCTGATGATTCTGAAGGGCTCTACCAGAGCTGTAGAGTCACAGATTGTTACAACGTGTAGGAGCTCTTCCCCCTCCTACTGTGCTGAAACATCCAGTTGCTATGAGATTACCGCAGGCAGAGGGGAGAGGGGAAGTGCTGAGGGAGGAGGGAGAGGGTGAGAACATTGTAAAAACTTGTAAAGCTATAGCACAAAATGGCTCTGGTAGAGTCTTTCTGGTTCATTATGATAATTATAAAAGTTGATTTTAGAAGGATTGTGGCCATAGATAACAAGTACAAGAAGATTAATCACAGTTACTGTGTCTGTACCAATCAGTAAGTGTCCGTGGTTTTTCATGGTTGATTTTAATGGTAGATTTCCTTTAAAAGCCAATGTAAACAATTTAAATTCTGTATAAGTAAAAGGAGGAGTAAAACCATTAACTAAATAAAAAAGTTCAATAATTATAAGGACAGTCACAGCGAATACATACTGGAATTCTACAACATGTCTTATTAATGTGTTTGTCCGCTGCAGGATTTTTATCTTCTCCCATTAAATTAAATTACATACATTGTTGTTATATTGCTATTCTTTGAAGCCAAACACTGATTTATGAAACTAGGTACATTTACATTTTATAATTGTTTAAGCCCAATCACTGGGAATGTCTACCCCGGAGAGACCTACCATTGTAATTAAATGGATCCACACAATGGGGCTCATTAACTAACCCGTCAGCTGGAGTTTACCGAAAGTGCATTGTCAGACGATTCGCTAAGATCGTGCACTAGATATCCTGCATGTGTCACTTCCCCGCTCAGGTCCGACCGAGTTCATTATCTTTTAACTGGTGCATCTAAGTTCTTGGGCTTCTGACACAATTTGAAAGATAAATCCAGCACTCAGTCCGAATCAGTCGGAATGTCCGCCGGTACGCCCCCCAATTTGTGCTGCATGGAAGCCAGTGCAGTTTTACGAAAAACTGATTGCATGCAACACAATCTCAGCGAAAACACCTGTTAAAAACCTGTCCAAGCCATGCAATCCTCAAAAAAGACGAACAGTGCAATCTGCGAGCTCTGATAGGTAGAATATAGAAAAGCACAATAATAATGCCTACACCACGCCATGTTTCCAGGGAAAATGTGTGGTAAATCCCCATCAAAATGTCAACCATGAGTATTCTGATGGAGATTCACCATTAAATATTTTCCCATGAGGACGTGTGGAAAAGGCCTGTGGTAACAATTGATCTTTTTATTTATTTTTTTCACATGGGAATAACTAATCACTAGTGGGTTATAATATAAAAGCGGTTTGGGCGGCAGCAAGCATTCCAGGGGGCCCACGGCCACCCAAACTACCCACCACATTATAGACTGAGAATTCTTGTACATCTGTTCCTGCTGTCAATACATATGCACAAAGTAGCCATTTCAGGACCTTTGAAGGTCCTCCTAAGGTCCTGAAACTGCAGAGTGAAAGCAGGCTAAAGTGACGCACCCTCCTTCCCCAAGAAGCTGCTTCTAGTAACATATGTAGGAAGTGACGCCCAGACTTGTAGGGGCTATACTAATCATAGAGCCCCGGGCCCATGGCAGTCTTAATCCACCCCTACAAATAACATTTCTGTAAGCATACTCAAAGACTCAAAGGGAACCTGTCATCAGCAATTGGCCCAAAAAACCACTACCAGTATATTGATAAACAGCTTAACATCTTCAAGGTTTTGCTTCTTTTTATGGTTCATGTGGTGGTAACATCGTCTAGAAAATCAACTTTGAAGTGAGATATAAATTGGTTGTATAAAATCAAGGAGGCAGAAAGTTTAACATTGAAGTCAAGGTGGGGAGCTCTGAACGCCTCATCCTCTGTGATTGACATCATGCATCGGGCTTAAGGAGATCTCATTAGTGATGTCTCAGGATGCAGAACAATCAATTACCGTGAAGGAGAATTTCTGAGGAACAGAGAGCTTGACTTCAGTGTTTAAATCTCCTCCTCCGTGCTTTTACACAACTGATTTATATCTCACTTCAAAGTTGATTTCCTGGATGATGCCTCCACACTGGGCATGAAAGAAGCATGATCTGGAAGGTGTTCAGCTTCTTAAAAAACAAACTGGTAGTGGTTTATTAGGTCAATTTCTGCTGACAGGTTCCCTTTAAAGGAAAGTGGTTCAGCTTTGTCCAAGTTATCACAGCTTTCATGCTATAACAGACCTTTCCTTCTATTTCTTGACAGACCCAACCAGTCCCTTCCTTGTGGATGCTTTAAACTCAGACAGCACTGTAGTCATGTTTACTGGCCTGATGAAAGGATAGATGGCCCAAGGGATGATTATACTTGAAACAACCATCTGAAGTTTAATACTGCCTGCTTCACCATTATACCAGAATGAACTGACACTGTAATAGGCATACCTTCTCTTTGACTTAACTTTTGCACCGATTATCACAGATAAAAATATGTTAACTTTATTATGACGTTCTGTATAATTACAGCATTAGACAAAGGAGAAGATTAATAATGAGGAAAGCATTTTAATTCTTTTTTTATTGTATTTGGAGCATTTTTAGTATTTTTTCCAGATTTATTATAGTTTATTAGACAGCTTGATGAATGTGGCTTCATGTTAGTACATGAGGTGTATGCAACTGGCCCTCAAGAGTCAGGGGGCTGCTGGAACCCAGGAGATGAGTGGTCCACCTGAGTGGTCATGGTGGCCCTCTCCTGGTGATGACATTCTTCTCACACACATCAGGGATGTTACAGATAGTATAAGAAATGGGGACGTATGGCTGTAAGGATTTCACTGGGAAATTTCCAGTTTGTTATGGTCCTGTGCTGATGTTAAAGGGGAGGCATGTGATGGTAATGTGACAAGCCCAAAGAAACACTTGGAGGCAGTGGCTTCAAAATTAAGGTTTTTTATTCCAATGCAGAAAGTCAATAGCAGTAGGAACAACAGTGCAGGGTCTGTCTCTGGTAGCCGGATGGCTGAGGTAGAGCTGGCTGCAAGCAAGCTGTGGCTCTAACCTGGATGGCTTCCTCTGACTTGAGGCTCTTTAGCACAGTTATAGTCTGCAGTAGTAATGTGTCATTCGCAAACGAGCTGGCTCCACACTGATATAGGCATACACTGAGGTTGATACAGACATACACTGAGCTTGCCTGCTGTGACTGGAGAAGTCAGGTGATCCCCCCCCCCTTCCCGAAACACAGGGGTTACATGAATACATATTGTGTCATACACTCTCTATCTCCTGCAAAGCACAGGAAACTAACTTTAAACTTATGACCAGATGGTACTGAGTTCCCTCAAAACTGCACCTCCTGTTACACTCATGTTTAGATGCTGGCAATGTGGCTTGTCTAAGGTACAATGTCACATCTAGTGGGCTTACCCCCACCTTAGGCTTTTTTTGGCTTAAAGGTAATAGATCTCATTTGAGAACCTTGCAAGTAATCTATACATGATACTAGTGCCGCACTTTTGTTATGCATTCTCCCAACAGCTATTCCTGAAGCCAAAAAATATTTATTGGGCTATGTGCTAATTTCTAGATTGTGGAAGATGGATTTTACTCCCACAATCACTGCCTGGTTTCAAGAGATCCTCGAAATACAGAGAATTGGGGAATTGGCAACGGGTCAAACTCTAGAGCGCCATGTTTATACTTGAAAAACCTTATATTTAAAAAATCACCTCGCTTTTCTCCCTTTAACTCCCTTTTATACTCAAGTATAAGCCTAGTTTTTCAGCACCAAAAATGTGCTGAAACCCCAAACTCGGCTTATACTCGAGTTAAAAGAATATCAAAACTCACCTTTCCAGCGTCCCCCTGCTGCTGTCTATATAATGGGGCAGGGGGCTGGCTATATACTGGGGAAGGGGGCTGGCTATATACTGGGGATATGGGCTGGCAGGCTATATACTGGGGGCAGGTGCTGGCTATATACTATGGGGCAGGGTCCAGCAGACGATATACTGGGGAGGCTGTGACAAATGCATTTCCCACCCTCGGCTTATACTGGAGTCAATAGACTTTCCCAGGTTTTTGCAGTAAAATTAGGGGCCTCGGCTTATACTCGAGTCTATACGGTAGTCTGGAACTCACACTGTATTACTTGGGACTTGGGACCCCTCTCCATTTCCTTCTTCTCCCTCTCTCCCCTAGCTTATCCCATTATGTTTTGTTATCACAATTACTTTTACAATTACTTAAACCTGTTCATATATTGTTGTATATAATGTTTATGTATCTTCACAATATACATAATCTAGATAATCTAGATGTAGATACTCACATGTGAAAAGTCACCGGCTGCAGCGAATGTGCAGGCGTGGTGACAGTAACACTCCCCCGCGCCCCACTTCACACCCCTTCACGCCCCACTGGTGAAGGTGGCGGATTGGGCTAAATAATCACAAATGCTTCTTGTGCGTTGGCCCTGATAAATATGCCCCGATGACTGTTTTGGCTCTTATCCATGAGCAGTCTTAATGCATGAGGTCCCGTACCTCACATATATGATCTGTAACAATCCAATAGCACTTTTACTGTGTTTTATCTATGGTTATATCTTTGTTTGTCCTTCTGCTTCTTTCTTATCTATTTTTCCCAAAAATTGTTGAAATAAAAAAATCCACAATTGGCACAAGTTCCTAAGTTTTTCCTGCACCAGTGCATTTGAAAAGTCCCACGTTATAAATCTGTCTAGCACATCTGGACATGCATGATAAATCTGGAGCAGATCTAAGAAAAAGCTCTGTGCAATCATTTTCAAGAATATGATGCATTTAAGCTGTAGTTTCCCTGACCTACATGCCCACGGCAATGCATAAAGGGGTTAATATGAGTTCGGAAGGGGGAGCCACAAATAAGAAAATAGAATAGTTTTTAGAAATAGTTTTAATATTTATGAGACTTGTGTTCTATTTCTAAGTCCGCCAAGAACTGATAAATATTTCCCGTGTCTAAAAGCCATGAGACTGACACTGAGCACAACAATAAATAGAAGCTACTAAGCATGTTCCTGTTTCTCGACTCGACCTTGTACCCATTACAAGTAACAACAACTTTCTCAAAATGAACCTGCGTTACAACCTGGAGCAGCACCAACATATTTAATTAAAAAGCTTCCAAGTAGATCTAATGTCCCAGGAAAAATAATGGGACATTTTCTATTCTTAGATAACAAGGGGGCACAGAGGCCAGAACTCTAAGTAAGGTGGAATTCTTTCATGCATTTATTAGGGTCCTAGATTTTGTAGCCTTATACATTTTTCACTAGCTCATAAAAGCAAGTGCTGCATCTAATCCCTGTGGCCAAAGAAGCATAACATAGTTCCTTCCAGAATTGCTTTTCCTTCTGGGTAGAAAGAAATGGTTGCTAAAAGTCAGTGCGCAAATAAGTATCACTCTTTAAAAAATAGCATGCCTCATTGATTAAATTTGTTTCCTTGGTGTATTTCATGCTCTAAATGCTTATTTAATCAAATAAAGTTTTTCTTAGTGTAAGCTACTCATGAAGCGTTGAAAAGCCAAGCTGTTGTTTGCTTCTGACTTGAAAGTAAATAGTAAGCACTTCTTAATGAGAATCTTTTTCCAAATCTGTGAGAGGCATAAGGTGCTGATGTCTGTCTGTCATGTTCGTCTCAATACAACTTCAGCACCATCACATGAATCCGTAATGCCTCCGGGTTCCTCTTATGTTTCAAATAACCATAGTAGCATTAATATTTATGATGAACAGTGATAGAGTGACACTGAAAGACCAGCAGTGTCCCAGCATGTTTCAAAATCCCAGGACATGTTGTATCTCTCCTGTACACTTCTGCTACAAAGCTTAATAACATCCACCTATTTGTATGGATGTAGGTTCCCTTTTATAAACAACTGATTCTAAACATAGGCTTAAAATCTATTTTACAATCCTTTTATTTAAATTATTTTTGTGTATAAAATCTGAGTATAACATAGATTATTGTCATAAAGACTTTTCCCGTGCTGCACTCTTAGGCCCACATTTACTAAAAACAGTGCAAACTGCACTATGTGTAGTGTGCAGGGTGCGCCAGATTCAGGATTTCTGGAGCATGTTCGGCATGAATCTGGCACCTCTGCACTGCACTATAGAGTGCAACACTTTTTTTAGTGCACCCCTAACATGGACCGTGTGACACACTTCTGTCGGACTTTGCATGATAAATGAGTTGCGCTGTCTAACTCTGCACTGGAACGCCCATTTAAGTGCAGAATTTTGTGTCATGTAAAGCATAGTGCAGCTGCGCCACAAAAGGGTCATGTTTGACACAAATGTGGAGCAGGCAATTCTTAAATACCTGTGCAAGCAATTTGCACCTAAAAGAACGTGCAAAGTCTGGCGCACACAGCTTAGTAAATGTGCCCCATAGTTTTGTATTTGTTACCTTGTACTAATTAGTAAAATTGTATCTTTTTTAAGCCACTTTCATGCAGTCAGTATTTTATCAGTATTTTGCATCAGTGATTGCACCCAAAAACCTATAGTCGAAACCTATAAGGAGAAGATGTACCTGCCATGAGTAAAAGCTTCGGATGACACTAGAAACAGGCTATACCTACCACCTTGTAGCAAGCTATGGACGAGACACAAGCGTTTTTTTTACTTTTTGGAATGGAATATGCATACATACTTAAGATGAAGTTTTAACTTTCTTTGGATTTGGACGCTGGATTCATTGCTTTCTTTTTCTCAGAAGATGTACCTCCCTGTATCTCTTACTTTTTTTTAACTCACTCCTGGTTTTGGTTTACAAATACTGACAAAAATACTGACAGTATGAAGTCAGGGGAGCGAGGGTGATGGTGTGGAGGAGAGAAAGAATGCATGAGGAGACACAGGCACACACAGGTTGCAGTTGCCCCTCCCCTGGGGCTCACCACATGCTGCTGACAGGGAGCCAAGTAATGTAAAATAATCTACTAAAGTACTAGAATGATTAAGAATGCTGACAAAGGCATTTTTAAAATGAGCATAGTGTAGACTATTGGAACCTGTCACCAGTTGAAAATTATATGCCTGGTGACATGTTTGCAAAAGCACAATACTGCTTCAGGGAGTATTTGGTTTTATAAAGTAGCCTATGCCTTTGTGAAATGTTCATGCAGATCCAAGACTGCAAACCCCGGGGATATGAAGATTCCCTTTAGGTGAAGTGTATTTTCAATCAGTTCCACAAGCTCACAATTTTTGGAGTGCATAAACACTCATACATATCTTGCAGTAGTTCTGCATTTTGCAGCTTTGAAAGGCCTTCCCGTAAAGTATCTCCTTCACAAAGGGGTCTCTAGTAGTAATAGAAAGTAGTGCTAGAAATGATAGTAGTGATAGAAATTCACACAATTTTATTCATACTACTTACAACTCATAAGAAAGGCCTTATAATAAAATTTTTAAAAAATCATGACAATGTTCTCTGCACAAAGCCTGAATGACAGTGTACATAGTTAGTACGAATCCTTAGTGCTTCAGCACCGTGCTTATCTATGCTCAGTTAAACATGTCATATTGCAGCAGATTTTCTGTAGTCAAGAAGGGATTTAGCAGATTGGGCTTTTCTTTATCTTCCTTTCTCTCGTTTTTCAGTTTCTTATTATTAATGTATTTAAATTCAAAATTTTAATTTTGGGGTTACCGTATATACTCGTGTATAAGCCAACCCCAGTATAAGCCTAGACCTCTAATTTTACCACCTAAACTGGGAAAAACCATTGACTCGAATATAAGCCGAGGGTGGGAAAAGCATTGGTCACAGCCTCCAGTATATAGCCAGCCAGCCCCTAGTAGTATATAGCCAGCCCCCAAGTAGTATACAGCCAGCCCCCAGTAGTATACAACCAGCCAGCCCCATGTAGTATAAAGCCAGCCCCATGTAGTATAAAGCCAGCCCCATGTAGTATACAGCCAGCCCAATGTAGTATACAGCCTGCCAGCTCCCAGTAGTATACAACCTGCCAGCCCCAATGTAGTGTACAGCTAGTCAGCCCCCTGTAGTATACAGCCAGCCCCCATGTAGTATACAGCCAGCCCTCAGTAGTATACAGCCAGCCAGACCTCCAGTAGTATACAGCCAGCCAACCCAATGTAGTATACAGACAGCCCCATCATGTAATATACAGCCTGCCAGCCCCCAGTAGTATACAGTCTGCCAGCCCCAGTAGTATATAGCCATTCAGCCCCCAGTAGTGTATAGCCAGCCAGCCACAGTAGTATACAGCCTGCCAGCCCCCAGTAGTATACAGTCAGCCCACAGTTTGCCTAGCACATTAAAAAAATAAACTTACATACTCACCCTCTGGTGCCCCGATGCTCGACATGGCTCCCGATCCTCGGCGCAGCTCCTGGCGGCTCCTCTTATTTCTAATATAAGCTGACGTCATAAGCGGCGACACTGCCACATCATAGATTGCATAGGTGCATCTTTGCCAGCTAATACAGCATATAGAAGTTAGGTCCTAAATCTTGCATCAGTGATAGTAAGTCTAAATGAACACCTGCTCCACTGGGGAGTCTGGGAAATTAAATAGGCAAATGCATTATTTTAATGATGGGATAAGGAAAACTTTCCCTCTTAGCTAAGTTGTAAGGTAGCCACCTTAACATCAAGCATGACTTTTGTCAGAAAGTCCAATTACATGATCGGGGAAACAAAGCCAAAAGAGTATATCTGAACAGATTCCCAACTGAAGAAAGTTTTGTTTTAATTAGTTTGAAAATCTTCAACGCAGTGTAGGGATCTGGTTTGGCCAAGTAAGTGGCTGTATACTAGGTCAAGGAAGTAAGGAGACTTCTTAAAGTGGTATTCCCATGAAGACAAGATTTTTAAATATACTCAGGATACAAACTAGCACATTCTCTAATTCACTGTTATTAACAAAAATACATCCAGTCACATCGATTCCAACCTGTCAGTCCTGGTGTTTACAATTTTGGTTGTCTCTAGATATGGTCAGATTCTACCCTTGTGTGCATGGCTGCAGTGCTCTCTGCTCCTGCCCCTCCTCCCCTGCATTACTAGACCAGCTCAGACACAGGCACTTCCTGCCTGAAAGCAGTGTGCAGAGACTTTGTCTACAAGCTACATAAGGTCTTTGTAGCAGAGCTGACTCTGTGTTATTGATTAGATGTGTTAGCAGAGCAGAGAGTGTCATTGAGTTTAATATCCATCTCACGGAACTCATCATTCTTATCTCTGATCTGTCTCATCTCTCTTTTTCTATGTGTCAGATGTGCAACATCCCCCACCGGGGCCTAGCCCTTGATGTGAGGCCTGGAGACAGCCGAGGCCCGCGGTACCGGAGTGGCTGGCGGTTGCGGCCTAAGCACGCTATTGTCACGGGTGCTTTGGTCGGGGGAACGGAGGGGCTGTCCTACAGCCTGCCGGTCTCCACGCAGGGTTGGTTTGGCAGAAACGAGGCAGGGAGCAGTGCGGCCTTATAGGGATCTCCCTGAGGCACACCCCTTAATGATCCGATGTGTGAGTCTCTGGGGTGTGGATACAGGGTGCCGGATGGTGAGGGCAGGGATAGTAGCGGGACCCAGACGAGAGGCAGAAGTTGTTGTAACGAGAAACATTACAGTTGCTTTTAGGAACCGAAGAACCCGCAGCAAACCGTGCCTTTACAAGATTGGGGAGTACTGGAGAGGTGTATTGGAGGGAGCCACAGGATGTAGTTCACCAGCCTGGATGTATAGGGCAGGCTGGGGAGGCAGCTGGGTCCTTAGAGGGAGCTTCACACGTCGTCCTGGATCTCTTCAGATGTATCACCCTTGAAGGTAGGATGATACCCCTTTCCTCACTACACTAACTCTAGTCTTGTCTTCCACTCAGCAGCAGGCATGGCTCTTCCTTGCACTGGTCTGGTATGCTAGAGACTCTGAGCTGCTGCCTCAGCTAACTACTCTCTGCTGCGCTCGTCCTGCAAGCCAGAGGCCTGAACTAGGACCGGTGTTCTCTCCCTTTCTGGAGAGACTGCTCTCCTCTCTCTCCTGAGAGAGACTTCTCTCGGAGTGTTCTCTAGAACATTCCTGGCCAGGGGGTTTATTACTCCTCCCTTGGTCAGTGGTGGCTGCTCCTCCAATACCTCTTCAGTTCACAGAGACAGGATGTACACGACACTTTGGTTACTAATTACAATCAACAAATAACTTTAATTCTGCCTTTCCAGACAGATTAACCACGCTAATTCCCCTTATGATGGTGTGACATGTTATGGACTTATTCGCAAGCACCCACTCGACATTTCATTCGGCAAGAGGTGTTCTTGCATACCCCCGGCATTGAAAAGCCAGCCCCGGTTAGCTCTTTGTTCTGCTCTCGTAACACCGGTATGGTTTTTGGCAGCACGGAGGGCTAAGGGCACTTCTAAGTGGCAGGCTATATGAGGTGTAGGGACAAACCGCCCTGGTCCTGTGAGACAGGCACCTGGGTTGGTGTCGGACTAAGACAAAAATATGTAAGCTGTAGTACAGTTGGTCGCTGACGCCATTAAACCGAACTGTACATTAGAAGGTGTGGTGTCATGTCTGTAATCCTCCTTGCACCACAAGGCCTGTAATTTGTTTGATCAACGCTTCTTTCCCTGGCGGCAATTTATTGTGGTCATATCTGCTAGCGTTAGCATATGCACAACGAGTCCACTCCTGACCTGGTACTGACTTACCCAATGTATGGGTGGCATCACAGGTGCTAACTCTGTTAACACCCACCCGGTCCCCGTAGGACCCGCGGTTTTGCTGACCTAACCCCCATGTGCAAACCCATTCTTTTGAGGGATCAGTAGCGGTCAGGTTTTACACACAAAAAGACGGTCCGACATCACACGCCCCATACAAAACCTGAAAAAGCCTATGAAGGGTTATATGGCAGACTACTGGCAGATATGACAGTGTGCAAATATTTGGCAAAATCACATTTGCTCTAGGAGCCCACATGGTACCTCTTATACATTGCAAACGTTACAGAGGTAGATAGGACTCTCAGGGTAGCGTGATAGCAAATGTCTCTTTCCTGCAAAGAAAAAGGCTAAAAAAGTGCAAGCAAAATGTCCGTACCTAAAAGGGAAGGCATTAAGTGCAAAATAATATCAATAGACATAGCAACTTTTCCCTGAGATAATCTGGCAAAGTCTCTAGAAGGTCTCTAGTGACAAGTCCATCTTCTGGGTACGCTGCCCTTGATGTGGGGAAAAGTGCACATGAAGAAACCAAGGGTCTCCTCTATGTGTAGAGGGACAGTGTCCTTGGAAGAAATTCTCCCGCTGTGGCAGCGAGGAAGGGCTATCATAGCACATGACAGTGTTAATCTCTTGACTGAGATAAATATAAGGGTAGAGTTCAGGAAAGTCTCTGGCTCTTGTGGGCAAAAGAGCATAAATATACACAATGGGGGTCATTTACTAACCCGATTCGCGGTTTTCCCCGACGTGTTACCGAATTTCCGCCTTTCAGTTGTCGCCGCTTGTACATGATTGGCCCCGGTTTTTTGGCGCACGATCGGTATTGTGGCGCATCGGGGCCGGCATGCGCGCGACGAAATCGGGGGGGGTGGCCGTGGCCGAACGAAAATCCGACGTATCGGAAAAACCGCCGCATTTAAAAACCGAAATGTGTCGCTTAGGGAGCGCTCACCTTCACCTTCTAATGGAATGGTTCATTCCAGGGGCGTTAAGATTATTTTCGGCGCTGCAAGCGCCACCTTGGTCGCGACGGCGGAGGAAACGCATCACTTAATCCACACAGCGACCCGAATCCTGTGCAGAGAACGCGCCGCTGGATCCGAATGGGCCGGGTAAGTAATGTGCCCAATATGTACAAGACCTGGAGAGGGCTACAGCCCTTCAGGGGTTAGTCTGATCCCTTCGCTGGGATTCATCGCATGGGACAAGGATCCAAGTCAGCAGGGAATCCTGTGCTCCTCAGCGGAGTGAGGTGCCGGCGTGGGGCAACCCGGTGGCAGCATTGGGTACTGCAGGTGCAGCAACATCCTCCGGACCTTCAGGGGGAGGAGCGCGTGTCGCCCGGATGTCGGCTGTTCCAGCCGGGGGCTCAACTGAGCCAGGGACCCACGGAGGGTCCAGAAAAATAAACAGAGCCCCGCGGCCGACCGCGGCTCCTTCCAGCTCCGTTTCTTCCGGGGCCGGTCATCACCCCCATCGTAGCCGGCAGAGGAGATTGGGCCTAGATGGAACCCTCCGGACAAGGTTCGCTAGCCGGTGATGTCTTCTCCACCAGAAGAGCCGCGGGACCGGGCAATGCTCCCGGCAGGGAGAGCGGTGGGGTGTGCGCCCTGGATCATGCCGGCCCTGGCATGGCAATGGGACCTGCTACGTACTCACAATTACTGTGTGGATGGGGCATTCACGTGGGTCCACCGGCCCGGGACTCGCAGCCGAAGAAGAGATTGTTCGGAGATTCCGGCCACTCGTCGCCTCGTACCAGTCATCGTGCGGGAATGCACGGTCCTCATCGTAGTGGCGGGATCCGGATCACGCCAGCCGCCCAGGGTCCTCGAAGGTCTTGCCTGCAGGAAGAAACTCGATGCACTCGCCTGGCTTGAGGTTGTGCTGGCTCTCCGGCAGAATCAGGCCTCTTGACAGGACCTGGCGGGGTATAAATACTTCCCGTCCGGTGTAGCCTCGGTGGCGAAGCCATAGCCCTTCCGCTTTGTCAAGAACCGGGACCATTGCCGGTGCGGTTCTTCTCGACCACAGCTCCAGCTGTAGATCGGCCGGCCATATACCGCTGGGGCCTCCTCCTCGCGTCGCTTTCTCTGGTCTACCGAGACAGCGTCTCGGAGTCGCCGGCGGCGGCCTCACCTCGGCCTGGAGGACGTGTGCGGTAGGTTTCGGGTGTGCTGGGGCTCGTGGCTCCGGTTCAGGCTCGGATCTCCTGGGTGCGACAGTAGGTGGCCGGAACAGGAGCAGGAACCACGAGGATCAGGATAACCACCACCGCACGCCGGGGCTAGCATGTCCGCGGGCCGGATAGTAGCCTGGAGCAGTGAGCGGCAACACTAGGGCGCCCCAGCGTTGGCCTCGCCAGGTCGGTGGCCCTTCCGTCACCCCCACGTGGCTCCTCCCGTTCCTCCGTCCCCGTAATCCGGGATAGGACGAGGAACCGCCCGGTGGGATTTGGTACCTGCCGTCATCACCGTTTGATACAACGTCCTGGTGACGAAGGCCCGAGTCAATCCTCGGTGCAGGCCGATGTCCAGCGGAGGGTCTCCGGCCCGGCTGCGCAGAGACCACCACCACCATATTCTCTAGTACCCTCCCTACTATAATTCAGGACGCTCCACAGGAGGGAAGGGCGTAGGACCCCCACATGGTGTTGTCCTCGCTGGTCCAAAATCCACTCAAGTTCTGGCGCTTCTCTGGGCAGGGCAGGATATCCCCTCTGGCCAGTGGGAGGAGTCCAAGTCCTTCCCGCCAAGAGCTGTGGCGGGCTCTAATTTTTCCTGCGCCACAGGGGCGGGGTTCGCGCCCTTTCGCGCGTGGGTGGGATCTTGATGCGTCATCTGGGTTTTCCCGCCAGTGAAGGTTTTGGCGGCTTGAATTATTTGCTGCGCCACCAGTTTTCTGAGTAAAAAATCTTCAGGGGCGGCAGCGCCGGATGTGGCAGAGCTGGTACAGTTCTCTTGCCAGATTAACCTCTGGAGTGCGGGAGCGGCGCTCGACAGCACGTGGCAGCAGTATAACACAGTTCATTCCAGAAGCACCAATACTTGGGCCTAAACACCCGAATGGCAGCAGGGGTTAGCAGCACAGTCTTTTCAATAAAGAAAGTCTTAATTCCGTAATAAGGCACAGAAGTCTATATCCTGTTCGTGACGCCACTTGCAACATCCCCCACCGGGGCCTAGCCCTTGATGTGAGGCCTGGAGACAGCCGAGGCCCGCGGTAGCCAGAGTGGCTGGCGGTTGCGGCCTAAGCACGCTATTGTCACGGTGCTTGGTACGGGGGAAACCGGAGGGCTGTCCCTCAGCCTGGCAGGTCTCCAGCAGGGTGTTGTTGGCAGAAAAGGAGGGAGCGGCTGCTATAGAGCGGATCTCCCTGGGGCAAACCCCTTAATGTCCGAGTGTGAGTCTCTGGTGATGGACAGGTGCCGGTGATGTAGGCAGGGGTAGTAGCAGGACCAGACGGAGGCAGAGGTTTGAACAAAACACTTACAGTTCTTTATTGGAACCGCGGATACCGCAGCAAACGTGCCTTTAACAAGATGGTGGAGTACTGGAGAGGTATTTGGAGGGAGCCACAGATGTAGTTCACCAGCCTGATGTTAGGGCAGCCTGGGGGCAGCTGGGTCCTTTGGAGGCTTCATCAGCTCGGTCCTGGATCTCTTCAGTTATCACCCTTGAAGGTAGGTGATACCCCCTTTCCCTCACTACACTAACTCATCTTGTCTTCCACTTCAGGCAGGGGCTAGGCTCTCCGTGCACTGGTCGGTATGCTAGAGACTCTGAGCTGCTGCTCAGCTAACTACTCTCTGCTTGCGTCCTGCAGACCCAGAGGGCCTGACTAGGACGGTCTCTTCTCCCTTCTGGGAGAGACTGCTCTCCTCTCTCTCCTGAAGAGACTTCTCTCGAGTGTTCCTCTAGAACATTCCTGGCCAGGGGTTTTATTACCTCCCTTTGGTCAGGTGATTGCTGCTCCTCCCCAATTACCTCTCATTCACAGAACAGGATGTAACACAGCATTGGTTGACATAATTACACATCACAATTAACTTCTGCCTTGCCAGCAGGATAACCACTGCAATTTCCCCTGTATGATGTGGTGACATGTTATGGAGCTTATTCGCAAGCACCCACTCGCCATTGCATCGGCGAGGGTGTTGCAGATGCTTTTACAATGTTCAGAAGCTAAAAAAGTGTAGCTAAACCCTGTACCATAATAATCTAAGCACATTGTCAGCACACAACATCTCCTAGCACAAAGGGATCAGGAAGTATCTGCTTAGAGAGTCCCCACCCACACTCTGGAATTTTACACTGACCATCACTGAGTTATAGGAGCTAACACTGAGTAAAATAGTAAAGTAAGGGCTTAAAAATTATCTTTATTGTGTAAACATCACTAGGGGATAGAAATTTGAGAACTTTCTTCCATGGGTCTTCATTTGTCTTGACATGTCAGGATTTCTCCTTGGCCTTGGGTGCTGTGTGTATGTCCTAATAATTATGCACCCACAAGGCTCTCCAGCATGGGAGAGAAGGTACAGAGCACAGAGTGCACAGAGCACTCGAGGCTTAACATTAGGAATCCCGGTGTGTAAAGCCTTATGAAGATATGTGCTGGGATCTAGAAAAAGATGCCGACAGATTTCCTTTATAGGAGGTCTCTGCAGGCATATAGAGACTTATAGCTTTGGACACTCTTCTGGGAATTATGGAAAATGAGATAACTGAAGACATAACAGAAATGTGCCATTTGACTGTTTTAATCTGCCCCATAATTTATCATAGCGTCTGATGCTGAAAGACAAGTTTGCTGGAAGTTTGTGACTAGCATTTGTAGATTCTTAGATTGAAATAAATTGAGTTGTTGTTGACTGTCCTGTACTGAGAATTTGCTATGTAGAAGGCACCAACACTGAATCTTAAAAATCATAAAGTGAAGAAATCAACCAAATCTACACAAAGTTTGTAACTCTCTCAAAGTGTCACAATTGTCAGTGTGCAGTGTCACTTCTAAATGCCCTCACTAGTTGCCTCATCTGAAATTATTTCTGAAAGATGAAAGGGTATTACTTTCTTCTGTGTTCTATAGTTATCGAGTTACATCTGTGGAACGCTTTCATCATCCCTAAGAGAACAACCGCTGAGGACCCGAAAATTTACCTTCAATGGGCAGCACTCTTTCCATCCCACCATTTGCACAAAGAACCCCAGGAAAACAGACTGACTCTAGCTTGGTGTTTACCCGGTATTGTATAGCAAGAGTGCAATGAGCCCCTGCAATGCTTAAGAGAACCCACAAAAGAGCAAATGGATACTTGCATAGACTAGGAAAGGCTGTAGTGTGTCTGACTATAAATTATAGATATAAATACACATTGTTTGTCAAAATTCCATCCAATTATTCAAGATTTCCTAGGTAATGTGTATAGAGTATGTCTCTACTCCCCACTGCTGCTGAATTGTAATAGCTAAACTGGCAATGAGAAGCATAATACATTTTTTTTAATATAGGATATTGAGCTAGGAGAGTAAATTCAATGTTCGGCTTGTATTTATCAATTTGGACCAGGGGAGTTTTCTCTCATAGGTCTCACTTTGCTGATTGTAGTTATTATTGTTAATGGTGCTAGAAATAATAATTTTGTTAACAACAATAATACACAATGTTCTCTATCAAAACATTCCCTGTTTAACACAATAAAATTGCCCAGTGTTTTTTTTTTCTTTTCAGCTTAAAGAGAAATGGAAGATATTGTTGGAAAGCTAATAAAACAGCGCCATCTAGTGCACCATTCAGCATTCAGACATGAATTAGAACCCCTTGAAATTTTATTTTCCAATATGTTTCATGCTGCCTGTAATATTTCTCCCACTAACTACTGCAAAGCCTTTTGCACTTCATTAAAATGTGCTTTATGTTCACACTTGACATTGATATAAACATTGTTGCTAAAAGAGGTTTTATTGAAGACACTAAAAGAGATTTAGTAAACAACGCTGGCCAGAAGGGAGCAAAGAATAATAATCTTAAAAAAAATAGTGGCTGAAAAAAAGCTGATTTTATCTTTGCATTTTAAATATTTGGACATGACCAGATGGATAACTAAGAAGAAACCTAACTTAGATCTAAGGGCTCGGGTCTTTTACTACTCTAACTATTAAATATATAAATAGAGACTTTCACTGTACGTCTGTCAAGGAAGAGAAAGAAGTGCTGGCCCTGAACTCACCCACAACCCAAAATCCCTACCTCTTATTCCCTACCTAGGGAGGTTCTTTTATTACTCCTAGGATCTACTGCGAAGCCTTTCTCTGAATACCCCGGATTTCTCTGGCAATTTTACACCAGGGAGACCTTCCACCGGCAGGAACGAGGCAGCACCCGATACGCAAATTGACAACGCTGTACCTGGATGCACAACCAACAAAGGGAGCACCTGTTTTTCTTTTCTTCATTCTTTAGCATATTCCCTATCTAATGGCCTAGTGGTAAAAGACTATTGGTCAACAATCCCTGCTCTGAGTACTTGTTCATGACAGAAGTAAGATAAACAGAGAGACAGTCAAATATACAGATACAAGAAAATCAGGGAACAGGCTCAGGTACGAGTTCAGGGTTCAGACTAGATACAGGCTCAGGTATGGGTCCAGGGTTCCAGATCAAGCAGGAAACAGTTCACATACAAGTCTGGGGCTTTCAGATCAGGCTGGAAATCAAGCTTCTGATACAGGTTTAGGGTTCCTAATCAGAGTACCAAATCAGGCAGTTGACAGGGTTCCAGATCCGGTAGGATATAGGGTCGGTTACAGCATTAGGGTTCCAGTTCAGACTTGGATTGGATATTTAAGGTGTTCTTGGACACCTTCCTCACAGCTGACAGACTCGCCCATCCAACAATCAACCCATACCTGAAAACCCCCAGCTCAGAAGCAAGATGCAGCTACCAAGCTTTCCATAAAAGGTCTGAAAGGCAACTGTAAATCACATTTCTAGCAAAGAAACCCTGGGTTTGGGTAGCAAATTCAGAACTCTGCAGCTAAAATTCATTCAGAGGTCTCTGACAATGTTGCTATGATTGCTGTATTGTTGCTGTATTGTTCATTGCACTTATCTGAAATTATTAGATCATATTGGATTACACCTATATGATCCAAACTGTACTTTTTTCTTTCTTGCAGTCCACTCCTGGGTTCAATTTTGTAAAGGCAAATGTTGCAAAACTTGCCATTTGGACGTTCAATGGCCCCTGGTGCAGGTGAAATTATCTTACAGGTCAACTGAAGTTTACGTCATTTGGATATCTTTAGAAAAAAATTATTGATATTGTTTGTGTAAAGAAAAGATATACAATTTTCCAATATACTTTCTATATCAACTCCTCACTGCTTTATAGATCTCTGTTTGCTGTCATTTAACAGAAAACATACTACTTACTTCCTGTGGATAAAAACCATTCCATGGTCATGTGACGTCACACAGGTGCATGGTTCGTTACATCACAGAGAGTAATCAGAGCTGTGTGTCATATTGAGCTGTGCACCTGTGTGACAGCCTATGATCATGGACTGTTTTCAATGATAGCAAGAAGAGATCTAGCAATTATGTAATGAAAGAAGACTTCCCCTTTAAAGGTAGTTTAACACTCATTTGAAGAGATTCAGCTATCACAGGGTTATGGCACAAGTAAATGAGTGATAGGAACTGGGAGGTACTTGGAGGTGAGGTGAGGTGCATAGAGTGTATAGAAATATGAGGGCATAAAGTAAGCCCAATTGATGAGTCTGCTATAGGGCCCTGCCTCTCCAAGTTACTCTCCTGAACTCCACTGGTATACCCACTGCCCATGCATAATGAAAACATTCTCTGCAAGAAATACAACAAAAGTATGCAGATTTAGAGTACATTTTAACTAATGAATGCAGTTTGTAAAGCTTGGTGTAGGCGTTAGACTTACTTTAATATTGCACTGGTATCAGTTACAGTGAACAGGTTCTGTGAGGTCAGAGGGCAGCAGTAAGCAAGCAGGGTGCAGGAACTCCTCACTCATGTTGGTAGCAACAGAGGCAGAAGAGGCAATCCCATAGTCAAGTTCATGGATGGGTTTACCCAAAGCTTTATGGTTACAATATATGGTTACAATATATAATATATAATGTATATATACCCTTGAAACAGATACAGTCCTATGCATTGCAGCTCAAGCCCAAAGCTACCACACTTGAGTTAGGAATCAGAATATATATAGATACACAGGTGCTTTACTCCAATGTTCTTTCTCTTGACCCTGTTAAATTTCTCTCTAGACCTTGCTGGCCTGAAGCTTTTCTGGCTCTCTAAGATCACAGTGCCATAAACAATTCTGATCTCTATGCTAGGGCTTACGCTGGAGGTACTCCTGGAGACAACGGGGGCAGTACCAGCGTTATGGGTAGGCATAGTGGACATTGCCCACTCCACTGCCCCTGGAAGTGGAGAATCTCTTCTTTCAAATGAACCTAGAAATGTAATTCTAGGTGTCAAGGAACCGAAGATATCCAGGTTTAAAGTGAGGATTTCGGGTACGATTTTTATATATAAAAATCACTCCTGACTGCAATTTATCTTAGTTATTTGGGCTCATTTACTAAGGGTCCGCGGAGCACATTTTCGTCGGGTTTCCCGACGATTTCCGTTTTGCATCAAATTTCCCCGGGATTCTGGTGCACGTGATCAGATTTTGGCTCAGCTTGCACGCAACAGAAATGCGGGGGTTGGCAGTCGGACAACCCGACGGATTCGGACGCGCGGGATATAACATTTAGAAATGTGTCGCAAGACAGGCACTTTCAAGCACCGGGAAGAAGCAGGTGAACTCCGGCGGACCTCAGCGCAGAAGTGATGGATGCAGGAACTCGGGCGCACGATCTTAGTGAATCGCAGCAGACCTGAATCCTGGTCTGACAATGCACCATGGGATCGTGACAAGACCGGGTAAGTATATCTGCCCCAATATCTCAGTTTTCCTGACACTTAAAAACACAGATTTAGGTTCATATAAAAGATGAGACTCTCCTCTTTCATAGAAAAAATTCTAAGTGTCCCCAGAGCCAAAGACATAGCCCTCAACTAATGTTCATGTTTTTAACCCTCTCCTATCCAGAACACTCTAAGAACACACTTTCTCTCTTATTGCCTGGTATTTCGTGAATGTTTTTTTATGTAAAAATTGAGGTATACGATGAACATTTAATCCTCTTTGCCTAATGTAGCTAAATATTAACATCATGGTCTAGTTATGCTTTAAAAAGTAACCATCATTTCAGATGGTATTTGATATCATGTGGGTGGGCATTGTTATTAACATTTTTCGAATATACTTCTAGGAAATTCCGCTGTTTGTAAAGTAACAGGCTGAAAAGTGCCCCTTAGTTGCAATGTTACTTCTACATTGCTATTTAACCCCTTGGGGACGTGGCCCTTTTTCGTTTTTTTCATTTTTATTTTTCACTCCCGACTAGAGATGAGCGAACATACTCGTCCGAGCTTGATGCTCGTTCGAGCATTAGCGTACTCGAAACTGCTCGTTGCTCGGACGAATACTTCGCCCGCTCGAGAAATGGCCATCTCATCTCCCGCCGCTTGCTTTTTTGGCGGCCAGAACAGAGCCAATCACAAGCCAGGAGACTCTGCACTCCACCCAGCATGACTGGTCCCTTACACGTCGATAGCAGTGGTTGGCTGGCCAGATCAGGTGACCTGGGATAGACTAGCCCCTGCCTGCGCTGCCGGATCATTCTGTGTCTGGATGCCGCTAGGAGAAGAGCACTGCGGGTCAGGGAAAGCTTAGGCTGTTCTATTAGAATAGTGTTAGGCAGGAGTGATTCTACAAACCCCCCGCCCTTCTTAGGGCTACAAAACGTTATACATTTTTTTTTTTTATTTGCAGCTAGTACCATATTGTGATGAATTTGCAGGGGGACTTGCTACCGTTGTGTTTAGCTCTTAGTGACAACCATATCCACCATCAAACACCAAAGTGGGACAATTTAATAGGGTTTGATTTCAATTAGGCAACGTCTGCCAGTTTCTTTTATTTTACGTTTATTTTTTCATAACTCAGTGTCATCATCTCATCTGGCATAGCAGTGTGCTTTCATACTTGGTAAAAAAAAGCCATAGGAGATCCAAACGGCTTACTTAGGCCTACATAGCGTTATATTTTTATTTTCGTGTTGAGCTGCTGGTGGCTGTCCTTGCTGTGTGCATCTACTTACCATATTGTGGAGGAATTTGCAGTGAACTTGCGACCGTTGTGTTTAGCGCTTAGTGACGCACTATCCATCGCAAAGACCGAGTGGGACAATTTATTAGGGGTTGGATTTCAATTAGGCACAGTCTGCCATTTACTTTTATTTTAACGTTATTTTTTCATAACTCAAGCGTCATCATCTCATCTGGCATAGCAGTGTGCTTTCATACTTGGCTAGAAAATAGCCATAGGAGAATCCAAACGGCTTACTTAGGCCTACAATAGCGTTATATATTTATTTCTGGTTGATCTGCTAGTGGCTGGCCTTGCTGTAGTGCATCTACTACCCTATTGTGTGAATTTGCAGTGAGACTTGCGAACGTTGTGTTTAGCGCTTAGTGACGCACATATCCATTCGCAAAGACAGAATGTGGGGAAAATTTATTAGGGGTTTGATTTCAATTAGCCACATTCTGCCATTTACTTTTTTATTAACGTTTATTTTTTCATAACTCAGCGTGCATCTCATCTGGCATAGCAGTGTGCTTTCATACTGGCTAGAAAATAGCCATAGGAGAATCCAACGGCTTACTTAGGCCTACAAAGCGTTATAATTTTATTTTCTGTTTGATGTCTGCTGTGGGCTGGCCTTGCTGTAGTGCATCTACTACCATATTGTGAGGAATTTGCAGTGAGACTTGCGACCGTTGTGTTTAGCGCTTAGTGACGCACATATCCATCGCAAGACCGAAGCGGGACAATTTATTAGGGGTTGGATTTCAATATGCACATCTGTGCCATTACTTTTTATTTTACGTTTATTTTTTCATAACTCAGAGTCATCATCTCATCTGGCATACAGTGTGCTTTCATACTTGGCTAGAAATAGCCATAGGTGAATCCAAACGCTTACTTAGCCTACAATACGCGTTATATATTTTATTTGGTTTGAGCTGCTGGTGGCTGGCCTTGCTGTAGTGCATCTACTACCATATTGTGAGATTTGCGTGGACTTGCGACCGTTGTGTTTAGCGCTTAGTGAACACACTATCCATCGCAAAGACCGAAGTGGGACAATTTATTAGGGGTTGGTTTCATTGGCACATGTCTGCCATTACTTTTTATTTAAACGTTTATTTTTTCATAACTCAGCGTCATCTCTCATCTGGCATAGCAGTGTGCTTTCATAGTTGGCTAGAAAATAGCCATACAATAGGATAGCATCGTTTGGTTTTAAAAACTAAAAAACACAAAAAAAAAAAAAAATAAAAAAAAAATTAAAGTTATAACTTTCATTTTCAAATGTTTAACCCGAGGGCTAGGGTGAGGACGAGGGCGGGGACGTGGGCGTCCAACTACTGCAGGGGTCAGAGGCCGCGGTCCTGGGCGGGGTGAGACACCACCTGCTGATAGAGGGACGGAACGCCGCAGAGCTACACTCCCTAGGTTCATGTCTGAAGTTACTGTACTCGTGGTAAGCACTGTTGAGGCCAGAACGTGCGAACAGGTGAGTCGTGGATTGCCGACAATGCTTCGAGCATTTGTCCACCAGTCAGTCCTTTTCCCACCCTGTCACCACGAAATCGGCACTCCTCCAGCTCCTGCACCTCAGCCTCCCCCCCCCCCCCAGTCTGCCCCCCTCCTCCCCCCCCAGTCTGGCAAATTTGGCATTTGAACCGGCATACTCTGAGGAACTGTTTTTCTGGACCCTTCCCACAGTCACAAACCACTTGTCCGTTGCTGCTGAGCATTTTCCGATGCCAGGTTTTCCCCACCAGTCGCAGTCTGTGGGTGATGATGACCTTCTTGACGTAGTGGAAGAAGTGTGTAAAGAGGTGTCGGACGATGAGGAGACACAGTTGTCAGACGTGGTGAGTTGTTGTCAGGGCAGGGAAGTCCGAGGGGGGAGCAGACTGAGGGATCGAGGATGATGAGGTGACAGACCCAAGCTGGGTTAGAGCGCCGGGTGAACACAGTGCTTCTGAGACGGAGGAGAGTCCTCGACCAGAACAGGTTGGAAGAGGCATGGTGGTCCAGAGCGAGAGCAGGGCCAGAGCGTTGCATCAGCGCCAAATGTGTCACATAGTGAAGCTCCCGTGGCGAGGGCTCCCGCGGCGAGGGCTAATTTTCAAAGTTCTGGAGTTCTTTAAGGAAACCCCGGATGACCGACGACTGTGGTGTGCAACCTTTGCCAAACCAGGATCGCAGGGGTTCCACCACTACTAGCTTAACTACCACCAGTATGCGCAGGCATATGAATGCTAAACCCACCCACTCATGGCACCAAGCCCGTTCACCTCGCGCCGTGCACACCACTGCTCCTTCCCCTGTGTCAGCTGATAGTCAGCCCCCTGCCCAGGACCCTGCACAAAACCCCATCGTCCCGCCTCCACGATCCTCCACGACTCCACCAGCTTTCAGCTCTCCATCACCCAGAAGCTGGTAGGAAAAAAAATGTGCAACCACCCCCCGCACGCCCAAGCCCTTAATGTCCACATCTCGAGATTGCTTAGCCTGGAGATGCTGCCCTATAGCTATGAGACCGAGGCCTTTCGCACCTCAGGCGGCGGCCGCCCCTCGGTATTCGGTCCCCAGCCGCCCACTACTTTTCCCGATGTGCCTCCCAGCCCTGCCCAGCACGTGTCAGAACAACATCCATCCGTGCCCTGACCACGCCGTTTCTGACAATCCACCCTGACCACGACACGTGGACGAGTGCTGCCGGGCAGGGCCACTATATATCGCTGACGGCACATTGGGTTAACTTGGTGGAGGCTGGGACCGAGTCTGACCCTGCGGCTGGTCATATACTGCCGAGATTGCGGGGCCTACCTCGTCCAGTCTCTTTCAGGCCTACTATGCCTCCTCCTCCTCCCCCCCCTACCTCCACCTCCTCCTCCCGAACTACCATCCGTGGGCATGGCGCCATCAGTCGCTAGCTCTAGGCACGCAGCAGTGCCGTCGCTAAGCGACAGCAGCGGTGCTCAAACTGCTGAGCCTAGGCGATACAAGGCACACCGCCCAAGAACTATTACAGGGCATCACGGCGCAGACTGATCTGTGGCTGGCACCGCTGAACCTGAATCCAGCATGGTTGTGTGTGACAACGGCCGTAACCTGGTGGCGGCCTGCAACTCGGCAGACTTGACACATGTGCCATGCCTGGCCCATGTGTTAATCTCATAGTTCAGCGTTTCCTCAAGACATAACCGCATCTGTCTGATTTGCCACGAAGTGTGCGCCGCATCTGTGCACATTTCAGGAAGTCCGCACAGATGCTGCCACTCTCAGGCAGCCGCACGCCGCCCCCAACTGGCCCGCTCACCGACTGTTGTGCGACGTGTCGAGGTGGAATTAAACATTAACCATGTTATCCCAGAGTTCACCAGCAGCGAGAGCGATTGTAGAACTGCCAGATGTCAACTTCCACCAGAACTGGTTAGTCCGAGTCAGTCAGCTTCCTCAAGTCTACAATGAGGAGTGGACGTGGATGTCTGATATCTGTCAGTGCTGAGTAACTTTGAGGAGATCAACACAGATGGTCAGTGGCGATGCCGCCATCATCACCTCACCATCCCCTGCTTGGCCTTTGAAAACACTCCCCGATCAGCATGAAGTCGGAAGCTTTTGCGCTCGTCACAAGACGGGGGAAGAAGATTCCCTTGTTGATAGCCAAGCACCCTCAGGTCTGTTTCTCAGCGCATATCGGAGGAGGTGGGAGGAGATGGAGGAAGAGGAGGAATGTTGGCGAGACACAAAGGGGACCATTGTTCAGGTCCTTCACTGTTTCAGCGTGTATGGGCAGAAGAAGAGGAGTGGGAGTTGAAGTCAGGCCATTGAGGGGAGTGAATTCTTGCGCTTGGGACTCTGCGCGCCATATGTCAGATTTCATGCTAGGCTGCCTATCCGTGACCCTCGCGTTCAAAGAATTTATTCCAGCACCGATTACTGGGTATTCACCTCTCCTGGACCCACGGTACAAGCAAAATCTTTCCACTCTCATCCCTGGAGAGGAAAGGATGTGAGAATGCATGAATACCAGCAGCCCTGGTGCACCAGCTGAAACAAATTTTCCCTTCTGACAGCGCTAGCGGCAGAGTGCGTAGTTCTGCGGACAAGTAGCGGGGGAGCGTAGGCGGCAGGCAGCTTGTCCAGCACTGGCAAGGTAACGCTTTACAAGGCTTTTGCCAGCTTTATGTCACCCCAAGCAATACACTGTCACCTTTCCCCATGTCCTCTCAGAGTAGGGCTGATCTTGACAGAAAATGGTGAGGGAGTACGTAGCTGACCATACCATCGTCCTAAAAAATGATCACACAAGCTCCCTACAACTACTGGGTTTCACAAGCTGGACATGTGGCACGAACTGCGCCTTGGAGGTTCTTGCCTGCCCTGCCGCTAGCGTGTTTGGCCGAGCGGGTTTTCAGTGCAGCTCGTGGCATCACATCACTGATAAGCGTACACGCCTGTCGACTGACAGCGCTGACAGGCTGACGCTATTAAGATGAAAAAGCCTGGATTTCTCATATTTTCCAATCTCTACCAGGTGAAGGAAGCTCAACCTGAATAATTTATGCACTCCTCCCTCATTTTCCTCCTTCTCCTCCTCTTTGTACACTAAAGCAGAGGAAACTGGCTATTTTTTTGACAGGGCCCCACTGGCTCTAGCTAAGTACTTATATTGCATTTATTTATTTTTCTGGAGGGCCCACCACCCGTCCTCTGTTTTTAAAAAAACAATTTTTGGGACTGCCACATACAGCCATCAATCTATTATTTTTCTCTGGAGGGCCACCTACCTGCTCCTCTGGTTTGAAAACTTTTTGGACGCCACATACAGCACTCAATCTATTTAATTTTTCTGGAGGGCCACCTACCTGTCCTCCTGGTTGAAAACTTTTTTGGACTGCCACATACAGGCACTCAATCTGTTTCATTTTTCTGGAGGGCCCCTACCTGCTCCTCTGGTTTGAAAACTTTTTTGGGACTGCCACATACAGGCTATCCAAATTAATTGTCTCCATGAAGCCTCCACACGTTGTCCCATTGCTACCCCAAACGTCGTCCATATAAGCTGCCAACATATCTGCCCCTACATCGTCCCCTTACAAACAGGTGTGTCGGCAGAAATTTGGTTGTTTTCATGGATTCCACATCAAAGTTTTTAACTTGTCGCCACCCTGCGGTGTTATATCCACAAAAATACTGGCAAACTTTAATGATTAACCGATATATTTTTCAGCGCTTCTGCGCCATCGGTTGATTACACTGCTGTGTAATCCACAAAAGATCTGCCATAAACCAACACCAAAGACAGCCGAAAATATCGCACGGGTAGAATACACACGGGAGAAGCAGGAAACGGAATGGAGGAAACGCCCTAAGTAAAAACAGAGGGGTGGAACGAGTGGGGAGGAGGTGTTTCCCCGGAGAGCAGACGAAGGGACGAGAAAGTCGGGGGGATGAGGATCGGGAGGGGGAGGTCTTAATTGTACAAACAGAGTCAAAGCCCCCTAAAACACTGGCATACGCGCGCGCTAGGGGGGGAAGTACCAAAGAGGAATTTAGTAGGGACCGAGATACGAAAGACGGATAAACACGGATCACTGTGGGAGGGGGTAATAGGGGAAAAAAAAAAACTCTAGACAACTTTTTATAACCATTGTAACGGATATTATTCAAGCGCTTCTTGCGCATCTGTTGTAACATTCCCCATCACCGCATATCCTAAACTTATAAGACGCTACTACACTTAACCTTTGGTGGAGAGCTGGGGACCGAGTCTGACCCTGGGGCTGGTCCTATACTGCCGCGCGAGTATTGCAGGGCCTTAACCTCAGTCCAGGGTCTCAAAGGCTATGTCCTCCTCCTCTTCTCACCTCCTCCCCACCTCCCCCCTCCACCTCCATTCTTCCTCCGAATTACCCTCCGGGCATGGCGGCCATCAGTCGGCTAGCTCTAGAACAGCAGCAGGCCGTCGCTAAGCGACAGCGAGCGGGCTCAAACTGACTGAGCCTAGGCGATAAACAGGCACACCGAACCAAGAGTCTAGTACAGGAGCCATTACCACATCCAATTGTTAAACTTTGTTCGACACCACTGCTGGTGTAATCCACAAAATATATGGCAAAACTTTTATATTTACCGATATATTTCAGCGCGCTCTTGTCTTGACGCAATCTGTGTTTTACCATTCCCATCACACCCCGCCAGTAATCCCAAACTTATAAGAACGTCTACTACACTGATCTTATACAAAATGTGTTCTTAGAAATGCTGTTTGTGGGAGTAGTCATATAGACAGGGGCTTGGATTGGCGATAGTTCTCCGCAAGCGGAGCGCCAGCTCCATCCCAAATCCAAATAAACATCAGTTTAGTCTACTTTAGTTCACCTGCTCCCATACAGGTTCCCACTTATGCAAACGAGCTGTGTCAGGCAAAGTTTTCAGGTGTTTCACCACATAACATAGGAACTCGGCGCGTCTGTCGCCGCCATGCGGAGGACCTGCGTTGGCAATAATAGAAAGCGCAATATGACTGCCCCATCTGTCGCTCTTAATCACTGGCAGTCCTCTCCCATGGCTGCCGTCCAAATGATGTCCCCTTATCAAAGCGAGCTGGTCGGGCTTCATTTTTCGGGTGTTTCACACACACACACATACGTTCTGGGAAATGGTCAATATGGTCGCCACATGGCCTGTGTATCGACAAATATACCGTCAACCTTTTGTTCCATAGGAAAATCTTTCACCTCCTTGGTGAACCTGAGTCCTTTAGGGTATGTTCGACATGAGATCTCTAGGCCTGCCACTGACTGCCGCTGCCTCTGCATGCCGGTCCCCTATAGTGCAGGGATCAATTATTGCATGTTTTGAGTGCTATTAGCCCATTTCGTCACTCTGTCATGATGGCCCATGCCTGTCTGCCCATAATCTTTCGGCATAATGGTGCGATTAAAGAACCGCCTCAGAGGCATCCATGCATGCTGCCCCTGCTGTTTCCTGTCCATTTCCGTGGTGTTTCCATCCTTTTCTGAGGTTCCCAGGTGTTTGGCCAAGCTTCCCTGTGCAGAGCCTTGGTCCCCTTGAAAAATGCTCGAGTCTCCCATTGACTTCAATGGGGCTCGTTATTCGAGACGAGCACTCGAGCATCGGGAAAAGTTCGTCTCGAATAACGAGTACCCGAGCATTTTAGTGCTCGCTCATCTCTACTCCCGACCTTCAAAAATCTGTAACTTTTTTATTTTTCCATGTAAAGAGCTCTGTTTGGGCTTGTTTTCTGCGTAACAAATTGAACTTCATAGTGATGGTATTTATTATTCCATGCCGTATACTGGGAAGTGGGAAAAAAATTCAGAATGCAGTGAAAATGATGAAAAAAACACATTTGCGCTGTTTTCTTGTGGGCTTGGATTTTACAGCTTTCACTGAGCGCCCCAAATCACATGTCTATTTTATTCTTTGGTTCGGTACAATCACCAGGATACCAAATTTGTACAGGTTTTATAATATTTTCATACATTTAAAAAAATTAAAACCTTCTGTACAAAAAAAAAATTCTTAATTTTGCCATGTTCTGGCACCAATAACTTTTTCATACTTCAGTGTACAGAGCTGTGGCTGGTGTCATTTTTTGCGACTTTTGATTACGTTTTTAATGCTTTCATTTTTAGGACTGTATGGGCTTTTGATCGAATTTTATAGAATTTCTAATATTTTTCAAAATGGCAAAAAAGTGGCATTTTCGACTTTGGGCGCCAATTTCCATTACGGGGTTAAACGCTGGGAAAAATCGTTAATATATTTTGATAGATCGGACATTTTGGGACGCAATGATACCTAATGTGTTTATGATTTTTACTGTTTATTTATATTTATATCAGTTCTAGGGAAAGGGGGGTGATTTAAACTTTTACTTTTTTTACTATTTTTTCATATTTTTAAAAAAAAATTTAAAAAAATCTTTTTACCATTATTTTAGATCCTCCAGGGTAATTTAACCCTGCAGGGTCCGATTGCTAATACTATATACTGCTATACTACTGTATTGCAGTATATAGCTATTTTACAATGATTTTTAATAGCCTGCCCTCTGGTGGCTATTAGAAATCATTTCACCTGGCAAGCCTACAAGTCTCAAAGAGACTCTAGGCTGCCATAGCAACCGATCACCGCCCATAGCAACCGATCACCGCCCCGATCGCCATTCCAGGGGGCGGCGATCGGGCATCCAAGATGCCGGCGCCCATGTAAAGGTAAGTTAGGTGGGTGACGCGGCAGTGACAGGCGGGTGTTGGCTGTATTATACAGCTGTTACCCGCTGTGTATGGAGAGAGCTCAGCTCGTGAGCTCTCTCCATACACCCCTTGCCGCACGAGGACGATATAGTTCGTCCTCGGTCGGCAAGGTGTTAAAATCTATTTAAAATCTCCTCTCTGGTTTGTTACACAGATGTGAGTATTTATTTCTTTATTTCTTCTTTCTCCCTGGCTATGCTCCCTGCTATGAGCATTATTTTAAGAAATCAGACTGAAATTTAAGGGGTTAATCCTCCCATCTCAGAGCTGTTTAACCAAACAAAAGGAGATTAGATGGGGGCTCATGTAGCCTCCATAGACACATACTGTACAGGCTGGAATGCACATCTCTATAGGAGACATTTGCTTGATTTTTTTTTACAAACTAAGCAGAATTTGTTAATGAAGTATATTAGAGAAATGTTCACCCCCCCCCCCTCTCCGCACACACAATATAAAAATTATCTCAAATGATGGTTACACTTTAAATTGGCATTTCCAAATTATACGTATGTACATAATCACATTAGAACCATGTTATCACATTGTGAACCGGTAAAAATTATCCAACCTTGGGACTCTTTACGTCTGTCATTCTTCCTTTCAGTGGATTTTGAAGCAGGACAATAACGAAAATCTCCTCATTGATTTAGTTGTTAGTGTATACATTAGGCCAAAAGGCTTGTATAGTAGACATAAACCATCACCCAAATCTCTAAGATAACGGTCTTCCACACTACAGTGCTTGTAGTTGACTGATGGATTGCACAGATGGACTTAAGCAGGACTTAAAGTCAATAAAGTTCCCAATAAATGATTCTTGATTAATGATGCAAGAATAAATAATTCATTGAGAAGATTGGAAAGAGGGTTAAGGTTTCTTACGGACAAAAAAATGGTCCTCGTAAGATGTTGATTAGCTCTGAAATAGTGATGAAATATATTTGAACAACTTGTAGAATATGGTACATGAATTTTGAGGAAAAAAATCATTTAATTTAAAATAGCTTAAAGGGAACCTGTCATCAGGATTTTTCATTTTCACCAAATGACAGGTTTCCCCAGCCTTTTAAATACTGCTTCCCAATCAGCTTTTATAATTAACATTAATGGTTCCACTGGAAAACTGGATCAAGTCATGTGGGCAACCCAGTCTCTGTGGCATTATTATTATTATCTTCTCACAACTATCACAGCTTGCAGGTTATAAACGTTCTGATAGTTGTTAATTTTTTCTCCATCTGGCCCAGACCAGCATGACAACAACAAAACATACAGACATCTTCTGATCTTTTTCTCAATCAGGTAACTGATACTAGAACCCTTCTTTTGTAGCATCAAAGAAATAGTGCATTAAGTGGCACCTACAAAAATAAGTTGGGTACCATAAAAAATTAACCTACATACCTGGTTTCCCTTTAAAATAATAGATTTCCTGAACTTAATATACCATGTCAGACACCAGTACAATTCCGGTCTTCAAAATTTTATCTTTAAAATGATGTAAAAGAAATTTGAGGAAATTGTCTACTGCAGCATATTTTATTTCCATCAACAAATCTCTTTCATATCTCTCCAGTCATATATAGAATATGCAAAGAATAATACATGAACACTTGCACTTATCTTAAGCCTTTATTATTTAAACAGTATGCAAATATTTGAGAAGTGCCTTGTCACAATAAGAACATCCTTTGATATTGCTGAGTCAGTAACATTTCCTCTCTGAAGAAGCACGGACAACTGTTACATTCTTTCAAAGGGGTTTGAAATTTTCCATGGTAAAAGTTAAAAGCTTGACCTACATTTTCTGCCATGTATTAGTAATTTGCTTGATGTAAAGAAGTTATATAATTAGCATATTTTACATTGAAGCTTTTACTTAACTGTTCGATATGCATGCTAATAATGTCTCGATCATCTTTGCATATAAGAGTCAGTACTCTATATCCTTTGTGTAACAAAAAGTTAAAAAAACAAAGTTTAAAACAATTATATATAATAGAAACAAGATTATTCCGTAAAAAGCACCCCATCACAGAAAAAAACATCCTAATATACATCAGAATATAATAATACAAATTCTTTTTTTATATAGCGCCTACAGATTACGCAATATGGTGATATTTTGTTTTTTTTTCTTTCCAACTCTTTGTTTTTAAGATGGCATATGGTACAGTAGTATACTAGTATGAGAAGCATATAGGTAGGATAGAGTAAGAGCAAACGGAGTCCAAACATGAAATGTATCCCATTGTGCTTATATTTTGAATTTGTTGGCAAATTTCCTTTAAACAAAAGATCACATGTAAGCCCCCTCACAGTATCCTAGTATGATCTTGGAATGGGACAACTCTAAAATAAATGGAATAGCTACTCCCAAACGCACACCAGCTCCAGTCAATGTAAGGAATTTAAGTTATGAAGCCGATCTTTATCTGGTTCTTCTTATAAATGGGACAAATTGGGCATTTCCTAGTCCTGGCTCACAGAATCTGCCACTACTCAAGAGAATGTTGGTGGCCTAGCCATATTTCCCAGCAAGTCTTATACTGTATGTATGTGTTGAAATGGAGGAATCAGAAGTATTATTTGAAATGCTATATATAAAGGATTTAATCCCCTTAGTAGACATACCTTTAGCACACAGCATTTCAAAAGAAGTGGGGCGAGGAGTGGGTTCAGACCCTAATGAAGATGAAATTAAGTGTCTGATTTGTTGGTAACAGTTGTTGGCCATTAACAAGGAGAGCGTGTCTTTCTAGTGCAGTTTGGAAAGCTGGAAGTTTTCTGCCTGAAACCAGGCTTTAAACCCTTCCACAAAAACTCTACCTGGGAACTGCAGGATAAAAAGAATGGGTGTGAGGGGAAAACGGAGAGTAACTAATTGAAACTGGACTCTACATGAAACAGATCTCTTATGAAATAGGGTGTGGCGTATCAGAAGGAGAAATCCATATTAAAGAGGCAGGATGAAATAGTATTTTCTAGCTCCACCTCTTATATATGTATAGAGTGTGGACCATGAGGTTTTGTGTCGGGGATGAAAGAGAAAGTTTCCACTTATTCAGTAAACCTTGTATCTCTCGGATCATGGGAGGGAAGTTGTCCTCATACAATGACCAATAGATGAGAGTGAGCTAAACTCCTTAGTATTTCAATTAGGAAAACCTCCATATATAATGAAAAACAGATTGTAGAGCAGGGAAATCTGCCTTCAGTTTTAGTTTTATGTATTTTATATTCTGAGAGGGCATTATATTAGCCCAAAACAGCATGCAAATTAGGTAAGGGATAGACAGGGATAACAAAACATCATTGCCAAATAATAAGACCTTAAATTGGGTGTCACAGACCCTTATTCCCATTATATCATGGTTAGACCTAATGAAGGCCGCTAGTGACTCAGTACGAAGGACATATAAGAAATGGGAGAGTGGACAACCCTGACAAGTACCATTCAAAATGGGAAATAAGCATGGGGAATAAGTATGTGGGGAATAAAGACCTTGTAAAAAGGTCCTCTAAACACAGAACACCGACGCACGGGCACAGGCATTAGTTGCAATGCACAGTTTCCACAAGTATGAATTACTTCTAAAAGGTCCACCGCTCACTATGTATTATCTCCCTGCTGACAGTACCTGACAAAGCCTACCTGTTCCTTATGGACCAGTTGTGGAAGCCAGTACTCAGGTTTGTCTTGTAACAGTTTAGAATGATGGAGAGCTAGATCTTTACCAAGGTTCGGTATGACTGCTATGTAAGAACTGAGCATAGAGTCCAAGATAGGATTCCGAGTAAGAAAAGTATCACATGTCCTAACAATATAGGGCAACATGAGTTACAATATATATATATATACAGGCGGTCCCTGACTTAAGAACACCCGACTTACAGATGACCCCTACTTGCAAAAGGCCCTCTGGGTGTTGGTAATTTACTGTACTTTAGCCCTAGACTTCAATGATCAGCTGTAACAGTTATTAAAAGTGTCTGCAATTAAGTTTTATTGTTAATCCTGGTTCTTATGACAACCCAACATTTTTCAAATATAATTGTCACAAACACCAAGATTTTGGCTGGGGTTACAATTATAAAATATACAGTTCCGAGTTACATACAAATTCAACTTAAGAACACTGCCTCTACTATTATTAGTGATGGACTTTTTCTACTCCCCACTTTCAAAAGATATTTTACAGTGTAACAAATTGTACTTCATAGTGGATGCATTTTATATTCCATGCCATGCATTGCAGTGATATTGACAAAAAACACACAGAGCATATCCTGTACGAAATTCGGGGAATGCCTGTATATATATGGCCATCAGGGTTGTTGGTTTTACCATTTGGTAGGGCCTTACTCACTTGACTCAATTCCTCGAAAGTGACATCTCAATTAAGATGGGTTAACACCTCCAAAGGAGAAAAAATTATTGGTGTATGCACAGGGCCGCCTTAGAAAAACTTGTTGGTATAGTCCAGGGAAGGGAGTACAGGCTTTTATAATATTCAACAAATATACAGGCTACCAATGCTGGGTCAGAGAACTGGTAAGCAGACCTAATGGGCCTTCAGGTGGGGCCTGGTCTATGAGGAGTGTTGGGGATGGAACAGGGCTCCATAGCGGGACATAGCGGAACATTTTTGGCTGCAGTGGAGAGGTACCTGACACCTGACATTGTGTATCTTTCAGATCAGAGCAGACTGAATCTGAGTTTGCTTGGATGATGTAGATTTTGTGGACAGTTTTCTTACTATTCTACATGGTTATTTGCTCCACAGACCTGGAAGTGTTATGGTTACTAATAGCAACTATGATTATCATTTGAAGTGTGTCCTGAATATAGGATTCATAAAGTAAGGTTATTGTTAAATAGTGAAGCTTAATATTATCTAGCTGTATTATTATTCTCCCGGAGTCTCACTTATCTAAGATACTACTAATGTTATTTTAATTTAATACACTTCCCTTTTGCGGCACACAGTTTTAAAAAGATAGTTAGGATGCAATTAAATAGTTTCTCATTGTGAGTCTCTCACATTTACTAAGTGTTAAACGGGAATTTAGCATATGGTGTTTTTTAAATGAACCAAAACTTTTTCTCTTTCTTGTTATTATTCCTTGTTGCAAATGATCAGACACTTTTCTTGTTTGGTTGAAAAAAACACTAAGATCCCAGAAAACATTTTGGTTGATAATAAACAAACCTCAGCTTCATTGCATGCACTTACCATGCCATGAAGAAGAGGAGTAGTGGAGGAAGCTTGTACAAATAGGCACAAAAGGTAGATAGGCACTGTGGGAGGGATAGAAAAATCCAACATACATAATTTCATTAGTAACCTATGGCGATATACTGTAGGTGAAGTAAGGAGCTATGAAAAGCTATTGGCTCGTCTGTACTATCAGAAAAAAAAAAATTGCGCAGATGCAAATAATAGAAAGAGTAGTGCAGCATAGATACCTCTGTTTACGTGATCTCCATTAAACAGGCAGTCACTTGAGCCCCTCTACAGAAGTCAGGGAAGACGCAGGAGAAGAGACAGGCAGAGAGGTTAGTAATTTTTATTATTTTTCAATACTGACTACATGTTTATTTATATGGTCCTCGACTTAAAGGGAACTTGTCACCAGATTTTCACTAATAAACCAAACAACAAGTTCCCGTAGCACTATATTAACATGTGCCCATGCTGTTTTAGCTAAGAACTGCATAGCTCCTATAAACAGAAAATGATGTTTATAAGCCTACCTGGCACCCTGCCACAAGGAGCAGAGTGTCCTGAGGGCATATGCTATTCATCTCATTTGAGGTTTTCTCTTTCCCCCTCCCTTCTTCTTGCAAAGCAGATGATAACTTATCAGTTCAAGGAGGGAGAGGAGGGACTTGCCAGCAGACATGTGGGGAGAGAAAGACTGCCTTGCATGAATAGCACACGACCTTGGGACACCCTACTTCATCAGGCAGGGTGCCAGGTATGCCTACAAACTTAATTTTCTGGGGATTGGAACTATGCATTTTTGGCTAAAAACAGTGTGGACACAAGTTAGTATAGTTCTATGAGAACCTGTTATCAGGTTTATTAGTGAATCTGCTGACAGGTTCCCTTTAAGGACATCTGACATACAGATGACCCCTAGTAACAGATAGGCCTCTCTGCACATTGCGACCTCTGGTAAAGCTTGTTCCTTGTTCCCATGACAGCACAAATTTTAGAAAATTCAATAGGGATAAAAAATGTTTTTGTCTGGAGCTAAATTATATAGTATACCTTTCCTGACTTACATACAAATTCAAGTTAAGAACAAACCTATCATGTACGTAACCCGGGGACTACCTGTAAAGCATTACTGTATTACAAATTATTCATGGGGCATATAATATATATTATAATATATTAACCCCTTAATGACTAGGCCCTTTTTGGTTTTTGTGTATTCCTTTTTCACTCTCCACCTTCAAAAATCTCTGACTTTTAGTTTTCCATGTAAAGAGCTATATGAGGGCTTGTTTTGTGTGTAACAAATTGTACTTCATAGTTACGGTATTTAATATTCCATGCAGTGTACTGGGGAAAACATTCCAAATGCACCATTTTGCACCATTTCTTGTGGGTTTGGATTTCACTTTGACATGTTTGACATTCCCAAATGACATGTCTACTTTATTTTTTGGGTTGGGGATCTTGGGAATACCAAATTTGTACATACATTTACAAAAATTAAAACCACCTGTATAAAAAAAATCTTCATTTTGCCATGTTCTGGAGCTAATAACTTTCATACTTTAGTGTACGGAGCTGTGTGTAGAGTAATTTTTTGCTACTTTTGATTATGTTTTCAATGCTACCATATTAAAGAGGACCTGTCACCCAGAAAAACGGCACTAGGAGGTTGGCGGGATTAGGGACAGTCACCTCCGGACTATGGAGCGAGCGGGGCAGCGCCTCGGACCGCCCACCCATGAATACGCTATGAGAGCGGTTCGGTGTTTGTAGTGTACAGCGCAGCGGTGTTAGTTAATGTTAACGGAGGTTTCTAACATTCTAACACTGCTGCGTTTGTTTTAGCACTAGGAGCTGCTTACTTTAGCATTTAGTTTAGGGTGTCGGTACTTTTTAAATATTTGTCTGGTAACTTCAGTGGACATCATGTAGCAGGGGATCAGGGGAGACCACTGGATCTACAGGTATGTATTTAACATTAGAGACCAGAAGGAGGCTTGCAATCTATATGCAGCCTGGGGCCTTTGGCAGCCTTAATTTGCCACTGTGTGTGTAAAATTGTAGCAGTCAGGTATATTATAATCCTTCACATTTTATTCTTCACCATTCACAGGACCATTCACATTCTCTCTTCACTATTAACATCATTAATTTCATGTACTTGCATAAAAAAGAATGGACATCCCTTTTCAACAAAGGATTATCATTTCCCTGGAGCCTTTTCATGTTGTATATGTGTTAACAAAACCTTCCAGATGTTTGAGTGTATTTTTCTATTACAATCCACCCTGCTGCAGACACAAATCCCCTTGTTACCATGTCCTATCTGTCCTCATTTATCTTGCTATTTCAATTCCCTTCTTTAGCTGCAATGTGATTTTTTTGTACAATGCTGAGCACCCCATTCGTGCTGGGCATAACAAGCCACCAGACAGACGGCACTGCTGATTTGCATTACAAGAAATTAACCTACATTTCAAGGCAACTTGAGCGCTTTTCAGGATGTTTTTATTTCCTTGTTCAATGGCACATTTCATTACCTGGCTTCATGTCTTGTAAAACAATGCTGCTTTCAGGCACAGTCAATAGCTTTTATTATGTTTGCTTAGAATATATCTAGATATGTAATATGCCTATATGTATCTTTACACTACAAATAATTAAAGTATTAGTCAACATAAAGGAACACAATACAAAAGATTGATTTCAGTCACTTAGACATAACAAAGCCTGATGCCCTAAAGAAAAAGACAATTCTCTCCTATTAACACTTAGATTAAAGGTCCTTTAAGACACAGTAATAAGCAGTGGGATGGATAATAGATGTCCGTTGTTGCTTTTTCCATTTCCCCAGTCACACCAGCCAATGGTGAAGCAATGATCGGCATAACAATCATTCCTCTTCCATTCAATTGTTCATTTATTAGTTAGTTGGCACATTGATGGATGACACAACAATGTGGCACCAATAGTCATGCATCTCTTATGCTGCATAAAAGATGTGATTAAATGGGTTGTCCGGTTTTTAAAATGCTAGAGGTGTTAGTAAAAGTGGTTGATCCTAGGAACACTCTTTACTGCATATGGGGTTAAAAAAGCATCACAACTACATTGTAGAATTTTTTCAGAATCAAGTTCCCAAATGGTTTCACTGAAAACTCTTGTCGAAAGGCAAAGCCAACCTACAAAAAGATTCACACTTTTTATTTTCTGAAGTGCTGTTTGGCAAAAACATGGAGTGAATACAAAACAAGAAGAAATATAATTCTCTTCTTTTACACTACTTTTTATTTTAGTAGCCACTTCTGACCTTATCTTACAGTAATATCTTAAACAAATGCATCAAAAACTTTGTAGAAAGTTAAAGAGGGTTGCCAGGCTTAGTTTTCTATTTAACATGGAACCAGAGGGTTATGTCAATGTAAAATCACTTTATATACAACCTTCATCTCAAGAACATCTCACGCATCCAACCTTTCCTAAAACTGGAGTCTACAAAATTGCTAGTCCACGGCCTCATCATCTCCCAATTGGACTACTGCAACATTCTTCTCTGTGGTCTCCCAGCTAACTCTCTAACACTCTGCCATTCTATCCTTAACTCAGCTGTCCGCCTAAACCATCTCCTCACTTCTCCTCTGCCTCTCCTCTACCAGTCTCTCCACTGGTTAACTACTGCAGAGCGAATTCAGTTTAAAATATTAACCGTGACCTACAAAGCCATACAGAACCTGTCCTCTTCTGAACTAATCAGCTAATACCATCTCAAACGTAATCTCCGTTTCTCACAAGGCCTTTTGCGTCAGTCTATTACCTTCCGCTCTTCCACGACAACCGTCTCCACGACTTCTCCCATGCATTTCCCATACTTTGGAACTTTCTACTGAAATGGTGAGCAAAGAACAATATGATGATGACACCAGGGACTCCAACACCCCTGTGTCTTGATCCAGGGAGCCAGGTATACTTTTATCAATTTTTAAAAGTGAGTGAAAAATTTAAAGGAGTTCTCCAGCCATTAAGATGATATTTTATAAACTTTATCTTGCTTAATATAGCAAATTTAACTTTTAATTTATGTGTTTTAGAAATGTCAAAATCATTAATTTCTACTTACCTTTCTTCAATCGGTAATCTCCTAGGTAACTATCTATAGCTTCCTATCTTTTAGTCACGAATATGCAAACACTTTGTGTTGTAGGTGGGGCCTCTTATTCACTAATGGGAGTGGTGAAAAGGATTATGGGGCTTGAAGTCCCGAGGAGGCACCCGTGGTCATCTGTTCACTGCCATGAGCAACAGGATTGCAAAGGTAGGAAAAAGGTATAAAATAAAGTAGCAGGGCAGTTTTGATTTCAATATAATGTCTATATATATTGTTATATTATGTCCTGAGCCAGCGGAAAAAAATCTTTAATGTTAACTATAAAGGTAAATTGGGAAAGAGTATTAAAAATGCTATGAGAACCTGTCATTAGGTGAAAATGTGTGTTCTGATGACAGGTTCTCTTTAATGTAATTTATGTGAATCAGGGCTATAATGATTGCTTTTGTAGGAGGAAGGGGATCATGGCTGTCACCATTCGATATTTATCCTTTCATCCTGACAGCCACAGGCCCCTTGACATGCAGGGCAGGAGCTATCTTCAGGCCCCGCTGATGGAGGGTCCCCTGCGAGTTGACCTGAAGTTGCGTGGCCCCTGTTTAATCTGTGCAGGGTAATTTAAAGTACATTCTGTACACCCTCTATTTTCACTTTGAAAATAGTAGGGGGGCAGAGCAAAGTAGGACAGCATGATGGCCTCTTCACAGGAAGAGAAAGTTGAGCTCTGTAACCCCCTGTCTCCCTGAATGTGTTGGAGTGTGCTCATAGCATGCTATTACGTTATGCCACTTGAGACATATAAACGCACAAGCATGTGCAACATCCCCCACCGGGGCCTAGCCTTTTCTTGGGGCCTGCAGACAGCAAGGGCCCGGAATACCTGAGTGGCTGGCGGTTGCGACCTAGGCACGCTAGTGTCACTGTGCTTGGTATGGGGAACAGAGGGCTGTCCTGCCGCCTGGCAGGTCTCCAGCAGGGTGGTGTTGGCAAGAAATGATGAGGGAGAGGCTGCTATATAGTGGTTCTCCCTGAGGCAACCCTTTGGTGTCTGAAGTATGAGTCTCTGTGTGGTGGATAGAGGGCCCATGATGGTGACAGTCATAGTAGCAGGGACCAGATGGAGGCAGACGTTGAACAAAAATAACTTACAGTTCTTTATTGGAACCGACAGGAACAGTAGCAACGTGCCTTGACAAATGGTAGAATGCTGGAGATGCAGTTGGAGGGAGCCACAGGAGTAGATCACCAGCCTGGATGCAAAGGGCAGGCTGGGAGGTAGCTGTGTCCTAGTAGGATGCTTCAGCTTGTCCTCGGTTGCTTCAGATATCACCCTTGAAGGTAGGATGATACCCCTTTCCTCTCACTGACTAACTCCACTCAGGCAGGGAGCTGAGCTCTCCTGCTCTGGTCTCACTTGCTAGCTGCACTGGCTGCACTGTATTGAGAACTCTCTGACAGGCTCCTACCAGACTAACTGTTCTCTTCTTCTGAACTCTAGAACTTTCCTGACCAGGGGTTTTATTACTCCCACTGGTCAGGTGGTAGTTACTCCTCCAATTGCATCCCAGCTTACAGATACAAGGTATAACACATGTGATTGGATGACACATATTACATCACATAAAGCAATCAACTCCTGCCTTACCAGGCAGACTCTACCACTGCAGTGCTCATCTGTTTTATGTAGTGACATGCTGTGGGGCTGATCAGACCCTACACAGGTTGCAAGCTACATGGTGGGATGTATTCGCATCCACCCCTCTGCCTTGCATCGGCAGGGGTGTTGCACATGCACACACAAATGCATACACAAAAAGAAAGCAATTATATGCCAAGCTTCTACGTCAAGTCTCAGAGATCTGGAATTGCAATGAAGCGTATAAACCCAACAGCAATTGTGGGAGATTCAAATAAACAATAGAGTTTTAAATGGTCCGTTTCCTTCATCCCCCACTAGCCCATGTGCTAAAAAGTCTCCAACAGGTCCGTTTCAGTTTGGGCTCTTATGGAGAACAAATCCAGAGTGCAAATCACCAAGGTTAAGAAATATTTATTATACTCACAAACATGTGTAAAAAGAGCGCTTTGTATAGAATCACAGCAAGCTGCAGCCAGCAGACATCTATGCCCAACCCTGGGTTTCACCGTATGGTTTCTTCCAGGGCATGTTCCTGACCGTACTGACATAACAATTTAAAATATGTTCATCAATTCACAAAAGAAAGTTAAAATATATTTACGTCATTTTTATATTACACATCAATGATTGTTTCCTTATATTATTTAGTGCAATAATTTTCAATACATCTCTTTAGATTACCCAATTTTATCCACTACCCTTTATATTGCCCAATTCCTTTGCCGTATACTGGAAAGCGGGAAAAAAATTCTGAATGCAGTGAAAATGATGAAAAAACACATTTGCGTCATTTATTGTGGGCGAGGATTGTACGGCTTTCACTGTGCACCCCAAATGATAAGCCTACTTCATTCATTGGGACAGTACGATCCCGGGATACCAAATTTGTATAGGTTTTATAATGTTTTCATACATTTACAAAAATTAAAACCTCCTGTACAAAAAAAAAATTCTTCATTGTGCCGTCTTCTGGCACTAATCATTTTTTCATACTTTGGTGTACAGAGCTGTGATCAACTATCATTTTTTGCGACTTTTGATGATGTTTTCAATGCTTCTATTTTTAGGACTGTACAACCTTTCGATCACTTTTTATTAAACTTTGTATATTTTTCAAAATGGGTGCTATTTTCTGTTATGGGGTTAAACCTGATAAAAAGTGAAAACCTGTTATTATATTTTGATAGATCATGCATTTTCGGACGTGGCAATACCTAATGTGTTTATCATTCTTACTGTTTATTTATATATTTTTTTACTTCTAGGGAAAGGGGGGTGATTTGAATTTTTATGTTTTTTTAATATATTTTTTTTCCTTTTTTATTTTTTACTATTTTTCAGACTCCCTAGGGTACTTTAACTTTGATTTTGCACACCATCTATTATAATGTGCATATCGTACATTGTAATAGATAGCCTAGATCATGATAGCCTCGGATCGGAGCAAAGATGGCAGCACCCACACGCCGCCAGCTCGTTAATGCCTTCGGCAGCTTTGCAATCAAAGGGTAAGTAAATGCCCGGTGAGTATGAAGAGGGCTCAGCCCTTCATACTCCCCCATATGCAACAAGACATAAGCGTGCGTCTAATTGCGATTTGGAGTTGCCGGCGTCGATCAGCGGGAAAACACCCGCAATATGCAACAAAGACTTCCCGGTTATGGAGAGGGCTCAGCCCGTGATCCCTCTCCATGCACTCGGCATGTGACATAGTATTACGTCACATGTTGGTAAGGGGTTAATGAGGGGGGTAACTGGACAGTATGTTAAAAAAGTAGGCTGCTGTTGGAAGTAAATATAAGATGTATGATTGTGGTGTTGTGAGTATATGTCGGTGTAGCACATATGTGTATTTTCAAGTTAATGGGGCAGATTTATCAAGCTGTCTGAAAGTCAGAATATTTCTAGTTGCCCATGGCAAACCAATCACATCTCAGCTTTCATTTTACCAGTGCCAATTAATATTATAACCGGTTCGCGACCGCCCCCGGTGTGTATTCACGGCGGCGGTCGCGTTCCGATGCATGGAGAGGGCTCACGGGCTGAGCCCTCTCCATAGCCGGTAAGTCTCTGCTGCATATTGCAGCAAAGGCTTACCGGTAACACCCGCGATCGGTGCCGGCATCTTTCCGAGGATCGTCGCTCCCCGTGTCGGCATTGGGGATCGGCGATCCATCGCCATGGTAGCTTGGGTCTCACGAAGACCCGAAGCTACTTCGGGTTAACCCATTCATTACAATGTGCTATCAGCACATTGCAATGTATGATGGCAGTATATGGTAGGATCGATCAGACAACCTAGGGTTAAAGTACCCTAGGGAGTCTGAAAAATAGTAAAAATAAAAATAAAAAAAAAGTTTAAAAAAAAAATTATAATAAAAAAACCTAAAAATTCTAATCACCCCCCCCTTTCCCTAGAACTGATATAAATATAAATAAACAGTAAAAATCATAAACACATTAGGTATCGCCGCGTCCGAAAATGCCCGATCTATCAAAATATGATAACGGTTTTCACTGCGTTTAACCCCGTTACGGAAAATCGGGTCCAAAGTAAAAACTGGCACTTTTTTGCCATTTAAAAAAAAATGTAAAATTCTATAAAAAGTGATCAAAAGGTCGTACAGTCCTAAAAATAATATAACTGAAAACATCATCAAAAGTCGCAAAAGATGACACCACCCTCAACTCCATACAACAAAGTATGAAAATGTTATAAGCACAAGAAGACGGCAAAATAAAAATAAAAAATTTGTACATGAGGTTTTAATTTTTGTAAATGTATGAAAACATTATAAAACCTATACAAATTTGGTATCCCTGTAATCGTATCGACCCAAAGAATAAATTAGATGCGTCGTTTGTGGCGTGAAGTGAAAGCCGTAACATCCAAGCCCACAAGAATACGACACAAATGCGTTTTTTCACCATTTTCACTGCATTTGGAATTTTGTTCCCACTTCCCAGTACATGGCATGGAATATTCAATGCGATCACTATGAAGTTCAATTTGTTACGCAAAAAACAAGCCATCACATAGCTTTTTACGTGTAAAAATAAAAAAGTTATAGATTTTTGAAGGTGGGGAGTGAAAAATGGAAATGAAAAAACGGGAAAGGGCCCGTTCCTTAACCGGTTAAAGAGGAGCTATGATTGGATGCCATGGGCAACTAGAAATATTCTGACTTTCAGACAGCTTGATAAATCTGCCCCAATATGTGGGACATTGGGGCCTAATGGTGTCTTGTTACGCCACTAATGTTAACCCTCTATTGAGTTTTTTAGCAGCATTGAATTAAATTGGAGGAAAAAAAGGACACTGTTTAACACTTTCAGTGTCTGGTATTTCTGGAAATTTGGTCGTGTTATTGGCCACAACGACTTTTACAGTTTTGACATTTAAAAATAAAACTGAAATTACAGCAAAAAAAAAATACACTAAAGTCCAACAAACCATATTTTTTCTGAAAGCAGACACTTGCCCCATTCTCAAAATTGCATTAAAGAGTTTATAAACATAGACGTCTTCATGCAATTTTGATTCAAAATGTAAAATTCTATAAAAAATACATACAATTTGAGTTTTATGGCAAAAAAATGTGCTCCCAACAGAAAATATTTACTTCCTAAATGTAATAGATAAACATGTGTAGAGTTCACAGATACCTCATAGACATAATCATAATATCGCTAAAACTGAAATATCTAAATATCTGTTTTTCAGCTAGAAATTTGAAGACAGTCAAGACCTGCAAAATACAGCAATAAAACAGATTTAAAATGCATTGAAAATGCCATAAAAACATACATTTTTACATAAAACTCACATCAAAGCGTAGGTTTACCCACAAATAGGGATTTAAAAATAATAACAAAAAGTGAGCATATTATATTTACCACTATACACAACACCAAGAATTTACACTCCCAAAAATGCTATAATAAAAACCATGCCATATTTGGTTGCAATCCACAAATGTGTTTAAAAATATATTACACACAAAGTAAGAAGCTACTATTCTGTCAAAATCAATTTTCTTTTCAGAAATCACCGCCTACCATGTATACAAAGATAACTTTTAAATTCATACACTACCACCTTCATTCAACTTTGCAGCAAACAGTAATAAAATGCAAAAATTACATGAAAATTCAAATTTTTCTCTAAAATATGTACAAATCAAGAATATTTATATAAAGAAAGTATACTTTCCTAAAAACAGTAACATGTGAGGAGTTCATACATACTTCACATGTGTATATTCACTAAAATATGAAATACATGCTACCGGGTTGGTTCCTCACCAAATGAGAGCTGGTGGCAGCCTACTGGGCTGATAAGGTACTGTTTCACTGAGGTGAGTGAAAGGGGTCTTGCAGCTGTAGTGCAGTATCCGGAGGTTGCGTGGACAGCTCTAACTCACTTCCTGTGCCTTTTAGAACTTGTGAGTTCAGGGAGTGTCTATAAAACAATAATTAATTGACCTTGCATACCCCTAAGGTGTCCGAAAACATCATGTTTCATCACAGACCCGTTACTTCCAGAAACTCTCCTCCTATCACTCATTTATTGCATCATTTATAACACACATGTTATACAACAGAACCACTTATATTGAAACTGTGCCTGTAGATACTGTAGATTGTAAGCCATTATTTAGAGATTTCATTTCATTTTTATAGACCTTCCCTGCAGCAGCCACTACCAGTTTACAAGAGACATATGTAGTGTGTATAGAAATTAAGAGTTTCTATTGTGTTATAATCTGGTAATTGCTCCATTTGTACTCATGATTAGGATTAGAAGTAGCTCCGTTAAACACGATAGCGTGTCTGTTATATAAGACAAAACCTATTTATGTAACATTTTACTACTCGTCCTCTCATCCCCAAGCATATCCTTTTTATATTTGTGGCTCTGTCACATGAACACCTGTTGTGTTCCATTGAAAAGCTGAATTGCCAGAGCTGTTTTTTGTTTTCATTGCAAAAATATTGATTCTGCTTCCTGAAATCAGTCGTGCAATAAGAGACATCTCTGCAGGTGGTGTTCTCCCAGGAGGGTTTTTACTGGCTTGTAATTGTCTGCTTACATTTATAAGAATGGCTCAAGACGAAGAGGTAGAAACAGATATAATAAGACATATCACTAAGTCTAATGCCCTGCGAGCAAAAGGTGACAATTAGCAGAGTGTAAGACCTGAAAATGTTGTGAGACAGAAGAACATTTACCAATAAGAAATCATATATGATGGTATATAGTTACAAAATACACAAAAGCCTTAAAAAGATTCATTTATATATTTAAAACAAAGCTGGAATAATGCTGTATGTTCTACATACTATGCCCAGCCTATGCAATCTTCATAGCACCTATGCACCACTGGCAATCCCATGTAGACAATTTTCATGCCAGGCAAAGAGCATGTATAGACCAAGTCAGATCAGGCAGTTTTTACCCTATTTATGAATATTTCATAATGAAACACAAAAAATTGTACCCATCAACCTAACATAATGATAAACTTTCTCCAAAGCACCAGCTCTTTGCATCTTTTAATAGCTACCGCTCCACTGCCTCCTTTGTCCTACATAACATCAAAGATTCAGTGCGGAAAAAAATTATGCAACTGCGCCAACATTTTGACACACTTTTGAGGAAACCAGACCAACTAATACCGGTAGTTGCCCTAAAATATGACGCCACATCCTTATACTACACCTAGGGCTCCGATATACAGCCACACAGTTTACAGCCAGATATCGGTCCCTATAGAAGAACCCTTCCACACTTGCGTTGCAGATCACGTCGGAGTCTGATTAGGGTGCGATCAGGGTTTGGTCAGTGAAAAACGCACATTTTGCATCAGAGTGCAATTAGTTTTCAGTCAGAGTTTGTTCAGTGTCTCAGTTTTTCACGCGCGTTTTTGATGCAATTTCAATGCGTGTGAAATGGACTCAGGACTGAGCTCTATCTTTTTTATGGCAATTGCTGCGTGAAAAACGCGTTTTTGATGCATCTCCATAGACTTGTATGGTGCGTTTTTCACGCGCATGACTTGCAAAAGTAGAGCATGTCGAGATTTAAACGCGCGTTAAAAAAAACGCGCGTGTGTGCGTGAAAAAGAATGCAAGTCTGAAAAGACCCATTGGTTACAATGGGTCAGAGTGCAATGCAAGTTCTGCACGTCAAAAGCACGTGCAGAAAACGTGCGTGAAAAACGCAAGTGTGAAAGGGGCCTAAGGCCCCTTCCACACTTGCATTGTAGATCACGTCAGAGTTTGATCAGGGTGCGATCAGGGTTTGGTCAGTGAAAAACTGACATTTCTCATCAGAGTGCAATCAGTTTTCAATCAGAGTTTTTCTCGCATGTTTTCAATGCAATTTCAATGTGTTGAAAACTGAGCTCTATCATTTCTATGGCAATTGCACTTGCATTGGACTTGCATGTGTCTCAGAGTGTAATGCGTTTTTGATGCGTCTCCATAGACTTGTATGGTGCATTTTTCACGTGAGTGACTTGCAGAAGTAGAGCATGCCGAGATTTAAACGCGCGTTAAAAAACGTGCGTGTGTGCGTGAAAAAAAAAATGCAAGTCTGAAAAAGCCCATTGATTACAATGGGTCAGAGTGCAATGCAAGTTCTACACGTCAAAAGCACGCGCAGAAAACGCTCCTGAAAAACGCAAGTGTGGAAGGGGCCTTACTCTGAGACAAATCTTCCCTGTTGATACTGGTGATAATCTTCTGTTGATACTGTATCTAAAATGTAATCAATATAATCATCACGTGGCCACAGTAGAGTTGAGCTGAAACAGCTAAGTTCATGCCTATCAACACTTTTAACTTGTAAGAATTAGATAATTAAAATAGGTTGTGAACCTAAGTATGTTACCAATAGTGACCCAATTGATGTGATGACAGGTTCAGGACATTTACAGACGTTGCCACATCGGGAATGTCTGTGCTTGCGCCCGCTCCTCTATTTTTTGCAATGCAAGTGCAATGCGTTTTTCATGCATCAATTGCCATAGAAAAGATAGAGCTCAGTCCTGAGTCCTTTTCACATGCATTATCTGCACGTGAAAAACACATTGTTATTGCCACAAAAAAGTGCAGAAAAAACTGAACAAACTGTGACTGAAAACTGATTGAACTCTGTTTTTCACTGACCAAACCCTGATCTTACCGTGATCAAACTCTGACGTGATCTGCAACGCAAGTGTGAAAGAGGCCCTAGGATACTTGGATTTACACTCCTTGATCCTGGTGATAGATTTCCTTTAAAGGGGTATTCCAGGAATCAGCATAATTCATATACAAATGGGTCCTTAAAATATAAGCTTATATATAAAATTTTGCTCCCGTTATCAGAAAAATGCTGATGACATAGACTGTAATGAAGAATTAAAGTGCTAATGGCCCTTTAATCAGTCCGTTAATTTCCTCTACGCGGTCCGTTGCAGAGCATACACAGGACAGAAGATGGCCGCTGGTCACATGTCCACATCACATGTCCTGCACCTGCCTGGGCAGGTCATGTGATCACCACTAAGTTTGGCTGTAGTCGGTTGGTTGCAGTGCATCCACTATGGCCAGTGTTGTGGTGATGGCAGTTACACATCATTACTATGGTAACAGAGCAAGAAAACCTGTTAGATCATCACTGGGAGCAGAGCATAAGAGGGAGGAGGAGTTACTCAGAACGAAAGGATCTAGGATCTTAGTTCCCAGTGGCAGCCATCTTGGTGATAACTTTAGAGAGGCCATAAAATCTTGTGAATCGTAAAATCAAACTATTTAAGCTCAATTTTGTGACTATTGACATTAAGTTTTGTTACATTCATTTATTTATAGCATTATGGGTTTTTGTATCAGACGTTCATATTCCTGGAATACCCCTTTAAGCATAAAAACCACAGGCTGAAATGCACATCATTGCATGTATGTGGCAGAAGATTGTCCATACACAATGGGGCAGATTTATCAAGTGTCTGAAAGTCAGAATATTTCCAGTCGCCCATGGCAACCAATCACAGCTGAGCTTTAAAATATTCATGATCTCTGGTTAAATGAAAGCTGAGCTGTGATTGGTTGTCATGGGCAACTGGAAATATTCTGACTTCCAGACACTTGATAAATCTGCCCCAATGAGTCCTGATAGCACCATTAATTGCTGGGCCACCCTTTACATTAAATAGTATAAGACAGGATTTTCTTGTCAATGTATGCTACAAGCCTTTGTATTAAATTCATAAGTAAGGGAGCAAAGCCCAACACCCCACAGTAAATGTAACTCAAAACAAACATCTGTCTGAAGCAGGCCACCAATAAGCCAGCTCAGCACCCCACAATGGACAGAGATGATCAGAGACACATATCTGCTCTGCTATCACCTAAAATGCTACACTCCCACTGATAAAAATAATCCCTTTATTTATATAGAGCACACAGATTACAGGGCTCACAATCTAACCAACCTACCAGTATGTTTTGGAGTGTGGTAGGAAACTGGAGGACCCGGAGGAAACCCACACAAACATAGAGAGAACATACAAACTCTTTGCAGATGTTGACCCAGGTCCCCAGCACTGCAAGGCTGTAATGCTAACCACTAAGCCACCGTGCTTCTCATTTGAGAGGAGTTTACCAAAATATTCCAAATAAATGAGCTATACACTATACACAAAGACTGCCACTATATTTGGATTTAGCTGTATACTTCCTGGTCCAAACACTGTGCAAAAGAGTGTATTATTGGGGGTGGGCACTTATTACCTGTTAATAGCCTAGGGTCCAGAAAACCCAATTTAATGGTATATGCCAGTGATGGCGAACCTTTTAGAGATCGAGTGCCCAAACTAGAACCAAACCTACTTATTTACATGCAAACTGCCAACATAGAAATTTAAATGGTAACATGTTGCTACCTGTTTTGTGAAGGCTTTTAATTGTATCAGCATCCTGATGACACTAAAACGGTTGCAAGAAAGAGGAGAAATTCAGATTATCATTGTAGCTTCCTTCCAGGGTGCCCTGGAATAGGATGAATTGCGCGACCCAGAGCAGGAGCTACAATAATAACGCAGCCTTCTCTGCCCCTCCTTGCTTCTCCTGTAGTCCCAGGCTGCTTTAGGGTGTGTAGCTTCAAAATAACCCTGATCACCGCATGTCCTGGGTGGCCAGGGACTGCAGGAGGAGGTTTTGAGTCCTGTCTAGGGTGATGGCCTGGGTGCCCACAGAGAGTGCTCTGAGTGCCACCTCTGGCACCCGTGCCATAGGTTTGCCACCACTGATATATGCTATAAAATGGCTATTAATATGTATAGGCAGAAAACCTCCTCTAAAGCATATTAGAAAGGGAGATCCCACAAAAGAAGCCTCAGTAGCATATTTACCCTGTATGTATCCTTGTATCTAACTATGTACGCATGTACAACATTCAAACATCCATGTGAACAGAGCTTTATCCTGTATTTTTGCAACCAAATATTAATACGTATAATTGTTATCACTACTTTAGATTTACGATCATGACCCTAGGAAAACATAAAAGTAATGCCTAATGCGAAAATACAGACAGGGCATGTATTGCAAGTGTTTGAGCCCTAATACTAGTATTATCCCATCTATGTGTTTTGTGAACACTGAGGCCTGACTGGTCTACATCATTATGGGGTTTCTAGACTCCAGAATCTCAAAATACCACCATTATTAGTTACATTTATGAAACCACTGATTCTGTCATTTCTACAGCTCACTGCTTGCTCAGTTTCTATTGGAAACCACTACAGTATTGCTCAGAGGCATTTAAAAGTAAAATCCAACAATGAATATAGGGCAACAAAAATAATACTTACCCTTTAAAAGAGCACTGAGCCATTACCATAGTAGCCCATCTCAGAATGCTGGGCAGTGACATTTGTAGTGCCTGCCATAAATCTGTCACAAAACACTTCCTTCCATACCAGTTTAGTTTCTGCTGCTCTCCGGCCTGTTATTACTGGGGGAAAAGTTTTGAGATGAGAATATTATGAAACATTTTCAGCACACTTCTTTCCACCTGTTTGTGCGGATGGACAGAAAATTATGTATTTCTCTCTCCCTTGCCTGAGCTCCTCTTCACATATTCCATCCTGGATGTGTGGCTTGTATATAATTGAAAGATGATAGTAATAATTTAGAGAGGAGTGCTTGATGCTGCTTAATAACATTTCCTATAATTGAAAGGGGAATTGTGCCTTAATTTTATACTGACTCAAAGGAAAACTACTGTAGTATAACATTTTACTGCCTGCACTGGACTGGAGAAAATTGAATTTTTAGTAAGTTGTGCTACCAACATGGAAATTATACACAGATACTGTAACATAAGTGGTTTTCAACCAGTGTCTATTGAATCATCGAAATGTAATTGTTTTATGCGTTTCACAGAAGGTATTAAGACAGTAATATAAACTATTACCATAATAACTGCTACAACTTTCATAGGACTCAACACTTACTGAAATAGATAAATGTTTAAAGATTTGGGCATGAGTCACTAAAATATAAAAACTGCAAAACTCTGCAAGCTTCATCTCTTATTGTTGTTTCTAGGTTTGTGGGTAGAGATAGGGCTGTATCTACAGCTCATACAGCCCTATATCTACCCACATACCTAGAAACAACAATAAGAGATGAAGCTTGCAGAGTGTCTTGCTATGTCCCCATTAATTACTAATTACTAATTTCTAAGTAATTATAATGAAGGAGATCAACTTGATTTCAATTATGATGTTACGATAACAACAAAATACTATGGCTGAATGCAAAAACACTATGGAAATTCTATAGTTACCCGCATACGTATTACCACCTGTTTCCCAACACCTGTATACTATTATTCCCTACAATGTATAATTTATACATTATGACATTTCTCCAACCTTGTAATAGACTATTAACATACGTTGAGAAAAAGAAAAAATGTCTCACATACCCTGTACATCTTGAGGCAGTCTGGAGGAAGTGGAGGCTTGGATCAAAGTGGCCAACGCGTGACTGGCTTCATTATCCAAGGTAATCCAATAAAAGGAGGAATACGTGGCCCATCCAATAAAACAGACTTGCTCATAAGCCTTTCTCATAGTGAATGTTCACCATGAGTAAGGCTTAGTAACAAGCCAAAACGCGTACATTCACACTTAATGAAATTTTTTAAATAAGAAGAATAAAGTCTATTTTATTGGATGTGCCACATGTCATCTTGTGGCGTCGCCACTGCCTCATAGAGTCTATACAGGCAGAGCACATGGACGTGTCTCTGTTTGCACTTCTGAACTGCTAGAGGAGAAGAGAGAAGCCTAGGGAATCATCAGAGTGTGTGGGTTTATTATTTTTTTTATAATATAATGATGGACCTGGATGGACATTTAATTATTGAGGGGTGGGTGCTGTACATTTAATTAAGGAGAGAAGACAGCTGCACATTTCATTAGTGAGGGGAGGCTGCGGCATATTTCATGAATGAGTAAGGTTTCATTACTAAGGGGAATTAATAGATGCAGAAAAATGATTGTAAATTTGTGGAGAGAATAAGTAAATAGAGAGACCCCTCCAGTGATTCGTTGCAATCTATGAAGAAACCTGGAAGTGTTTAATACACCTATATCGTCACCATTGCAGAAATTCAACAAGATAGAATGTTCATTCGTTTTGGTGGGTTAAGGCAACCATGGAACTTAAAATGTATAGAGAATGTAGGCTCTACAGCACCTAGAACAATACTTTTGGTGTCACGGATGCACCCGCGATCCTTGTTGCAGATCGTGGGCACTCCCGTGCCTCAAGCCCTGGAAGCGGGGACGCGCGCTGGCTCTTCAGGACTTAAAGGACCAGCATCCTCCTGATTGGAGCTGGTCATTCCCGGGTGACTATATATTTCGGCTGCTCCCTCCATTCCGGGCCGTATCTTCTCATTCCTAGGAGCTTCCATGGTTTCCTAACCAAACTTCCCAAAGCTGTTCCTGTAGAAGAGAAAGCCATTCTCCAGCGTTCCTAGGCTCCTGTGTCTCCAGTATTCCTAAGCTCCCATCATGATTTTGGTTCTGCGAGCTATAGAATGCAAGCTGCACATAAAGATCCAATATTCAACGAATTATTTACCTGCCCCCTCCACCCTCATCTCAAGCTAAAAACAACTCTTCTAAGCTTTCAATTGGAAGTAATTTTCTGTAGGTAAACAGGTGAGTTTTAACATAAGAGAGAGAATTCTAGAAAACATATATCATACCCTACCTGGGGCTGCTGGTAGTTTATTGGTTTACCCAAATTACAGGCAAACCCTACTTACACACAAACCTCTCTGCCCACTGTGACTTCTTGTGAAGCTCTCTGAATGCTGGTAATTTACTGTAATGTAGCTCCAGTTTGCCATTATCAACTTTAAGGTGTCTAATGTACACTCACCGGCCACTTTATTAGGTACACCTGTCCAACTGCTCGTTAACACTTAATTTCTAATCAGCAAATCACATGGTGGCAACTCAGTGCATTTAGGCATGTAACATGGTCAAGACAATCTCTGCAGTTCAAACCGAGCATCAGTATGGGGAGAAGAAAGGTGATTTGAGTGCCTTTGAACGTGGCATGGTAGTTGGTGCAAGAGGGTGGCTGAGTCTGAGTATTTCAGAAACTGCTGATCTACTGGGATTTTCATGCACAACCATCTCTAGGGTTTACAGAGGAATGGTCCGAAAAGAAAAAACATCCAGTGAGCGGCAGTTCTGTGGGCGGAAATGCCTTGTTGATGCCAGAGGTCAGAGGAGAATGGGGAAGACTGGTTCGAGCTGATAGAAAGGCATCAGTGACTCAAATCGCCACCGTTACAACCAAGGTAGGCAGAAGAGCATCTCTGAATGCACAGTACGTCGAACTTGATTCAGATGGGCTACAGCAGCAGAAGACCACACCGGGTGCAACTCCTTTCAGCTAAGAACAGGAAACTGAGGCTACAATTTGCACAAGCTTAATCGAAATTGGACAGTAGAAGATTGGAAAAACGTTGCCTGGTCTGATGAGTCTCGATTTCTGCTGCGACATTCGGATGGTAGGGTCAGAATTTGGCGTCAACAACATGAAAGCATGGATCCATCCTGCCTTGTATCAACGGTCCAGGCTGGTGGTGGTGGTGTCATGGTGTGGGGAATATTTTCTTGGCAATTAAATTGAAAGGCAAAAAAGAGACAGACACTGTTTCAACACTTTCCGTGCTGGTTATTCTGGAAAATTGTCGTGTATTGGCCCACAACGACTTTTACAGTATGTGACATCTTAAACAACAACTGACCTTACAGCAAAACAGCAAAAACTACCCTAACAGTCCAACAAACCCATATTTTTTCTGGAAGCAGACACTTGCCCCATTCTCAAAATTGCATTAAAGAAGTTTATAAAGCATAGACGGTCTCATTGCATTTTTGATTCAAAAATGTAAAATTCCTATAAAAAATAACATACACATTTGCGTTTCTCCAAAATGCAAAAAAAAAAAAAAAAAAAAAAAAACCAAAAAAAAAAAAAAAAATACTAATGTGCTCCCCCACAGAAATACTTTACGTCCTACAATGTAATAGATAAACACTGTTTAGAGTTCACAGATACCGTCATAGACATAATCATAATATCGCTACAAACTGAACTATTAAATATCTGTTTTTCGCGTGAAATTTGAAGCAGTCAAGACCTGCAAAAACAGCAAAAAGATTTAAATGCATTGAAAATGCATAAAATACATTTTATACATAAACCACATCAAAGAGGTAGGTTTTACCCACAAGATAGGGATTTAAAAAATAAATAAGAAGTAGCACTATTTATATTTACCACTATACAACACCACACCAAGAATTACTAACACCTCCTCAAAAATGTATAATAAAAACCATGCCATATTTAGTTTGCAATCCACACAATGTTTAAAAATAGTATTACACCAAGTAGTAAGAAGTACTTATTCTGTCAAAATCAATTTTCTTTTTCAGGGGAAATTCACCTCCTAACATGTATCACAAATAACTTTTAAATTCAACACTACCACCTTATTCAACTTTGCAGGCAAACAGAACATAATAAAAATGCAAAAATTACATGAAAATTCAAATTTTTCTCTAAAATATGTAAGAAGATCAAAGATATTATAATATAAAGAAATAGTACTTTCCTAAAAACAGTAACATGTGTAGGAGTCATACATATTCCACCTGTGTATTTCACTAAAATATAAATACATGCTACCACTGGTTGGTTTCCCCCTCACAATGAGACTGGTGCAGCTAATGGATGATATAAGTGTATGTTCACTGAGGTGATGAGGTGTGAAAGGGGTCTTGAGCTTGCTGTAGTGTAGTATGCCGGAGTTGGCGTGGACAGTCTTCTACTCACTTCTGTGCCTTTTTTGAACTTGGGAGTTCAGGGAGTTGTCTATAAAACAATAATTAATTGACCTTGCATACCCCTAAGGTGTCCGAAAACATCATTTTCATCACAGACCGTATACTTCCAAGAAATCTCTCCTCCGATAACACTCATTTATTGACATCTTTAACACACCATGTTATCAAACAGAACCAACATCTATGAAACTGGCCCTTTGTAGTACTGTAGATTTGAAGCACATTATTAGAGATTTCGCATTCATTTTTATAGAAACCCCTTCCACTTGAGCAGCCACTACCAGTTTACAAGAGACATATGTAGTGTGTATAGAATTAAGTCGTTTTCTATTGTGTGTATATCTGGTTAATTGCCATTGTTACTCATGATTGGATTAGAGTAGAGTAGCTCGTTAACAAACCGATGAGCGTTGTCTGTTATATAAGAACAAACCTATTATATGTAACATTTTACTACCTCGTCCTCTCATCCCAAGATATCTTTATATTTGTGGCTCTGTCACATTGAACACCGTTGTGTTGGTTCCATTGAAAGCTGAATTGCCAGAGCTGTTTTTGTTTTCATTGCAAAAGATAGTGATTACTGCTTCCTAAATCAGTTCGTGCAAGGTAAGAGACATTCTGCAGGTCGTGTTCTCCAGGCGGGTTTATTACTGGCTTGTTATTGCGGCTACATTTATAGAATGGCTCAAGACGTAGTGGGTAAGAAACAGATATAAAAACATATCACTACGTCTAATGCCCTGCGACAAAAGTGACAATTAGCCGATAGGTAAAGACCTGAACAAATGTTGTGCGACAGATAGAACATGTTACCATAAATCAATATTGAGGTATATAGTTACACAAATACACAAAAGCTTAAAAAGATTGCATTTATATATTTAAACAAAGCTGCGAATATGCTGTATGTTCTAATCATACTAACTATGCCCCAGCCTATGCAATCTTCATAGCACTATCACGCACTGGCAATCCCATGTAGACATTTTATCGCCAGGTCAAAGCGCATGATAGAACCAAGTCAGATCAGGCAGTTTTTTTTTTACCCCTATTTAGAAATATTTATAAGAAACACAAAAAATTTGTAACCATAACCTAACATAATGATACTTCCCAAAGCAACACAGCTCTTTGCATCTTTTAATAGGCTGACCGCTCCACTGCCTCCTTTGTCCTACATAACATCAAAGATTCAGTGCGGAAAAAAAATTATGCAACTGCGCCAACCATTTGACACACTTTTGAGGAACCAGACCAACTATAGCCGTAGTTTGCCCTAATATGACGCCACATAAGCCTCTTATACTACACCGAGGGCTACCGATAACAACCAGCCACACAGTTTACAGCCAGATACGGTCCTATAGAGAACCTTCCACAACTGCGTTGCGATCACGTTCGGAGTCCTGATTAGGTGTGGCGATCAGGGTTTGCAGTTGAAAAACAACGACATTTGGGCATCAGAGTGCAATTAGTTTTCAGTACAGATTTGTTCAGTGTCTCAGTTTTCACGAGCCGTTTTTGATGCCATTTTCAATGCTCGTGAAATGGACTCAGGACTGAGCTCTATCTCTTTTCATGGCAATTGCTGCGGAAAAAGCGTTTTTGATGCATTCATAGACTTGTATGGGTGCTTTTTCATCAGCGCATGACTTGCCAACAGGTAAGCCAGTCGAGATTAAACACGCGTTTAAAAAAAACAAACTCCGCTGTGTGCGTGAAAAAAGAAGGCAAGTCTGAAAGACGACCCATTGGTTACAAGGGTCATAGTTGCAGGCAAGTTCTGCACGGTCCAAAAGTCCACGTCAGAAAAACGTGCGTGAAAACAGTGTGAGAAAGGGCGCCTAATGGCCCCTTCCACACACTGCCATGTAGATCACGTCAGAGTTTTGATCAGGGTTCGATCAGGTGTTTGGTCAGTGAAAAACATGACATTTCTCCAATCCAAGGCTGTGATCAGTTTTCAATCAAGGTGTTTTCTCGCATTGTTTTAATGCAATGTAATGTTGTTGAAAAACTGAGCTCTATCATGTTCTATGGCAATTCACTTTCATTGGACTTGCATGTGTCCAGGTGTAATGCGTTTTTGATGCGTTCTCCAGTAAATTGTATGGTGCATTTTTCCACGTGAGGGACTTGCAGTAATTGAGCATCGCCGGATTTAAACGCGCGTTAAAAAACGGTGCGTTTGTGTGCGTGAAAAAAAAATGCAATCTAAAAAAAGCCCATTGATTACAAATGGGTCAGAGTGCAATGCAGTTTTTTTTTCTTAAACCCAACCGTCAAAAGCCCCGGCAGAAAACGCTCCTGAAAAACGCAAGTGTGGAAAGGGGCCCTACTCTGAAGACAAATCTTCCCCTTTTGATACTGGTGATAATCTTCTGTTTGATACGTATCATAAAATGTAATCAAAGTATAACATCACGTGGGGCCACAGAGAGTTTAGCTGTGAAACAGCCTAAGTATGCCTATCAACACTTTTAACTTGTAGATTAGATAATTAAAATAGGTGTGAACCTACTAGTATGTACCAATAGTGACCCAAGTGACTGTGATGACGGTTCGGACATTTCAGACGTTGCCACATCGGGGATTGTCTGTGCTTTGCCGCCGCGCCTCTATTTTTTGAATGCAAGTTGCAATGGCGTTTTTTCATGCATCAATTGCCATAAGACAAGATAGAGCTTCAGTCCGTAGTACTCTTTTCACATGCATTATCTGCACGTGAAAAACACATTGTTATGCCACAAAAAAGTGCAGAAAAACTGAACAACACTGTGACTGAAAACTGGATTGACTCTGTTTTTCACTGACCAAACCACTGATCTTGACCGTTGGATCAAACTCTGACGTGATCTGCAACGCAGTGTGAAAGAGGCCCTAGGATACTTGGATTTACACTCCTGATCCTGTGATAGATCCTTAAGGGGTATTCCAGGAGACATCATAATTCTAACAATGGGTCCTTAAAATATAAGCTTATATATAAAAATTTGCTCCCGTTAATCAGAAAATGCTGCTGACATGAGACTGTAATGGAACGAATTATTAAAGTGCTAATGGCCCTTTATCAGTTCCGTTAATTTCCTGCTGCGCGGTCCGTTGCAGAGCATACACAGACAGAGAAGATGGCGTCTGGTCACAGGTCCCAATCACTGCCTGACACCTGCCTGGGCAGGGTTCATGGTGACACACTAAGTTTGGCTGTAGTCGGTTTTGGTTGCCGTGCATCCCTATGGCAGTGTTGTGTGTGATGGTGCAGTTTTACACATCATTCTAATATTGTAACAGAGCAAGAAAACCTGTTGATCATCACTGGGAGCAGAGCATAAGAGGAGGAGGAGCACTCTAAACTTAACCTCACTCAGACGAAAGGAATCTAGGAGATCTAGTTCCCAGTGGCACCATCTTGTATAACTTTAGGAGTGCCATAAAAATCTTGGTGAGTAAAATCAAACTAATTTAAGCTTCAATTTTTGTGATCTATTGACATTAAGTTTTGTTACATTCATTTATTTATAGCATTATGGGTTGTTGTATCAGGACGTTCCATATTCGGAAGTACCCCTTAAAGCATAAAAAACCCACAGCGAAATGCCACATCAAGTGCATGACGTGGCAGAAGATGTGTCATACACAATGGGGCAGATTTCAAGTGTCTGAAACGTCGAATTTATCCAGGTCGCCATGCAACCAATCACAGCTGAGCTTGTAAAATATTCATTGAATCTACTGGTTAAATGAAAGCTGAGCTTGTGTGGTTGTCATGGGCACCTGGAAATATTCTGGCTTCCAGTAACTTGATAAATCTGCACCCAATGGAGTCTGATAGCACCACCATTAATTGTGGGCCACTCCTTTACATTAAATAGGATAAGACAAGGATTTTCTGTCATGTATGCTACAAGCCTTTGTATTAATAATTCATAAGTAGGGCGACAAAGCCCACACCCACAGAAATGTAACTCAAAACAACATCTTTGAAGCAGGCCACCAATCACCGCTCAGCACCCCACAATGGACAGAGATGCTCAGAGACCATATCTGCTCTTTCTATCACCTTCTAAATGCTACACTACCCTGATAAACAAATCCCTTTATTATAGAGCACACAGATTACAAGGGCCTCACAATCTAACCAACCCTACCGTATGTTTTGGAGTGTGGTAGGAAACTGGGGGCCCCGGAGGAAAACCCCACAACAAAACATAGAGGAGAACAAACAAACTTTTGCAGTGTTGACCCAGGTCCCCAGCACTTGCAAGCTGTAATGCTTACCATATAAGCCACCGTGCCTGTCTCATGTGAGAGAGAGTTTACCACAAATATTACCAAATAAATGAGTCTATACACTTACACAAGACTGCCACACAATTGGATTTAGCTGGTTACTTCTGGTCCAAACACTGTGCAAAAGAGTGTTTATTGTGGGGTGGGCACTTATTACCTGTAATAGGGTTCCTAGGGTACAGAAAACCCAACATTAATAGGTAGATATTATGCCAGTGATGGCGAACCTTTTAAGAGATGATGCCCAAACTAGAAAACCAAACTACCTTATTTACCATGCAAACTGCCCAACATAGACATTTAAATGGTAACATGTTTGCTACCTGTTTTGTGAAGCTTTATTGTAATCAGCATCCCTGATGACACTAAAACGGTATTTGCCAAGAAAGAGGAGAAATTCAGATTCATCATTAGCTTCCTTCCAGGGTGCCCTGGAATGGAACTTGATTGCGCGACCCCAGCAGAGCTACAATAAACGCAGGCCTTCTCTGCCCCTCTTGCTTCTCTCTGTAGTCCCAGGCTGCTTAGGGTGTTGTAGCTTCAAACATAACACTGATCAACCAACGCCGTCCTGGTTGGCCAGGGACTGCGGAGGAGGTTTTGAGTCCGTTCTAAGGGTGATGGGCCTGGTGTGCCCACCACAAGAGAGTGCTCTAGTGCGCACCATCTGCACCCGTCCATAGGTTTGACACCAATGATATAGCTTAAAATGGCTTATTAAAGGTAGTATGAGAGGAAAACCTACCTCGAAAGCATATTAGAAAAGGGAGATCCCACAAAAGAAGCCTCCGTAGCATATTTACCTGTAATGTATCCTTGTATCTAACTAGTAGCAGCTACAACATTCAAACATCCATGTGAACCGAGCTTTATCCTGTATTTTTGCAACCAACATATTAATACGTATAATTGTTATCACTACTTTAGATTTACGATCATGACCTAGGAAAAACATATAAAGTAATGCCTAATGCGAAAATACAGACAGGGATGTATTGCAAGTGTTTGAGCCTAATACTAGTATTATCCCAATCTATGTGTTTTGTGAACCATGAGGCCTGACTGGTCTACATCATTATGGGGTTTCTAGACTCAGAATCTCAAAATACCACCATTTAGTTACAGTTATGGAACCAAGATTCTGTCATTTCTACAGCTCACTGCTGTCTCAGTTTCTATTGGAAACACTACAGTAATTGCTCAGAGGAATTTAAAAGATAAATCCAACCATGAATATAGGGCAACAAAATAATACTACCCTTTAAAAAGAGCACGAGCCATTACCATGCGCCATCTCAGAATGCTGGGCAGCAGTGACATTTGTAGTGCCTGCCATAAATCTGTCACAAAACACTTCCTTCCATACCAGTTTAGTTTCTGCTGCTCTCCGGCCTGTTATTACTGGGGGAAAAGTTTGAGATGAGAGAGAATATTATTGAAACATTTTCAGCACACTTCTTTCCACCTGTTTGTGGCGATGGACAGAAAATTATGTATTTCTCTCTCCCTTGCCTGAGAGCTCTTCCACAATCCTCATGGATGTGTGGTGTATATAATTGAAAGGATGAAGTAATAATTTAGAGGAGGAGTGCTTAATGCTGCTTAATAATACTTCCTATAATTGAAAGGGGAATTGGCCTTAATTTTATACTGAAAAAGGAAAACTACTGTAGTATAAATTTTACTGCCTGCACTGGACTGGAGAAAATTGAATTTTTAGTAAGTTGTGCTACCAACATGGAAATTATACACAGATACTGTAACATAAGTGGTTTTCAACACAGTGTCTATTGATCATCGAAATGTAATTGTTTTATGCGTTTCACAGAAGGTATTAAGACAGTAATATAAAACTATTACACATAAAACGTTACAACTTCATAGGCTCAACACTACTGAAATAGATAAATGTTAAAGATTTGGGCAGAGAGTCACTAAATATAAAAAATGCCAAACTCTGCACGCTTTATCTCTTATGGTTGTTTCTAGGTATGTGGGTAGATATAGGCTGTATGAGCTGTAGATACAGCCCTATCTCTACCCACAAACTAGAAACAACAATAAGAGATGAAGCTTGTCAGAGTGTCTGCTTTGTCCCCATTAATTACTAATTACTAATTTTAAGTAATTATAATGAAGGAGATCAACTTGATTTCAATTAGATGTTCACGATAACAACAAAATACTATGGCTGAATGCAAAAACACTATGGAAATTCTATTATTACCCGCATACGTATATACACGTTTCCCAACACCTTATACTATTATTCCCCTACAATGGATAATTTATACATTATGACATTTCTCCAACCTTGTAATAGACTATTAACATTACGTTGAGAAAAAGAAAAAAATGTCTACATACCCTGTACATCTTGAGGTCAGTCTGGAGGAAAGTGGAGGCTTGGATCGGAGTGGCCAACGCGTGACTGACTTCCTTATCAAAGTAATCCAATAAAAGGAGGAATACGTGGCCCACCAATAAAACAGACTTGCTCATAAGCCTTTCTCAAGTGAATGTTCACCATGAGTAGGCTAGTAACAAGCCAAAACGCGTACATTCACACTTAATGAAATTTTTTAAAAAGAAGATAAAGTCTATTTTATTGGATGTGCCACATGTCATTGTGTGGCGTCGCCATGCCTCATAGAGCTATTACAGGCAGAGCACATGGACGTTGCTCTGTTTGCACTTCTGAACGCTAGAAGGAGAAGAGAGAAGCCTAGGGAATCATCAGAGTGTGTGGTTTATTATTTTTTTTTATAATATAATGATGGACCTGGATGGACATTTAATTATGAGGGGGGGGGGTACATTTAATTAAGGAGAGAAGACAGCTGCACATTTCATTAGTGAGGGGAGGCTGCGCATTATTCATGAATGAGTAAGGTTTCATTACTAAGGGGAATAATAGATGCAGAAAATGATTGTAAATTTGGTGGAGAGAATAAGTAAATAGAGAGACCCTCCAGTGATTCGTTGCAATCTATGAAGAAACCTGGAAGTGTTAATACACTATATCGTCAACATGCAGAAATTCAACAAGATAGAAGTTCATTCGTTTGGTGGGTTAAGGCAACCATGGAACTTAAATGTATAGAGAATGTAGGTCTACAGCACCTAGAACAATACTTTTGGTGTCAGGATGCACGCGATCCTTGTTGCAGATCGTGGGCACTCCCGTGCCTCAAGCCCGGAAGCGGGGGGACGCGCGCTGCGTCTTCAGGACTTAAAGGCCAGCATCCTCCTGATTGGGCTGGTCATTCCCGGGTGGACTATAATTTCGGTGCTCCCTCCATTCCGGGCCGTATCTTCTCATTCCTAGAGCTTCCATGGTTCCTAACCAAACTTCCCAAAGCTGTTCCGTAGAAGAGAAAGCCATTTTCCAGCATTCCTAGGCTCCTGTGTCTCCAGTATTCCTAAGTCTCCCATCATGATTGTGGTTCTGGAGCTATGAATGCAAGCTGCACATAAAGATCCAATATCAACGAATTATTTACTGCCCCCTCCACCCCTATCTCAAGCTAAAAAACAACTCTTCTAAGCTTTCAATTGGAAGTAATTTTCTGTAGGAAAACAGGTGAGTTTTAACATAGAGAGAGAAATTCTAGAAAACATATATCATACCCTACCTGGGGTGGCTGGGGTTTATTGGTTTACCCAAATTACGACAACCCTACTTACACACAAACCTCTCTGCCACTGTGACTTCTTGTGAAGCTCTCTGAATGCTGGTAATTTACTGTAATGTAGCTCAGTTTGACATTATCAACTTTAAGGTGCTAATGTACACTCACGCACTTTATTAGGTACACCTGTCCAATGCTCGTTAACACTTAATTCTAATCAGCAAATCACATGGTGGCAATCAGTGCATTTAGGCATGTAACATGGTCAAGACAATCTCTGCAGTTCAAACCGAGCATCAGTAGGGGGAAGAAAGTGTTTGAGTGCCTTTGAACGTGGCATGGTGTTGGTGCAAGAGGTGGCTGAGTCTGAGTATTTCAGAAACTGCTGATCTACGGGATTTTCATGCACAACCATCTCTAGGGTTTACAGAGGAATGGTCCGAAAAGAAAAAACATCCAGTGAGCGGCAGTTCTGTGGGCGGAAATGCCTTGTTGATGCCAGAGGTCAGAGGAGAATGGGAGACTGGTTCGAGCTGATAGAAAGGCATCAGTGACTCAAATGCCAACCGTTACAACCAAGGTAGGCAGAAGAGCATCTCTGAATGCACAGTACGTCGAACTTTGATTCAGATGGGCTACAGCAGCAGAGACCACACCGGGTGGCCACTCCTTCAGCTAAGAACAGGAAAATGAGGCTACAATTTCACAAGCTCATCGAAATGGGACAGTAGAAGTTGGAAAAACGTTGCCTGGTCTGATGAGTCTCGATTTCTGCTGCGACATTCGGATGGTAGGGTCAGAATTTGGCGACAACAATGAGCATGGATCCATCCTGCCTTGTATCAACGGTTCAGGCTTTGGGTGGTGGTGTATGGTGTGGGGAATATTTTCTTGGCACTCTTTGGGGGCCCCTTGGTACCAATTGAGCATCGTCTGCAACCCACAGCCTACTGAGTATTGTTGCTGACCATGTCCATCCCTTTATGACCACATTGTACCCAACATCTGATGGCTACTTTCAGCAGGATAATGCACCATGTCATAAAGCTGGAATCATCTCAGACTGGTTTCTTGAACATGACAATGAGTTCACTGTACTCAAATGGCCTCCACAGTCACCAGATCTCAATCCAATAGAGCATCTTTGGGATGTGGTGGAACGGGAGATTCGCATCATGGATGTGCAGCCGACAAATCTGTGGCAACTGTGTGATGCCATCATGTCAATATGGACCAAAATCTCTGAGGAATGCTTCCAGCACCTTGTTGAATCTATGCCACGAAGAATTGAGGCAGTTCTGAAGGCAAAAGGGGGTCTAACCCGTTACAAGCATGGTGTACCTAATAAAGTGGCCGGTGAGTGTATTTTTATTGTTGATCCGTTAATCCCATGACAACCAAAAATTGTCACAAGAACCAAAAAATAACTTGTTTGGATTACAGTTGTAAAGTAAACCAGTTCCAACATACAAACAAATTCAACTTAAGAACAAACCTAGAGAACCAATCCAGTACCTAACCTGGGGACAGCAAGTACATATCATCAGCATACATTTTATGAACCATATCGTGTAGGCAGCACCTAACACTTTATAGCTTTCTTATGTAGAAAAGGCAGCAATGATCATAATCATCCAGTACCCTGATTTTATTTGTCTTCTAAAATCTCTAATTACCATTATTGGAAGAGATACAAATGAGCATTATAATTCCAGTGCTGTTACCAGACTCATTAAAAGGAAAAGCTCCTCATAATAAATAATCACATTACAAAAACAATGATTTTCAGGCTAAGTTTTAGACTAAGGTACTTGTAAACACGTGAAAGAGGTGCAACAAACTTAAGAGCACCATCCATATGATACCATTACTTGAGATCAGTTTTGAGACAATTGTATGATTGGCCAGCCTGCCATCTGATCTATCTATCAGATAAGATAATATTATGTGTAACTATAGACAGAAAAAAAGATACTGTATAGCTTTATCATATTTACAGATAGATTTGGCCAACATTACTAGAACCCTTGATTATTTACTGTTAAGAAGCCAATTTCCAAACACATTTAATAAGTACACAGTTAATTCATTAGAATTACATCTAATTTCCAAATACATTGTATAAGAGTTGGCCTCCTAGCAAACCTGCATTGATTTAAAAAAATAAGAAATAACAAAGAAATATAGTATTACAGGGTTCGATAACACTTGGCTATGCAATGGTAGGTTCCAAACGTACTTGTCACCACCTTGACCTTCTTCAAGATTTAGTCATTTCAAATTCAAGTGTAAACTAAAAGACTTGACAACCATCTTATAAAATAATATTAAAATAATGTTAAATGATAATTATGTATTAACTGTTGTACTGAACGTAGGCTAGGGGGATGCCAGCGTCCTTCTGCGGGGTTGTATAAGGGGGAAATTAACTAACCCTTTTAATATAGAGTGGGTACCACAAAATGCTTACTACACCCATATACTTCTAATTCAAGTGCATAAGGATGAGACTCCCAATTCCAGCACAACAGATTTTACATTTTAAGAGAAGTTGACATTTTCTAATTAGTCTGTGACAATAATTGGTTCACAACACGTTAGAGAATTATAAGAGCCACTGGTGTTGATAACCTTCTCTATTGCAGTAATAAATAACAGAGTGCCATAAAGCTAATGTTGTGGTCACAGGGTTAATTGTCATTTCTACCTGGACATCTCATGCAGTCATGGAATGTCTTCTGACATCACCACATTATTTATTTCAACATTAACTCTGAAAGATTGCAAAATAAAGTACTTGTGTTTATCCTATCTCCAGTGCTTAAAGGGGTATTCCCATCTGGGAATTTACATTTAATTAAATTAATTTGCCATATGTAAACATTTCTTCAACTGGATGTTAATAAAAAAATGTTCCTGTGTGCAGATAATTTCTCATAAATGTAGCCATGTTGTCCCTTAGAAACTAGATAGCTTCCTCGGATACGACCACGTCACACTCTGGCTGCGGTGGCCAGACTTGCGCTAAAGAGTCCTGCTGGACCACCAGGATTCAGCAATCATTACTACAGGGTGGTTATGCGACATGGACATTGTTTCTTTGTGCACTCACTCCAGCAGAAGTGGCCGTATCCGAGGAAGCCATCTCGTTTCTAAGGGACAACATGGCTACATTTATGAGAAATTATCTTCACACGGGAAATTTTTTTTAATAACATCAAATTGTAGAAATGTTTATATATGGCAGATTAATGAAACTATTTGTGACTGCCCAGACGAGAATACCCCTTTAACTTGTGTTAAAAGGGGTTGCTCAGTTTCAGGAGGTATGTATTATGGTTTGTATAGTGAAAAGATATACATTTTTTCCTCCTTGCTTCTAGATCTCTGCTTGCTGGCATTCACTTACAGTCGTAGGGTACATTCACACGTGCACTGGAGAGGAGGAGGAGGTGACCCCTCCATAGGAAACAGCGGCGCGCAGCCGCACACTCGGGAAAAGATAGAGCATGCTCTATCTTTTCCCGGTGTACGGTGCGGAATGGTGCCACACATGTGTGGCCCTGTACCGCCACCAGGCTGCCATTGCTGTCTTTTAGTACAATCATATTTCCAGTGGATGAAATGCAGTCAATGTTCAGGTCATAGACACTTTCTATGTCATAGTATAGAGGTCCCTCTTGCAACATGCAGCTATAAATACAGTACATGATCAAATAAAGATCTAGAAATCTATGAGACATTTTACACAGTAACTCTATTGGAAATTGGAACGTAACATAAACTTGTATGTTCTGAAACTGGAGTAAACCTTAAACTAGATTTCATAAACTGACTGGTTAATGCAATATTTGTTTCCTTGATAGGAGCCAGGGGTAGATAAAGACTGCCATTGGCTCTGAGCTGTATGAATATTATAGCCACTACAAGTCCAGTATTCACTTCCTACATACGGTACTAGAATCAAGCTTCTTGTGGAATAGTGGATGTGTCCCTTCTGCCTGCTTTTAATCTGTGATTTAAGGATCTGGGTGAGGGTCCATCTGTGTATAAAATTTTTTGGGTGGTTTGGGTGCCCATGGGCCCCCTAAAAGGTTTGGGCCCCAGGCTAGGGCCGTCTGTAACTAGGGGTTGTCTGTAAGTCGGGTGTCCTTAAGTAGGGGACCGCCTGTATAGTATTGTAGGTAAAACTCTGCACTGAGATTTATGATGTCAGACATGTTGCTGTATTGGGAACAAAATTTCATAACTTCTCCCATCCGTGACTTTACAAAATTTGCCACGCAAAATTCTCCAGGTCCTTATAGTACACCTCTACGCTGAACCTGAAAGCACCACAATTACTTACAGTATAGTGTTCCCTAAATACTATCAACACACTGCGCTCCTAAATAATATATCTCCTACAACATAACTGACTACTCTGTACCCCTGAAATATAAAAATATACACTCAATATATTTAATCATATAGTATAGTTATAAACATGAATGAAAATGTTATACCTTATTTCTATACAGTCTCCTTACCTCATCTTAGCTCCAAATAACTAATAAAAATACAATTGTGTGAACTTTCCCTAACACCTTCCAGAAGATACACCCTTAGAAGACAGAGGAGAGTCAATGCACCTAAATTTATGAAATAATGGAGGTAATTGAGAAGTAATTCATCAGGGGAGAATAAATAATATACTGGTCCGTCATGGGACAAGTGAGCATATTTCATCATGTTACATCCTGAAATAGTTCTCAGCTATTAAGTACAGTAGAACAGACACTGGAACAACTGAGATGTGCTAAGAGTGCTATCATTTTGCCATATAATGACAATAGTCAAAATGATTCCTTCTTACTAATGATATAGTTCCCTGGAGCAGATGATATCATTGCTTTTTGAGCATGATTACAGTGTTTTGGCATTGTTTATCTAGCTGTGCCATTGCCTGCAGTACTTGACATTGTTCAATTTTACAATATCAGTCATCTTGTGCTGTGGCAAATTAAATATATTACTGGCCTACCTACTTATTTCTTGAGAAGAAAAAAATGTCATTGCTTGTGTGCCCTAAGGCTGCACAAAGACTCCATGAATCTCACATAGCTGGAAAATAATTGCAACCTAATGTTATAGTGCCCCCCCTTACAGTGAACACGACATCTGCCTGAATAATCAGGAAACGTGGCATATCAGTACTTTTGGGATGCAATAACTCAGAGTGATGGCGTGGAAACAACTACATGGCTGTCTGTACAACATCCGTATTAATAGGATCTACAGGCAACTTAGCATGATCCATCTATCTATTAGTGACACAAGGCTCTGCAGAAAATCCAGCCATTAACTAGTTGCAGATGAGCTACCAACCAAACATTATTGCAGAGAAGAAGCAATGAGAGGTCTAAAATGTGTAGGTAGTAATGCAGAATCGGACTCCACAGTCGTATTCTGTCCCCAATAGATCATGCTGAATGGTCTGAAGCAGTTTAGAACTGTTCTGTCATACTTTAGACCAGCTATTAATTGGTTTAGTTTACTTCGAAAAATTCTGGTGCATGGGTTTAGCCCCGCCTCTTTTCCTGAAACCACGCCCTTTGTCAGCCAAGCCAGAAAACTGGGGACCCATCTACTACTAAACATAAATATTCCGGGATAAGGGTATTTCTAGGCACTGGCAGGGGAAACAGTGAAATAAAGAATAAACAAATCCCTTTCTCCTTCCCTGTCAGCTAGTGTACGGCTCTTGGTTTGTGAACAGGGGCAGCAATGGGGACGTCATCTCAGGGCATTAATGTTAGATATGGTATAAGAATTACCCCTGGTTACCTGGGCTTTCTGCTGGTGGCTGGGCTGCAGTCAGGACTCAACACCAACCTACCAATTAGAAAATGCTGAAGACCTGAATAACTGATGAAAATAACCCCACACTCTGGGGTCCCCACACCACAAGACACATTTGGTTCAGTGACCCTATGGCTATAACAGTACATAAGCGGAAAGCTATCTCACACTAGAAGGATAGTTAGTGAATACAATACTAATTTGACACAGGTAGAATTAGGATCTACCTTACAAATGACATGTCTTCTTTTGCAGGTCTATTTCATCAAAAACTCTAGCTGCAGAATTTTCCTTCAGATGTCTTAAGCTCCCAGCAGCACATCCCCCACACTGCTCACCTAAAAATGCCACAGTTACTTACAGTATAATTCCACCTGTGAACACTGTGCTGCTAACGAATATACATGACAAAACCACTCTGTGCCCCCTGCATATATCAAAAATGTAATTGTGCCCCCCAAATATATTACTATATTACAGTCCCTAAAAAAATGCTCCCCCCCCCATTAATGACATTATATATGTTTTCCTGTGAATTATTTTATATATGGCCCCCTTTAAAGAATTAATTTACTTATTTAATGCCCCTTCTAATTATTTTTATACAGTGCCCCTACTAATGAATGTGTATAGAAGAGTATAACAATCTCCTTATTCTTTCCATACAGTGCTGTCTAATCAATTATTATTATTATTATAAATATAGCCCCCTCCAAATTATTAACGTGCATATAACTACCTTTGAATTTTACATTTATACAACATGACTCCTGTGTATTAATGTACACATAGTTCACTCTTATTATTTGAATCTATTATTACATAAAGTCCCCAAATTATTAAAGGGATCTTGTAAGCAAAGATTACTCCGGTACCTCGTGCAGCATGTAATCCGCTTTCCTTATAACCACTTGCTGAGTGCTGTTTCAGCATACATTTTTAATACGGTAAGGATCCTCATATAGTCTGTGCATGGGCAGGAATCCATTGTAAACAACACATGCACAAAACACATCAGAAATAAAGTAGAGAAGTCAATCACAATGGAGGGGACTCACTTTAGTGTTCAGCTCCCACCTTCCTTTTTATACCTTGAGCTCCCTCATGAATTATATACACATGACCCCCTCATGAATTATATACAGTACTTGTAATAAATTATACACCTGGGGCACCCTCATGAATTTTACATACTGATACCCTCATTATTTTTATACACTGCCCCCCATGAATTTTATATATTGGGCCCCCTCATTTATTATTCCCCCCTCAATCTATACACTACCCACTTCATAAATCTTATATACTAGGCCCTCTCATTAATTATATACACTGCCCCTCACATTAATTTAATATACTGGGCCCTGTTATTAATTATGTGCCTCCTGCCTCCCGCATGAGTTTTATATACTGAATCCCTCTTCATGAATGTACATACTGCCCCCCTAATGCAGTTGTATATACTGAGCCCCCCTCTCAAATTGCAGCCAGATCTATATAGAGGTCCATTACCACCCATAGAGGTCTATTGATACGCAGGACGTGTGAATGGAGCTTAAAGAAAATCACATAAGGGTAAGGTAGGTATAACTACCACTGAAGCAGCTATAAAGTAGTGATATACAGGTACAAGTGCTATAAATATACATACAATTAATTTCTCCCCCCCCCCCCCATGGACCTTTAATCTGATGCCTGGCAGGTGTGGACCGCCCTGTCCATGAAGGTGTTTAGCACATTGTAATGCATCAAACTTCAAGAATACTGGCTGATATGCCCCTCGTTGTATATCTTAGGCCTAGGGGTGCACATACACAGTAGATGTCATAAGCTGTAACTGGCATTGGTAAACAGAGGTGAACTACCTCTAATTGCTAGGCCAAAAAGTGGCAATTCATATGCATATACCAGTGCCAGGGTGAACTGTGTCACAGACACGAAGCAATGTGCATTTCAACCAGTTATGTTGAAGCTTACATAAAGGTAGGTGCAAATTATGCCCCTATTTGAAGGTCAAGAAGAACTTTACAAGGGTCTAGATGTGGTTGAGTATAAACAATGATAAAAACAGAATGAAGGAAATCCCCACAGCTCCCCCATTAGAATAAGTTTTAGTTGCTGTTTGTGGTGCCAGGCTTTAATGTTTGTTTCTCCCTTTATTCCCTTATAAATAATTGTTCTTCACCTCCATGCATGCTAACAACTGGAGCGTTTGGAGATGAAAGTAAAGTCATATCTTATTAGATCACGACAATTTACAACACAGTTTAATTTAGTAATGCAGGTTTTATGCATTGTTTCTTCCAAACTTTCTTTTTGCTTTTACAAACATCATTTAATAACTATATATATGAATATGTTGAAAGAAGACTTATAATATTTCACTCCCACCTTGTGTGATTTATCACACGTTAAGCAAGGCAAAGACTTTAGAACATATTTTTCTTTTTTCAAGCAAATAACTACTTCAGAAAACAACTAACTATCATTGAAAACTTTGAAGAATAGTCTGTTTTATTACTCCTATATTTTTGTGTGTAAAGATATGCATAAAAATAAAGGGAGCTACATAAAATTAACAGCTCAGATCAAAGATACAATAAAGCAGAGTGATGCTGGAAACTTGAAAAAGAGATAAAATGTATTTTACCTTCAGCTTCATATTAAATACAAACCCGATTAGCTTTTAATTCATTTGGTTTGACTGAATAACATCACGTTATTTGCAGGTATTGTACACTCCTGCCCTCTTGTGGTCACCCATACTACATGCATATTGGATTTATTGCAAATTTGAAATTCAGTGCCATTACCCAAGTGACATGTTATTTTCATAGATATGATAATTAGTCTGTCTTCTCAATTCTTGACCCCTTTCATATACTTGGTCATCAAACAGTAGGTTCCAATACACTGTATAGTTTTCCAGCAATTATAGCACAGCATGACTACAGCCTATTCCTGGCAATTGAGCTTACTCTATAGAGATTGACAGCGACAAGCAAGGAAATAAGCCTCATTTTTAATGTGGGAGGCTTATTGGAATTGGACAGTGGACAGTGAAATAAAAACTATTTTTCCAATTTTATAGATGTGAAAGATGTTAGGCTTCTGAGCAGTTGCTCAACCACTGCATTTTATGTAGTTTCTTCACTTCCACACCTGGTACTCCATAGTGAGATATACAAGCGATGAAAGATTTCCTTTTATACTTAATGCCATGTAGTCTCCAGACCATTTTTAGAGTTTTTATGGTCTTATACTCAGATATATCAGATACTTCTAATACCTCCAAACTGTCCTTGATCCAGCGGGATAGTACCAGATTTTTGGGCTTTGGTCGACCAAGTGGGAGGTATGTTCTGCGACATCAGATCTCTGCATTATCTCTATGCTTCAGCTGCAAGTTGCAGACTCGGCAGGTGCTATGTGATCATGTCAACTGCCTGCAGGCTTCAGTGTTACACACAGCAGGAGAGAAGAGAAGAGGAGAGCTTCTCAATGGGGAGAGGTAAGTATTTGTGTTTATTATTTTTTCACTAAGCAGCAACAAGGAAAGAAGAAGGTGAAGGTAAGGTATATCAGATGAGCAGCAGGTGGGATATTATAGAAGGGGGAGCTACTGGGAGCATAATATGCTGCTGGGAGAACAAAAAGAAGGGGAGCTGCTGGGGAGCACCAAAACAGCATGCTTAAATATGAGGGGGAGCTGCTGGGCACAATATCAGAGGGAATACAATGTGAGGGGGAGCTGCTGGGAGACACAATCAGAGGGGAGCTTATGGAGGACACAATACGAGGGGGATACAATTGGAGGAGAAGGGGGCCGCAAAATGACAAGAAGCTGGAGGGGGCACAATGTGAGAGGGAGGGCACTAAAGAAGAATTATTCTGTGTGGGGATGGAGTAAGGCTGCACAAAAGGAGTGGTGAAACACTAAAAAATGTTTCTACTTGATAATACAGGTGGTCCGCTACTTAAGAACACCCGACTTACAGACAAACCTAGTTACAAACAGACCTCTGGATATTGGTAATTTACTGTACTTTAGTCCAAAGCTACAATAAACAGCTCTAACAATTATTAAATGTGTCTGTAGTTAAGATTTATTGTTAATCCTGGTTCTTATGACAACCCAACATTTTTAAAATCCAATTGTCATAGAGACAAAAATTGGTCTGGAGTTGCAATTATAAAATATACAGTTCCGACTTACATACAAATTCAATTTAAGAACAAACCCACAGACCCTATCTTGTACGTAACCCGGGCACTGCCTGTATAAGATATAGTTACAAAACCTTTATAAACTGATTTGCGGCTAGGGTGGCTCCCTAAGGCAGTCACTGAGCTATTTAGTATGATTCATAATTCAATTAATATCTGTTATCTGTGGACATTGTATAGCTACGCGCTTGACTGAATTCACCTTTTGACACAATAGGTATGGCTGAAATGATTGAGTCCAATAATTAAGGTGGTGGTAACAGACTACAGACCATATAGAGTAAATTGTTATACCCCAGAGTATAAAGTAGCACAAGCAAACGTTGGACAGTGACTAAAACTGTGCACTGCCCCACTGTTTCTAGAAACTTGGAAGACCTGGCATCTTTAGACACTAAAAATGCAGTGTGAGTGTATTTACATTTACTGTATGCAAAAACAGAAGAAATCAGTAAAAACGTTTTCATTGTTAGGACAATGGTAAGGATCTTTCATCACATATTTTTAAATTACATACTGCTAAGCCATCTTTCCAAAAGCTTCATCATGGAGTTCATTAAACAACTGTCTCTATGACATAAATTCTCATTTCATTTAGTTTTTTACTGAAATAGCCCTGATCTCTTACATTTCTGATTTTACCATTTAAAAAGAAGAAACATTCACAAATCAACTTTACAAGGGGACAGTGGTTTTATACTGCCATCTTGTGATGAGAAACAGTTTTGCATGAAGTTACATGAAAGAACCCATATGAAAGTAGTGGTAGCAAAGATTGTAAAAAGATCAGAAATCATAAAGCATTTTTCAGTGTTAAAGGGGTATTCTCGTCTGGGCATTCACATCCAAATTCATTAATCTGCCATGTATAAACATTTCTTCAATTAGATGTTATTAAAAAAAATGTTCCATTGTGAAGATAATTTCTCATAAATGTAGTGATATGGTCCCTTAGAAACAAGACTGACTCCTTGGATACGGCCACCTCTGCTGGAGGGATTGCACAAAGAAACAAAAAGTTTTGTATATGAAATGTTTGGGAGTTACTGGAGGTCCCACAGTGGTCCTGTGGTAATGATTGCTGAAGCCAGGAGGTCAGGCAGGACTCAATAGCGTATATCTGGCCAACACTGCCAGAGTGTGGGGAAGCTATCTGGTTTTTAAGGGGCAACATTACTACATGTATGAGAAATTATCTTCACACAGGAACATTTTTTTAATAATGTCCAATTGAAGAAATGTTTACATATAGCAAATTAATTTAATTAAATTTAAATGCCCAGATGGAAAAAACCCCTTTAAGGGAGTCACCAACTAAAAAAATAAAAAATTATCATGCCCTAGTAGGAATGGGCAGAGGGCATTTACACATGGTCTGTTATTCCAGTACATGCTGTTTATTTCCTGCTGTATTTGTTTCCATGCTGAGACTACAATTCCTAGGGTGGCATGGTGGCTGAGTGAGTAGCACTTCTGCCTTGCAGCACTGGGGTCCTGGGTTTGAATCTCACCCAGGTCAACATCTGCAAAGAGTTTGTATGTTCTCTCTGTGTTTGCATGGGTTTCCTCCAGGTACTCCAGTTTCCTCCCATACTCCAAAACATACTGTTGTTGTGATTGTGAGCCCCATGGGGACAGGGACCAATTTGACATGCTCTGTGTAGTGCTGCGTAATCTGTGTGTGCTATATAAATAAAGAATTATTATTCCTATAAAGCTTTTCACAGCAGGCTGCATGTAGCAAGATCCCACTCCGTCTCAGCTCTTGAAGTGCAATCGATAAAGAAACTTCCGCACAAGCAGCAACGAAGTATAGTACAGCACTTTTTCCCCACACCACAGTCATCTGCCATACAGGACTCCACGGTACCAGCAAGACCTACTCCTTTTATCCCCTCCCTGTCTCTAGATCAAGCACACAATGCTATTTGTGCACATTGAAGTTCACCTCCTCCATGGCTAGTGGTTAGATGAGCTAATTCACTTATAAACTTCTTGGGCTAAAAGCATACACCAAATAGATCATGGGCCAAAAAGGCATTTTACTTAGCATGTTGTGCTTAGTGATAGGTCCTCATTGAAGGGACTGTCCCATTTCAGGTATTTATAGCATATCCACAGGATGCTAGAAGTGGGACCCACACCTATATTAAGATTGGCCTGCACCACTTGTGCTTGAATAGACTGACCACTGTGGGAGATTTGGCCCAGTAGAGACCGTGGTAGCGGTGATTCGTGATGCAGTCCAAGACAGTGACACCAAAGTTTAGTCCAAAACAGGTCTCGCCTGTGTTTATTCCAGGAGCAGGTACAAAATAAAACAGCCTTCACATTCAAACATAAACAAAATCCTACCCGTCTGGGTGCTAACTAAACAGAGTTATTCTAACTCACCACTAGAACATGAAATAAGTCGCTGCTTCCAGCACAGTCAGGGCTGTGTGTGCTCTTCAGCCTCCTTTCAGAGCCAACGCTCTCAGTTCTGCTCAGCAGCTTTATGCAAGCCTGATTAGGCTGCTCCCACCACCTGTGACCAAGGTGCTGGACAACACAACCTCAGCACTAGGAAAACCCAGGGGATACCGCCCATCCACAGTCAGTGTCTCACATACCCTCCCCCTCTGTTTGACCCTGTGGGGGCGAACACCTTTGGCCATCAGACAGTGGGTACGAGACAAGGCATCGGCATTCCCATGCAGCTTTCCTGCACGATGTTCTACCGTGAACTTAACATTTTGTATTATTAGGAACCACCTTGTGACCCTGGCGTTCCTCTCTTTAGCCTGACTCATCCAGGTGAGGGGAGAATGATCAGTTACTAGCGTGAACTGTCGCCCTATCAAGTAATATCTCAGGGATTCCATGGCCCATTTGATTGCCAAGCACTCCCTCTCAATTATACTATAGTTCTTCTCAGAGGGTGTGAGCTTGTGGCTCAGGAATGTCACGGAAGTTCCCCACCCTCCAGTACTTGGGACAGGACAGCCCCTAATCCTACATCAGAAGCGTCAGTCTGCACAATAAAGGTCTTGGTGTCTATGGGTCTATGCCTAGGAAAGCCCTCACTTGCTTCTTGCTCACAGGTCGTGGCCACTGCTGTATCGCCTCCACTTTATTTACTTGGGGTTTGATGACACCTCCCCCAATACGGTACCCCAGGTAACGGGCCTCTTCCAGACCAAGTGCACATTTTTGGGGGTTCGCCGTCAACCCTGCTGTCCTGAGGGAATCTACCACTGCTTGTACCTTGGCTAGATGACTCTCCCAATCGTTACTATAGACTATGATGTCATCCAGGTAGGCCGAGGCATATCTCCGGTGAGGTTTTAGCACAAGATCCTTTAACCTCTGGAATGTGGCGGGAGCCCCATGTAGCCCAAAGGGGACTACCACATACTGAAATTGCCCATCAGGAGTAACAAAAAACATCTTCTCTTTAGCCCTGTCAGTGAGGGGTACCTGCCAATACCCTTTCGTCAGGTCAAGGGTGGAGAAGAACCTAGCCTGTCCAAGTCGTTCTATCAACTCATCAACTCTAGGCATAGGGTAGGAATCAAATTTAGATACCTCGTTCAAATTCCTAAAGTCATTGCAGAACCGTAGGGAACCATCAGGCTTGGGAATCAATACAATAGGACTCGACCAGTCACTTTTAGACTCCTCGATAACCCCTAGGTCTAACATCTGCCTGACTTCTTCGGATATGGCTTGCCGGCGCGCTTCATGAAACCGGTAGGGTTTTTGGTGTACCCGGATGTGGGGTTCGGTTATAATGTCATGCTTGATGACTGAAGTACGACCTGGTAACTTTGAGAACACATCGACATTTCGAAGCACAAACTCCTTCGCTTCCTGAATCTGGGCCCTGGATAGGGACTCCGAGATCTGTACTTCAGGCACCTTGGCATCGGGTACTCCTACTTCCTGAGCTAGGTGGGCTACATTCCTGGGGGCAGACACTTTTTCTACTCCCACAGCTATCAGGGACTCTCTTTCCCTCCACGTCTTTAGGAGGTTCACGTGCTAGATCTGTTCGGGTTTCCTCCTCCACGCCTGATATACCTTGTAGTTAACCTCCCCCACTTTCTCCATGACCTCATATGGACCTTGCCATTTTGCCAAGAACTTACTCTCCACGGTGGGCACAAGAACTAACACTCTGTTGTCTGGGTTAAAGGTCCTGAGTCTGGCTGATCTATTGTAGACCCTACAGTGGGCCTCTTGCTCCTTTACAAGGGGCATCACCGCCGCTATGTGGTCCTGCATAAGGGAGACATGTTCGATCACACTACGGTGGGGGGTCCTTTCCTGTCCCCAGGTCTCCTTAGCTACATCCAGGAGCCCACGTGGGGAGCGGCCATATAATAGCTCAAAGGGTGAGAAACCCGTGGAAGACTGGGGAACTTCACATAAGATAAGGCAACAAACAATCCCAGTCCTTCCTATGTTTGCTGACCACCCTCTTTAGCATCCCCTTCATGGTCTTGATGAACCTCTCGACCAGGCCATCTGTCTGAGGATGATATACAGAGGTGCGGAGCTGTTTAACCTGCAGTAATTTACACATCTCCTTCATTACTCTAGACATGAACGGGGTCCCCTGGTCATTCAAGATTTCCTTGGGGAGGCCTGTGCGGGAGAATACCTGGAACAGCTCCCTAGCAATGTTTTTGGAGGAGGTGTTTCTTAACGGAATTGCCTCTGGATACCGCGTAGCGTAGTCCAGGATAACCAGGATGTACTGGTGCCCCCTTGTGGATTTTACTATGGGGCCAACCAAATCCATTGCAATCCGTTCAAAAGGCACCTCTATGATTGGTAACAGGACCAGAGGAAGTGGGACACCGGGGCAGTAAGTTGACACTCAGGGCAGGAGCTACAATACCGGTTTACCTCCTCCCACACCCCGGCCAAGAAAAATCTCTGCAGGATCCTCTCCCGCGTCTTCTCAGCACCTAAGTGACCTCCCAGCACATGTTTATGTGCTAAATCTAGCACCAGCCTACGGTGAGATTGGGGTACTACCAGCTGCTCAACCTGTTCGCCCCGTATCTGGTCAACCCTGTACAACAGTTCCCCAACAATCACCATTCGGGGGTACATTTTGTCAGCTTCTGGTATTTGGAGCACACCATTTATGACTTTAACATTTTCCCGTGCTTTAAACAAGGTAGGGTCCTGGAGCTGTGCAGCCCCAAAATTTTCACTGGAAATCTCAAATTCCGGCATATAGGCCACCTCCTCTTGACCATCGGCCTCACCAGCTAGGACCTCTAGGGGAGAGAATTCATCACTTAGGGTCACCACTACTGCTGGTGTGGGTACTTTGGCCTCAAAGGGTTGGGGGGCCAAGGCCGGACGTACACCATGTCCATTGTCTTCGTCTCCAGAGGTCCCAGAATACCGGTAAGTCTCTGACGATAATAGCTTCATGAAACAGGGTCCCCACCACCCCCACTTTATGGGTGATAGTACCACAAGGTGTTTGTAGGTTGATGACGGCAATGGGATATTTGCGAGTGTCCCCATGTTTACAAAACACTCCTACTTTACGCACACTATAGTTCAGGATCAACCACAGTTTGAAGTCTAGCAAGGCTTCCACAGCATGACCACCGATTGTGACCATACATACTTGGGGTTCTGCATCCATGATCGACTCGGCTGCCAGAACCGGCCGGGCAAACAGCAACATTCGCCGGGTCTGGTTGCAGTCCATTGGCTCCACTGACAGAGGACAGTTGGCAGCGATATGGCCCATTTCATGGCATCGCCAGCACTGGATACGGCTGTGACCTCGAGCATCGTTGGGTGTCTGTGTATCCGAGACCCCCACTGAACTCCCCTCCCAACCTGACCTGTCTCCCCTTTTCTGTAGTAGCAGTCTTACCAGATGGTTTAGTGGTCTTGTCACTGGCACTTCTTCGTACGGGAGCGGTAAGTAGAAGATCCTCCGTAGCCCAATATCTCTCTACCAGGGACACGAGGTCCTCAGCATGGGTGGGACAGGCCTGTTCAACCCATTGCTGGAGCCGAGAGGGCAGAGAACGGGTGAACTTGTCAAGAACAACTTTCTCAACCATCTGTGCTGGGGTGCAGTCCTCTGGTTGAAGCCACTTCCGGACAAGGTGGACCAGGTCATGCATTTGGGAGCGCGAGGGTAGTTTTTCTGAGTATGCCCACTGGTGGACCCGGCTGGAACGAACTTGTATGGTGACCCCAAGTCAAGCCAGAATCACCGCCTTTAGCTGGGATTACTCACGGGCCTCTGTTTCACTCAGGTCGTAGTAGGCCTTCTGCGATTCGCCTGTCAGGAACGGTGCCAGGACATCTGCCCACTACTCTGCTGGTAACTCCTCTCGCTCAGCTACTCGCTCGAACACAGTGAGATACGCCTCCACGTCTTCGGTTGCCGTCATCTTTTGTAAGGCCTCCTGCACTGCAGCCCGTGCGGAACGCTGGACAATGGGGTACCCTTGCACACCAGTATGGGACCCCTTCCGTAGCCGTCGCTTGCGGTGCTGCCATAATGCCAGAAAACTTTTCCATCATCAGCTGGAACATGGCTTGCTGCTGACAGGACCTCTCCTCCTGTTGCTGAAACATGGCTTGCTGCTGGCGGGACCTCTCCTCCTGTTGCTGGAGCATGGCCTGCTGCAGCTGCTGATTAGCTCTGGACTATTCCTGCTGTTGCTGGAGCATGGCTTGCTGCTGGCGGAACCTCTCCTACTGTTGCTGGAGCATGGCCTGCTGCTGCTGCCGATTAGCTCTGGACTCCTCTTGCAGGTATTTAATAAAGTTCTTCATCTTGGCTTTATCCTGCAATTTGCCTGCTGCTTTCACTCAGGCCATGCAATGTTGCAGGATGTAGCAAGCCTTTTCAGGTGTGTGTCTTTTGAACTGCCCGCAATCCGAAGCACCATATGTGGGAGATTTGGCCCAGTAGAGACCGTGGTAGCGGTGATTCGTGACACCAAAGTTTAGTCCAAAACAGGTCTCGCCTGCGTTTATTCCAGGAGCAGGTACAAAATAAAACAGCCTTCACACTCAGGCATAAAACATAAACAAAATCCTACCTGTCTGGGTGCTAACTAAACAGAGTTCCCCTAACTCACCACTAGAACATAAAATAAGTCGCTGCTCGAGGCACAGAGGTCAGGGCTGTGTGTTCTTTCCAGCCTCCTTTCAGAGCCAACGCTCTCAGCTCTGCTCAGCAGCTTTATGCAGGCTGATTAGGCTGCTCCCACCACCTGTGACCAAGGTGCTGGACAACACAACCTCAGCACTAAGGCCTTGCATAGTAGGAAAACCCAGGGGAAACATACCACCCATCCATAGTTAACCCATTCAGTGTCTCACACCACACATGTTTTATTCCATCAGCTCAGCTATTTGCAGTGCTCTCATTGACTTTATTAGAGAGCGTGCAGTCAGTTCAACCACCAACAGAGCAACGGAAGTCTATAGGCATCTGTTATCGAGATACATGTGCAACACCCCTGCCAACGCAAAGGCCAGGTGGTAGTTGCGAATAGCGCCCTCTCCATGTCAGGAGCTGTTAGGGAGACTGATCACCACTCTAAGAGGTCTCTAAGTACTGGAGAACTTAGTGATTGCAGCTGCAGCCACTGCCTGGTAAGGCAAGAGTTAACAATACCTAATGCTATTGTCCAATGATGCTCTTGTAAAGCAAGCTGGAAGCTGACTGGAGAAGTGCTACCACCTGACCAAGGGAGTATATAAACCCCTGCTGGTCGGAAGCATATGATCAGAAGTCTTAGGGCTTAGTCTGGTTCAGTCTAGTCAGAGTGAGGAGCACATGTCAGTGCTGTTACAGCCAGTGTCCACTACCAGCAATTGCTTAGCACCCAGTGTAAGTCAGGAAACAAAAAATGCACAAAAGGATGGCGCCTCATTTAATACAGCAATATAAGATGGTGAATATAAAGTAACAATGGATAAGGGGGGAAACAGACGGTCTCTCCCCAGGAAAATAACGCATCTTAGGTAGGCACAAAAAGAGCATATAGAATCGGGGACTTGACAAATCAGCCCTCAGCGAGACGGTATAATATTCCATTGGGGAAACAGAGACAGGTGAAGCATGTAGACAGAAAAGTCTTTAATATTATTATTAATAAAGATTTAATGAGGACCTGTCACCCCTGAAAAATACCCCCACCAAATGAGTTCCTCCCAATCCTTTCCCTTTTATATTTATTGAATTTTTATTAAAATGTGTGTGCATACTTAGTTGTGTTTGCGTGGGTTTCCTCCGGGTACTCCGGTTTCCTCCCACACTCCAAAAACATACTGGTAGGTTGTTTAGATTGTGAACCCCATGGGGACAGGGAATGCATGCTTTGTGCAGCGCTGCATAATCTGTGTGCGCTATATAAATAAAGAATTATTATTAATTATTAGTTTTAAATGATCCGACCTCTTATCAAAGCATCCGACCCTAGCAGTCGGCCGTGTTCATGAGGGAGCCGGGCGACACACACCCTTCACGCCCCTGTCAGTCAGTGACCAGTCAGAACATCCTGTAAGTATGTTTTCCCACTTAGTCTTGAATTCTACTTTGTGCAATTCAGAATTCGGAAAAAGGGAAATTCAAAGACCTCTTGTTATAAAGGTTGAAGAAGTTTATTGCTCAAGGGTTGTTTTTGTCCACCATGCACAGAAAGATCTTTAAAGGGCTGTTCCCATTTAAGAAAATTAATGTTATTGTTTGATTAATAAAAAGTTATACAATTTTCCAATATACTTCTGTATCAAGTCCTTACAGTTTTCTGGATCTCTACTTGCTGTCATTCTATAGGAAGCTTCATTGTTTACTTGAGACAGACAGAAATATGACCATGGTCACACAGGTGCAAGCCTCGTTATTAACACACATCTGATTACTCCCTGTGATATAACGAGGCATGCACCTGCGTGACCATGGTCAGATTTCTGTCCACTAGAAGTAAACAATGAAGCTTCCTAAAATAGTATAGAATGACAGCAAGCAGAGATCTAGAAAACCATGAAGAATTGATATAGAAAGTACATTGGTAAATAGTATAATTTTTCACCATACAAATAACATTAATTAGATGAAATCAGAATACCCCTTTAAATTTCCTTAGTATGGTGGTAATTTCACTACCACTTTCCTCTTCTGTGCTCAACAGCAGTAGCAGACCTACTGCCGTAGCAGCAGTAGCAGCTGCTACGGGGCCCGCACAGAGGGGGGGCCTGCTCAGGACACTTAGTGTCTACAAACTCTCTCTGCCTCCGTCTACATGCAGAGAGAGTTAGCAGCAGTAGGGAAGGGCAGATAGTAAGAGTGTAGTAAGCGGCTGTCAGTGTGCAGGGCATAGAACTAGGATGTAGCAGACCCCAGCATGCATCCAGCCACTTACCTACAGGTACCATCTGCTGCACGCTCAGCCTCTGTAAGTTCTATCTTCCTCTGCAGAACTTTTACAACTAACTTTGCCCCCTCACAAGCAGCTTCCTGCAGAGCGAGGTGCAGGGCTGTAGAGAGAGGCCCTCAGCCCCCACTGTAAAGAGCTGTGACATGTGCTGGTGTTGGACACGAGGGAAAGCAAGCAGCCATGCACAGAAAACAGCAGGATGGTGAGTAGTAAAATATACAGGAAAGACCCCCTGCCTTATGACCCCTAAGGTATGGCTTTATAATGGGCCTCCAGCTACTTTAGTGTGTCCTGCTCCCCTTCTCCCATCACTTAACCCAACACTTCTCTCCTGCTGTTATGATAAAGATTGGTCTTTGAGGGTGAGACGCATTGCAACCAGAAAGAGGAGGGGCTTGTGCCAATCGCATCCGTGTTTCATAGGAAATGCATGCGATCAATAACAAGTGCGGCATGTTTTGCATTGTTTACAGGTAAAACTTGTGGTACTAGTTACCGATTGCATGTGTTTCCTCTGAAAACACATTGGGGCAGATTTATCAAGTATAATCAAATTCCAAAAAGGCCTACCCACTGTACTTACCAATATCTATGTAAATATAGGGTATAACAATCGAAATAGCTGGAAAGATGGCGTAGGGGAAAAAAGTGAAAAAGTCCAAAAAGCACCAAATGTCCAAAAAGAAACAAGCAATAGCAGTGATAATCACCGCATCCACATCCTTGCCAGCTTTACTTTTAGTCCCAAGTACATATAATGTGTATGTCTGAAAGTCAGAATATTTCTAGTGCCCATAGCAACCAATCACAGCTCAGCTTTCATTTTACCAGTGCTCATGAATATTTTTAAGGGGAGCTGTGATTGGTTGCCATGGGCAACTAGAAATATTCTGACTTTCAGACACTTGATAAATCTGCCCCATTGAAACATTTCAAAACGTGCTGCAAGCAGAACGTGTGTCGGCAACCTACGGCTTGTGTAAAATAAATGTAGGTTGTGTAAATGTAAATAAATGTAGAGTTTAATGTATTAATGTGAAGTGCATATACATTGTTAGAATTGTATACATCAAGTGTAAGGTGATTGACGTTAAGTTAAAACCCTGTTTTTATGGATATATTCAGCATATACGCCAGTAAAGCTTTATCAGTATAGAGACAGGGCCGTCGGCCTCCCCTCACCCGCAGTATAGAGACAGGGCCCCTGGCCTCCCCTCACCCCCAGTATAGAGACAGGGCCCCGGCTGCCCCACACCAGCAAGCGTTGGGCATCCGCAGGTGTCGGGCGCCAGGGACCCTGCAGGAATCGGGTGCCAGGGCCCGGCAGGCGTCGGGGCCCACCAGAGGATTGGGATTGCGAAATGAGCCGACGTTTTGGGGTATGTGCGACATTTTGGTCACTTTTTATTCCATTGCTTACGTGATGTAAAAAGGTGTAAAACTGTTCCTTAAGTAGTGGGAGGAAGAGCAGATTTTCAGTGATGAATTTCAAGGCTATACCATGATTACCTGGAAAAGGTACATTGATGATGTTGTCTTCATTTGGAGGGAACAAAGGATTCATTAGAAGAATTCATGCTGTGCTTTAATAGCAACAATTGGAATATAAAATTTACTATGACATGCAGTAAATCATCTGTGCCTTTCCTTGATATTGAACTCATCAAAGAAGAAAATGTTAAAGTAGCCACATATCTTTATCATAAAAAAACAGCTACCAATAGCCTGCTACATGTAGAAAGCGCTCACCTCCACAGAATGATTAACTCTATCCCTAAGGGAGAATTCCTCAAGTTGAGGCACGATTGCTCCACTTTAGAGTGATTTAAAGCAGGAGGCAAAATGTTAAAAGAAAAACTCCGTGCACACAATTACACAGGAAGACAAAAAAAATTGGCATACAATATAGCTCTCTGTACTAACAGAGAAGAACTAGTACAAGAGAAAATGAGAAAAAGACAGTGAAACATGTTCATCACCACCATGCATGAGAGATGAGAGACATACTGAATCGCCATTGGCCTGTACTACCTCTGGACCCAGATGTGAAGAAATACGTGGGTGAGAAAGCTTCCAGTGGATATAGAAAGGGATACACCATTGGCAACAACTTAGTCAGGAGCCACTTTGTACGTCAAACACAGAAGAGAACAGTAGCTTCACCTGGCTTCTATTCATGTGGCCTCCGTCAAGCCTGCAAAGTATTGATCAAGAAGATCTCATTCGAGGACATGGCAGGCAATGTATACCCACGTGCACTCCTAACGCTGTGACTTATGTTCTACAGTCCACATGCAGACTTATTTGTGTTAGTAAAACCATATGTGAACTAAGAGAAAGGATTTGGGAACATATCAATAGTATTAAAAACTACGATAGGATGTAAGCAGATGCATTGAAGAAGAACAGGCCCTTTACACAAACCCCCATAGTGGAGCATTTTATTTAAAAAAAAAGGCATAATCTTAATATCAGAGATTTAAGGGGGTGGGCAATTACACATATCCACATGGACATTAGAGGGGGGATTTGGACAATACCCGCCTTAGAACAGAGAGTCTATGGATCTATAAACTACAATCACTGAAACCAAACGGACTAAAGGATATCTTTAATTTTGGCTGCTTCTTATAATGATAGTCCGATACCGATTGCCTATAGCAATCCTGTATGATATTAGCTTCCTCTTCTCTCTGTCCCATATTGGAATTGTATTTTTATCCTAAATAAAGCCGTCTAGTTTAATACTAAACAACAGCTCTTATATTACAACAATTGTATCTTCCTTTATCCTTCTGGTTCTGCAACTTGCCAAACTGTATTATTAACAGATATTATGGGGAGATTAAAATGTTAATTAAGTGACATTATTATGTGCATTTATATCGATATGAATACACACACCACTGCAACCATATAACAAATAAAAGAAGAAAAAACTTTGGGACGTTTGTCTTATCCCACTGTAGGCTAGGGACAGGTGTGATTTACTACCAGGGACAGTGTGTGCCCAGATATATGTGTCCACTAAATACATGTAGTAGTAATAGTGTGGAAGCAGAGGGAGAGCAAGTCCCTGATCCTGCCCTGTACACTTATACACAGCACTTGCACTTCCAGACGCTGTAATATATTGCAGCAGCAGAGGGGAGCAGGTCCTTCCTCTGCTATCTGTGTGATTCGGAAAATATATAAAAAGGTACTCAATAACCCATTTCTTTTATATGAGTATAATTAAAGGTAGGTCTTAAAATACACACTCCCACCTTTTCTTTTTTCCCCTTCTCTCCATGTCATCACACACTCACACCTTTCCCATTCTTGCCCTGTATAATACTGTATATATGTGCTTGGCATCAATATACATTCCAGGATCCATCCCGTATAATACTGTAACATGTGGTGCTAGCTCATATAACATACAGGATCCATCCCCTGTATCTAATACTGTATATTGTGCTGGCATCATATATACATCACAGATGCATGCCCTGTTATAATACTGTTATATGTGCTGGTCTCATCATATTACAATCACATGATGCATGCCCTGTATAATACTGTACAGATGTTTGTGCTGGCATCAGAATATAACATCACAGCACGCATGCCCGTATAATACTGTACATGTGTGCTGGCATCATATTAATCACAGGATCCATCCCCTGTACTAATACTGTACATGTGTGCTGGCATCATATATACATTACGCATGCAATGCCCTGTATAATACTGTATATTGTGCTGGCATTCATATATACATACGCATGCATGCCCTGTATAATACTGTATATGTGTGCTGGCATCATATATACATCACAGCATGCATGCCCTGTATAATACTGTACATGTGTGCTGGCAATCATATATACATCACAGCATGCATGCCCTGTATAATACTGTATGTGTCTGGCATCATATATACATCACGCATGCATGCCTTATAAATCTGTATATGTGTGCTGGCATCATATATACATCACAGCACGCATGCCCTGTATAACACTGCACATGTGTGCTGGCATCATATATACATCACAGCATGCATGCCCTGTATAATACTGCACATGTGTGCTGGCATCATATATACATTACAGCATGCATGCCCTGTATAATACTGTACATGTGTGCTGGCATCATATATACATCACAGGATACATGCCCTGTATAATACTGTATATATGTGCTGGCATCATATATACATTACAGGATCCATCCCCTGTATAATACTGTACATGTGTGCTCAGCCTATATATACATACAGATCCTCCGTAATACTGTATATATGTGCTGGCATCATATATAACATCACAGTATGCATGCCCTGTATATACGTATAATTGTGCCTTGGCATCATATATACATCACAGGATGCATGCCCTTTATAATACTGTACATGTGTGCTGGCATCATATATACATCACAGCATGCATGCCCTGTATAATACTGTACATGTGTGCTGGCATCATATATACATCACAGCATATCCATCCCTTATAATACTGTACATGTGGTGCTGGCATCATATATACATACAGAGCATGCCCTTGTAATACTGTACATGGTGTTCTGGCATATCTATACATAAAGCATGCATGCCCTGTATAATACTGTATATATGTGCTGGCATCATATATAATAAAAGGATCCTCACCTGTATAATACTGTACATGTGTGCTGCATCATATATACATTCACAGCATGCATGCCCTGTATAATATGTTATGTGTGCTGCATCATATATACACACAGCATGCATGCCTGTATAATACTGCAATGTGTGCTGGCATATAGATACACACGCTCATGCCCTGTATAATCGACATGTGTGCGGCATCATATATAATACAGGATCTCCCCTGTATATACTGTATATATGTGCGGCTCATATACAACACTGGATGCATGCTGATAATACTGACATGTTCTGGCATCATATATCATTACACGGATCCATGCCCTGTATAATACTGTATATGTGCGGCATCATATAACATCACGGATCATGCCTTGTATAATACTGTACATGTGGTGCTAGCATACTATACATTATCAGATCCATCCCCTGTATATTACTGTATATATTTGCTGGCATCATATATACATCACAGGATCATGCCCTGTAAATACTGTACATTTTGCTAGCATCATATATATACAGGATCCATCCCTTATAATACTGTAATATTGTGCTGGCATCATATATACCACTGATGCATGCCCTGTAAATACTGTACATGTGTGCTGGCACATATTACATACGGATCCTCTCCTGTATATCTTACCTGGTGCTGGCACCATATATACATATACAGGATCCATCCCCTGTATAATTACGTACATGTGTGCTGGCATCATATATACATTACGATGCCATCCCTTTATAATACTGTACATGTGTGCTGGCAATCATATATACATTACAGGATCCATCCCCTGTATAATACTACATGTGTGCTGGCATCATATTCATACAGGCCATCCCCCTTATAATACGTACATTGTGCTGGATCATATATACTACGCATGCATGCCCTGTATAATCGGCACATGTGTGCTGGCATCATATAGACATCACAGGATCCATCCCCTGTATAATACTGTATATGTGTGCTGGCATCATATATACATCACAGGATACATCCCCTGTATAATACTGTACATGTGTGCTGGCAACATGTATACATTACAGGATCCATCCCCTGTATAATACTGTACATGTGTGCTGGCATCATATATACATCACAGGATCCATGCCCTGTATAATACAGGCAGTCCCCGGGTTACGTACAGGATAGGTTTGTTCTTAAGTTGAATTTGTATGTAAGTCGGAACTGTATACTTTATCATTGTAACTCCAGACAAATTTTTTTGGTCTCTGTGACAATTGGATTTTAAAAATGTTGGGTTGTCATCAGAACCAGGATTAACAATAAAGCTTCATTATATGTCATTCATATAACTTCAGCAATTCACAGAATCTGCAGCACAGATCATCTCTGGTAACAACCCCAGGAGCCCTCTAGCTCATTCACATAATTATAAAAGTTTTATATAAGCAAGGAGGCCATAGATAACAAATATAAGAAGATTACCACAGTCGCAGTGCCTGGATCTATTACTAAGGCTCCATGCACATGTCCGAGTGAGCAGACGTGTGCCCTGAGATGGAGGAGGGAGGGAGTACTGCTCACCTTTTTCCCTCTGTTTAGGGAGCTGAGTGGCCAGGCAAGAGTGGGACCTGCCCTATCTTTTAGGGTGCGGCCATTGGCTCAGACAAGCACAATACTATTGCGCCCGTGACACACGTGGCGCTCTTGTTGCTTTTTTCATTGTGTTTTTGCATCCTTAAAAACCACATCATATTTGTATATTGGCTTTTTCTATCGGTTTTAGGTTAAAGTGTCCTAACTTGTTTTTTCCCCTGCATATTTTTGTGTTTTTTGAGGTGCGTTTTCATTGTGTTTTTCAAAGCGATTGCATTTTTGAAAACACATGAGTTTGTGGTCTGCGTTTTGAAACGCGTGTGATCACATGCACATGCATTTTTGGCGCATTCATAAGGCTTCAGCCTTGAGCACATGTTGAGGTTACATTGCGTTTTAGCAAATGCAGAGGAAACACAATGTAACCTTAACGTGTGATCAAGGCTGAAACCTCTTGAGTGCGTCAAAAATGCATCAAAAAACGTGACACAATGCATCATGTGAACACAACCTCAGGGTCTCTTTTGTTGCAGACCCTGCAGCAATAAATTTGCTTTAATGATCAAAGCGATACCATGTCTGTGGACCCCATATACGGACACTGATGTGAACTTGGCCTTATAGTGATCTGACTGTGCTTTTACTGCAATAGGGAAATGTTTTCATTTGCGCACAAATATTTTATCATCTATATCGGATAAAATTGTGATGTGTATGTAAAAGTAGGACAAACTGCATAGTAAAGTGTAGACTTGATGTTTGACAGATACAGATTGGTTGCATGTAACACGTTTAGGTGGACTACTACTATCAGTGTATACATCTGTACTATTAGCACATTATAAACTGCATGTGGTTTGTGGCTGCTCAGCTCCTTAGATCTATATTTTGTCATTTATGCTACATAAGCAAATTGTGGAAAAGAATATCCTCTGGTCGTGAAGCGTGTTCATTTTGGTAACACTTCTGGTTGTGAGCACTCTGCAATGGCATTAGATAAGTAGAAATTTTAAACATATATTGAATCTGTCCTCTACTATGTACCGCATAGTATAAGATACTGGTCCAGCCCACAGAAAGGGCCCATATAATAATATAATGTATGGGTGGCACGGTGGGGTAGCACTTCTGCCTTGTAGCGCTGGGGTCCTGGGTTCTAGTCCCACCCAGGTCAACATCTGCAAAGAGTTAGTATGTTCTCTCTATGTTTGCGTGGGTTTCCTCTGGGTACTCCGGTTTCCTCCCTCACTCCAAAACATTCTGGTAGGTTGTTTAGATTGTGAACCCTATGGGGACAGGGACCAATTTGACATGCTCTACTCAGCACTGCGTAATCTGTGTGCGCTATATAAATAAAGAATTATTATAAGGACGTCCAGTCTGTCGATCCAACAGCCGCACCGACAATGTATTCCTTACTGTGGTGGCGCTGCTTGATGTCCTTGTTTTATATTTTTAAACTCCAGTTTGCAGTCCATTGGATTGGGCCAACAATACAGACCTGTTTGTGTACATGAGCCCTTAGGCACACAGCACCTTTAGTGCCCTCCATTAAAAGTACATTGCTCAAAAATTAAATGGAACACTAAAATCCTAGATTTCAATGAATGCAATATTCCACTTGCAGTTCTTTATTCATTTCAAAGTGGAATGCATTGTGAATTCTGCTACATATTATAGTTGAATTTAATTGAAATAGCATGTTATGTAATTTTGTCAAAGTAATGTCAACAGTGAATTTTTTTCCCTCATGGATGATGGCATAAGTATTTTGTGGACAGATTCCATGACAATTTTTTTCTGGAAATTACAGTGGGGAAAAAATTGTAGAGTCAGCCACCAATTGTGCACATTCTCCCACTTAGAAAGATCAGAGGTCTCTAATTGACATTATAGGTAGACCTCAACTATGAGAGACAAAATTAAAACAAATCCAGAAAATCACATTATTTAATTTTTAAAGAATTTATTTGCAAATTATGATGCAAAATAAGTATTTGGTCACCTACAAACTAGCAAGATTTCTTAAATATACTCAGGATAACAAAATAACATATTCTCTGATTCACTGTTATTAACAAAAATACAGTATTTGTCAGATATAATTCCAACCTGTCTCTATCGGTCCTGGTGTACACAATTTCAGTTGCTCCTGGTTTCCGACAATGGAGCTTCTGACTTTAGGGTCGGCAGACATCTTGTCTGACACTGTGGAGCTGAGCTCTTCTTTGCTCTCTCTGCCTCTAGCCCCCACCCTCACATTCTAGGACAGGCTCACACACTCACTTCCTGCCAGCAAATAACACATTAGTGATGGGAATTATGGATCTTCTTAGTGAGCTGGCTCATTCGGCTCAGCTCACTAAGAAGAGCCGGCTCTTCTGGCTCCTGAACAGCTCCCTATTTCATGTATAATAGGGAGCCACAGTCCAGCCAGTCACCCCACTCCACAGCACTTTTAACCCGTATCTTTTAACCTTCTATTGATTGGGATAAAGGGGGCATGGTGTTCCGGTTAGGCGTGGGGTTAAGTGAGCCATCAGCTCACTGAGGGGAGCTGGCTCCTGTCGTTCCTGTTGCTCTTAGAGCCGGCTCGTTCACGAGCGACACTTCACTATAACACATCACATCGTGAGGAGAGCTACGAGCTACAGGCAGATAAGCTCTTCATCTGAAGATGGGGAGGGAGGCACATCAGATCTGATGTTGTGTGTTGTGGCAAGGCAGAGATATAGCAGAGCTGACTGTGTCATTGTGTGTTATATGCATCTCTATGTGTCAAATACTAGTAAATGTTCAGAAGGTAATAGAAATTGCATATAAACCTGGTACCCTGATAATCTAACCACATTCAGCACACTGTATCTCACAGCACTACAGGGATCATAATGGGGCACATTTACTTACCCGGTCCTGTCCGACGAGGATGAAGTCTGGCGCGATTCACCACAATTTGAATTTCAAATCCCGCGCTTAGTCCGAATCAGTCGGGTTGACCGACGGCCACGCCCCCGATTTGTGTCGCATGAAAGCTAGCACGATTGCGCCAAAATCCGATCACGTGCGCCCAAAACCCCTGTTAAGTGCGCCGCATATGGGATATAGTCTGGAAACTTGACGGAAATGCGGTCCGCGGACCCTTAGTAATTGTGCCCCAATGTGTCTGCTTAGAGTCCCCACCCATACTCTGGGATTTTACACTGACCATCACTGAGTTATAGGAGCTAAAACCGCTATAAAACTGTGTAAAATTGTAAAGTAAGGGGTTAAAAATGATCTTTTTTGTGTAAACATCACTATGGGATTGAAATATGAGAATTTTCTTTTGTGGATTGAAGTTACCAGTGGGGTGCCTTAAGGGGTCCTTATCAATATTTGCAGATGATAGTAAGCTCTGTAAAGTAATTAATACAGAGAAGGATAGTATAACATTACAAAGGAATTTGTGGAAGCTGGATGAATGACTAATGAAGGTTAATGTACATAAAGTCAATTACTTCAGCAGAAAAAGATTGGGAGTATTGGTGGATGGTAAACTTCATTTTAGTGACTGAGCGAGGCAGCTGCTAATTTTAAGGATATAGTTTTGCCCTTATACAAATCCCTGGTCAGACCACACAAGGGATATTGTGTACAGTTTTGGGCACCAGTGTATAAAAAGGACACAGTGGAAATGCAACCAATGTAACCACTGGTGCAACCAATATTATTAGTTGAATGGGTGACTAGAATACAATGATAGATTACATAATTTGGGTTTATTCATCTAAGAAAAAAGATGCCTAAGATGAAACTTTATGTATAAATACCTGAAAGGATCTTTTCCAAAAATAGAGCTGTGGCCAGGGCATCTGTATACCTACAGGAGAGGCAGTTCCACTGTCAGCAGAGATCGCACTAAATTTTTAAGGCCACTTTTTTAACTCTTAACATTTTTGAGAAGCACTTATAGCTGAGGAGGAGTATAAAATTTATAGTAAATAGTTTCAAAAGTTTCCAAATAATCACTGCTAACACAACCAACTTTACTACATACTCTCAGTAGGTTATATCTGAACCTTTTATATTGTACTTTCCTATTGAAAATAGGCACCAGGGCCTGTTCATAGGCTGCATAGCCTCCCAGCGGTGACACTTCTGGTACCACAAGCTGACTGCAGAGCAGACTGGCATTGTTATCGAGCATTTGTATGGATGAAGAGTCGTGCAGTGTATACCAGTAGTAGCGGAAGGAATGTAAATGGACACTGCTGGCATTGGTAAACAGAGCTGCCGTGTAGGATGTTCCTGATTGTATATAATGTATGTACATTGATCAGTAGAATCATTTATAAGAGTACCTGGTGATACCAATAACATACATTGGGATGTGTAAGGGCTTATTCAGATGGGACTGATGTGGACGATTGATGTTTGTGTTCAGTCCCTATTGTATCTGCATCTGTTTTTTTTCACATACGTAAAGAAAATAGAAGGGGTTTCCAATCTACTTTTTGCCCTTCTCAGTTGGTTCCCTAGCAACATTTGATGAAAAAACAGACCGCATGCGCAAGTGATCCAAGTGCCGTCCGTTTTTTTATGGATCCATTGACTTCTATGGAAATCCGGGGTCTGCATGTGAGAAAAAAAATATGCTGCAACTTTATTCTCACTATCTGCACATCTAATAATAATAACGGACGTGTGAACAGATCCATAGAAATGAATGTGTCCGTAAGCCATCCGCAAAAGAAACGGACCTCAAAAATGAATGATCCCTAAATGAGCTGACCCAGAACATCACATGTGGAATGACTGGAAGATGGATGAACACTGTTGTCATTTATAACTATCAAAGTGCCCATTAGGAGAAAGTCGAAATTGATGGTTTTGTCAATAGCAAATCAGATAAAATTTAGCAGAAGAAGTTTGCCAATATTTGTCTGATAGTCCCTAGTTCTTTACATGAAATATTGTTTCCAGAAAGATGATTCATCTTTATCTGGTGTCGTTGAGTGTGTATGAGAAGCAGAGCTCTGCCATTTATAGATATATTTTTTCATGTTTGTTAAAATATTTCAGCTGAATTGTCAAAATATCTCAAAATACAATTTATAGGTAGATTGAAGAAAAGGAGAAGCCCCACTGCTCGAATCTGGACTATGGCTGGTTTTATAAGGGTTACTAGTATACAATAATCCTCACCCACCCAGTCACAGGGCTCTCACTAATGGTCTTCATAGGACGGCCAAAGAATTGCAGAGGGCCCTGGAAGTATATACAGAAGTACAGTAGTCTCTGTGCCCAAGTACGGTTGCAATCTCTATGACCTTAATCTAAGGTGTTTGCTGTACCCTAGGTAACTCGTGGAACAAATGTATTTATTTACAGTTACGATTGCTGTCACTAAGTGGCGCCATTCCCCTGAAGACTGCTAATATTACTAATGTATGCCTGTTGTTAGAATGGTACCACAGGAATGTGAGAGCGGAAATTATCAGTAATGATAAGTAATACGAGTTTATGAAAGGCCATTCCATTCTAATAACTGAACTGAAAGGCCTTATTCACACAAGCGGATAAAAACATCAAATAGCACTCTCTCCTTCAGGCTTTTAGATGCAGAGTGAAAAAAAGGGGCAGAATTACCTCTCAATTATTTGTTCTCACCTATTGTGATCCACATCACTTCAAAAAGTGCAACAGTAAAACCTAAGACTGCATTCACGAGTGACGTTTTGACGCATGCATCTAAAATGTATGTGTTTTTATGTTACTATGCGTTTTCCAGCTTTGAAAGCGTTTTTCGCAGATTCAGGTTGGATTGTATTTCTAACCACATCTGTGTGTATGAGCCCATAGAAATTAATTTGTCTATGTGCTATCCACAGCGGCTTACACTTCGAGCATTGAAGAAAAACGCTTTCAAACCAACCAAACGCATCAGAAAACCGCCATGTTTGAATGCGCCATTAGGCCGTGTTCATGTGTTGCGCTTGATAATGCGTTTAGGAAGTCAACTGAACTACATGCGATCGATAAAAAGCATCATGTGTTTTAGATCGTTTACACCATAAGGATGTGAGTTGTTTGTATTATTGTATTATTTTAGAGGAATCTGAACTTGATTGGGAGACATGAGGTATGTGGTTTTCTCTTGGCTCCATGCATTTCAGTGGGCTCATACACACAAACCCATGTCTGAGCCTAGTATCCTTTAGGAAATACTAGGTCCTATTCTTGGCCATGTTTGTGGGTGTGCCCTCTTATAGAAGTCTATGGGGCTGTGCCGTTCGTATTTGTGTATTAGTAGCTAGGTAACACATTTATGTGACACACTAAGAGGCTGGTAGAAGCTACTGACATTTGTCAGCCTTACATTTTTTGTGTTAACCCAGATAACAAAGATAATAATAATAGTAATTCCTTTATTTGTATAGTGCACACAGATTATGCAGCGCTGTACACAGCTTGCCAAATCTGTCCCTGCCCCCAATGGGGCTCAAAATCTAATAAACCTACCAGTATGTTTTGTAATGTGGGATGAAACCGGAGGACCTGGAGGAAACCCATGCAAACACAGAGAGAACATACAAACGCTTTATAGATGTTGACCCTGGGGCCAATAGGCTTGAGTCGCTTTTCCGACACGTTTTTGTTGTATTCTTATTGAGTTTTGCATTCAAAACGCAATTAGAAAACCCATAATGGGATGCGTTTTTCCTGGATGCGTTTCAAATGCGTTTTAAAACACAGCATAAACAGCACATGTGAGCGTGACTTTAATCTGTGTCCACTTTGAAGGAGTTTACCAGGAAAACCCCTGGGTGCCGGGGAATTTGTAAGCAAAAGGTGTACTTACCCTGCTCCCGCCAGTAGTTCTCTGATTCTTCATCACTGCCAGGAATATGGTAAGTACACTTTTTTGTTACACCAGGGGGTATTCTAGGATTCCTGGGAAGCCTCTTTAAGACTGTCCATGTGACTTTTCCTACCTTAATTTAAAGGCTAACTTGTATAAAATAAAAGGGAGGTTGCTGCGTCACCCACTGAACAATGAAAAAACATGCACTGTATTCTTGGAGAAATCCAGACAATGCTTCCCCGAATAAAGTGCAGGTCAAAAATCTTGCTATAATACACTTTTAATATATCTGCCATGAGGTATATTACAATGGGAGTGTAATAAAGCCGGTCAGATGCATATTATAGCTGAAGGCTATCTCTTCCAGTACCCCAATGCACTTGGCTCAGCGGAGCATGTATGTCACATATAATAGACACAGCGTAACAAGCTGTTGTCTGACCATTTTAGTGGCAGAGCATCTTAGCATCTGCTGTTGGAGGAATATCAGGAGATACATACTGTAGATATATTGACTGCCTACAGAGAAAATCTTGACATGTCCTAGTTTCATCTTCTTTTACACAAGTGCTGTCCTTTTTTCACTTCTCAGTTGCTGTAGAACATATAGGGGGACATGTATCACTCCTATTGCTTTCTTTTTGTGCGACTTTTCACAGTTTGAGACTTTTTAGGTGCAGAATCAAGCAGCATACCGTAGTTATCTTTGTAGCCCAGATGTTTGTTTAACTTGTGTGACTTTTGGGCATGGAATTGCCCCATTTTTGTACCTAATAAGTCCCAAAACAGAGCATGGTAGACCCAGACTTACTTTTGGGAGCTACTATTTGGGACTAAAAAGTTGCACACAGCAAAAAGTCGCAAAAGTGAGTCTAAACGGGAAACTCATCACATATATCACAATGGGAAAAATTTGAAGAGGACCTGTCACCTGTTAAAATGGCACCAGGAGCTGCTTACTAAAGTGCTACAACAGATGCCGTAGTGTTACACTGCCAGCGTTATCGAAACTTACGATAACACTAGCAGAAACTGCCGCGACGTATGCTAAAAACACCGGACCGTTCTCATGCAGAACGGACACACAATAAGATCTTAGAGAAAATCGATTGAAGTCACTCAGACTTCACATACCTTACTCTCCTTACTCTCACATAAAAATATCTTCAACAGATTGAAGTAGAGGGACATATGAGCAATGAAATGTGTTAGTAACAAGGATAGAAGGCATAGGTATCAGTCATATCATAGCTTAACCCCTTACCGACATGTGACGTAACAGTATGTCACATGCCGGGTGTGGGTGCATGGAGAGGGCTCATGGGCTGCATATTGCAGCAAAGGCTTACCGGTAACACCCTTGGTCGCCAAGAACTTGTCTAGGATCGTTTCTCGTTTTAACCCTTTCAGTACAATGTGCGATTAGCATGTTGTAATGAATTAGGAGGAAAATCCCCGTATACTGCCATACTTTAGTATGGCAGTATATGATAGGATTGATCAGACAATCTAGATTAAAATACCCTAGGGCAGTGATGGCGAGCCTTTTAGCTGCCAAGTGCCTAAAAAGACACCCAAAACTCCCCTTATTTATTGCGAGGTGCCAACCAAAAATTAACTTACTGCTCCCTGTTCTTCAACAATCATATTGGCGTCCTGAGGACAGCAACACAGTAGAAAGATGGAAACTTTGCATTTTAGCTTCTTTCCAGTGTCCCTCTGCAGACCTGTAGGGGCCAGCAGGAGGTCCTCCAAATATAATTCAGCCCTGTCTATTTATTCTCCCTCTTCCTACAGTCCCAAGTAGTGAAGTAAATATCAAAATATGAAAGCAGCATCTTTTAAGTTGCTTGGAACTGCAGGAAGATTCTTCGAGTCCTGTCTGTTGTGCTGGGGCGATGGCCTGAGTGCCCACAGAAAGGGCTCTGAGTGCCGCCTCTGGCACCCGTGCCATAGGTTCGCCACCACTGCCCTAGGGAGTCTAAAAAATAGTAAAAATTAAAAAAAAAAGTTTAAAAAAAAAATAATAATTTCCCTTGAACTGATACAAATAAAAAGTATGAATCATAAACATATTAGATATTGCTGCGTCCGAAAATGCCTGATCTATGAAAATATAATAATGGGTTTTCATTGCGTTTAACCCCCGTAACTGAAAATAGCGCCCAAAGTTGAAAATGGCAATTTTTGTCATTTTAAAAATATAAACAATTCTATAAAAAGTGATCAAAAGGTCATAAAGTATATGCACAGCCTCCCCCCAAATAGTATTATACACAGCCCCCCATAATATTATGCACAGCCTCCCCAAGATTAATAAACCTGGTACTTACCTCCAGAAACCGGCATTCCCCCGCAGCGCCCTGTCCTTTCACCCTGCCTCATGGCAGAAGCGGCCCTGACTACTGTTCAAACCTCAGTTAAAAAAAAGTACAGAACAGAGTTCTGGTATCCATGCGGTTTTTTAAAACAGAGAAAAAGTACTACAGGAACCGTAATTGTTTCTGTCAGAAAAACACATGCATTACAGATCCCTGCCTAAACAGAACATAAAGGATGACATAAAATTTCCATGGATGTCAATGGGATTTATAACTGATACGTTACACCTCCGTTCAGTACCTTTTTTAACAGAGGTAGGGAACGGAGGTTTGAACGGTAGTGCGAACTTAGCCCAAGAAATGGATTGACAGGAGTAGAGGAGGGGCCACCGCAGCTGTCATGCTGAACTTTAGGAGTAGAGGATGAGGATGAGCAGGAGAGCTAGTCTTACAATGACGGGGTGACATTTTTATCTCCTGAGAAAACGCTATGCTGCGTGTTGTACATATTGTACATGGTTTACAAGTGAGGCATGTAACCATTGACCTCACCCACCATTCACAGCTGTCAAGCAAGATCCTGTTGTGAAGGAATGAAGTCTTAAGTATGAAAAATGCATAAATGGGCACATCTCAAAGAAATAAAGGGAACATTATGGTTTACATATGCTGTCTAATCCTCAGTGAAAACTAATACGCATTAGATTGATTATTTCAGCAGGTTTGGCCATCCAGCTAGTGTGCATAGGGCCTCACAACCCACTCCTAATTATAAATGTTGGATCAGATATAAAACAGGAATTCTACCCGATCCATTTGTTCTGAGAAGCCAATATAGCAGCATTCTCCTTACACTCAACATACACTTTCAGCCAAGCCATATGTGCACCCGTGAGGGAATTGAGAGAAATAGTAACCTAACGTGCATGTATGCCCATAGGGCTAGGACTAGATTGTTGTAACTGGGCCCAGCTACATAGACTAACTTTATGCCACCTTTTGTTCACCTTTGACATTTTTTGCTTACAGTGTTGCAATATATTAGAGCCACTTGTCGGAAAAGTTGTAAAATGTATTTAAAACAAGATAAAAATTTGTTTTATTTATTATTATTTATTTTTTGGGGGCGATTTACAAATGAATTCTGGTACATTTTCAGTAGATCGGTCTGAGTTTAGGTGTCCCTTATAATTCCACTCTCACAGGGCAAATTTATTGAAGCATGTTCTATCAACTGAATCTCATGGTTTATTGTTTACTATCATCCACATTTTATAGTTTATAACCAGTTCATCAAGTATATAAAAATGCAATCATGTCATTAGTTTTACATAATGAGAAGATTATGAAGTATCATGTTAGGACACATTTCCTTATAGCATTAAATCATTGTCTTACTAGATCAACAAACCTCACGTGTGTCTCTGAAGGAATCTGGTTACGTAAAGCTATAAATATCAGACGTTATCTAAATGCATGTAGTGACAGTTACTAGGATTGGAAACTTTCATTACATCAACTGATAAAGGTCTATTGTACTATTAGATTAGGCTCTTCTATGGTTATTGTTATTATTTTTGTCTTTTAAACATAAGGGCAGGGTTACTGCTCTCTTAATATTAGAATTAATTTAGGCTAAACTAAAAGTGAATCTTTGAACTGTCATTGTGATTACAACCTGGCACTGGTGAGATTTTCCAGAGCGAACCTCAGAAGTCAGTTCAGTCCAGTGATACGAGGTTAGGTACAAGAAACCAAACTTGGCCTGACACTTGGAATCCCATGTTTCCTGGACCAACCATGCTTATCTGTCTAGACATATTAAATATAAAAAAAAAACTATAGAAAATCCATTTTACTTATAATTTAGTGTCTAGTACATTGTTGGCTGATGGGAGATTGTTGTCAGCCATTGTAAATTATAGTTTACATAATATTCTTAAATAATGTTTGGTTAAAATAACCTTACATGAAGCACAGGGCTAATATAAAGTAACAAAGGATGTTATACTTGGCTCAGTTCTCTGCTCCGGTCCAGTGCAGCTCCACTCACTCATCACTGCTGTTTTCTGTTTGTACAAAAGAATAGCAGTGTTGGGAGCTGCCATGCTGAAGCAGAAGGGAGAATATATTAGTATTAGTATGGTATTAGTATTCATTAAACTCATAATTTATGACAACCCCTTAAAAGGTGGGGAACACATGTGCGATAATTGCTGCAGGTAAACCACAGCTCCTCTCAGAAATTTACTCTAGCAATGTTTCTACAGATCCCATCCTGATTCTAGGGAAAAAAAAATCTTAAATAGGTTTTGGGTGCTGCAGCTTAATCCCTTCTAATAACCACTGCACAAACCATCCGTTTTCAGCCTATGTACAGCCATTCTGCCCATAGTATAAAATACTAAATAATAAATACAGTGCAACACACAAAATGACTTCTTTATTCTCTCTCTGACCATTTGGATTGGGAGATGGGTGACCCTGCAGATCCTGTAAATAACACGTGGAAACAAATAGAGCCTGTCTTGCTGGTTTTCTTGTACAGCTGATACAAGGGATTTCTCAGAGGAGTTGTGGAAATGGTCGGATATATAAGCCACAGATAAGTAAAGGTTACGTACAAGATGATTCTGTAGGTTTGTTCTTAAGTTGAAACTTGTATTTTTTGTAAGTGTAACTTCAGAAAGAAATATTTTTTCTGTCCCTGTGACAATTGGATTTTCATAATTTTCACCCAAATCGTCCGTTTTTGACCAGGAAACACTGGTTGAAAAAGTGCAGCGGTCTTATGGGGGACAGATGCCTCTGCAAGGCATCCATCCATTCTCTGCCTCTGCTGAGTGTACATTATGTGCTTGAACATGTTCAGGCCATGGAAATTAATCCGTGTGCTGATCAGATCCCATGGGTCAGCAGACAGGGACTATTGTCCACTGCACTCGGTCTGTGGGATCTGACCAGCATACTGACGTGTTTCCACGGATCAAGCATGTTCATGTGCAGGTAGCCTAAGGGTGATGCCACACGTCACTTTTTTGGACCACACGTCGCGTTTTTGCATTTTCAGTCCGTTTAAAAACGTATGCATTTTTGAACGTTAACCATGTGTTTGGCTGGTTTTAATCTGTTTCACAGCTGGCTACACTTCTAGAAATAAAGATAAACAGGTTAAAAGCCAAATGCATGGTAAACATTCAAAAACGCATGCGTTTTTAAACGGACTGAAATGCATGCTATAAAATGGTCCTTCTGCTCTCATGGATATATAAACATAGAGGTGATTGCATTTGTCTTTCCAGATTACTTGAGAAATCCATTGTATATTATTGCGGAGTTATGAGCTTCATTGAAGCTGTTAGTCGTTTCAACAGAGAATATGGCGCCTCAGGAACTTAATAGAAAACTTTTCATAAGGAACTGTGACTGGGGTGCTTCATCAAATCATCTCCTAATTAACACAATCCATCTATCCATCTTCCCAATTACTCTGATATAATGTAATGAGTAATGACTGGCTGAATTGGGACAGATTAGTATGCATAGATGTTCAGCCTCTTTGTGTTCTGTCTCTTCACGTCCATCTCCCAGTATGCTTTAATAAATGAAAGCAACAATATTGAAGTAGAACAGGATGTACATACCCTCAAATTGTCTCATTTACTAATTGATTAATGATGGCGAGAGGCAAAACGAGAGGCAAAACCCCCAGCTAGAGCGATGCTTTGTGGCTACGTAGATGGCAAAAATAATCTGTAGGATACAACCGAAAGGGAAGACGTTGTGAACTGTATTCGTCTAAACCAGGAGTGCACAACCTGCTGCCCGGCAGAGACCAATGAGAGCTGTAACCAGTGATGGAAGTGCTCATTGGTGCAGTGGGCCAGGAAGCGGTTAGCACACCATTTTGAACTCTCCTGGCTCTGAGGGGAGCTCCAGCATGGTAAGGGGCAAGGGGCTCCACTTATTTCAGGCGGCTGCATGGGGGTCTCCATTTTTATTATTGTCTGCTCCGAGGGGCTCCATTACTGTATGCTCTAAGGTTCTTCAATATTACGGTTTGACTTCTCTGGGGTCTCTATTATTTATTTTCTGGTTTGGTTGTATTTATTGGCTGGTCTTGGGTCTGTATTATTATTTGTCTGGTCTGGGGTCGATATTAGTAATTGTCTGAATGCAGAATTTGGTCTCTGGGTGTGTATTTATGGCTTTACAGTGGATATTATCATTGCTGAGGTGGCTTTTTATTATTTTGTATTGTGTTTTTTTATGCATCTAGGGTGCTGGCTACTGAGGTGGCCCCTTGAAGTTGAGTGGTTTGCAGCCCTTGGACCAATAAAGGTTGTGCACCCCTGATCTAAACTTTCTTTATGGCAACCATTTATTTCTTATACTGGGTTACGTTGCACAGGTTGAGCTCTGGTGATGGTCACAAGATGCTATTCCCCTTGCCTTGCCCAGCATTACTACCCAGTGCCCCCTACTCGGTGTTCAATTTCCTTTGTGTGAAGTTGGATGAGAAGGGATGAAGTAGATCTCAGTATCATGCCCATGGTGCCCCCAAGCCCACAAACAGTACCACCTTCACTAATATGCATTTCACCTGGAGGTATTTTTAGCATATTTCAATGATAAAGCAGCAATGAGAAATCAGCTTTTATTTTTTTGTAAAATGCAGTTAAAGAGATGGGGCTGCACGACCAGGAAAGATGTATCTGGCGTCCCAGCCCTGCATCCTAATGGCGATGTCATTCTGTAGGTGTATATGCATATGGCACCTGTGATCATGGAGCCAGAACAGTATGCGCAGTAAAAGCTCCGAGATCACAGGCAAACTGCACATGCGCAAGATCTTTGGATAGCTGGAGAATGACGTTGCCATTAGGATGCAGGGCTGGGACGCCAGATCAAGATCTTCGTTGTAAACTGATGTGAAACTGGCACAAATTTTTTCCCATTATTGTGCTCCAGTTATAGAACACAGCTATGTTCTTGTAGATCTAGGCAGACAGGGCATTCTATTCATCCAGTGCATCAGTGGTCTAGCCAGGCCCAAAGCCTATTACACTACACTAGCCCAGAGTATCTAGACCAGTGGTCCTTGGGAGTTGAATGACTTTTTCACAGACCATTGGAAATATGTATTTTTTTCCAATGGTCTTAGGAGTGAGACACCACAGGGCAGAGTTCTAGCTACCACCCCTGCTTCCCACGTGGGGCAGCTTTTAGCTCCTGTGCAGTCTGTGATATAGTAGATGCAACACAGGCAACGGTGATGGCATGTCCACCAGGTCAAAGGCTCCAAAGACCAGAGATGGCATGATAAATGTGGAGGCATGATGTCACCACTCCTGTGGTTACTAGGGGCATCACTGTGACTGCTAGGGCATTCCTCTGAATGCTGGCTACTGTGGGGCATCCCTGTGGCTACTGAGGCCAGGGAGTGTGCCTACCGGCGGCATGCCTGTGACTGCTGGCTACTGTGGGGCATCCCTATCATTGCTGCCTACTATGGGGCATCCTTGTTGCTACTTAGGGCAGGCAGTGTGGCTACTGGTGGCATGCCTGTGACTGCTGGCTACTATGGGGCATCCCTTTCATTGTTGGCTACTTGTAGGGCATCCCTACCATTGCTGCCTATTGTGGGGCATCCCTGTGGCTACTGAGGCCAGGCAGTGTGGCTACTAGTGGCATGCCTGTGACTGCTGGCTACTGTGGGGCATCCCTATCATTGATGGCCACTGTGGGGCATCCCTGTGACTGCTGGAAGGATCACTGTGACTACCATTACGATTCATAACAGAAGCAAAATTAGACTGCATTCATTGGTTTCTATGGGGACCCCCCCCCCCCATACATTCGTGTGAATGTAGACTTAAAGTTATGAAGTAACAACGAAAATAATTTTACAGTTTGTGCCCCCACAACATAATGTACTGTATTATAGGGTTGCGGCATTATAAAGGCTGTTGTACAGTAGATGCTCCGCGCCCTGTCAGGTAGGTGCGCACACCCTCGGTGTACTGTACTGAGAGGTGCTGGGAGTGTCCGTCCGGACTAGTAACACGAGTTCAGGACGATTTCACACGGGGGCGGAGCGGGTGCCTCCCCCTCTCTGGTCATTTAAACTGCGGAGCGCTCACTATTGGCTGGGAACCGCATTCCTTTTAACAACGGCTGGAGCGCTGGCCAATCAGCGAGAAAGGATCGGGCATGGGGGTGGGTGCCAAGCTCTATGCACGACCCTGTTTGCCAGGTTCGGATCCATAACAAACCGGACTGGTATTTGTAGTGAGGTGTGCGGTAGCGCTGCGGTTCTGGACTTCACTCTGCATCCTCGTGCCCTCTGCCCTCCTGATCAGTGCTGTGTCCTGCCTGGCACTGCTGCTCGTACTGGCAGGCGGCCAAGTGCGTGATTAGAGTTACAGCTCACACTTTGGAGACTCCGTGCTCTGGTATCTACCTGCGCGATCTGGCAGTGCTGCATGGCAGTGTGACCAGCCCCGGTGCCCGCCGCTAAACACAAGTTCTCGCCATGGGGGAAGAGCAGGAGTTCCCGGCCGGTGCGGTGGACGTGTTCGATGGTAAGCTGCGGGCTGGTGGCCATTGTCACACTTCTCCTGGCATGGAGCTTCCCCATGTCTGTGGTCACTCTGTGCTGGGGGGTGGTAACGTGGCCCCTACCATTCCTGTCTCACCTCAGTGTGATTGCTGTCCTGCAGGTTTGGAGTAGGACCAATCAGATACTCCCTTCAATTCTCCAACTCGAGGTCCTGAAATCAGAGCTCCCTTGTGATTGGCTCCCACTGCTTGTTAATCTTTCCCTCCCTTGTAGTAAAGGTCACCTGCACATGTTCTGTATGATGACTGAGCGCAGGAGTTATGTCCTGTTATGTAATGTCTACACTGTTCTGCTTCTGATGTTTTCAGCTTTTAAGTCCACACCTGTTTTCCGTACTGACGCTGATCCTGTAATATTTCCATATGATGTGATTAATATTGTACCTCCATGATATTCATCCTTTACATATCTTCACTTACAATCCAGAATTGGACACAACACATTAACCTATGAGAAGATTGACTATTCTGTATTTTACATTGTGACACCAAACTTGGGAGGGAACAGTTCTTGTAAAAAGCCAAACTATGATCTTTAACCTCTCCCACCCAGGCCCATAGGCCACACAGTATTTTAGACATTTTTTTATTTTTAACTTAGCCGCTTACTTTTTTAAGATTTTTCGGATACAAATCTCTGAGTACGATCATCTCCTAACACAAGAAAATACAGTATTATTCAGCACCAACATATTCTGCAGAGCTTTACAGATCATGGGGTCCATATAGAGACAAAATAAGACATTAACGGGTAATAACCTAGTCCTATGAAACAATAAGAATGAGGGATCTGCTCACAGAAGCTTACAATCAGTGTATTATTGGTTTATACATTCATTTGCACTAGATTAATGATCCCTTTTGTAATACTGTTGGGTAAACACACCAGCTATTTTCACTACCGGAGAGCTGTGTACACATTGTACATCAATAGTAACATTGTATTCTCTGGGCACACAGGAAGATTCAATGCTATTTTTATTCTATTGCAGCATTACTTTTTGTTTGGCCGGTCAGAGTTTCTAAAGGATAACGCGGCAGAAATTAACAATAACAAAGAGTCTTTAATGTCTTTTTTTTCTTATTTGCCAAGATATTTGGGTCACATGTAAGTCAAAATATATATATTTTTTTAGCAGAAATGCATCAAAAGTTCAGTACCAGGGTCCAGTCATTTATGTATTTAGTGACAATGCTGTTCTGTGGATTCCTAATGTAGTAGATATTGGATATTGTTCCTGCACTTCTAAAGAGAATCCTCTGAGTATATGTATATTATATGTACATGTAATTATATGTATATCCACATCTGAGAGGGTTTCCCTCTGACACAAGGGGGAAGATTTATCATACGCCAATGCATAATGAAATTCTGCCCCTCCAGTACCTCCTGATGTATCTGGTGGCCAGGATACGTAGTATACTATTCTGCCTGGCATAAAGATGAGTTGGCTATAGTGAGTGTGCAGGCTTGTCACAGGAACCCCTGCCAGTCGCGCCCCCCTTCATACTCACAACCTTGACTGTTGCAAGCAATAATGTTACAGTGAGCTCTACCACTAAGATATACACTCTCACCTGCTGCCAATGGGAGGTTTTTGTCCAACTTAGAGCTTCAATAGAGTTAGAATATTACACAATGCACTGGAATGTAGCGATATATCATCTAAGATATATCTCTATATATCGTTACATTGTTTTATATATATATATATAATTAAATTTAAAGGACCTGTCGCCCTAAAAAAAGAAGGCACTAGGAGCTGCTTACTACGCCAGCCTATGACTTGGGAGGGGCGGTCTAGGGAAAAATGCAGCGCCTCGAACCATCACCTTACGAATACGCCGGACTGCTGTAAGTTCGGTCCGGTGTTCTGAGGCTATGGCGTCACTGTGTCTGCTAGTTTTATCAGAGGGTTTCGATAAAGCTAGCAGTTTAACACTGCTAAAAATGGGGTAGTGCTAGGAGCTGCTTTACTTTTTTAGGGTGATGGGTCCTCTTTAATGTATAAGACACAAAATTAATAATACATTTTATATAAACATTGCCAGGGCCACCTTTACAGTACAGTCAAAACAATATTTTTGCTCATTTAAAAAAAATTAATGTAGGATAAACTGTTTTAAAGACCACAATGTAAAAATCGATTATTGTACCATTGTACTTCCAGAATAGGATGTAGAAATATTCACGAATGACTGCATACTTAAACGTATATATTTCTGCTCTGTTTAGGATCTCTACTTTCGGATTGACATGTTAAAAATAGTAATGATAAATGAAAAAAAAAAAATCTCACTCTGACGACATGCTTTGGGTAAATGAGTGACACATTCATGGTTACACACACATGACCTTGCTATGTATATCTTTCCATTTTCCAAATGTAACCCCACGACCGGATCGCTCTGTTAGTACTAAAGTGCTTGTGATAAATATCTGATGGGACCTTCACAATTGCAAGAATGGTGATCTCTTCTACCCAGAGGTGTAGCAAGAGGTCAGTCAAAATAAGGAGGAATTGATATGTTTCCACCATACACACCCTATAGTATATAAATAAGGCCATTTCAGAATCTGACTTGGAGGCCACTTTCTGAGTGCACTGTTGTATTACACCTGAGTGCGCCTTGTACTGTTTGTGGAATTAGGGAGTGCGGTTAGGTGTGTCGTGGGCATGCTATATATAGAGTATTAGTATGTGCTGTGCTCTGTTCTTTACCAGAGTTCAGTGACTCGTGCTCACTGAGTAAGAATTGCTGCGCCTTTTGTTCTGATACATTGTTGCAGTGGTGTGGATGGCATGTGCGGTATGTGTCACCCCTATGTACTTCACATGAAGTGTTCTGGCAAATACTTTACAATCCTGTATGATGCCATGTAACCTTTTTTTCTCTTTTGCTTTTTTTCAGAGCGTCTTTACTTTGCTATCGTCTGTGGCAAACCAAAGCCCACAACAAGTACACATTATTTCTCCATCGACGATGACCTTGTGTATGAAAAGTAAGTACGTAGGGTGACTATCATCTCCCTGGACAGCAACACATACTAGTGTGGTTTATGAGCAGGATTTGTGCCCCACCCCCACCCTCTCCCTCCATTTCTCATTGGGGTCATCATTCCAGTAGTCCAGTTCACATTTACTAACATGCTTTATGTTCAGTGATATTCACTAGTAGTCAAATGGGTATATATTGCACATAATCTTTCCAGAAAGAAAGACTGTAGGGTTATTGATGGCACATGGGAGCCATGGCTGTAATTGTTTCTGCTCAATACGGGGACTCTAGCAGTGGTCCCTGTGTCTGGATGGCTATCCTGCTAAATATAGGAAGAAGTGCTTTTTCAGGACTACAATTCTGTGGGTTTTTAAAGGTGTGTTTCTCACAGCTTTTACAATAAACTTACATTTAAATTTAAATTAATTTGGAGGTTTTCTACTTGCAAAAAAATAAGCTATTCTGGTTGGATGGTTCTAAAAATATAGGGCATGTCGGTCAAAATGCACATCTGAAAGCCTTACGACCAGAAAATCTGTGACATATATTCCATTGTGTCAACCTGACCAAACAAGTACACATACTCTGAAAACCATCTCTTCTATTGCTGTATGCTAGTTTGAGAGGTAATCCAAAATGTTTTCGTAGTTAAAAAAAAAAAAAAAAAAAAGTTTGTACTGATGCAAGTGTTGCAGGATAACAATTTACACTTGTCACATCCATCTTACAAGAGCCGTAATCTGACAGGACGGAGCTGTTCATCTGAGGTGATGGACCTATGTTTCTTGACCCATGATGGTGAGGTAGGGTTGGTTTGATATTACAGTTTATGTTATTAGCTTGTGGTTCCCAGATCTTCAGACCATGTTAGGAGTCTTGAGAGAACAACCCTGTTTTGGAGATCCACTTCTTTCTGTATCCCTCAATCCACACAGTTAATCTTCTTCCATTTCTTGTTTATGTGGAGCAGAACATGTTGGAATGGAGCCACAGTTTTTACTCGCGCACATGACTGTGTGAGCAAAACGTGGCGAAAACGGAAAAGTAAATGTCAGGTTAGACATGTCCATAGGAAATGAGCAGCAGGTCCGGGCAGGTATAGGACCTTCTCTATAATTTGTGGAGCGGTATCACTACACCATGACCATTACCAATATAGTTTGTGCGACTAGCTCACGGCCAAAAAATATGGTTGCGTGCATGAGGCTATATTGCACCTGATGAGAGAATGGGTGTTTCTTCAGGAACAGCTTATCAGCTTATTATGGTCTTACCTCTTCTTATAAAGGTTATAAAGTTGACACTACTGCTAGTGGTGTCTACTGCCATACAAATAAAACCAATGGTAAATGGAGGTCCTCCGGTTTTCTGTCATTGACTTGCTTAATTTGTTTTTCCATTTTAAATAAGTTTGTCATACACCACTAACAGTAAAGTGAACTACTCCTTTATAGGCACCTATTGTAAACATTATTTCATAATTTTGTTGATTTTTTTTGCATCAGCTGTGCGCTAAAATCTACCTATAATGGAAAGTTTTGCAGCTGTTCTGTGTAGCGAAGTTCACCTCTGCATCGTGATTTTTATTTCCCACTGACAGAACAGAAAACTACAAAGACTGAACAGAAACTTGGCAGCGATTACACCTGTTCATGACAATAGGTTTTAACTACATCTGTTAGTTTTTCTTCAGCTTCCACATGCACTCAGTGTAAAAAAATTATTGACCCCTCTACCTTAATGCTTGACACAAATAAGAGTTTAGCCATATTTTGACTATTCTTGGTTTTGACTCCTGTTACTGATGAAATATCAGTCGAGCCTACATGGTCACGCTAGGTGGCTATTCATACCCAGAGCTAGAGCCCTTGTGTGCAGTTGCCAGTCCAGGATGCACTTGAGCCTCATTTGCAGTAGCAGCAAGAATTTGGGTTGTGCTTATAAAGGCTTTTACTTCAGTACTTTTAAAATGAACTTTTATGTTAATGGAGCACAAGTACTTCAGGGGCCAACACCTAGCTTATATACGCCCTCAAAGCTCTTGTAACCCCCTCCCTACCGCCTTTCCCACTGCTGAAATCTTGCTAATTAGAATCACTTGGTAGATTTCCTTTAAAGGACAGCTGTCATCAGGTCTGTGTCACTTGTCCTGTCACCACTACCTGTTGGAGCAGATCACAAGGATCCCATCCCAGCCTTTATCTAGTTATTTCATACATTATTCATTGTAAAATCCTCTATTTTTGATCATGTAAATGAGGCTGGTCACATGGTCAGAGGCAGTGATGTCACTCCTGTTACCCCTCCCGTCTCCTCCCCCTGCTCATGTCTGTGTGTAATGGATAGTAAAGCATGGCTGGTATCTGTGCTGCATCTGCTGACATGCTGCATCCTCCTAATATACAGGTGAGAGACACAGACATCAGCTACACATGAATCTGACATGTTCTGCTGTAACATGGCTGCATGGAGCTGCTGTATCTCTCCTATATATACACACATGCACACACAGGCTGCAGGGGGCGTGGCCACCAGCACCAGGAAGCTCATCATTATACAGCCTCACACCATTATACAAGCTGTCAGTCAAGCACTGGGGGTGTGGCTGTACCTCCCACTCATGAATAGAGTGGACAGCTTGAATATGCTAATGCTTCATTGGACATTTCACAGGTCATTTGCATGCAGCTTTAGGACCTCATTGCTTAGGTTTACAGGCATGTAGAGGGACAATGAAGGGATAGAGGCAATGCTCTCTAATGGCAGTTTATGAAAATATATTTAGTTTAGGGGGGTTATTTTGCATGACGGGTTCTCTTTAACCCTTTAGTGACCACCCATAAGGATTTCTCCATCGGTCACTAAGGGTGGTGACACACATGGTGTTCTTAGGTCGTTTTTTGACCAGTTTGAATTAAGATAATTGATCGAACCTGTCAAAAAAACGGCCTAAAAACGCCATGTGTGTCACCACCCTAAGGGGCCATAGTTTGAGGTTTTTATTAACATGACTTCCAAAGACCTTAGAAATAAAATGGTCCCTGAACTAGTTGATTGCAAAATTTTCATGAAAAAAAAATAGAATGCTGTTTGATTTGTGATCTTTCCAGCATTGTAATAAAACAAAAGGACCCTTATAAAATTATGCAAAGAGAAAGCTGGGATATTGTAAAAGTTAGTCTTACTACCCAAATTAGTTACTATCCGTTTGAAACAGAACAGAACTTTTGAAATGGATAATTTTTTTCAAAATTTTTACCGAATTCACCTTTTTTCATTAAAAAAATTTCCCACTAACTTGATGTACAACATGTCAAGGAAAAAATAAATCTCAAAACCGCTTGGGTAAGTTAAAGCCTTCTGAAATTATTACTGGATAAAGTGTCACATGCAAGTTTTGAAAAATAGGCCTTGGTCATCAAGGCGCAAATGAGCTTGGTCACTAACAAGTTCAATGACTCTTTAAAATGAATGATGCATAAGCTTTACAATCTAAGGGCTCGTTCCCACAGACAGGTGCTCTCCTGGCTGAGCACAGGGCTGGGAGAGGTGAGCGCTCTTCAACCGTCTTCCCTCCATAGACAGATGAGCAGCCGCTCGGAACCATGTGCTCACCAGACCATGAACGATAGCCATAGAAATCTATGGGGGCCCTGATCTGGTAGGAAATTATGCGACCAGATCATGACCCTCATAGCTGCCGTGTGAATGTGCCCTAAAGGTGTGCTGGTTCTCAAAATAGCACCCTCTTTATTGCACTAAGGCTGGTTTACAATGTGACTGATATGCTGGATTATCATTGAGTAATTGTTTTTTGTCTTTTAGCTTCTATGCTGACTTTGGACCTCTGAACCTGGCCTTGCTGTACAAATATTGCTACAAGCTCAATAGAAAAATGAAGGTGAGTTATGATGGAAAGAGGATGTATTTGGCTGGTCCTGGGCATGGTATCAACCTCTCGTGGTTATGCTCCCCCTTCCACCACTGTAGTGTCTTGTTGTAGGGTTAGTAAAGATGCACAGAGAGAAGTATATATCATCATTTTACATCACAAAAAATAGCTTGCAAAGTATTTTTGTTTTAGCCTACTAAAGAGGATGAGATACTACTGCCTGCTGTTCACTATACAGAGTGGCCGGAGCCCGAAGCGGATGTCTCCATCCACTATGCACTAATCTCAATGCTCACACTGAAGTGTAATGAGAACTGAGCCTGCAGTACTATGGAATGGCCAGTGCAGTGTGGACGGAGACCTAGAAAGCCCAGTGAACCATGAATAGATCTCATAGCTATGGTTTAGCTCCCACCGATCAGGGATTTACGAGAGAAACGCTTTCTGCTGTATTCATAGATGCAATACTTCCTCTAGTCATGGACACTCCACCCCTGAAAATGGCCATATATACATAGTCACTCATCACAGTTCCTAATTTGAAAGACCTTTGTTTTGTTTCTGTAGTCCTTCGTCATGACAAAGAAGAAGATTGTCCATTACACCAACAGTGACCAGAAAAAACAAGCCAACGCCGCCTTTCTCATCGGATGTTATGCTGTAAGTGCTCTGTTTTAGGCTCAGTAATGTTTGCGGGTAACATATTCATTGTAACAAGCTGGTAAAATAAGGATCTGCTAGGACACTATATACAGACCCTTCCAGGTTTTTGTTAAACGTTTCTGTAATTGTATTTCTTAGATCATATACTTGAAGAAACTCCCAGAAGATATGTACAAAATTTTGCAGAATGGAAATGTGAATTACCTACCGTTTAGGTAATAATAGTGTTAAATACATTGAATTCTTACTATGTGATCTTGATAGATGTTTTAAGGATTGTTTATTATTTGCTAAGGCTTGTTTTATCTTTTAGATGCATTATTTATTTCCATACAAACTACTGACAAATTGACAGACCCCTTTATGAGCTATATGTAGCTTTGCAATGGATTCTGCACAGTGACGCCACAGCCATAGGTGAACCGAGCCTTAGGCTGCGGTCACACGTGGCGTTTTAAGCAGTCCGTTAAAAAACATATGATTTTTTGAAAACAAATGCGTTTTTGACCAGTTTTAATAAAGATAATTGAGAAAAAGGGACAAAAACGAATGCATGCTTTTTTTAACGGACTGCTTAAAAACGGGTTCAAAACTCCACATGTGACTGCACCCTCAGTAGGCACCTAACGCTTAAAGCAGTGGTGGCGAACCTATTCACGGGTGCCAGAGGTGGCACTCAAAGCCATTTCTGTGGGCACTCAGACACTTCAGGACAGAGTTCACCATATAGGACCAAATCCCGCAGTCCCGGGCAACTTAAGAGATAATGTTTTTTAAAGCGACATTTCATTAGCTGTTTGTAACTGCGGGAAAAGTTTGAGGCTGTTGACAGAACTGCACTATCTTTGGAGGTCTTCCTGCTGGACCCACCATTCTCATTCTACAGAGAGACCCCAGAGAGAAGCTACAATGAGAGTCTGCATATGCTCTTTCAACTGTATTGGTGGCCTCAGGGGGTTGATATGATTGAAAATTAAGGAAGAACAGTTGTAGTAGTAGCTTGGGCACTCGGTCTGCAAAAGGTTCGCCATCACTGGCTTAGAGTATTAATCTATGTATTCCAGTTGCATATTGTACAGTCTGCTTCCACACATACCTAGTACAGTAACAGAAATGAATATGTCTTCCAGGGATGCCTCCTTCGGTACCTCTAGTTTTCATTTAACACTTCTCGACTGTTTCCATGCTGTGCAAAAGGTGAGTTGGCAATAGACCTTCTGTATTTTGATGTTAAGAATACATTCAAATGTAGAGGTTGCGATTTGGTAACTGCAGTTTTTGATGTGTCAGTATTAATATAGGTTTTTTTTTCTTTAAAGGTTATATAAGTAATTGTCTGTGATTTAAAAACATGTTCTATATGGCTCAGGTGGTATAGAAACAATAAAGAGCTAATACTCACAGCTTCTATTTGTATACAGGCAAGCATTGACAGCCGTGCACCTGATACAGCAGGAATTTCAGGTTGTAGCAGGTGACTTGCTGTCAAACGCCCTGGAGGAGGTGGGAACAAACTCTTTGTTTTCTTACCCTTGGACTGCACAGAGTCCTATACAAAAAGTTTTTTAATCCTGGACAAAAAAAAAATGCAACCAAGCACCACATCACAAAAAACTGGAAAAGTGCAACTAGCACCTTTTATAAATCACTCATTCATTTCAGTACACACACAGTCTTCTTGCAGGTCTAGTGTCTTGGTAACTTATGTATGGGACTTTAAACTGTTGGCACTCCACAAGTATGCACATGGCTGCACTAAATACAATCATTTTTAATAGATCACTGTCCGCATTCGTTATTTTAACAGACCTTGTGACTGATTAGTTGAAAAGGAGAGAGAGTAGTCTTAGGCTATATTCACACTAATGTGTGCCCTCACCCCTGTCCCTCTCCATAAAGAAACATGGGGCACTGCGCCGTATTACGGGGAAAGATGGGACATGTTGTATCTTTTTCCCGGCTACAGAACAGTACGATGCCACACGTGTGGTGCACCATACCGCTTCCGGACAGCACCGTGCACCCATTGCCGTCTATGGGGGAAGTATATACGCCGTATATCCGTCAATCGTATATATACGTCCCCCATGCGCCAGTGTGAATGTAGCCTTAGTCTGAACTAGTCATAAAGTCGTGTGCAGGTAGCCTTTCCACTCCATACCCAGAGGTATGCTGACTTAAATTCAACTGTGTCTGAATTGGGTTCTGGTAAATGCAGTAGACCTACAAAGAAACAAATTTGATTGTGTGCACATTTACTTCTATAGAGTTTCCTTTTTTAATTATGTGCTGAATTGAAACTAAACTTTATCTGTCTTATCACACCTGTGTGGACTTGTCACAGAACTAATAACTGATCCATCAAAATGACCATTGATGACTTCTTCTTTTTGTGTCCGTTTTCATCACTTTCATTATTTCAGAAGGAAAAAATGTTTTTTTTAAATTCCTGTGCAAATAACGGAAGCCTAATAGGAGTGGTGCAAATGGACACTTTAACGGAAGCCAATAGACATTTTAAAGGGGTTGTTCATTTTAAGCACATCCCAGCAAATAATTGATATTGTGGTTATCTACAGGAAGTTAACAATGAAGCTTCCTATAGAAAGACAGCAAGTAGAGATCTAGAAACCTGTGAAGAATTGATATACTTTCTGTATTTGAAAATTTAATAACTTATTATTATTTGCTGGAAGTGGACAACCCTTTTAATGGATCTGTAAGGGTGATGGCACACGTGGTGTTTTGATCGCGTTTTTGGGCCATTTTATGCAGTCCATTGCAAAACGCATGCGTTTTTGACAGGTTTGACCAATTATCTTACAGGTCAAACAGGTCAAAAACGCATGCGTTTTTTGATGGACTGCTTAAAAACGGGCCACAAACGCGTTCAAAACACCACGTGTGCCATCACCCTTAGTCTTTGTAATCATTTTTGTGACTTCAAACACAAGTGTGATCCGGGTCCTAATGTTTTCCCTGTATATCATATGATTTCTTATATTTCATATTGTAGGCGCTGCAGTATGAATTCTTTGATTTTAGAGCATTTAATCTGGAGGAATACCAACACTATGAGGTGAGGTTTAATAAAAAGCTTTTCACAGCAAATCATCGTTTCTTAGTATGAAGCTTTTGAGGAAAACACTTTATTGTTAACTTTTTTTTAAATTATTCCCTTCTGTAACAGAGAGCTGAGAATGGAGATTTTAACTGGATAATTCCAGAAAAATTTCTAGCTTTCAGTGGACCCCATCATAAAAGTAAAGTGGAAAATGGTATGTAGTAATAGTGTCATTTTGATTCTTTGATATTCTACAACATTGTGTCATTTAGTTTTCTTAGGGGGGTCCCCGTGTATTTGGAAAATGATCCTGAGCTTGACCTACACCCTGCAACAAATCTATTTATCTGGTATAAAACAGTTGGATGCTGGAACATGCTCATTGACACTTGTACACTTTGAGCTTTTCCATTGTTGCAGCTCAGGTTTTCTTGTTAAATGACTTTCTACATAAAGCTTCTATCCCTTTTCTGTGCAGAAAAAGGACCGTATTTGCATGTATCCACTAGTGTTACTTTATCGGACCCTCCTATCGATCCTATCCAGCATATGGGACTGTCCAGGGAAGAAGCAGCGTCTCGGACCGCCTCCTCATGAATACGCATGATCGCTTTGCCTCCTTACTGGTCACAGTTCATGTCATGTGACCAGAGTGACATCATTTCAGGTACTTTAGCCTCCTAATAATAGCAAACTGCACCCCATACATGTATCTGACCACATGAAGTCACAGCAGCCTCCATGGACTTCTACTCCTATCCATCATCCTTGGAGACTGCTGTGATTTCATGTAATCACACACATGAGGTAGTTTGCTGTTCTTAGAAGGTTAAAGGACCTGCGATGATGCCACTGGTCACATGTCATGAATATTACACCGTGTAAAAATATTTCCCATCTTTACATAGATCTTTATATGTCTGTAGTTAAATATTAGAAGACTGTCTAAGTACAAGGAGGCAAAGCAGTGATTTGAAGAGACACAGAGCTGTCAGTCAGAATAATGGGGCGTGGTCAAAATCTGGTGTCGGGTCCGCTTTAAAGCTTCTGGCTATAACACAAGACTCGGGTTGCACTATGCATTGAAATGTCAATACTAGAAAGCGTAGAACGGTACAATACTAGGGCCTTGTCGATTTCGTTATTGGGTGCCTGAACTGTTCTACTGATCTTTTAATTTAACATATACTGTCATAAATTGGAGGCTAACTTCTCAAAACTAAAACTCTCCTTGCAAACATGCAAGTCCCAGAAGGCTAGCTGTGCACATTGTGTATTATGTGCAAACCCGCAGCAAAATACAACAGCAGTGTAGTATGGGATGTATAACTATCCCATACATGTTGTGGAAAAAATCCATAGCTGAATTGCCTCATTGGTCATTTTCATCTGTATTAAATAAGTGACATGTTCCTGTGGATGTGGAAATTAACCTTTGCAACACAAAAATCAATGCATCTTATACATCAGAGAGCAGCTGGCTGTGGGATTACCATTGGTAGATTGATACCACAATATGTGTTGGTGTCAAATTCCAAACTCTGGTATCTGTTCAACGCTACACAAGACATTAAGCCAACTTTCAACTCAATGGTAAACATTTTACCACTGGCAAAACAGCTGATCCGTTTTTTGATCTAGTGATGATCACTAATGTTTGCTGCACAAGAATAGGGATGTGCTGGTGACTAATCCCTTCCTATAATGTGCTCTCCTCATCTAGGGTACCCGCATCATGCTCCAGAAGCTTACTTCCCCTACTTCAGAGACCACCACATTTCTACCATTATCCGCCTCAATAAGAAGATGTATGAAGCAAAGCGATTTATTGATGCTGGCTTTGAACATCACGACTTGTTCTTTGTGGATGGCAGTACCCCTAGTGACTCCATAGTGAAGAAGTTCCTGAACATCTGTGAGAATGCAGAAGGTGCCATAGCTGTGCATTGTAAAGGTGAGTTAGAGTTGCAGATTATCGGCTTCATCCTATGACCTATTGTATACAGACGCCTTCTATGTTCCCATAGCATAATGCATTTTCACATCTCATTGTTTCTTCGGCATGTTGGAGCATTTTCTGAAAAGAAAAACAATTTAAGTTTGATTGCCACATGAATTTCCATTTTAACAAGTTTTTTTTTTTTTTTTTTCAACCGTTTTTATATGTCTACTGTTTTTTCAGCTGGTTTGGGAAGGACAGGTACGCTTATAGCATGTTATATGATGAAGCATTATAGAATGACAGCTGCAGAATCCATCGCCTGGATCCGAATATGTAGACCCGGCTCTGTAATAGGACCACAGCAACAGTTCCTGGTTGAGTAAGTACTGCCAGCCGTGGTGGGGTTTTTTATTTGGTTTTGAATAGAAGGAGGGGGTGATAGAAATGTATACTAACAAGCAACCCCTATAGGGTTAAATGGCTGTCATCAGCTTTCTCTAAGGCCCATTCACACGACCGTGGGGGCAACGTATATGCGGCCTGGTATACATCCCCCATAGAGGGCTATGGCATGGGGGCCCGGTACCGTGAGCACAATGAGTGCTCACCATTCCGAGCTGTGGCCACAAAAAAGATAGAGCATGCTCTATAATGCGCTGTAAGAACTGCCGTGCGGCTCTATTTTCTATGAAGATGGCTGCATACTGATTCAACTCAAAATCCATGCTGAAGTATCTGAATGCTTTGTGGATGTGCTCTTTATATATTTTTTATTTTATTTTTTTTGCACTGCCATAAAGGAAACTTTGTGTGAACATAATATAAGGTTTTGTTTAAACTGTGCAGTAAGGTCTCCATTTTTGCTGTATTTCTTTTTTCTTCTCTCAAGGGTCTGTTGTGTAACCAGGCATTTTTATTTTTGTGAGTAGATACTTTATGTACATGTATAAATGTAGATACTGTACTACTTTTGGTATTACCAGCACATTACCTCACACGTGCGCCATTTTATTATGTGCCCAGAAATGACACATCCACAGGTCTCTGTTCTTAGCCCTGTACAGATCTCTAAAATCGAGCCCCAGTGCCGCTTTCCTCAGCTCCCCATCTACAGTGGTTGAGATTTTATATAAACCTCACGGACCTGAATTACGCCGCTTTTTTAACTGTGAGTGGGAATTATGTAAGTAGCACACCTCTTGGTTTACGTTATTTCTATAACTCCCAATTCCCTTTTATTGGAGTTAAGGAATCGGCGTAGATCAGTTCTATGTTGTTTATGGGAATCTTGTGGATATGCCATAATTGTGCTTTTTTTTTTTGCGGGGGGGGGCCCTTATAATGCAGCCATTATGAATAAAGATGACATAATACTTGTTATATGTATCTTACAGCAAGCAAATGAGTCTTTGGAATGAAGGTGACATTTATCGAAAAAAGAGACGGGAGCAAGAAAATGGCAACAAAGTAGCAGTCACCTTTATTCTTTCTGGTGTGGATGACATTTCACTCCGTGATGATCTGGGTAAAGCATCTGGTAAAGAGGACATTGAGTTGGTAAGTATGTGTGTAGATGTCTACACGCTGATGTTAGGGGTGTATATCAAATATTATCACCTCAAGGCAGTTTTTGGGTCCTGAGATCTTGGGGAAGGTGATGAGAGAAATGCATTTAGGGATTTAGGAGAGATTTGTGAAAACCATGAGCACATTTTTGTTTGTTACAAAAAATAACACTCAATAAACCTGGAGTAGGGTCACTTAGAATTTGTTGGAATTCCAGCCAGCATTACCATATGCTTTCTGTTGCTTTCCTGCCCTTGTATCCAGAGTAATTCTCTCAAAGCTTTCTATGAGTGTATAATGTTATGTGGTTAACCAATTATTGCTGAGTTGGCACATACAACACATGGCTCATACTCCTAGCAAACCAGGAACTCTACTTCACAGTAACATTTATAGGACTGCTTACCCTGGGATGCTTGGCACCACATAGAAGACCACCACCCAGTGACCCTGGAATGTGCCACACAATGAAGCCGTTCATTCCTTGTGAAAGAATCAGTCTGAAGTATAGGATTCTTAAGGATACAAAATGTTTTCATTTCATATCTGTGCCATGCCGTTCCATTATCTATAACTGCAAAAAAAGTGAAGCATCCAGCATTTTAGCTCAGAAACCTGATATAAAGGAGTCTATTGTACATGTAACCCTATGGTGAGGGAAGACCTTCTGTTCTATTATGTTCTGCTATCATAACATGTGTGTGTATATATATATATATAAGTATAATGTGCATGTCTGCTTCACGATTACTTCCCACGTTGCTTTATAGAGGCTTATACCCACTTTTCTTTCTAACTAAACAGTACAGCGATGATGACGAGGCCATAAGCGTCACACAGGGAGACAAGCTCCGGGTCCTGAAAAGTAAGAGACAAACAAGGACGACATCTGCAGCTCCCTTATCGTAAGTTGTCCTTATTCACTCTCCCCATACCAGCTGTTGATAAGAGGGAAAGAAACTTCTAATGGTTCATGGTAATTTTATTTTCTGTCTTTTTTTGGTAATCTCCTTTCTTTAAAGCATAAAGCACAATAAATGGAAACCTAACCTGTAGAAGCTAATTTTCACAAGCAACCGTGCTTCTGTATTTTAAACGTAGCGTAAATGCGTTGGACACACCAACCATATTGGCGTCCATACGGGGGGGGGGAGAGGAGAAAAGCAGGACTCATCCGGACAAATACGGACAAAGGATCCGTTGTTTTCAGCCCATATAAAACTGTGCTGTGGGCATGTACCCTTTGTTTGTGTTTGCATATTACTGCAGTCAAAAAACTTTCTTTTGTATATTTTTCTACATATAAGGCCGACAGGACATGTGGCGTTTTGAATCAGTTTTTGGGACGTTTTTAAGAAGTCTGTTAAACGCATGCGTTTTTTGAAAATTCATCAGTTTTTGACCAGTTTTACCAATTATCTTAAAACTGGTCAAAAACGTATGTGTTTTCAAAACTGGGCCATAGTCGCTGAACATTTAAAAGATTTATTACTTTAACTTGCAGCTAAAAACTTTAGAGTTTGCCTAGTGCACAGTGTATAAATGCACTGCCTGAAAACTACAAAGAATTTTATTTCTCAGTGACGTTATTTATTATTCCATGCCGTGTACAGGGAAGCTGGAAAAAATTCTCGGTTTTTACGACTTTTACTGTGCGCTCCAAATGATACATCTACTTTATTCTTTGGTTCGGGTTTTATTGTGTTTTCATGCATTTTCACAAATTAATGTGTATGGGAAAAAAATTAGTTTTCCATCTTATGACCCTAATAACTTTTTCATACTTCGGTGAACGGAGCTGTGTGTGGTGTCATTTTTTGCAAGTTGAGCAGGCAGCATTTTGAGGACTATGCAACCTTACAATCACTTTTTATTAAATTTTTTTTGTTGTGTAAAATGCTGTAAAAGTCGTATTTTGGAGATTTGGCTCTATTTATGTAGTTCACTGCCAGCAATAACCGTTTTAATATTTTGATAAATCGGGCATTTTGACATGCGGCGATACCAAGCAACATGTTTGTAATTTTTACTGTTTATTCAGTTTTCCATCAGTTCTAGGGAGAAGGGGGGTGATTTTTTTTTTTTTTTTTTTTTTTTACATCAACCCTATATGGTCTATCGTTTCTACCATATACTACAATACTACAGTATTGCAGTATATGGGGTTTTTTTTACATAGAATTCATTACAATGAGCCACTGGCTCATTGTAACGTATCTTCACAGATCATGCAGTCTCTGGTCTGACGAAGACACGAGGCTGTCATGGCAACCAATTACCACTCCCCAATGACAACCCTGGGAGCGGCGATTTCAACAAAGATGGCAGTGTTTTTTGCCGGCGTTAATTAAGGGTTGACTCCCATAATCGGTTCTGTCGCCAACCATGGGTGTTAGCGATGGGTGTTTGCTGCAATACGCAACTCATCCTGTGAGCCCTCTTCAGATGTCCTTCATAGCGCTCTCACATATATATCCATCAGTAAGCGTAAAGGGAACTGGACAGGATGGTAGAAGAGTAGAGCATTGTGATATACAGCTTTATTACAGAATATTCAGTATAACTTGTAACTTATTCCAAAAACCTCTGATCATTCTGGCCTTGGGACGAATAATTTGATTGCTCATAGCTGGCTTAGGAACAAAGCCAAGATATTCAGTAAAACTTGTCATTTTATATTTTCACACCAAAAGGTAGAAAATGGGAAATATGCAGTTACACATACATATGATCCTCCTTTTGCTAGACTTTTGTTGAGTGGGCTATATTAGGTCATGGTTTTTCATATTACCTTAAAAGCTGAGGTAAAAAGTGGTGTTTACACTGTCCTCAATCTCCAGATGATGTTCTACTCCTTGTATGAAAGGTTATTGGTACAAATTTTTTAGGCCTACTTTATCACACATATATATTACATGATGTTTGTCAGCATTACAATAGTTTCTGGCTCCAATGTTAGAGGAACTGTTAGCTCTTTCCTCCTGCATTGTATTTTGTTTTTTCTGTTCTGTCTTTCTGGAGCATCTTTTTCTCAGTACTATGCATTGTTTAGTTCCTCTGTTATCCCTACTTGAAACTCTTGACTGATTGAACAATTGATGTTGCCGTTCCTTTTGTCACTGCCATGTCATACTGTGTAGACATGTGCCCCCTGGACAGGCCAAATCAAAGTAATCCCATTTTTTTATCTATACAAAGAGGAAAAGCTGCTCCACTATAAAACATGTACATTATTTTGCGGACTATAAGGCGCACCGGAGTGTAAGGCGCACCATCAATAAATGCCTGCTAAAACGTCTAGGTTCATATATAAGGCGCACCTGATTATAAGGATGAATGACCAGCAGGTGGCAAACCTGTGCACAGTTCAAGGCAGCTGTTGTCTGTAAGTAAGGTTCATATATAAGGCGCACTGGACTATAAGGTGCACCTTTGATTTCTGAGAAAATCAAAGGATTTTGTGTGTGCCTTATAGTCCGAAAAATACGGTAACCAAAAAAGCTGCCAACCCCCTCTGTATATTAGCTGTCATGTGAATTCTTTATGTGTGTTTCCCATGGATATGTGCCTATGAATGTGAGAAAGTACACAAGGGGAACTTATTGGGTCTGGAAGTATTCCTGAATACATCTGTATTGCGTTACCTCCTATGTTTCTATAGAGCAGTGATGGCAAACCTTTTAGCGGCCGAGTGCCCAAACTGCAAGCCAAAATCACCCTTATTTATCGCGAGGTGCCAACCAAAAAGGAACGCAATGTACACAGAGAATCGTGGGGCCGGCAGTAGGTCCTCCAAAGATAATTTTTCCCTTCTCCCACTTCCTACATTCCCAAGTAGCGAAGTAAGTATCACTTTAATATATGACTGAAAGCAGCATCTTTTAAGTTGCTTGGAACTGCAGGAAGATTCTTTGAGTCCTGTCTGGTGCGCTGGGGTTGATGGCCTGGGTGCCCACAAAAAGGGCTCAGAGTGCCGCCTCTGGCACCGGTGCCATAGGTTTGCCACCACTGCTATAGAGGGTTTGCTTTAGTTAGAATATTGTATGTACTATGCCGTTGCACTTTGGTACTCCTGCGAGCATGGTCCAGGTACAGAGAATGCTGCATGACCACCATGTCACACTGCAGCCCTGTGTTTAGCACAATCCCTGCTTCTCCATTTGCTTTTTGTTCATCTTTTCCCCTTCTTTTAGATGGGTCCTAGCTATGATGTTCTCTGCATTGTGTGCCATTGTCACCTGGTGGATTGTATGTGGCTCCCCTCTACCCTTCGTGCTAATCTGTCTTGATGGTTTAAGACCCCCCTAATAGCCGTCAGGACCGTGGCACTTGGTCAGTGTAAGTGTCTTGTCACATTCTGTGTTTTGTGTGGTTGTGCATGGGTGATGTCTGCTGCTCTTCTATATTCTGCTATTTTCCAGAGCCAAATTGTTGGAAAACATGACTATTAACTGTTAAAATCCATCAGCTTTTTTCCCTTATTATTAATTTTAATCTTCCATACCTTTAAAAGAAGCTATAGGCTATCCTGTCATGTCTGTTTTAGTGAAAACTTGTATTCCCAGTGCAATAACACTTTTGGAGCATCTTTTTATTATTGGTGTATTGTGCTGTTCCTCCATTATTCCAGAAAGTTAGAGACAACTGGGCGTTACTATGTCCCTGGTCATACAGTCTGCCACTGATAGCACTAATGTGACAGTATCTGATCTGCACCCCCAGATTGGTGGAATTCATGTTAGTAATAAGATAATGCAAAGAATTGATATATAATGAAATATATACCGTAACTATTCACTAAAACTGATGGCAGGACAGTCAGAAATGCTTATATGCTATTGATCCGGCTGTACTATTGTAGGCTTCGGATAAATGAGCCTCAGTATATCTGTTCTTCAAACTTCTTCTTCTTTCATAAAGTGATCATTTGGCTTTAGTTTATAGAACACATGTCATTGTGGAAATTTTGGGAGACCCACTAATCCTAAAACGATGAAGAGGGGGCAGTGCTAGTTTAATGCTGTGTTTGGAAAAAATTGTACAGGGGAATCTTGAAAGGGGAAGAAGCAAGGATCCCCACAATGTCATTTTTATTTTCTGGAACAGTTGGGACGTTCTGGTGAGCATCACCTCATCTTGTGGCAATAACCCTTGCTTCCATGTCATGGGCCATGGCCAAAATACTATGGAGACGAACAGGAAGAGCACTAATGCATCAATGAAATGGGAAGCCTTGCAGGAGGTGGTGGGCAGGGTGGAGGGGATAAGGCATTGAAGCTGAGGACGCTTGACCTGAAGCTTGAGCGCTATATGAAGCTATGCCTGAGATCTATATTCTTAACTAAAATGTAGTGGCGACAGTTGTGGTGCCGACAAAATTAATGGTGGAGATTTATCATTAGCCGGCACTCCCGTGCGCCCCCCTTAAGACCCAATACATATACATCAAGAGAATTGAGCCTCTTTGATGAATCTGGCAGATGGCGGGTCCACCAGGAAAAACTAGGCCAAGTTGTACTCAAGACCACTTCTGTAAATACGTTAAACATTTTTTAACACAAATCCTCTTGATTCCTGATGAATTTCATAATGATTTAATAGACCATCCTATTGTTGGTACTGTGTTTAATATACCACATAATATACCCTCCAATTAGTATCCTAAACGCCTCACATGGGAGGAAGCATATGACCCATTTGGAAAAATGTATTAAAAAATATTAACCAAGCAACTATCAATCACAGCTCAGATTTATTAAAGGGATTGGCCACTTTTCAACAAATCTGTTCCATTAGACACGTCTCTGCATCTGTATGTACCTGTACCTTTGTCAATTAGGATGGACAGTGAAAAGAAGGAGGTAGACACAGGAAGAGATGAGGAGGATGAGTCATTTCTGTATGCTGTAGCTCTTCCTATTCATCGGTGGTCACGTATATAAACAAAGAATGATAGTCAGCAGACAGCATTAAAGTAAGTAGCAGGAATGCTGAATCACTTGATGAACATTCAGGGATTATTATTAAAGTAGTAAAGGCACATGGGCAACGTATGTAAAAGAGTGGCCAACTCCTTTAAAGGGACCTGTCTGGGTGATTCGGAACCCTAAACCACCTACAAATACTTATGGACTGGGTGGTGTAATGTGCCAAATCACCATATAGTTCTGTGGGGGCCCACAATAAACGCCCTTCTAATCTGTCAGGAGCTCTTAATGTCTTCATAATGCTTTAGTGGAGACCCTGGCTTGACTGCGTATGTACTATAAGTATAGCGTATGCGTGGTGAAGCTGGGGTGTACTACTCAATGAGTAATTGTGCAGGTCCCGAGTGAATCAGATCTTAAAGGGATAATTTCTTCTGGGCATTTACATTCAATTCAATTAATTTGCCATAAATGTATCCAATTTTCCAATTTAGATGTTATTTTTTAAAAAAAATTACCTGTGTGAAGATAATTTCTCATAAATTCTCATTATGGTCCCAAAGAAACAAGACTGTGTCCTTAGATACGACCACCTCTGCTGGAGTGATTGCACAAAGACACACAAGGTTTTTGTATATGAAATGTCTAGGAGTTACTGCATGTCCCACAGCCATCCTGTGGTAATGATCGCTGAATCCAAGGAGGTCAGGCAGGGCTCAATAGCGCATGTCTGGCCACTGCTGCCAGAGTGCGGGGTGGTCGTATGAAAGGAAGCTATCTCATTTCTAAAGGACAACATGGCTACATTTAGTTGGGATGACATGTGGAGCTTGTGTTTGCTATTGCATAGTGATGTGTGTATTTAATGCAGACCACATCAATCTATTCTATTTTGACCTTTCAGAGTCATTCTGCAGTCCAGTGTGCAGAATCCCAGGTCAGATATATCTGAGAGTTCATGCATTACAAAGAGGACAACCAGGTCTTCTGCAGGAGGCAGCACACTGCGAGGGTAAGCTTGTTCCTCCATACCCTGTATAAACTATTTGTTAATGTGGAGACCTGGTCCATGTATATAACCATAAGCCTCCATCATAGAGTACACGTGTTTTCTTCTTTACTACTGTTGTAACATTTATTGACATAAGTCATAGCCAGTAAAATATTAGCTGACACAGCTCTTCTGTATGCAGCTTCTTCATTATAGTGATGTTACTAAAGGCATCATAAACAGGGTAACCTATCTGTAGGCAGAATAGCTGGGTATATATATTTGCATTACTTTTATATCATACTTTTTTACTGATACTGTTTGGGTTCAGAACAACACCATTAAAGGGGTTGTTCACTTTCAGCAAATATTTTGATATGGTTTGTGTAAGGAAATGTTATCCAATTTTCCAAAAAACTTTCTTTATCAATTCCTCATGGTTTTCTAGATCTCTGCTTGCTGTCCTTCTATAGAAAGTTTCTATGTTGACTTCCAGTGGATAGAAATCTGTCTATGGTCATGTGATCGACACGTTATTATCACACAGCCCCTATTACTCTGACAATAACGGCTCATATGTCCATCATATAACCATGGACAGTTTTCTATCCACTGGAAGTAAACATGGATGCTTTCTGTTGCAGGACAGTAAGCAGAGATCTAGAAAACAGCAAGGAATTGATACAGAAAGTAAATTTGAAAATATTTGCTCAAAGTGGAAAACCCCTTTAAAACTGATGTAGAACCAAGAGTTTCTACTGACCAAAGTCTTTTGGGCTTGTGCATTTAAGTAGTTGTATGTGCTCTCCTCCACCACCCCCTCTCCATAGACTTCTGTGTAATCTGAGTGACCTTCAGTCTTCTTTCAGATTTAAAGTCTGATAAAGAGGAAGCATGGATGATATATATTTACATATACATACAATATATAGTGTTTATGTGTATATGCTAATTTACTTTTTGTAATTTGGCAAAATTCTGTGACCATTTTAGATCTTTTTTAGTATTTGATGGTTAAACTTGTCATAACCTCTAGGGGCAGCTGTAGAATATTTGTTGGTAATACCTCATGCCTTTATCTTTAACCCCTCCTTCTCTCATTCCTCTTAACATGCCACCTCTCGCTAGTTTCATTACCTGTTACCATTCTCTCTACTTTCCCCTACAGCGTGATTCCCGAGCGGAAGAAAAGGATTGCTTTGCACCAAATGCGCTTAATGAAATTATGGTACTCTCCGGGCTCTGCTGCTCTTTGCCTGCAAAATGTGCTTGACCAGCTCTTTCAATCTTACTAAAGCAACCTGTCTGCATCGCTTTCCCACTAATACAACACGTCTCGATTTATCCGCATCAAACCTGTATCCGTGTCTTGGCTGCTTTCATTTGATATTTGTGTGTTGGTTTGGTGTGTGTTTGGTTTGACTTATCTATATGTTTTTATGTATGTGAATTCACTTTTTAGATATTTATTTTATTACTTCCATTTTTTTTAAATTTGTAAGTAATGTCAGACAATTTTCTTTGAGTTGATCTTTTCTGATTATTTTTTTATTTTATTGTTTTATGTTAACAGCCACACTGTTCCCCGAACTCGGACAGTATTGCGGTAAATCAGAAGATTTTGCCTTCAGCGGATGATGGAAAGAAGTATGGAGAAGAAAAAGGACTTCTTATGGAAAAACTTGCCTTTAACCTCCCATCCCCTAAAGAAAACAAATCTGAACAATGCTTTGCTGTCTTTGTTTTTGTGGCTTCCATTTGGCACTGGGATGCCGAGGCGTCTTGTGCATGCAGCAGATGATGCCAATGTGGCACAAACATTGTGATGGCAATCGTCTCATACTCACTACACTTCCGATAACCTACATACTGTAGGACATGGCAGAAGGAAATGAAGCGGCACATTCCATTGTCTTCTCCCTAGGATAATTTTCCTTGTTTTAAAAGGAGACTTTAATTTACTTTTATGTATGTAAATACATATATCATTGATGTGTAACGTAAATAATTTGTAATTTACAATACCAAAGGGTTCTTTGCAGTCACTGTGGAAGACAGAAGATGGCTGGGCCAGCTCTCCTTACAGGAATTCCAATGGATTGGAAGCCTTTATCTTCATGTTTGGTTTGATAATATGTACGTCAAAGAACAAAGTTTTTACAAGGGACAACAGCCTTTATACTATCAGACAACTGTCCTCTTAGATTATGTGAAAGTATGGTCCAAAATGAAGCCCCCCCCCCCCCTTTTTTTTTTCTTTTTATGTTTTGTATTGGGTTGGGGTGTCTAAAATCTTGTTTTTTCTTCTTTATTGGATTTTTTATGCCATTTCATTTATTCCTGTTGAATACTTGTGGAGAAAGATGATCTGTTATTCAGATATGCCAATTCAGCGACACAAAACCACTTTCAAAACCCCCTTTATAAAATGTGGCTATATCTGTAAACTATCCCTCGGGGACAGAATTTTATAACACATGTCCATGTTCCCACAGCAACAGTGAGACCTTCGTGTTAAGGGGCACCGCAGCCCGTGATCTATGGACTGACCATGGCAGAGTTCTGTTTCTCAGACCAACCACACTGCTGGGGATGGGATTCCTTGCATCATAGTGATATGATACAAGGAGTCCCTACTAAACACAGTATTAACACTTTTGATGTGTGTATGGCTCTGCTGTTTAAGAGGGAAGCAGCGATAATATGGGAATATAATATTGGAATCCCATCCATGGCAGTGTGAATGCTACTACGGAAAAGTGAGTGGTCTGTGAATCACAGACCGTGCAAACTGCCCAAAACCACAATATAAATGCAATACTTGACCCTACATAAACAGTTTGCTATATTGAGGTAGAAAGAAATGAATGTATGTACTATAATCAGTTGTTTGTGCTGCATTATAAAAGTGATAAGTCCAATTTGCAGTGTAAAACAAGGTTCCTATACCAAAATCTAAATTGCGATCTTGAACATTTGGTGTTCAGTAAAATAAGCCTTAAAGTCCACCCCACAGAAATCCTTCTGTGCTAGCTGTGCTGTAATTTAAAGGAAACCTGCCCTCATGAAAATGCAGTGTAATCTTCAGGCAGTATGTTATAAAGCAGAGGGAGCAGAGTAGATTGCTTGGGAGAAAAGATTTACTTTAAGATATGTAGTATCAATGTATATGTCTGCTTGTTGTATTTTCTGAAGTCATGGGCCGTGGTCCAGTCAGTGAAAGACACACATGTTGTGCTCTCCCCAATTGAAAAACATTTTTTTAGGGCAGGTATTAAACAGATTTTGGGGAGTATTTATCAATCTAACATCCAATGTAATAACCAATAACAATCACAGCAGTGAGACTTGGACCACGGTTGTTAAAACCTCTGCACTTGTGCTTTTTTTTTTTGTTTTGTTAAATTTTTATGTAATGTGGATGAAATGCAACAGAGGGGGGGGGGGGGCGGTCAACAGGCTATGGCTATTACTCTCCTACTCTCTAGCAAACATATCACAGCAGCACAGAGCCAATACTGTTACAAGAACAGAGAGGTTTGGGAGAAGTGCTTTGGGGTATGTTATAGGCAGATCCCCTAAGGATGACTTGTACTTCATTAATGTACAAAATCGGCTTTATTTTAGGTTAAGTACAGGAGCAGAGTGTCTAATAAACAGAGCGTCTGAATCCCGCTGCTGTGAGCTACTTTTTTTTTAACTATTTTGGAGTGCTGTCTGTTCCTGAGAGCACTTATTAATATCATCTGGCCAGGGGATCGGCAGACTTGCACCCAGCTTATTGTAGTGCTGCTCAGAATTTCCCTTTTTTGTCAGCTGTGTTAATGGTAATGATGATAGATTTCCATTCAGACCTAAACCTGGCCACTGTAATGTCTTGCTCCATATTCAATGGTAGTTTAGCCACGCTTCCAACTAGTATGATAAAAGTGGCCTTTCAGGTAAACGGGCGTCTAGCAGCAGTTGCTGGTGTACCAGTGGCATGTGCCATAATGCACAGAATTCTGTCATTGTCTCTTTTACTCAAAAAAAAAATAAAACAACAATTAAGTATAATTTGAAGTATCTAAAAATGTGCCATATTTATCATTTAGAGACTCATCTGTTGCCAGTGGGTCAAACTACTGTTACCATAGTAGGCAACGGTACAGATTTACTAAGAAAGTTAGTCTAGACAGAATTAGAGTTGGTCCACCCTGCATTTCTTGTAGAGGATTTTTGACTTCTTCCTCAAGATCCATTCAAAAAATACTCATATGGATCCTCATCAGAGCTTTGTACTTTTCCTGTGGTTTAACAGGGGACATGCAGCCTGTCAGTATATGTCTATGGAGCCGTGAGCTTTTCTGGCGTATACGGTGACCATATGCCAGTAATGAGGTGATGTAGCGAAAGAACTCTGCACCTCTCACTATGCAGAAGCCCTTCCCCTGAAGTCTTGTCCCTGTTCTGTTTCTCAAAACTATTTAAATACTAGATAGATATGGTACATGGCATTTTAGACCATAATTGATAAATATCCCCCAACAAATGAGATTTTAATAATGGATTATATTGGAAATGTAATTTACTGAAAGGTCCTGTTTAACAACAAGTATGTAACCAACAATTGGCAATTATACTTGTTATATATTTAAAATGCATTGGTTTCTTTTTTTCTAAAAAGCTTATGTTAAATTGCATGTTAGAATTGAATGTAAGCTTAGAAAAACCACAGATCCTGGTAAAGCCGGGGTTGGAATGGCTTTAGGTTGTGATTGTGTTGTGGCAGGGGACGCAGTTCAGTCTTTGTATGTCTGTCCAACGAGTAGGCCGGCGGCACACGTGGTGTTTTGAATCAGTTTTTGGGCAGTTTTTAAGCAATCCGTTAAAATATGCATGTGTTTTTGACAGGTTTTACCAATTATCTTAATTAAAACTGGTCAAAAACAGATGCGTTTTCAAAAACGCATGCGTTTTTTTTTTAACGGACTGCTTAAAAACGGCCCAAAACCGAGTTCAAAACGCCACGTGTGCCATCGGCCTTATTGTTCCTTTTGATCAGGTATTACATGACAGCTGTCCCCGACAGGGTGCCTGTCGTGAAGAGACTGTGGGGATGTGAAGGCTAGACGCCCTCACTAACAGATTCTCAATGTAAAAAAAGAGCCATTGTATCGGCTTTGGATCGAAGATTCACTTCATGCCCATGACAGAGAAAAACTGATACCACTCAGGAAAGCATCTGACAAAAGTTACAATATGGAAATAGTTTTTTGAACAGATGGCACACTGCAGCGCTCATTACAATATTTTAACGCAGCAGGGCCTACGGCCGTTGTTTTAACGGACTGTGCAACTGATGCATGTTCTAGTTGGAAACATTGTCTTGGATGACTCAGACTAGTTTTTGAGAATAGTGAAAATCTGATGCAGATCCGTTTTTTACAGCACAGAATCGGCCCGTTTGTAGACATGACCCCTAAGAATTTGGATCATAATTAATTCTATGGTTAGGTTACCCGCCGGAAAGTTCCAGAATCCCCATTATATAGTGTAGCCATAATGTTAACCTGTTCTTTTGCCTTGGGACCAATAAAATGACTTTCGGGCACAGCTTAGGAAATGTGATTTATCTCTGTGTAGGAGTTGTTACAGTAATGCTTAAAGAATATCAGGATATATACAATTTACCGATGTAATCAGACGTAAAAAGTGGTGTGATGTGGAGTAATCAGAAGCCAATGGTGGCTTTCAGTTCAGAATATAAAATTACATAGGACTTGAGCTGCGGCAGAACTATGGTTATAGTATATACTATGTTATTCTTAAAGGACATCTACCATTGCGTCGTGAAATCATGTAGTAGAGGCAGCACTCCTTGTAAAGGAAAAGTGGTTTATTTGCCCAGAATAAAGAGTGCACTCTTCCTTTACATGGAGTGCTGCCTCTACTACATAATTTCTACCATCAGTTTAGTGATGGTAGATGTGTCCTAGTAAGAATTTCCTCAGGGCTTCTTTTATTATAACTCTATATCCCGCGGTACAGGGGGTGTGTATACATTAAAATACTAGGCTCCCTGAGGTGCTCTGGTGATGTAGCCCCCAACATATAGTTATAATAATAAAATAAGTCCAGATGAACGATATTCTGCAGAAACGTTAAAGTGGAACACATCTAGCATCACTTATTTGATGGCAGATGTCCTTTAATGATGACACATCTGCAGGTCTAGCATTGGCCCAGGGTATGTTGACATGTGATGTTTACATTGTGTTTTGAGATGCAACGCAAAGGCTCCTTGGAGCAGATGAGAAATGCAATGTTCACCCAATGCAATTAAGCAGATCACCTCCAAACAGCCTTTGCACCCACAAGGGTGTTACATACCACCTCCATTCTAGTGTGATCAGTACTATTTCCCTCCATCCCTTTATATCTGAAATGGTGAATCTCTGAATACAGAGCTGAACAGGGTCAATTAGGAAATTCATGTTTTAGATCAGAGAATGATGCGTTTAATGAAGGGGAAAAAAAATCAATTCCTCCAAGGATTACACATTACCAGAAAAAAAAAAAAATCAGATTCTGACTGGCCATAATGACAAGCCAATAATAACGTTAGACTTGGCATGATACCTTCTTATCCCATTAATATAGTTTCCTCACCAGAATTGTTCCCACACTAATAAAATATAGTGAGAGGTTTAACAATTCATACATTTTTTTTTTTTGTATAAAAGTAGCATATTATTTTGATTCCTGAGTGAACATTCCCATGCATTTATATTGACTATAGGTATGAATGTGATGCATGCGAGAAGCGTTGCAGTGTAAAGCATAAGGAAGCCCATATAGTTTGTATTAGCCTATAATTCCAGGCACTGAAAGAACAAACCTATGTCCTGTACATGGATGAACAGGACATGTCCTGTACATGGATGAACATGGAATTCTACATTTATTATATGTATTTGTTTTATTTTGGTTTTTAATACAAATTTAAATTCCCAAAAGAGTTACTCAGGGATGTTGAAGATGTGGTGATAAGGTTATGTACAACTTGTTCATGTTGGTCTGGTGTCTTGCTCTGCTGTCCATGTGACAGTTTTTATTGGCAAATTTATATCAACTGTATTAAACAAAGAAAAAACTTAGCAAAGGGTGTACATTGTCTCCTCAGAACTCTATAGATACAATATTGTAACACTGTATAGTTGAAAACTGCTCTTAAAGGAAACCTACCACTTGTAGTGGCAGGTTTCTGATGGAAATACGCGGTATTGCGGTTTAAAACACTTTTTAAACTTTATAGCTGGCGCAGGGAGGTCCTCGCTCGGCGCTTACCGTGCGTGCGGCTACATAGGAAGTGAATGAGAGCCGCGCGCATGGTAAGCGCCGAGCGCGTACCTGCCTGCGCCGGCTATAAAGTTTCAAAAGTGTTTTAAATCGCGGTTTAAAACACTAGCGAAAATAAGCTCCGGCACCAGCTCACCCTCAGCTGGTGCCCGGTATTTCCATCAGAAACCTGCCACTACAAGTGGTAGGTTTCCTTTAAGTGTGATGCACTTTGACGAGTTCAACACATGATCCAATTGAGAATATGTGAGCTGTCTGTCTTGTAATGGATCTCAACCATGTAATTAATAGCACCTTTACCTGTGCCTTTTTATGTTGACTTCTTATTTCAGAATGTTGAACCCACAGTGTAAAAGTCTCGATTTATAGTAAATGGTATATTTGTAATCCTATTTTTTTAAACTGAAAAAGCTACTGAGAGGTTGATATTTTGCAGGAGGTATTTTCATTGTAAAAAAAAAAAAAATAGTTCACCATTCAATATGTATGCTATATGTTGTATAGAAACCCTGTGTCACTTAAGTGTTTTTATACATTCCTGAAATACTTTGTAAATACACAATTCAGCAAAATAAACTAATACATCATTTATACCCTGTATTGGCATTGTATAGGTTCCATATACTTTATACCAGTGATTTTCAACCTTTTTTGAGCCGCGGCACACTTTTTATACTTAGAAAATCCTGGGGCACACCACCAACCAAAATAGCACAAAATGACACAAAACAGTCATAAAAGGCCCCCTTTACTAATAAAAAGACCCTAGCGGCCTCCCTTTACTAATTAAGAGCCCCCCCTTTTACTAATTAAAAGGCCCTAGAGGCCCCCTTTTACTAATTAAAAGGCCCTAGAGGCCCCCTTTTACTAATTAAAAGGCCCTAGAGGCCTCCCTTAACTAATAAAAAGCCCCAGCCCCCCTTTACCAATAAAAAAAAAGACCCTAGCTTCCTTCCCTATACAAATAATAACCTTATATACTTACCCTTGATGTCTTCTTCCGCGTACCTTCACTCCTAATGGCGATCCGCCCATCTTCTGTAGCTCCTGCACCGCACGCCTCTGGTCACGTGACTTACGCGACCAGACGTCAGTTCGCATCAGTCACGTGACATGGGCCGCGCAGTGCAGGAGCTACAGAAGATGGGCGGATCGCCGACGCGGGGCTTGTAGGCAAGTATGGGGGCAAAAACACGGGGGAGCGGTGGCAGCGCTACACAGGGACACCATAGTTCGGGGAACTTTCCCTGCGGCACACTCAACCATGTGTCGCGGCACACAGGTTGAAAATCACTGCTTTATACTAGTTGCTATTCGGAAATGCTGAACACAACTGCTATTTAATAAAAAAATATTTACTGTAAAAAAAAAAAAAAGTCCCCACCACTTGGGGTCCACCTTCCAATCCCCAATCTGTTCATAGCCATATTCCATGTATTATGCCGGGACTGACTATACAGGAAGTAGGTGGGGCTTGGTGATTCTTGCTCCCCTAACTGGCCCCATAAGCAGTATAATACCGTCCTACACAGCATATAGCCCCACCTGACCACCACACAATATAAGGCTTCTATATGACACTCCCACTAATTATGACACAACAGTTAATAATTCTCCAAGCCCCCAAGCTGTTTATTGGAGCAGGAAGCCAACACATTAAACTTTATACAGGCTTTTGCTATGGAATGCCACCTGATAACCCAGGGACATCTTCTTGCATCTTCCATGCATTTCAAACCTCAATATTGCTGCTAATCCAGCCCCCCACCTCTGAAGCGAGCAGCTGATGAGATCACCATGCCTCCTGTGCATCTACCACAGCAGATTCCCTGAGGCTTCTCTGCGCTCCCCTTCCTCAGTAATGGGTTGAAAACATGTAAAGACTTATATATCAATTCTGTTGCATCTTTTCAGGAATCTTAAGTTTTATTTGATCAGTAAGGGCTTAATAGCCAAAAAAAAAAATTTTTAATAGCACCTTTACCTGTGCCTTTTTATGTTGACTTCTTATTTCAGAATGTTGAACCCACAGTGTAAAAGTCTCGATTTATAGTAAATGGTATATTTGTAATCCTATTTTTTTAAACTGAAAAAGCTACTGAGAGGTTGATATTTTGCAGGAGGTATTTTCATTGTAAAAAAAAAAAAAATAGTTCACCATTCAATATGTATGCTATATGTTGTATAGAAACCCTGTGTCACTTAAGTGTTTTTATACATTCCTGAAATACTTTGTAAATACACAATTCAGCAAAATAAACTAATACATCATTTATACCCTGTATTGGCATTGTATAGGTTCCATATACTTTATACCAGTGATTTTCAACCTTTTTTGAGCCACGGCACACTTTTTATACTTAGAAAATCCTGGGGCACACCACCAACCAAAATAGCACAAAACAGTCATAAAAGGCCCCCTTTACTAATAAAAAAGACCCTAGCGGCCTCCCTTTACTAATTAAGAGCCCCTAGAGGCCCCCCTTTACTAATTAAAAGGCCCTAGAGGCCTCCCTTAACTAATAAAAAGCCCCAGCCCCCCTTTATTAATAAAAAAAAAGACCCTAGCTTCCTTCCCTATACAAATAATAACCTTATATACTTACCCTTGATGTCTTCTTCCGCGTACCTTCACTCCTAATGGCGATCCGCCCATCTTCTGTAGCTCCTGCACCGCACGCCTCTGGTCACGTGACTTACGCGACCAGACGTCAGTTCGCATCAGTCACGTGACATGGCCCGCGCAGTGCAGGAGCTACAGAAGATGGGCGGATCGCCGACGCGGGGCTTGTAGGTAAGTATGGGGGCAAAAACACGGGGGAGCGGTGGCAGCGCTACACAGGGACACCATAATTCGGGGAACTTTCCCCGCGGCACACTCAACCATGTGTCGCGGCACACAGGTTGAAAATCACTGCTTTATACTAGTTGCTATTCGGAAATGCTGAACACAACTGCTATTTAATAAAAAATATTTACTGTAAAAAAAAAAGTCCCCACCACTTGGGGTCCACCTTCCAATCCCCAATCTGTTCATAGCCATATTCCATGTATTATGCCGGGACTGACTATACAGGAAGTAGGTGGGGCTTGGTGATTCTTGCTCCCCTAACTGGCCCCATAAGCAGTATAATACCGTCCTACACAGCATATAGCCCCACCTGACCACCACCACACAATATAAGGCTTCTATATGACACTCCCACTAATTATGACACAACAGTTAATAATTCTCCAAGCCCCCAAGCTGTTTATTGGAGCAGGAAGCCAACACATTAAACTTTATACAGGCTTTTGCTATGGAATGCCACCTGATAACCCAGGGACATCTTCTTGCATCTTCCATGCATTTCAAACCTCAATATTGCTGCTAATCCAGCCCCCCACCTCTGAAGCGAGCATCTGATGAGATCACCATGCCTCCTGTGCATCTACCACAGCAGATTCCTTGAGGCTTCTCTGCACTCCCCTTCCTCAGTAATGGGTTGAAAACATGTAAAGACTTATATATCAATTCTGTTGCATCTTTTCAGGAATCTTAAGTTTTATTTGATCAGTAAGGGCTTAATAGCCAAAAAAAAAAATTTTCGGCACAAAACGTTTGACACCAATTTTGTTTGATTTGGGCAATGTTGGGGTAGCGGGTTGAGCGCTGAAAAATTATGCCTTAAAAATGGTAGTGGCACAAGCAAAAATTTCTGCTACACAAAACGTACCACAAACATTTGACACTAATTTTGTTAGATTTGAACAACTTCATTTAGATGGGCTTAATGTGGTGAGGCAACCGTGGCTCATTAAATACCGTATTTTCCTGGTGATAAGGCGCACCGGACTATAAGGCGCATTACGAATAATTCCATATAAGGCGCACCGGACTATAAGCTGCAGTGTTAGGAGGAGGTCCGGGGGTGTGGTTTGAAAACTGAGCGGAGAGGTCGCAACCAGCGACTCAAGAGGTGAGCGGTCTCCCCAGGGAGATGGGGAAGGGGGTCTGTTCAGGTGGAGGAGGGCAGCGGACCCTACTTACATAGGTCCCCGCTACCGGAGACAGCAGATTTCCAGTGGGAACTGCAGACCATGCAGCAGTTCCCGCTGGAGATCTGTCTCCGGTAGCGGGGACCTATGTAAGTAGGGTCCGCTGACCTCCTCCATACATAAGGCGCACCGTACTCTAAGGCGCACTTTGGATTTCCAAGGATTTTCTTAGGTTTTTATGTGTGCCTTATAGTCCGGAAAATACGGCAAGCCAAAGTATGTTCAGAAAATTGTTGATGTACCGTGTTAGCCAGGAAAAATCAAAGTGTAAATACTTGTGTAAAAACTACAAAAGGTGCTTAAGGGATGATACCTTTATTAGCTAACCAGAAAAATTATATTTGGTGCAAGCTTTCAGGGCACACAGGCACCCGAGTGAAGTTGGGCCCCCCCACCTTGTTGAAATCAAACAAAATTGGTGTCAAACGTTTGTGCCGCTATCGTTTAAGATTTTAATGAAAGTTTCCAGAGGTCAGAGGTCAACCAGTTTACCATGCGTTTGGCTGCTTTGAACCCGTTTACAATACGTTTGGTTGAATTGACAATAAACCTAATATGCATGCATTTTCAGTCCTTTTTAAAAGGGTCCAATAACTGTCCAAAAACACAGCACCCTTAGGGTGCATTCACACTCTGCCGTTGCCCGCCATACCACGGCGGCCCCAGGAGAGGAGGTGGTGAGCTCTGCTCACCCCCGCCCCTCTCCATAGGAATGCACGGCCCCATATTCCCTAGAAAGATACGGAACCACACCACAAGCCATGCCGGATGGCCATTGAAGTGTATTTCAGCAATTCCTTCAACAAGCTATAACTTTGGTTACAAAGTTAAATGTAGTTTTTAATGGCACAATTTTGGCATTCATAAGCCATACTACTGAACTAATTTAGGTTCAATGGTTTTTAAATATACTGCATAGAATAACTTTTTCTGGAGCAATACGCATGCAGTGATACCAAATTCACAAGTTTTCTTAATACTTTTTTTTTTATTGGGGGGGGGGGGGGGGGGGGGCTTCTTACTGCAGTCTCCTTTTTCCAACATCACACTTTGGGTATCCAGAGTTCTTGTCCATGCCAAATACACCACTTGCAGCAAGAACTGCAGGTGCTTCCACAAGGTGTAAAGCTAATGGGGAGGCTGCAGTGCAATGTTTTTTTAAATTCCAGCTTCAATGCAACAACTAGTAGCCAAAGCAGAGAACTAGAATAAAAAGCTATTAAAAAAAAAAAAAAAAAAGGATCTCCCCATCCACTAGCTTCGACCCGCCCCCCTTTAAAGAGGACCTATCACCTATAAAAAACGGCACTAAAGTAAGCAGCTCCTACTGCTACAACAGACGCAGCAGTGTTATGCTGCTAGCGTTATCAGAAACTTCTGTTAGCGCCAACAAACACTGCTGCACTGTATTCATGAGGGGGCGGTCCGTGGCAGTGCCTTCCCCGGACTGCCCCACAGGCCAGCAGTGACTGCTGTGCATCATTAGGCATTTGCCGCCCCCAAACCCACCCCCTCATTCTTTTAGTCTTCCTAATCAGAGTCCCTTAAAATACCTAATCATCTTGGCTTACCTGTACTACCATCCTCCCTACTACTAGCTGGGCTGCTATCATGGCTGTTAGAGCAGCATCCACCAGGGTTGCCATTTCTGACACAGACAACCTTGCATTATCTCTCAATTTAGCGATTTTGATCGGGTGTTCTGGAACCGGATTTCTGGCTACATGACCAACATCCTAATCAAGGTTGATTGCAGTCTTCTAGATAGCAAGCTTCCAGATAAAATATGGGCACGTCCATCACAGCAGTATTCACCCAGGAACTCCTGCTCCAGAGTTGTACACATTCGGTAGAGTGCGCCCATAGCCAGGCTTATATCTAGATAATTGGTTTGTGTAGATTGCCAAAAGATAATATAAAAAACACCTTTGTGATTAAAGATTATGCAACAACCAACCTCAGCCAAAATTGTAATATTAGTCAGAAGTCTGCAGGTAGGTTTTTACAGTGGAGCTTTGTCGGTGACCGAGTGTGTAGAACGTTAATCAAAGGTGGTGGCTTTGACCCGTAACATCAGTGTTCCATTAGGAGGAAAGAAATTCCAGAAGCCATTAATTTGCACAAAACAGCAACTTTAATTTTTCAATTGCTCCAAAACTGCAATGCAATGGCATAAAAGGCAACTTTTACACTGAGGGAGGAAAAGCAGAAGTCCTATGATCATACATCATATTCAGGGTCGACCTTCATCTTCATAACATTAAGTGCTCAATTAACCCTGCCAAACATTTTAAATTACAACATTATGCCAAAGACTCCGTTTTAGAGTATGGACATTTAGTTTGGCACCAACGTCTCTTCCCCAACTCCTACTCATGAAAGTGCAGTACTTTCACCACTGGCAAAAAAAAAAAAAGTTTCAGTAGACAACCCCTACATCTAATTCTTTAATTTGCCATTGGCATAGTGCCATTATAAGATGCAGGACAAGCAAAAAAACAAAACTTGAGATCACATCAGAGCTGGAAAGTCTTCAGGATCATCGGGGTTTAAGACAAACTCGTGCGCCTAAACAAATAGAAGGGTACAAACGATGAACTTTACTAAAACGGTTGAGCCAACTGGATAGGACATTACAATGTTAGCGTGTATATATTGCTGAAATTATAAATGGGAGTCTCAGAAGTTGCTGTAATAGTTTGCTGCATGTGAATTCAGACCACAAAAACAAACTCCATCAGTTATTTACTAGTTTGATGTTTTCTTTCCACATTTGATAATAGGGCTATGACCTATTAAACAAATGGCTCCAAATTTTGGAGCAAGTTTCTAGTGTAAAAGCTTCAAATGTGTAAGAGGTGTAAAGGTATAGTTTAGCTTAGACCTCATCTTACAGATTGTGGCAGAAAGTTAGAAACCCAGTTGCCTTCCCATACTTACATCGTGGATTTCATGGGGAAATGCCTCGTCTCTTCTAACACGTCCACGCCCTCCACCGCCACCTCTTCCCCCACGTCCTGGGCGGGGGAGGCTTCCAAAGTTGATATCCAGCTGAGATGTGATATCATTGACAGGTTTGCGTAATCCATAATGGCAATTTTCATCATCCTCCTTTCTATTCTATGGATATTAAAAATTACAAGTTTATAATCCCCCATACAGATAGACTACGCGTTACCAGTTCATCTAAACAAAGTTAATCCTTGGCCGATGTTGGAAAGGGGGAGGGGGGGTGATATACACAAGGTGCAGACACTAGTATTTCCAAGCAAAACACCTAAAGCAGATTTCAGAGGGGGCAACAACCACCACAGCAGTGACAAGCTACAGGGTTATTTTAGTACACAGCTTGTGGATTGAATTGGGCAGTTTTGCAGTGATGTACAGACTGGTCAAAAAAAGGTTTTGTGCAAGGGTTCATACCCCCTCAACACAAATCTTGTAAAATAAGTTTTACATGCATACAATAAAATGATCACATTTCACCCAAGCCAGAACTGTGGAAGGTACAGCCTTCTGTTTTTTATTCCTTCAGCCTACTAGTAATGTAGTTAAACTTTATATGAGTACATATTCTGCAGGCAGCACATTATAGTGCAGGAGGGGGCAATTAGATTTTTCTAAACTACAGACCCTGGAGATATGTAAAACCATAACTTTGTGCGAGGTCGTGGCAGGACTGAAAAATAAAGGTCTGCTGATAGGTAACCAGTCGGATTTCAAAATCTATATAAATCATGCAATTGCCAAAGGAGGAAAAAAAAAAAAAAAAAAAAGAAAAAATAAAAACTTACATTCTTAAATTTTGATTTGTGGATAACAAGAGCTTTGGAAGGCATTTTAGAATCTGGTTTACGCAGATTAAGTTCAATCTTTGGTCTGCTTTGGTCCTGCATAGACTTCCATTCATCTAGTGACATCTCTCTGACATAGTCTTCAGCATCCTCTTCAGGCACTCTGGATAAAAAGAGAAAAACCCTCTCCAGCAGGTGCTGCTGCTTATCCCATCTAACGACTACTTGAGTATAACTTCAACCACACATCACACTGTTCTAGATCACCTTACCTGGCATCTTGCTCTTCCTCCATAAGATCAACAGGTTCAATGGCTTCCATGTTTTCCAAAGGCAATGGCTCAACATCACTAGAAAAGCAGAATACAAACGAGTTCTTTATACCTGCTCTTTATATAATTGATGCCGCTATTGTATACATATTCACGTATGCAACATATAACCCCAATTGGACAGCTGTTTAAAGTCCAAATATCTAACTACTTCTATACATTGAAATGCACATTTTGTAATGGGTCCACTATTTGGCTGTGTAATTGTGTACCTGTAAGCATCTTTAAATGAGCCCCAGTTGCGAGGTCCACCACCACCTCTCTTGTCTTCTGCTCTTACTCTACTAAAAGACAGAGAACATTGGTTTTTACACCAAGTAATTGGACAGCACTACAGCAAAATTTGGCCTCACCACATCATTGAAGTTTTAGACTGCCCTGGAAGAATAATAATAACCCCCCCCAATAAAAAAAAAAAAAAAAACAAACACTAATCTAAAACAGACTTCTAAATCAAAAGGATACCCATTCTCTAATGCCTTTTAGTGCAATAGCCACTATGTAAATAAGGTCTTACAGATCCAGTCAGCCAAGAACTGGGCACATTATACTTGCCAACATTAAGCATGCTAAAGATGCACGTTTTAGTTACACGTGACCAGTCTGACTACACATAGAAGGATTGGAGCCATATGTCTAAAGCCATGGTTATGAGTAGTTTTAGAATCAGTTCTTGTTTCCACAATATGGAGCAGAGCAGATAGTGTCAGCTCTACTACTTATCAGGGAAACAAGAACTTATGTGCATCGTATATCAATATTATGCACATATCAGGCCCCAGGAGAGTGATCAGTCTGTGGAACAGCGTTTGTCACATCCGATTACAGAATAAATGTGAAACTGGCCTTACACAGATCCAGGCTAGAGACTGGTAATCTTATATTAGTTATCCATGGCTCCATCCTTCTAAAATTATGAGCCAGCCCCTCTGTGCAATAGCTTCACAGGCTATTAATCCATCTCCCCACCCTCAGTCTGCTATAATCTGACACTGTAGGAGAATCAATAACTGTAACAGCCTGTGAAGTTGCAGTATAAAGTGGGTCTGGTAATAGCCCAAATGCCCTTCTGGGTCATTAGCATAATTGTAAAATTTCTTTGAGGATAACAAATACAAGATTGCCTGGATCTATGAGCAAGTTTCCCTGGTTTATTAAGCTTGATGGTACGATTTCATTTCACATAAAAAGTATTCTTTATTGAACCATACTTACGCTCGATCACTGCCACTGTGTCTTTCATATTCCCGTTTTCCTCTTAGATTGTCATTCTCCATATCTCGTGGAAAGCCTCCTCTCCCTCTGCCTCGAAACCCACCTCTCTGGTTTGCAACCCAATTTCTTACATGCTTTTCCTTTTCAAAGCTTGAAACAAGATAGACTATTAGCTACACAGGTCAACACGCATAAAAAAAATAAAAATATATATATTTTTTTTATTATACAGACACTTTTTTTTTTTTAAAGTTAGAAGTGAGCCTAAAGATCTTAACTATTTAACTTGACACCGGCTGTATGGTGACCAGATGCATTTTATAGACCAAACTGCCCCAGGGAGTATTCCCATCAGGGCATTTACATTTAATTTCATTTTCCATATGTAAACATTTCTTCAATTGGATGCAATTTTTAAAAATGTACCTGTGTGAAGATAATTTCTCATAGATGTAGCCATGTTGTCCCTTAGGTGGTCGTTTCAGAGGAAGTCATCTCGTTTCTCACATTTAGGCAGCAGTGGCCATATATGTGCTGTTGAGTCCTGCCTGACCTCCTGGATTCAGTGTTCATTACCACTGAGACATGCAGCAACTCCTGGACATTTTATATTAAAAAAAACTTTTGTTTCTTTGTGCAGCCACACCAGCAGAGGTGGTCGTATCCAAGGTCCAAGGACACAGTCGTTTCTAAGGGACTACATTTATAAGAAGTTTTTAAATAACATCTAATTGAGGAAATGTTTACATACGGAGATTAAAGAACCTGCATGTGAGTGCCCAGACGAGAATACCCCAAGCATTAAAGTTATCCATGACGCAACAGTCCTTGCAAGACAGCTGCACTGTACTACATGAAGTCTTCAGTGTGTAGTATGGTCCCAGGCAGATTTAGTCTCACACACAGTGTGTAACAAGCCAAGTGTTATTAGTGGCAGCCCAGCCACAATAGGGGAGATTTCTCAAAGCATCATAGTTTAGCTCTTTGCTCTGCACTGGTCTATACCTGGCACCTTATATTTGTTGATCTAATTTAATGTGCCAAAATAATTTTCTTGGCAAACTGACTTTTGCAGCTAGTTAAAGTTTCCTACAAGTCAAAAAAGTACCCAAAATGGTCTAAATACTTAGTCTGAAGTGCTTTGCAACACCTTTTTATTTTGTCACAGGAGTACATCCGAATTCTGGAGTAAGTAGTAAGATTTACCAAGGTGCCTGCAATTGCCCTGTCGGAATAAAGCTGCAGTGGAGCATCCTTCAACTCCATTAATCCCATCCCTCAGCCATATCCGCTAGTTCCATAGTTAAAAGCTTTGTGTGCATGCTGATCCACTGCTCCATTCATAAGCTGTACACATGTACCTTGGTGTTGTGATCAGTCAGGTTCTTAATAGGGAGAGCATCACCTGTTTTTTTTTTTGTTAAATCATATAACCCCAACTACAATATATTTACAGGTTTTCATTTAGTGAACACAACCCACCATAATCCTGTTCCAATAGAGTGACAGCGTAACATTTAAAGAGGACCTGTCAGGGCAATTTGCTACACCAAATCACCCACAGGTCCTTATGGATTGGTGGTTTAGTGTCCCAAATGGTCCTTTATCAAATCTTCCTAGCTTAGAGGTAATCAAGTGTCAACAGGGATTGTCGATAGTGTGCTCAATGGCTGGTACTCATCAGCATAAGGTCTTCTCACACACTGACAACAATTGAAAAAGGACCGACCAAGCCACAAACTTGGGCAGGAGAGAGTTCGCTCTCATGGCACCTTAGAAAAAGGTGTACAAGCCCATAGAAAGGCAACAGCTAACACACATCCCCAATATACCGTGGAGCCCATGGGGCCTTAAGATCCAAGTTAACAATATCCACTGACCAAAAATCGAATTAGGGGTCTGCAAAATACATGTTTCGCGAGGAAGCAGAACAGACACTGAAAACGCATGCTAAAGACAAGTTATCAATATGTGAGCCCTTAAAACCTATTTGAATAGTGGGATTTAGAGCTTAATAATTAAAAGGATACCAGAATACAGATGTGGAATGGAGCAATACCAGAAAGTGAATGATTTACTGTGACTTTAAAGAGCTGGTAAATGGAGACCTAGCTTCTGTGACTCTGCTCCCCCTCACCTCCACATAAATGTAACCTGACATCCAAGTGCGCCTTTAACAAAATCATACTATAAACCTTTATTTACAAATGGTCTTGCTGAAGGCAAAGTTTGTTAAAAGGGTAGTGAGAATTATGCTGGTTCCTTTAGGACGAGAAGAAAAAAAAAAATCTACATTTCAATGCCTTTCCAGCATGTCATTTTGTGACACTAATTTATGTATCTAATACAATGGAATACAAACAAGACAGGAAGAGTTTACATAAAGCTGGAAAGAAAAACACATTCAGTTATTCCGACACCTAGCACATACTTGTCAATGCTGTACTCCATGGGCTTTTCTATAATATTGGAACGGAACTCCCTGAAGGCGGTCCGACGTTCTGATCTTTCCACTTTCATTTCTGTGCCACTGTTTTCATTCTGAGTCACTTTTTGCACAGACTGTTTTGGCGCTCGCTTAGAGTCTAAAAGGGAAAAAAAATAAATAAAATCTAAAGAGTTTGTAAGTATACTAGCTGTAGGATAAAATTCTGTAGATGCTAGGAGTTGCACTTGTTGACATCCCATCACCTCTTTTTTGGAGTGCTGCAATAAATTCACTACACTGACTATTGGGTTGGAAATCTGGAAGTCATGTGCACAGAGTTTCAGGACAAACTTGGAAATATGCAAGCTGCTTAAGTGGGCTGCCACCAGGGAAAATTTTGTGATACAGGACGGTGGGTGCAATAAACTTCTTGTTACCTTCTTCTATGTTACCCTCTCATTCACCCACATTGCTGCCAAGTTCGTATACAGAGGCCACCAGTGCCTGCTATGGTCCAAGACTACTTGTACAATGTGGACGGCAGTGGTTGAGAAAGCACCATCAGCTTCTGTATACAAGACAAGACTGCAGTGACTGGCAGTGCCACAGGTGAATGAGAGCCCAGAAGGGAGAGTAAGGTTTAGCTTTACAGCCATACAGGTGATCTCTTACTTACAAGCAGTCCTATGGATGTTGGTAATTTACTGTACTTTAGCCTACAATAATCTTGTACATAACCTAGGGACAGCCTGTATATATTTTATTCCTGGACAACACCTTCCCTGCAAGCATAGCACTTAACATGAATGCTGTGTTTGAGGGCTATGGTGACCAGGGACCAATTGCATCAGTCGCGTAACAGGACAGGATCACACTGATCGCCCAATCATGGTAAAGGCCTTGTCCCCATGGCGCTGTGCGCACATATAGGGCTCCTCCCGGGTGCGGTGCAAGGTCATGTGACCAGAGCATCTGCAGTCAATACTGTACTGTGGCCACAATTGAGTGTAATATATAAAAACCTCAAGGATACTTATGCTTTTTTGAGGAGTAAAACTGCTTGTACGGACGTTAATGAGACTTCTGTTCATTACAATGTCAAAGACTTCTGCTTCATACCAACCTGGGGCTTCTGTGCTGTTTGCAATGATTGCCTTTCTGTCCTTTTGGGATTCTTTTTTGTTGCTTTTTTGGTTGGAAGCTTTTTTGGCCACTTCCTCCTCTTTTTTCTTCTTACGCTCAACTTCACTTGATGCCTGATGCAGAAAGTCTAAGGGATCAGACTCATCATCCAGAAGCTGGAAAAAGCGGTTTGCTACCGCACAGCCAAAAGCTTCCTGCATAGTGGTGGAAACAGGACTCCCTTCTAATGGTTTCATACCTCCTGAAGAGAAAATACAGATGAAATCAGAACAGGGCATCTATGTATTGCTGTGGCCAGTATATGTTTACTGACACCTGCGTGTGCTACAAGCCGACACGATATCCAGAGCAGATCTAGAATGGACATACATCAGAAAATGGCAGAGCCATGTTATTCATCAAGAAATCCTCCCACAGTCTTTCCTCTAGAGTCTAATGGAATAAAGTTCAGTCTTTAACCCCTTACTGACAGGTGACGTACTATTATGCCACATGCCGGCTGCGGGTGTATGGAGAGGGAACACGGTAACACCCGTGGTCGGTGGTGGCACCAATAGCGGATGTTAACCCTGTAAATGGCTGTCTGGTTTTAACCTATTCATTACAATGTGCAATTTGTATACTGCCATTCAGTAGTATAGCAGTATATGGTAGGATCACACCACCGAGGGTTAAAGTACACTTGAGGGTCTGAAAAGGTAAAAATAAGTTTAAAAAAAAATTTATTCAAAAACCAAAAATTCTAATCACCCCGCTCCCCCCTCTTGTATAAGCGGGGTACCTGTGTTAGGACTTAAACTTTTGTGCATTATATGTCTCTATACGTTTGACTTATAGGCATTTTTATTTATTTATTTATTTTTCATTTCCCATGGGACATGAACAAGCAATCATCTGATTGCTTGTTCATGATAATACTCTGCAATACTAAGAGGCAGAGGGGGAGATGCATTAAATCGGCCCATGCCAGAATTACTACGCTAGTAACTTGCATCACATTTGAGGGTTTTTTTTTAAATCAGTTTTCAGACAGCAGCTCCTCCACAGTACATTAAGGGGCTCAGGTAAAGACCACCAAAAAATTAAATACTGTGGCACAGCAAACTAGACCAACTAAAAGAAGATGTAAAGCCACATTCACACGACCGTATGGGGGCTGTAAATGCTTCCCCCATAGAAAGCAATGGCCACACAAAGCAATATGGTGAAAAGATAGGACATTTCCCATCTTTCCCCTGTTACTACGCCACGCGCAATGGATCACTATGGGGAGAGGAGGGGTCACCACTCAAGGCATACGTTCGTGTGAATGTAGCCTTATACTGCAACTGTACCAGAGAACTGTCCATTTCTACTCTGCACAGGTCTAAAGAACAACAAATGCATTTCCATCTATAGGGGAGATTTAACGTATGTAAGATGCAGATAGATAATGGGGGAGATCAGAAGTGTCAGAGCTTTAATCTTCCCACAGCTGTTTATAAAATGAAAGCAAACCTCTGATTGGTTGCCATGTACTAGAGTTCTGCTCTAGCACTTCTGAAATCTCCCCAAAGATCCGTTTTACAATTATGTAGAACTGTCCACCACAAAACTGATCTTTCAGTGCTAAACACAGGAGACCAGGTGCAGTACTTGCTAAAGCTTATACAGAGGCTGCTTGTGGGAGTTAACGCTTTGACACATTTTAGGGACAAATGAGTTGTATATGACCATAAAAACAGTAACCCTGAGAACTTTGTAGACCTTTGGCATTCACATGGCTGTCTGCGGGGATGTAAACGCGGCCGCATGTACGCCCCCATAGACGGCAATAGCAGCACGGCGGGGATATGGTGCCCCACATGTGATCCTGCCCGCACAGTGCAAAAAGAGAGCATGCTCTATCTTTTGGCGTGTGTGCGGCCGTGTCCCGCTATTCTCTGTGAATGTACCCTTAATCTCACTGATCACAGTAGACAGAACAAGGTTCCAGACCATGGATGAATGTGCCCTTCCATTTTAAAGGGGTTGGCCACTTTACTCACACAAGGATGGAGCCTTTAGTGAAAGAGGTCCTTTGTAACAGGTTCCCTTTAATTTACTAAAATGCAAAAGTTTTGCACCGCTTTATTAATTTGTAAAGAAACGTCCTGTCTTACCTCATCAAAAATGTCTGCAAATGGAAGGTCATGTGATGTTATCTGCCCACAAACAATCGCCCTGCCAGGACCTTGTTCATGGACAGATAAGAGGAGATCACCTGAGCCTCCATCTGCTAATGTCTGGCTGATGAGACAAGCATAGTTATGCTCACAATTCACACACACACAAAAAAAAAGTGGTCTGACAACCCCTTTAAAGTCAGGAGTGTGTAGAAAACTCAGCAGGTCATATTCCTGCAAGTGTTTGCACCTCTGCCCTCCCATAGAAGCCACAGGTGTCCTGCACATGCAGTCACAATCATGTGACAAGTCAAGAAGTTGGGACAGCTATTTCACAAATCCACAAAAACATTTTCTAGAAAAAAAAAAAAAAATAAAAATATTGGTCAGAAAACGATTACAAAACAGACAACAAAAACAATCGGGGGCAACGTTTACAGCCTGAGAACAGCGCACTTGTGTAGCCCTAGTACTAGTGAGAGCTTCCGAAGGCACTTCATGTGCATTGCACTCTGTGGAGGACATAGGTGCCAGCCTAGTATATAAGGCTGCATTCACACATGGTCTTTAATGGAAGGATTTAAAAAAACACTACAGAAGAAGATGAACTTAATGGAGGCAGCTTAAATTTAACACATGCGTTACTGCCTGCATTTTGTAAACACAAATTTTAACATCAATTTACACGCCACGTTCATTTGGAAGCGCATGGCAGGTGAGGAAAGTGCAGTGTGAACACAGCCAAAGACAGACGAGAGGGAGTTCTTGTATTCTCACACCGGGACAGTACATGAGAGAGGACAGTGAGCCTCTATCCAGCGCCCACCACGTGACTGAGGAAACCACACGGTCACCCGCTAAATACAACACAACCAACCGTTACATGCAGCCACGACTCCGGCGAGACGAGCAAGCAGCCTAAGCTGTCCCCACTCCTCAGCCTATATACACTGGAGGCACGCTGCCCGCTCCGCGCACGGTCAATCACACGTCCACTCCGCCCCACGCCTGCAGGATATCCACCCACCGCCAGCGCAGCCAATAAGATTGCAGGGAGGAAACGAGCGCAGGTATTCTGCCAGTCAGAGCATTTCTACTCCAGGTGACTGCCAATCTGTCACGTCCTGGCTCCGCCCTCCCAGTAACCGTCTGTCCAATGTGATGCCGCATTCAGCAGAGTTCATTATTGATAAGGGAAAGGCGTGTCCAACTGGCGGCACACGTGGTTGGGAGTTATTATTGTTGTTGTGTACACAGATATGATCGTTGCCTGTAGTCACTTGGCAGGTAAGGGGGTCTCCTCAGTAGATAGATAGCCCCCATAGACTGGGATGGGTTTATTAACCCCTCAGTAGATAGATAGTCCCCATAGACTGGGATGGGTATATTAACCCCTCAGTAGATAGATAGTCCCCATAGACTGGGATGGGTTTATTAACCCCCTCAGTAGATAGATAGCCCCCATAGACTGGGATGGGTTTATTAACCCCTCAGTAGATGGATAGCCCCCATAGACTGGGATGGGTTTATTAACCCCTCAGTAGATGGATAGCCCCCATAGACTGGGATGGGTTTATTAACCCCTCAGTAGATAGATAGCCCCCATAGACTGGGATGGGTTTATTAACCCCTCAGTAGATGGATAGACCCCATAGACTGGGATGGGTTTATTAACCCCTCAGTAGATGGATAGACCCCATAGACTGGGATGGGTTTATTAACCCCTCAGTAGATAGATAGCCCCCATAGACTGGGATGGGTTTATTAACCCCTCAGTAGATAGATAGCCCTCATAGACTGGGATGGATTTATTAACCCCTCAGTAGATGGATAGCCCCCATAGACTGGGATGGGTCTTTTGCCTTTGTCACTAAAAAAAAAAAAGTAGTCATGCACCACATTTATAAGGGTTATAAAACATTTTACCTAATTGGAGTCGTCGCAAAAGAGTGTTATTGTCATGTGAAAACGGAGGGCTTGGTCGCATAAAGGTTGACAGTCGCTGAAATCCTAGAAAATCGACCAACAGACATATGCTTCCTAATATTTCTGATCATAAAGTAAGGCCTTAACTAATAGGAGTGCAGAGTCGATATACGACACGACTACGACACGATGATGCCACCCAGCATTTTCATGCCAGCACCAGGACAATACTGTCATGTGAATCTGGTGCAGAATAAGACTCCATATGCTAACTCCTGCACTGTTTAAATCTAGTAGACGACTTTTAAAAATCGTAATCTGCACCCAATATGTATATAAGAAGTGCAACACCTTCCTATAAAACACCTTTTGCTGGGCAAGAAAGAGTGGGGAGGGAGAGATCAGGTACCTAGGATCCTCTCAATGCTTTCATTTGTGCCGTCTACTTACCCCAAGACTGCATGACTATGAGTATATACAGTAGATGTGTGTGTGTGTGTGCGTGTATAAATGTATGGATGTGTATGTGCTCTGTATAATTATTATGTAATGTCTGTGAATCCTCTATAACTGTGCATATTTTATGGGTGTTTTATACCATAAGTATGTATATACACTCACCGCCACTTTATTGGTCACCTTGTCCAAACTGCTCGTTAACACTTAATTCTAAGCATCCAATCACATGCGGCAACTCAGTGCATTTAGCATGTAGACATGGTCAAGACAATCTCCTGCAGTTCAAACCGGCATCAGTATGGGAAGAAAGGTGATTTGAGTGCCTTTGAAAGTGGCATGGTTGTTGGTGCCAGAAGGGCGGGTCTGAGTATTTCAGAACTGCTGATCTACTGGATTTTCACGCACAACCATCTCTAGGTCCATGTGAGCGGCTTCTGTGGGTGGAAATGCCTGTGATGCCAGAGTCAGAGGAGAATGCAACACTGGTTGCTAGCGTGATGAAGGCAACAGTGACTCAAATCGCCACCTTACAAGGTAGGCGAAGAGCATCTTCTGAAACGCACAGAACGTCGAACTTTGGGCAGTGGGCTACAGCAGCAGAAGACCACACCGTGTGCCACTCCTTTCAGATAAGAACAGAAACTAGGCTACAATTTGCACAAGCTCATCGAAATTGGACAGTAGATAGGGAAAAACGTTGCCTGTCTATGAGTCTCTATTCTGCTGCACATTCGTATGTAGGTCAGAATTGGGCGTCAACAACATGTAGCATGGATCCATCCTGCCTTGTGATCAACGTTCAGGCTGGTGGTGGTGGTGTCATTGGTGTGGGGAATATGTCTTGGTACTCTTTGGGTCCCTTGTTACCAATTGAGCATCGTTGCAACGCCACAGCCTCGGAGTATTGTTGCTGACCATGTCCATACCCTTTATGACCACAATGTTCCCCAACATCTGATGGCTACTTTCAGCAGGATAATGCGCCATGTCTAAAGCGGGGAATCATCTCAGACTGGTTTCTTGAACATGACAATGAGTTCACACTGTACTCAAATGGCCTCCACAGTCACCAGATCATCAATCCAATAGACATCTGTGGATGTGGTGGAACGGAGATTCGCATCATGGATGTGCAGACGACAAATCTGCGCAACTGTGTGATGCCATCATGTCAATGGACCAAATCCTCTGAGGAATTCTCCAGCACCTTGTTGAATCATGCCACGAAGATATGAGGCTGTTCTGAGGGGGTCCCAACCCGTTACTATCGCAGGTTGTACCTAATAAAGTGGCCGTTGAGTGTCATGTGTGTGCACAATAACTGCATGTGTAAATAGAGCCTACCACCACCTGAACATCACTAATTCTGTATGTGGTCTCATAGGATCTTCATACAGTTTTCCTGCATGAAATCCACACCATGGCTATAGGATAAGGTGCAATAACTAAAAATTGTGAGCTTTAACAGAGCTTTAAAGCAGGAACCTTGGTACACTCCCATTTATTTCCACTTCTGGATGCAAAAGTAGACCTATTTGCAACAAGCCTCTACATTATCAATTTGCTATGTGTTAAAGTTAAATCTGATGAAAGAATTGTCCGCTCTTAAACACATGATCTGGATTTGGAATAAACAACAATTGGGGTTCCCTTACTTTCGTTTTAAAGTGTTTTTAGTATCTGGAAGTGTTTAGCTCGGATGTCAGAGGGTCTGCATCTGTTTTTGGATAATAGAAATGGTGTTGCATGGTTATCGTGAACAAGTCAATCATTCATTCTGGTGCTCCATCCTTCTTATTTTTTGTTTTTTTCTTAACATAATACACAATGGATTAGTTTTCAAGCTGGGGACAAATGAACCGTGAACCAAGCGAGCAGCAGCAGAGGAGCGTGGCCCTGTACATAAACCTTTTTCCTGCAATCTACTACTCCATGGGATTTCCATTTTAACTCTCTTCTTGTCTTCTGATTACCCCTTATCACCGACATATTTTTCAATGTTTTCAGCTTAGTGACTTAGATTTTAGACTCTGACATGTGTCACAATAATTGGTTATAACTTCGGGCCACTTTAACATATCCAGGTGATTTGAGATTGTTTTTCTCGAGACGCATATTGTACTTCATGTTAGTTGTAAATTTAAGTGGTAAGTTTTGATTCGTTATGGCAACGAAAAGGTTGGCAAAAGTTCCGAAAAATTCTTCATTTTAAAGTTTGAATGTCTGTTTCCGGGCAGATATTAAACTACCCAAAAAAAGCTAGATACTACAAATTTCAGGGAATTTCGGGTCTGCTTAATGTTGGAATTATAGTTTATATGCATCCCTCATTGTTTCATCAGTTTGTGTATGAGGCGCAGAACTTTAGCTGCCAATTTTTTCTCATTTCATGAAATCGCCAAAACTCACATTTGGAGAGACAACTCAGCTTCCAAGTGACTTTTTAACCCTTAACGACCTGGCCCTTTTTTTTTTTTTTTTTTTCATTTCCATTTTTCACTCCCCACCTTCAAAAATCTAATACTTTTTTATTTTTACATGTAAAGCTCTGTGAGGCTTGTTTTCTGCGTAAAAAAAATGTATATTCAGTGCTAGCACCGAAGTGCTAACACCCGGTTGTTACCATTAAGTCTTGCTGTAATATGCTATGGAGAGGGTTTAGCCCTGAGCCCTCTCCATGTACCCGCACCCAACTATTACGGCACGGTAAGGGATAAGGCTAAATAATATTAAAACTCCATAAATGACTCCACTATAGAAATACACCCCTCACAGGTATGTTAAATAACTTCTATAAGTCTATTAACCCTTTAAGTGCCATCACATGGGTTACAAACAAATGGAAAGTGCGATTTGAAAACTTGAGTTTTTTGAAATTTTTTCATAGGCCAAAAAATGATAGATTCATAATGGAAAAAAATTATTAACATGCTCTGTACAGCGAGTGTACCAATTCTCCATATGTGGTGGTACGGTATGGGCACAGCCGGGGCACAGAATGAAGCAGCACTATTCAGCAGCACATTCTATAAAAAATTTTTTTTTTGGTAATGCGACATATGAACTTATTATTTTGCGATATGAGGGTACATTCATAGAAAATTAATTTTGGGGGTTCTATAGCTTATTGTGAATTTTATTAACTATTTCAAGGGGGAACACAAACATCATCACTTTTTATTTGGATTTTAACACTTTTTTTTCCTGCTTACCGTACCATAAAAATAAATTTATCTTTGATTCTCTGGTTCACTACAATTACAGTGATACCTCATTTATTAGTTTTCTTTTCTTTGCTCAATTTTACTGAGCAAAATCACATTGTTTTACTATCGACAACTTTTCAGGGGCATCACTTCTATATTTTTCTGTGACAGTCTGGTTGAGGGCTTACTTTTTGCGAAAAAAAAGGCACCTAACTTTTTTTGATCACTTTTTATCAAATTTTTTGTAAGGTATTTGTGAGAAAATCTTAATGTCGTTCACCGAGCAGGTCAGATGTGATTAATAACTGAATATTATTGAAACAAAAATATACCAAATATATACGATTTGTGGGTTTTTGTCTGTATAGACTTTATATGTAACTGGGGTAATTAGGGGACTTTTATTTTATTTAATTAGAAATCCTTTTTACAGTGTTTTTTAACTTTTAATTTTCAACACTTGGTCGGGTCCTGTCAGGAGGGAACACGGCATAAAGGAGACCGCGCTCGGTCACACCGGACCCTAGCGCTGGCAGCAGGACTGGTCAATTCCCACAGCAAGCCACTTGGGGGGGGGGGTAAACTATGCTTGACTGGCTGTGTGTTCGGGGTTAAACACCGGGATCGCCATCCCAGATTGCATCGCCCGGGGCTGGTGTTGATGACAAAGAAATGGAGCAGTCATCACGAAAATGTGCCGTCTAGAGCTTGCATGGGAGTGGAATAAGGGGGGAAAATTTTGCAAATCCCACAGTGTGCCAAGAACTTTGACTTTATCAAGGCTTATAAATTCCCACTATGTCTCAAAGGACTTTCAGCAGTATTCCTTGAAGGACATCTAGATGGTGCCGTTCCTTATGCACAAAGTTGAAACAGTTTTTAGATGTGCATAAAGAACTACATTTGCAAAGAAAACCATTTTTTTTTTAAAAAATATGTAATTTGCCTGAGCGCCTCTTCGGTTTTTAATTTATTCTGGTCCCCCCCCCCCCCCCCCCCCGTTGTAATTGTACCTCCTGCTCCTGGCCTTTGTGAGACACACACCCCCGCTCCTCTCCACACCCCAGCTTCTCCGACTGTCCCCGACTGCTCCGGACCATGGAGCAAGACAATTACAGCATGAGCAGGAATAAATTTAAATCTGCGTGCTGAGAGGTTCTAAGTGAAAGCAAATTCAATGCTCCGACTAATTTACATATTTGCTTTGTAAACCTGCCCTTCTTTATGCCCTAAAAACAGGTCTGCTGAGTACATAAAGAAACGGGTCGTAATGCTGACAATAGTATAAAAAAAAAAAAAAATTTCGAGAAACAAGGTGAATACTTGCCCTTCTGGTATTTCTTCTCTGTCAAATCTGGGAATGTATGATTCCTTTCACTTTTCCTATGTACAATATAAGAAATTTGTGAATCCCATCTCATAAGGCAGACAAAGATAGTAATTATATCTATAAAGCAACTATTTCAATTGAAAGTCGTAACAAATCAAAATAAATGGGTATGAAAGAAGATTTCTGGGATTTGTTATGTAGACCATAGTTAGGATGGACCAGTAAATTTTTGGCGAGAGGTCTGACCCCACAGCTGCCATCCTTCAGCTGATTGAAGGTGCCCTTGGTATCTTACTCGTGTTACTGAGCATAGCACATGAGCCTGACCAGTTTTATTGTCAGTAGCCACAGCGCAGATGGCAAGCAATTTTTAACTAGGCCACAAAATAAATAGAAAGTTCTGTTAGGTGTAGTGTGTGTTAATGTAGATATTGAGAATAGTGCACATGGTGTGTATATAGTCCTCTACTTAAAGATCACAGATAGAAAAAAGGCTTACAGGAAACCGTGGTCTGCTTTCGGCGCACCATGCACCGACCACTTCCTATTCAGCAGCCACCCATTTTGCGCGCATGTGCGCTGAACACGGACCACGGTGCAGGGAAGCTACTTGTATATAGATTACTAAGCGTTTAAATGCTTTACATCAGTTTAAAAACATAACAGAAATAGCGCCGGCAGCAGCTCACCCTGAGCTGGTGCACGGCATTTGCACTTATACCCACCATCGGAAGTTGTTAGGTTTCCTTTAAAGATTTTTTTTTTACATACCCACACACAATATCATGCCACCACTATATTCGTACGTTCTTTGTACTGTAAGATTCACTTGTACACCTACTGCCCAACTCCAGAAATGTGGAAGATGGAAACCTTGATAAAATAAAAAGCAGTGATGATAAAGCATATGTTTTTTTATATAAAAGATACATTCCATAAGAATTAACAAATTTACAATGTCTATAATAAAAGTACCAATTTTAAAGACATCTGTCATCAGGTCTCTGTACTACCAGTATTTCTGTCACTACTACTGTAGACAGCACACAAGGATTCCTCCCACCTCTTCCTAGCAATGCATACCATAATTCTATAAATCTCTTTCTTTATTATGAAACTGGATCACTTTAAGTGAATATATATTTACACAATTTGTTTTGCAAAAGTACTTTCATTAAAAATTAGTGAAGAGGTTATAAGAAACTGGATAACCCTTCAATAAAAAAGCCCATTTTACACATTAAAAGGGTTTGTCACATGGGCAAACCCTTTCTGTAAGCTTTGATAAGTCCATAATAATATTCATTAAGTAAGGTCCCTCAGACACCATCTTTTGGTCAGTGTGGATTCTTCTTCCCATGAACACACTCATTTGAATACACTCATGTACACTCCCATTACTGCGTAAGTGCAATGTATGGTTCATAGTGTGGATGTTGGTTTGGTTTACACGGTGCATGCACATCGTGTCTAAGGGTGAGGCCACGCGGTGGCATTTTTGGAACCATTTTAAAGCATGCTGTTTTCAGTCCGTTTCACAGCTGGCTACACTTCAGAAATGGAAGATAAACAGGTTCAAAGAAGTCAAACCATGGCAAAGATTAAAAAATGCATGCATTTTAAATGCCACTGAACGCATGCCTTAAAACTGTCCAAATTGCCACTATGTCATCACCCTAAAGCATCGCGTTCAAAACACTGAAGAGAGATTTGCCTAAATCAACACAGCTGTTAACACAAGCACAATGGGGCTGTTTTTACTCTGGGTCGGTGCGGAATAATCCAACGATCGCGCCTGTTGCGTTTACATTATAAGGGCTTTTTTGTCGCACGCGTCCCGTAGGTGGCGTCCCGTCGGATGATTTAACAGATTCAGACAACATGCGGATTTAACTTCAAAATTGTGCTCAAGCAATGCACTTACATGCACCGGGAAAATGAAGTTGAACTCCGGCAAACCTTAGTTGGGAAGCGACACATGCAGGAATTGGACTATCGTAGTGATCGTGCAGCATCTGAATCCTCGTCACAACGCACCTCGGGATCGGGCGACGAGCGGGTAAGTAACGTGCCCCCAATGGTGGAATGCAGGCATGGGGTCATCTGCACACGTTTTGTATTACCTACAATTTTCTACAAGGATTTCTTGTGTCTGCAATCTGCAGCAGCAGTGCAGTGTATGAGATTGATGGCTATCCCAATACCACATGCAGAAAAATCTGCAAAGAAGGCCCTTTCAGCTGTGGAATTTTCATCTGCCAGCAAATAAACGGCTTGTCCTTTGCGGTTTGTGGTGCGGAATTTAACTTTTGTAATTTCGGCAGTGTCTGCATCACAAATAAGCCTATTGCATCTTCTCTTTGATGCGGAATGCTGCAGTAACCAGTGGGATAAATCCTGGAGCTAGTCCAGAAGGTGTTACATATACCAGCTGTATGGGGGGCGTATATAACGGTCAACATATCTGTGCCGTATATACATCCCCCATAGACGGCAACGGGCTCACAGCGCCAGTGCGGAGCGGTATGGATGCCGCATATGTGCACGCCGTACCATTCCTATCCCGGAGTAAAGATTGGACATTCAGCGCTCACCCCCTCCTCCTCTCCAGTGCCACGTTGCCTGCCGTGCTACTGTAACGCGGGCAAACGTTCATGCGAATGTAGCCTTATAAAAAAAATCAGAAGCAGAAAAACTAATGCTTTTCTTAAAACAAAGATTACAAAGACTTTAGAGTGACAGTGATCCCTGTCAGATATGTTAACAAACAGAAAAGATTAACATTTCCCTTGTAATTAACTGCAGTGTGGCTTTTCCCTTCCGTGTGTATTCCTAGCCCAACCTTGGCACTATAGCAGCCAAATAATTTCCATAAAATCACTTACTACCTCACCATTAATATCATAGACAGAACTACCCAGTATTACTGAGTCACTGTAGATATTTCTTACCTGTAGCTGGTGAGACGTCTTGTTAACAGGATATTGAGGAATGAGACTCACTCCATAGAGAGAAGCTGAGAGGAGCCTTGCTGTATGGGTGGTCACAACTCTGTTTTGGAGACACTGTGTTTGTGGTGAATGTCCGGCTGGCCCAGGACACTGGCTTCTCTATAGTCCTGGCACGCCATGCTGGCTACGTAATTTGACAGAGTGAGCAGAGTCACCTGGCCCCACCTTCAGCTGAAGGTGAGGCAGGTGGACACTCACAGAGCACCAGTCTAGTGACAATCAACCCCAACAATAACACTCCTAGTGCGGCACTTATATCTCACATTCCATCCAACCCTAGCACTTGCATTATAAAACAGGTTAGGTTGGGAACATGAACCTTTACACATGTCATGTTACGAGTAATCCTGATAAGGGTGAGTGTCACACGTTCAAGTTTTTCAGATTGCAATTTTTGAAGCCAAAAGCATGGTGGACATATGGTGAGACAATAATTGAAAGGTGCTGCTCCTCCTCCTACTTTTACTCCATTCCTGGTTTGGCATCAAAAACTGCATCTGAATCTGAACGTGTGACATCACCCTAACTGAGAACATTTCAACCAGAGTTTTACACTTGTAATTGATCATTTTACTCTGTACATAGGCTTAGAAACTCAACAACATATAATCAGATGGAAGCCTTCACATTTGCTAAAGGTGGCAATTTTTAAACCCTTAACGACCTGGCCCTTTTTTTGTTTTTTTGCATTTACAAGGTTAAAACTGTGATTTGCTATATGCAGTCCGTGAAGCCCTCTCCATACACCCGCAGCCGGCTGTGACGTAATGTACGTCTCATGTCGGTAAGGGTTAAACTTCTACAGGAAATCTGTTATAAAATCTACTATCAGATGAACCAGACACTGAGGGTACAGTCACATGTCATGTTTAAAACGCATTGCAACAGCTGAAAGAAGATCTGCCTAACAAACGCTTTACCACTTACATTACAAAACGCAACTGTTAACTTGTTAATGCTGCGTTACCATCACGTACGCATGTGTTTGTTTAATTAGGCAAATCTAACTTCAGCTGTAACAATGCGTTTTTAAACGCATGCGTTAAATGTATATGTGACAGCACCCTCACTCAAAGATCCAGGTACTGTTTCTGTGGTAATCTTCCTATATTTGTTCCATGACCTTTTCCTTCAGGTTACTTATTCTGAAGGGCTCCTGGGGGTGTTGACCATAGCTCTGCATGCTGCAAGACCCCAGGCTGTTAAGACTATCTCTCCTCTCTCGTCCTTAGCACACCACCCCTCCCTCTAACTGATTTCAATTTCACTGGCAGCAGAGAAGTTTCAGCACACCGTGGGAGGGGGAAGTCTCCTTCACATTGTGAAGCAGCACACCAAGACCCAGGAACCCTTCAGGTCATTAGCAAATTTTAAAAGTTGATTTTAAAAGGAAGGAGCCCATAGATAACAAATATAAAAGAAGATTACTACAGTCAAGTATCTGGTTTATAGTAATAGATTTTTATGTAGGTTACTTCAAGACCAGGCCATTTTCCATTCATTCTTTTACATGCTGGCCCTCCCAATGATGAAATCCCCTCAGCACCAGCCCCTCCCACTGAGAAGTGCCCTGCAAGCCAGCCAGCCCCCCTACTGATGAAATACCCTGCTGCCAGCCCCCCTACTGATCAATGCTTTCAAGCCAGCACCCTTCTGGTGAAATGCCTTTGCAGCCTGCCCCCTACTTTAAAAATACCCTGCACCGCCACTTACCTACTGATGATACCTGTGCTGCCACCCCCCCTACTGATGAATGATTCCTTCAGCCAGCCTTACCTACTGATGAGTACCTTGCTTCCAGCCCCCCTACTGATGAAATGTCCTTCAGCCACACCCTACTGATGAAATACTCTGCAGCCAGCACCCCTACGGATAAATGCCTGCAGCCAGCCCCCTACTGATAAAATGCTCTTCAGACAGTCATACCTACTGATGAGTACCTTCTGCCAGCCCCCCTACTGATGAGTACAACGTGCTGCCAGCCCCCCCTACTGATGAAATGTCCTTCCACCCACACCCCTACTGATGAAGTACTCTGCGCCAGCCCCTCTACTGATGAAATGCCCTGCAGCCAGCCCCCCTACTGATAAATGCCCTGCAGCCGGCCCCCCTACTGATGAAATACCCTGCAGCAAGTCCCCCTACTGATGACATGCTCTTCAGCCAGCCCCCTCTAATGTATGAAATGTCCCTGCAGCCAGCCCCCCTACTGATGAAATCAAGCAGCTAGCCCACCTTCGATAAATGCCCTGCTTCCAGCCCCCATTGATGAATGCCTTTCCAGGCCAGCACCCCTACTAGAAATACCTGCAGGCCAGCCCCCCCCTACCATGTAAATTCTCTCAGCCAGCCCTACATACTGATGTATCCTTGTTCCAGCCCCCATACGGATGAATGCCCCTGCAGCCAGCCCTCCCACTGATGAGAAATACAAGCAGCTAGCCCCAACTTCTGATGACAATGCACCTCATCCAGCCCCCCTACTGATGAAATGTCCTTTCAGCCAGCCCCCCCTACTGATGAATGGCCCGCAGCCAGCCCCCTCACTGATGATTCCCTGCGCCAGCCCCCCTACTGATGAAATGCCAACTAGTCCCAACTTTCTGATGAAATGCCCTGCTGCCAGCCCCCCCTACTGATAAATGCCCTGCACCAGCCCTACCTACGATGAAAGGCCCTGCAGTCAGCCCCCTACTGATGAAATGCCCTTGCTCTAGCCCAACTTCTGATGAACATCCTGCAGCCAGCCCCCTACTGATGAAAAATGCCTTTTTCAGCCACACCCCTACTGATGAAATATACCCTGCAGCCAGCCCCCCCTACTGATGAAATGCCCTGCAGCCCCCCCCTACTGATGAAATGCCAGCACTAGTCCCACTTTCTGAAGTGAAATGCCCTTCTGCCAGTCCCCCCTACTGATGAAAGGCCCTGCAGCCAGCCCTACCTACTGATGAAATGCCCTGCAGTCAGCCCCCCTACTGTAAATGCCCTGTAACCAGCCACCCTTCTGTGAAATACCCTTCACAGCCATAATCTGATGAGTACCTTGCGCCAGCCCCCTACGTAAATGGCTGGAATGCCTGCACCAGCCCCCTACTGGTGAAATGCCAAGCAGCCAGCCGGTAAAAATAATTTAAAAATAACTTACATACTCATCTCCCGATGTTCCGGCCGACATAGCGCATTGACGTATGTTTTCTTACACATGAAGAGAATAAGGAAGAGGAGCCACGAGAACTTCGGGAGATGAGCCGAGTTTGGAGTAATATACGGTATTTACTAAAATTTTGTGCGTAAAATGCCACAATACAAGTTTTGGTCGTTTTTTTTGTATATTTGATAGATGGAGAAGTTTGATCTTGTTTACTTATGAAGCATTCTAGAGAAACCACCTCTGCTATTCATTTGTTGCTTTTATTACTTTTGTCATATTCAAGTTATTTCTGTGACTATTGGGTTGTTCTTTTTATTAAACAAGGGTACCAACATTTTGATCCTTGTGTTAAAATTCAAAAAAATGTCTGTTACGCCTTATTCAGATACCAGTCCATATTTATACTTTGTTGTAAGGAACTGGGCAAGAGGACATTGAGGTAATTTTGGAGCCGTATGGTGTTTTGATGACTACCGTATATAACTACCGTAAAGCCTAGGGTGGTAATGCATTTGTCACCCCCCACCACCCCCCATCCCACCCAGTAGTGAAATGGCTGATGCAGCACACCGGCCCCCCCATGACTAAATGCCCTGCGCCAACCCAACCCACCCCACGGTCAAATGCCTATACCCCCAATTATAAAAACCTTCCAGTCACACCCCTTCCTAAAAATGCCCTGTAGCCATCCCCCCCACTGGATAAAATGCCCAGTAGCCCCCTCAAAGGTTAAAAATATAATAACCGGAAACTCCTACCCTCACCTCACTCCCGCTCCTCTTCCTCCTCTTCAGTGTAACAAAGAGCATGACACGTCTCAGCGTCGGCAACAACCGCACATCTAGTGGGTGTGGGCGGGCAGAAGCGCATCAATGGCGTGTCTGTCCACTTGCTACAGTGAAGATAACAAGGCAGAGAAGCCACGGCAACCGCTGGGTGGTGTGTATGTAAGTATTTATTTTTTTGTATACACTCGTTTTATACACGTGTTTTGTGCTTAAAAACTCGCTTCTACAATGTATCTACTTATTTATCAGGGCATTTCATCAGTAGGGGGCTGGCAACAAGGTACTCATCAGTATGTAGGGCTGGCTGAAGAGCATTTCATTGGTAGGGGGGGGCTGGCTGCAGGGTATTTCATTAGTAGGGGTGCTGGCTGAAAGGCATTTCATCAATAGGGGGCTGGCAGCAGGGCATTTCATCAGAAGTTGGGGCTAGCTGCTTGGCATTTCATCAGTAGGGGGGCTGGCTGCAGGGCATTTCATCAGTAGGGGGGCTGGCTGAAGAGCATTTCATCAGTAGGGGGACTTGCTGCAGGGTATTTCATCAGTAGGGGGGCCGGCTGCAGGGCATTTCATCAGTAGGGGGGCTGGCTGCAGGGCATTTCATCAGTAGGGGGGCTGGCTGCAGAGTATTTCATCAGTAGGGGTGTTGGCTGAAGGACATTTCATCAGTAGGGGGGCTGGCAGCAAGGTACTCTGGTGCATTGCTTCATGCTTTTTGCCAACCGGAATGGACCCGCCAAACGCTCGACAGTTTTCTAAAGTGTTGGAGACAAGTGTATAGATAAATAGTGTGTGGCACCGTACCTCCGCCTCCATACCCCGTAGAAAGATAGGATAGGAATGTCTATCTTTCCAGGAAATACGGTTTGCATGGCCATAATATTCTATCAGAGGGGTGTGGGGAGGCGCTCTCCCTCCCCTCTTTCCCTGGCACTGCCGGTGCATGCTGTGCTACGGCACAGTGGCAAGGCAGTGTGAATGTAGCCAAAGTATATTAAAGGTGAATAAGCCTCTGCTTGTAGCTCTTAAAAGACCTAGTTTCACGAGGATTAGTTACCAGGTCATTTAACCTAGTATATGTCAGTGCTTGCATGTTCTGTGGTTGATTGCACTATACTCAAACACCACGTTGTATGGAGATATTACCGGGGGAGCCCACTTCCATACTGAAAAAAGCCATCTGATTCTATTTAGTTATGGGTCGGTTATTGATATAATAATACTCTGGTTTAGAGGAGAGAATATATATTTACGTACCCAATGCAGGCAGAAAAACGATACATGGTTTTACATGGTGAACACTTGTTAGGATTGGTGAGGTGTGGTGTCGCTGTCTCTGAAAGCAGAGAAGAAAACTTTGAAATGATAGGAATTTACTTGTGTTCGTGTGATGATTCATTTGTACTATATATTAATCTAGTGCAACATAGCTGTGTAGTAAGCCGGACTGCTATCATGTTATCCATGGTATCGGGTGCGTTTCTGGTGAGGTGAGGCTCATATGTGGATGGCGGGTTGCCGAGATGGCATACAAACTGTCTCCTGTCAGTAATCCTATGTCTATGGGCTTAAGGGGCGTTGTTAGGGCTTAGTAAAAGATCTGGGGCCCGGGCAAATTCTTATGTACCGGATCTCAGTAAGTGTGGTCCATGCATCTACCTATCTCATACGTGGTTGCATTCAACAAACTGTGTCTTATGTACTGACTACAGAATACCCAGAGAAATTGGCTTTAGCACATTTATTAAAGCCCCTGCCACATTCTGATCAGATTCTTGGAAAGAATTGAATTGCACGCCTATTGTTAAAGGGCACAAAAAAAAAAAGTTGGTGCACTTGTGTCAGGGCAGTGACAGGGGTGCCAATTCATGAGAAAGGCCCCTCTACACGTATCTTGAGGACAAACTGCACATACGTACACATGCTGAGATTTGTAAATGTGGACAACGTGTCGTCGGATTGTGAGTTGTCTTGTGTTCTTATTTTCTATATTAGGGAAAGACTACAGATCTCTTCTCCAGCCACAATGTCCCGTGGTATTGGAGGTTAAACCACACAGCAGTAGAGCACATTTATTAAGGGCCGAGCGCAGTTTTCTGTTGGATTCAGGGTAAACTGCTTGCACATAAAAGGTCCACACCACATTGTGTCACCATGACCATTAATGTGTTGCAACACAAATTTTGAAACGAAGGGGGGCCGCACCGGTGCTCAGTCAGACGGCACACATTTCACATGCAAGTACGCGACAGAAGAAGTTGCTGCAACACCCCATGTTAAAGCGCAACAGCAATCCTAATCTGCGGCGCCCCCCTGAACACTACAGGACACTGCACAGAAGACAGGAAGCTACTGTTCTTAAACAAATGTGAGGCAGTAGTCTTCACTTTCACATTTGTCCAACTCTGGTCCCTAGCAGTGTATTCCTGCTGCTATCACCCAACACCACCCACACCAAATACTGCAATGCTGTAAGAGAGAGCCTCCTGAAAATAGTAGTAACACACAACATAGTCCCTAGCTAAAACAGTGTAACATCCCCCCTTTTATTCCCCCACACTGTAAAATGCTCTTTAGCTTCCTCCCTAGGTAATGCCTGTTGTGGCCACACGGTATTCTGTCTGATTTGACCAAGATCTTGTTAATGGCCACCCAAATATAGTACACATATACAACGTCACATTCTGGGTTTGGTATAGTAACACTGTTATGTTTGGCCCCCTAATGTATAGTGAGCCTGCTAGATAGAACAGCTCCCACACAGCCAATGGCCCATACTTACATAACCACTTACAGTGCCACACATCTAAGACATCTCTAATGTGGCCTAGCATGCAATAATGGCCACCCACCTAATGCCTATGGGCCCCTAATATGGGCCTCTATAATTCACCCACTCATCCCCCTATGTTGATTAAAAAAACATAAACCCATCTTGCTGTGTGAGGGCTCAGGTGTGTTCCATCATTAAGGCGGGTCCTTACTTAGGTACACCGAATGACAGACACATCCATAGTTACAGACAGAACCCTGGAGACCGTGTGAAGCTTTGCACGCTTTTACTATGAGTCCCAGAGCAATAATCAGCTTATAAGGTGTCTGTAAGTGAAGCTTATGATGATTCCTTGGCCGGGTCCCCATAATACAGCAAAAAAATGTTCAAATCAAATTTTCACTGGGGCCAAAAAAAATTTTTGCCTGGACTAATTATAAAATATACCGTTTTGACTTACATACAAAATTCAACTTAAGAATCAAACCTCCGGACCCTATCTTGTACGTAACCTGGGGAGCCTGTAATGGATAACTTATGGTTATGGGGAACTACTCTTGAGCAGGAGATGCGTGTAGTACCGGCCCGATGTAGCTAGTCAGGTACCGAGTTCTACTGTGATATGTAGCTATGTAGTCAGGTCACGAGTCTCCTGTGATATGTACTATTGTCGTCAGGTCATCGAGTCTCATGTGATATGGTAGTATGTAGTCACAGCACCAATGTAACATCCTAAATGTATAGCGCCTCTAGGCAGAACATCTCCGGTCTGACCCAGTTGTACCTCTGCAGGCATGGGGGAGGAATGTCCCTTACCGCCAGCAGCCTCGCCACATGGGTCCAAGGTGGTGTGTTGAAGCAAAAAATAATCACAATTCTTGCAATGTGTAAAGAACTGTGATTATTATGGCTTCTATGACAGAAACTGCCCATAGAAGTGATAGTGAATTGCCCCCAAGCATACATGTATGTGTGACATCTCGGGGTCAATGATGTGAGGGAGTGGAGGGTGAGGTTGCTGAGCGAGGTTACACATGTGCCTGCCTCTCACTGACCTGGAGTGATCATTTATGTTTAGCTGTGGCAGGGGGCTGCAGCGAGAATGCACTCACTAACCTGCGCTTGTTATGAAGGAGGAAGCTCCTCTCACTGCCAAACTGACCAAGAGCAGGAACATCAGGCCAGAGGAAAAGGGGCGGAGGGGCGGGGCCAGCACGCTAGCGTCCCAATTCACACGAGTATGGCCAGCCATTGAGAGTGACTAGAGCAGCGTGCCAGGGCAAGTACTCTGGTTCCTCAGCTAGTGTGCCTCTGTGTAGTGGGTGCAGTATTTCGGGGCACTGATAAAAGATCCGGGGCACATGTATTCTTTGAGCATTGAAAGAGCACAAAGCTGAAGCTCTCTAGTGGCCCCAACCGTGAGAATAATAATGATGTGCCACTAAAGCCTGCGCTGACTAAAAAGGAGTAACAGATAATAAATCCTCAGGGTGTGAAACTCCAAACTGTGATGTCATTCTGGGTAATTCTGGGGCATTGTAAAGTTTCATTTGATAGAGCAAAAAAAGGTACCATGTGATGTCACAATGATTATGGTTAGGTCAACAGTTAGCATTGTAGTCCAATGGTGCATTATAGGGACATTTTTAGTGTCACAATGGGGCATTATCTAATAAGGGCTATTGTGCTGTCAGAAATGGAAACGTGATGCCATATGCATTGTGACAAACACTTTGTTCCTGGCCCCAAGTAAGACCAACTACACTACATTTTAGGCCGTATTCAAACAAATGTATATACAGCCGCAAGGTTTCCCTAGAATTGCCTAATAAGTAAAGATCAAATTACTCATCTATCATCCGTCTCATCTCATACCCATATTGGAAAAAAACAGCCAACATTTTAAAGTGTGCATTTCAACACACATAAATTTTTTATAAATAACGTAATACATATGTAGAAGCGAGTTTTTAGCACAAAAAACGTGTATAAAACGAGTGTATACAAAAAAATAAATACTTACATACACACCACCCAGCGGTTGCCGTGGCTTCTCTGCCGTGTTATCTTCACTGTAGCAAGTGGACAGACACGCCATTGATGCGCTTCTGCCCGCCCACACCCACTAGATGTGCGGTTGTTGCCGCCGCTGAGACGTGTCATGCTCTTTGTTACACTGAAGAGGAGGAAGAGGAGCGGGAGTGAGGTGAGGGTAGGAGTTTCCGGTTATTATATTTTTAACCTTTGTGGGGGCTACTGGGCATTTTATCCAGTGGGGGGGATGGCTACAGGGCATTTTTAGGAAGGGGTGTGACTGGAAGGTTTTTATAATTGGGGGTATAGGCATTTGACTCGTGGGGTGGGTTGGGTTGGCGCAGGGCATTTAGTCATGGGGGGGCCGGCGTGCGCATCGAGCCATTTCACTACTGGGTGGGATGGGGGGTGGTGGGGGGTGACAAATGCATTACCACCCTAGGCTTTACGGTAGTTATATACGGTAGTCATCAAAACACCATACGGCTCCAAAATTACCTCAATGTACCTCTTGCCCAGTTCCTTACAACAAAGTATAAATATGGACTGGTATCTGAATAAGGCGTAACAGACATTTTTTTGAATTTTAACACAAGGATCAAAATGTTGGTACCCTTGTTTAATAAAAAGAACAACCCAATAGTCACAGAAATAACTTGAATATGACAAAAGTAATAAAAGCAACAAATGAAGAGCAGAGGTGGTTTCTCTAGAATGCTTCATAAGTAAACAAGATCAAACTTCTCCATCTATCAAATATACAAAAAAAACGACCAAAACTTGTATTGTGGCATTTTACGCACAAAATTTTAGTAAATACCGTATATTACTCCAAACTCGGCTCATCTCCCGAAGCTCTCGTGGCTCCTCTTCCTTATTCTCTTCATGTGTAAGAAAACATACGTCAATGCGCTATGTCGGCCGGAACATCGGGAGATGAGTATGTAAGTTATTTTTAAATTATTTTTACCGGCTGGCTGCTTGGCATTTCACCAGTAGGGGGCTGGTGCAGGCATTCCAGCCATTTACGTAGGGGGCTGGCGCAAGGTACTCATCAGACTATGGCTGTGAAGGGTATTTCACAGAAGGGTGGCTGGTTACAGGGCATTTACAGTAGGGGGGCTGACTGCAGGGCATTTCATCAGTAGGTAGGGCTGGCTGCAGGGCCTTTTCATCAGTAGGGGGGACTGGCAGAAGGGCATTTCACTTCAGAAAGTGGGACTAGTGCTGGCATTTCATCAGTAGGGGGGGGCTGCAGGGCATTTCATCAGTAGGGGGGGCTGGCTGCAGGGTATATTTCATCAGTAGGGGTGTGGCTGAAAAAGGCATTTTTCATCAGTAGGGGGCTGGCTGCAGGATGTTCATCAGAAGTTGGGCTAGAGCAAGGGCATTTCATCAGTAGGGGGCTGACTGCAGGGCCTTTCATCGTAGGTAGGGCTGGTGCAGGGCATTTATCAGTAGGGGGGGCTGGCAGCAGGGCATTTCATCAGAAAGTTGGGACTAGTTGGCATTTCATCAGTAGGGGGGCTGGCGCAGGGAATCATCAGTAGGGGGCTGGCTGCGGGCCATTCATCAGTAGGGGGGGCTGGCTGAAAGGACATTTCATCAGTAGGGGGGCTGGATGAGGTGCATTCTCATCAGAAGTTGGGGCTAGCTGCTTGTATTTCTCATAAGTGGGAGGGCTGGCTGCAGGGGCATTCATCCGTATGGGGGCTGGAACAAGGTACATCAGTATGTAGGGCTGGCTGAGAGAATTTCCATGGTAGGGGGGGGGCTGGCTGCAGGTATTTTAGTAGGGGTGAGGGATTGGAAAGGCAGTTCCATCAAGGGGGCTGGAAGCAGGGCATTTATCCGAAGGTATTTCATCAGAAGTTGGGGCTAGCTGCTTGGCATTTCATCAGTAGGGGGGCTGGCTGCAGGGCATTTCATCAGTAGGGGGGCTGGCAACAAGGTACTCATCAGTAGGTATGGCTGGCTGAAGAGCATTTCATCAGTAGGGGGGGCTGGCTGCAGGGTATTTCATCAGTAGGGGTGCTGGCTGAAAGGCATTTCATTGGTGCATGCATCATGCTTTTGCCAAACCGGAAAGGCCGCCAAACCGACAGTTTTCTAAAGTTTGAGACAAAAGTGTAATAGACTAAATTAGTGGTGTGGCACCGTACCGTACCGCTCAATACCCGTAGAAAGAAGGATGGAATGTCTATCTTTCTCAGGAAATACGGTTGCATGGCCAATATATTCCATATCGAGGGGTGTGGGTGAGGCGCTCTCCCCCTCCTCTTCCCTGCACTGCCGGTGCATGCTTGTGCTACGGCACAGTGGCAATGGCAGTGTGAATGTAGCCAAAGTATATTAAAGGGTAATAAGCCTCGCTTGTAGCTCTTAAAAAGACCACGTTTCCGAATGGATTAGTTACCAGGTCATTTAACCTAGTATATGTAGTGTTTGCATGTTCTGTGGTTGATTGCTAACCTCAAACCCCACGTTGTATGGAGATTATTACCGGGGAGCCCACTCCATACTGAAAAAAGCCACATGAGTGTCTATTTAGTTATGGGTCGTTTTGATAAATAATACTCTGGTATTAGAGGGAGAGAAATATAATTACGTACCCAATGCAAGGCAGAAAAAGATACATGGTGTTTACATGGTGAACACTTGTTATGATTGGTGAGGTGTGAGGTCCTGTTCTCCTGAAAGCAGAAAGAAAACTTTGAAATGATAGGAATTTACTGGTTGTGCTGATATTTCATTTGTACTATAATTAATAGTGCAACATAGCTGTGTATAAGCCGGACTCTACATGTTATCATGGTATCGGGGCGTTTCGGGTGAGTGAGGCTCATATGTGGATGGCGGTTGCCGGATGGCATACAAAAACTGTCTCCTTCAAGTAATCCTATGTTTTAGGGGCTGAGGGGCCTGTTGTGTTAGGGTTAGTAAAGATCTGGGGCCCGGGCAAATTCTTATGTACGGAGTTCAGTAAGTGTCTGGTCTGCATCTACCTATCTCTACGTGGTGGCATCAAAACTGTCGTCTATGTACTGGACTACAGAATACCCAGGAGAACATGCTTTAGCACATTATTAAAGCCCCTGCCACATTCATGATCAGATTCTGGGAACAGAATTGAAGTGCACGCTTTGTTAAAGGGCAAAAAAAAAAAGTTGGTGCAACTCTTGTCAGGGCAGTGACAGGGGGACAGATTCATGAGAAAGGCACCCCTCTACACTATCTTAGACAAACTGCACATCGTACAACATTGCGAATTTGTAAATGTGACAACGGCGTCGGATTGTGAGTTGTCTTGTTTCTTATTTCTATATTAGGGAAAGACTACAAGGTCTCTTCTCCAGCCCACATATGTCCCGTGAGTATTGGTTAAACCACACAGACAGTAGAGACACATTATATAAGGGCCGTACGCAGTTTTCTGTGGCATCAGTGGTAAACGCTGCACATAAAGGTCCAACCACATTTGTGTGCACCAGTGACCATTAATGATGTTGCAACACAAATTTCTTGCAAACGAAGGGGCCGCACCGTGACTCAGTCAGACGGCACACATTTCACATGCAAAGTACGCGACAAGAAGTGTGCTGAACACCCCAGGGTAAAGCGCCAACCAGACAATCCTTACATCTCTGGCGCCCCCTGAACACTACAGGACACTGCCACAGAGACGAATGCCTGTTCTTAACCAAATGTAGGCAGTATGCATCCTTCACTTTCACATTTGTCATACTACTGGTCCACTAGCAGTGTTATCTGCTGCTATCCCAAACACCACCCCACCAAATACTTGCAAATGCTGCTACAGAGAGACCTCCCTGAAAATAGTAGTAACACACACTAATGTCCCTAGCCATAAAAACAGTGTAACTCCCCCTTTTATTCCCCCACTTGTAAAAATGCTCTTTAGCCTTCCTTCCCTAGTGTAATGCCTTGTGTGGCCACACGGTTATTCTGTCTGGATTTGACCCCAAGATTGTTAATGGCCACCAAAATATAGTACACATATACAACCCATTCTGGTTTGGTATAGTACACTGTTCATGTTGTGTGCCCCCTAATGTATAGTGAGCCGCTAGATAAACAGCTCCCACACAGCCAATGGCACCCATATTACATCTACCACTTACAGTGCCACACATCTAAGAACATCTCTAATGTGGCCTCAGCACAATAATGCCACCCACCTAATGCCTATGGGCCCCTAATATGGGCTCTATAATTACCCACTCATCCCCCTATGTATGATTAAAAAAACATAAACCCCATCTTGCTGTGCTGGGGTCGAGGTGTGTTCCATCATTAAGGCGGGTCCCTACTTCAGGCACCCGAATTACAGACCATCCCATAGTTACAGACAGAACCCTCGATGACCCTGTGGTGAAGCGTTTGCGCTTTTACTAGAGTCCCAGAATGCAATAATCAGCTTAAAGGTGTCTGTAAGTGAGAGCTTATGATGATCTTGGCCGTGGTCCCATGAATTACAGCAAAAAAATGTTCAACTCCAAATTTTCACTGGGGCCAAAAAAAATTTTTGCCTGACCAATTATAAAATATCAGTTTTGACTTACATACAAAATTCAATTAAGAACAAAACCTCCGGACCTATCTTGTACGTAACCTGGGGAACTGCCTGTACATGGTAATCTATGGTTTATGGGGAATACTTGATAACAGAGATGCCGGTAGAGAGTCCCGATAGTAGGAGTCAGGTCACCGAGTCTCTGTGATATGTAGCTATGTAGTCAGGTCACGAGTCTCCTGTGATATGTACTATTGTCGTCAGGTCATCGAGTCTCATGTGATATGGTAGTATGTAGTCACAGCACCAATGCTAACATCCTAAATGTATAGCGCCTCTAGGCAGAACATCTCCGGTCTGACCCAGTTGTACCTCTGCAGGCATGGGGGAGGAATGCCCTTACCGCCAGCAGCCTCGCCACATGGGTCCAAGGTGGTGTGTTGAAAGCAAAAAATAATCACAATTCTTGCAATGTGTAAAGAACTGTGATTATTATGGCTTCTATGACAGAAACTGCCCATAGAAGTGATAGTGAATTGCCCCCAAGCATACATGTATGTGTGACATCTCGGGGTCAATGATGTGAGGGAGTGGAGGGTGAGGTTGCTGAGCGAGGTTACACATGTGCCTGCCTCTCACTGACCTGGAGTGATCATTTATGTTTAGCTGTGGCAGGGGGCTGCGCGAGAATGCACTCACTAACCTGCGCTTGTTATGAAGGAGGAAGCTCCTCTCACTGCCAAACTGACCAAGAGCAGGAACATCAGGCCAGAGGAAAAGGGGCGGAGGGGCGGGGCCAGCACGCTAGCGTCCCAATTCACACGAGTATGGCCAGCCATTGAGAGTGACTAGAGCAGCGTGCCAGGGCAAGTACTCTGGTTCCTCAGCTAGTGTGCCTCTGTGTAGTGGGTGCAGTATTTCGGGGCACTGATAAAAGATCCGGGGCACATGTATTCTTTGAGCATTGAAAGAGCACAAAGCTGAAGCTCTCTAGTGGCCCCAACCGTGAGAATAATAATGATGTGCCACTAAAGCCTGCGCTGACTAAAAAGGAGTAACAGATAATAAATCCTCAGGGTGTGAAACTCCAAACTGTGATGTCATTCTGGGTAATTCTGGGGCATTGTAAAGTTTCATTTGATAGAGCAAAAAAAGGTACCATGTGATGTCACAATGATTATGGTTAGGTCAACAGTTAGCATTGTAGTCCAATGGTGCATTATAGGGACATTTTTAGTGTCACAATGGGGCATTATCTAATAAGGCTATTGTGCTGTCAGAAATGGAAACGTGATGCCATATGCATTGTGACAAACACTTTGTTCCTGGCCCCAAGTAAGACCAACTACACTACATTTTAGGCCGTATTCAAACAAATGTATATACAGCCGCAAGGTTTCCCTAGTAATTACCTAATAAGTAAAGATCAAATTACTCATCTATCATCCGTCTCATCTCATACCCATATTGGAAAAAAACAGCCAACATTTTAAAGTGTGCATTTCAACACACATAAATTTTTTATAAATAACGTAATACATATGTAGAAGCGAGTTTTTAGCACAAAAAACGTGTATAAAACGAGTGTATACAAAAAAATAAATACTTACATACACACCACCCAGCGGTTGCCGTGGCTTCTCTGCCTGTTATCTTCACTGTAGCAAGTGGACAGACACGCCATTGATGCGCTTCTGCCCGCCCACACCCACTAGATGTGCGGTTGTTGCCGCGCTGAGACGTGTCATGCTCTTTGTTACACTGAAGAGGAGGAAGAGGAGCGGGAGTGAGGTGAGGGTAGGAGTTTCCGGTTATTATATTTTTAACCTTTGAGGGGGCTACTGGGCATTTTATCCAGTGGGGGGGATGGCTACAGGGCATTTTTAGGAAGGGGTGTGACTGGAAGGTTTTTATAATTGGGGGTATAGGCATTTGACCGTGGGGTGGGTTGGGTTGGCGCAGGGCATTTAGTCATGGGGGGGCCGGCGTGCGCATCAGCCATTTCACTACTGGGTGGGATGGGGGGTGGTGGGGGGTGACAAATGCATTACCACCCTAGGCTTTACGGTAGTTATATACGGTAGTCATCAAAACACCATACGGCTCCAAAATTACCTCAATGTACCTCTTGCCCAGTTCCTTACAACAAAGTATAAATATGGACTGGTATCTGAATAAGGCGTAACAGACATTTTTTTGAATTTTAACACAAGGATCAAAATGTTGGTACCCTTGTTTAATAAAAAGAACAACCCAATAGTCACAGAAATAACTTGAATATGACAAAAGTAATAAAAGCAACAAATGAATAGCAGAGGTGGTTTCTCTAGAATGCTTCATAAGTAAACAAGATCAAACTTCTCCATCTATCAAATATACAAAAAAAACGACCAAAACTTGTATTGTGGCATTTTACGCACAAAATTTTAGTAAATACCGTATATTACTCCAAACTCGGCTCATCTCCCGAAGTCTCGTGGCTCCTCTTCCTTATTCTCTTCATGTGTAAGAAAACATACGTCAATGCGCTATGTCGGCCGGAACATCGGGAGATGAGTATGTAAGTTATTTTTAAATTATTTTTACCGGCTGGCTGCTTGGCATTTCACCAGTAGGGGGCTGGTGCAGGCATTCCAGCCATTTACGTAGGGGGCTGGCGCAAGGTACTCATCAGATTATGGCTGTGAAGGGTATTTCACAGAAGGGTGGCTGGCTACAGGGCATTTACAGTAGGGGGGCTGACTGCAGGGCATTTCATCAGTAGGTAGGGCTGGCTGCAGGGCCTTTTCATCAGTAGGGGGGACTGGCAGAAGGGCATTTCACTTCAGAAAGTGGGACTAGTGCTGGCATTTCATCAGTAGGGGGGGGCTGCAGGGCATTTCATCAGTAGGGGGGGCTGGCTGCAGGGTATATTTCATCAGTAGGGGGTGGCTGAAAAAGGCATTTTTCATCAGTAGGGGGCTGGCTGCAGGATGTTCATCAGAAGTTGGGCTAGAGAAGGGCATTTCATCAGTAGGGGGCTGACTGCAGGGCCTTTCATCGTAGGTAGGGCTGGTGCAGGGCATTTATCAGTAGGGGGGGCTGGCAGCAGGGCATTTCATCAGAAAGTTGGGACTAGTTGGCATTTCATCAGTAGGGGGGCTGGCGCAGGGAATCATCAGTGAGGGGGCTGGCTGCGGGCCATTCATCAGTAGGGGGGGCTGGCTGAAAGGACATTTCATCAGTAGGGGGGCTGGATGAGGTGCATTCTCATCAGAAGTTGGGGCTAGCTGCTTGTATTTCTCATAGTGGGAGGGCTGGCTGCAGGGGCATTCATCCGTATGGGGGCTGGAACAAGGTACATCAGTATGTAGGGCTGGCTGAGAGAATTTACATGGTAGGGGGGGGCTGGCTGCAGGTATTTCTAGTAGGGGTGCTGGACTGGAAAGGCATTCATCAATGGGGGCTGGAGCAGGGCATTTCATCGAAGGTGGGCTAGCTGCTTCGATTTCATCAGTAGGGGGGCTGGCTGCAGGGACATTTCATACATTAGAGGGGGCTGGCTGAAGAGCATGTCATCAGTAGGGGGACTTGCTGCAGGGTATTTCATCAGTAGGGGGGCCGGCTGCAGGGCATTTATCAGTAGGGGGGCTGGCTGCAGGGCATTTCATCAGTACGAGGGGCTGGCGCAGAGTATTCATCAGTAGGGGTGTGGGTGGAAGGACATTTCATCAGTAGGGGGGGCTGGCAGCACGTTGTACTCATCAGTAGGGGGGCTGGAGAAAGGTACTCATCAGAGGTATGACTGTGCTGAAAGCATTTCATCAGTAGGGGGCTGGTGCAGGCATTCTATCCCATTTCATCAGTAGGGGTGCTGGCTGCAGAGTATTTCATCAGTAGGGGTGTTGGCTGAAGGACATTTCATCAGTAGGGGGCTGGCAGCAAGGTACTCATCAGTAGGTAGGGCTGGCTGCAGGTGTAAACCCTAGAGATGGTTGTGTGTGAAAATCCCAGTAGATCAGCAGTTTCTGAAATACTCAGACCAGCCCTTCTGGCACCAACAACCATGCCACTTTCAAAGGCACTCAAATCACCTTTCTTCCCCATACTGATGCTCGGTTTCAGTAGATAGATAGCCCCCATAGACTGGGATGGGTTTATTAACCCCTCAGTAGATGGATAGACCCCATAGACTGGGATGGGTTTATTAACCCCTCAGTAGATGGATAGACCCCATAGACTGGGATGGGTATATTAACCCCTCAGTAGATAGATAGCCCCCATAGACTGGGATGGGTATATTAACCCCTCAGTAGATAGATAGTCCCCATAGACTGGGATGGGTTTATTAACCCCCTCAGTAGATAGATAGCCCCCATAGACTGGGATGGGTTTATTAACCCCTCAGTAGATAGATAGCCCTCATAGACTGGGATGGGTATATTAACCTCTCAGTAGATGGATAGACCCCTTAGACTGGGATGGGTTTATTAACCCCTCAGTAGATGGATAGTCCCCATAGACTGGGATGGGTTTATTAACCCCTCAGTAGATAGTCCCCATAGACTGGGATGGGTTTATTAACCCCCTCAGTAGATAGATAGCCCCCATAGACTGGGATGGGTTTATTAACCCCTCAGTAGATAGATAGACCCCATAGACTGGGATGGATTTATTAACCCCTCAGTAGATGGTTAGCCCCCATAGCCTGGGATGGGTATATTAACCCCTCAGTAGATGGATAGACCCCATAGACTGGGATGGGTTTATTAACCCCCTCAGTAGATAAATAGTCCCCATAGACTGGGATTAGTTTATTAACCCCTTGTAGATAGATAGCCCCCCATAGACTGGGATCGGTTTATTAACCCCTCAGTAGATAGAAAGCCCCCATAGACTGGGATCGGTTTATTTACCCCTCAGGGCGCGCTAACTTAAAAGTTAACATGTGTTAACATTCTGTTAACAAACTTAAACGGTTATGTAATTAGGCAAATCACCTCTCATCAGCTGTTGTATATGCGTTTCAAACGCAATGAAAACGCGACCAAAACGCAACATGTGAACACGCCCTCATGGCGCGTTCACACGTTGCGTTTAGGTCACGTTTTCATCTCGTTTGTACCGCATTACAACAGCTGATGATAGGTGATTTGCCTAATTACATAACCGTTTACGTTTGTTAACACAATGTTAACACATGTTGACGTTTAAGTGAGATGTAAAGTGGTTGTTTAACGTCATGAAAGCAAAGAGCTCAGCACTGAAGTCAAGCTCTCTCTGCCTTAGAAGGTCCCCTCTACTGTAATGAACATCACTAACCAGGCTTCAGGAGAACTAATTTATTGATGATCCTGGAAATAAGAGAATCAAATAAAAATAAATAGGGCATTCTGAGAAAGGGAGAAACATGATCTGGAAGGTGTTAAACTGCTTGACAACATACTGGTAGTGATTTATTAGGGGTTATTTACTAAGGGTCCGCGGCCGCACTTTAGTCGGATTTACCGACATTTTCCGGGATTGCAGGGATGTGACAGGTATTTAGCAGGAGATTGTGTCGCACGTGATCGGATTTTGTCGCAGCTGTGCTGGCTTTCATGTGACAGAAATTGGGGCCGGGCCTTCAGACGATCTGACTTATTCGGACTGAGCACGAGATTTAACATTCAAATTGTGAGGGCATGGCTTGACTGCGGATGGAGACAGTCGTACACTAGATCTTCTCCTGCCCGAACCCCACTCTAGCACCGCTACCCACCCAAATCTGGTGCCCCAGATCTTCCCACATGGGAGCCAAGAGAAAGGGGGGCACCCGGACCCTTAGCCGTGGGCAGTGCCCCGTAGCCGTGCTGCAGCTGGAGGCATCGGACGGTATCTCACCGATATGGCATCTGCCTCCCGGCCCTCTATCTTGGCCAGTGATCCGACCCCGCGGCAGGAGCTGCAGGAAGCTCCAGCGAAGGAAGGAGCAATGAACACCTCACCTGTGGCGGATCCTCCTCCGATGTCCCGTGACGCCAGTGAGTCGGAGTCCGGAATAGTGGGGCAGGCTGCGCTGCTCACGCGGCCAAGATAGCGGACGGCCACAAGGCGCGGAGCTCCACAGCACAGGCCGAATTCCCGCTGCCGTCCATTGCAGAAGCTGGACACAAGGAGGGAGGCGCGGCCGGACCAGCTGCCCTGCGGTGCTGGCATGACAGGACGGAGAGGCGCGCTTCAGTGGAGAGGACCGCCAGCCCCGGTATGTCCCCGCAGTACCATGAGGCCAAGATGGCAGACGGCCACACCATCCAAGGTACTGAGGGGCCCACACCAGGGATTCAGCCGTCACACATCTTTCAGGTGTAGGCTCAGGTGCATCTGGCCCCACAGGTCCCAATTGAGGGGCTGCAGCTTGGAGACTCGCCAATCACCCAGGCCCTGTGAGGCCTTGCACGCCTCTCTTCCAGTACAGGCCCGTGGGCTAGTGGAGGTCCCCATGGAGGTCTCTGGTCCAGCTTTACTGCCCCTGGTTGGGCCTTCTCCCCTCTGCGTGGATGGGCCTTCGTGGGCTGAGGAAGTGGAGCTTCAGCTTGAGAGAGATGGGGGTCAGGAGGACCCATAGTGGATGGAGAGGGAGGGAGGGAAGGCGATATCATCTGCGCCCCACTCCCCGGTTCTGTGGTCGGATACATGGGAACAATGGCCGGCAATCCCCGTGGCTCACACCCCATGCCCCTCCCCCATGTCGCCTGCCAAACACTCCTCGCAAGCTAAGCCATACCGTGCCAACGCTTCTATTGGCCATTCTGCATCTAATACCGCCTTTTCTCAGGACAGAGTTTTTGAGCCTCGACGAGTCATGCGAATTTGGCGCTCTGGCTGAATTACGTGCCCTCAGTTCCCACCTTCATACCATTCCCACCAGGTTCAGAAGCTTGAGACCCGTGTAACAGCCACTAAAGTTACCCAGAATGATCTTAGCACCCGTCTTGTGGCACAAGCTGCAACCATTGCCTCTCATTCCTTACAGCTCCATTGGCCGATCAAATGGATGATGCTGAGAATAGGGGGAGGCGCAACAATATCAGAGTCCGAGGTTTACTCGAATCGGTGGAGACCTCTGCGCTCCATAACACTTTACGTCAGTTGTTCAACTCCGTCCTGGAAGTACCGAAGTGGAAGTACGCCTGTGGAATTAGATTCCACCTGGCGAGGTCCGGGGAGGGGGGCAGATGGGCCGCAACATAGGGCCGCCACCTCCGGAATAATTCTCGACTGTCTAGATGCCTGAGGCCGTGCTCCTTCTTCATAGTTGGACTTTTTCTGGGGGGAAATGATGTGATGGGACTTGTTCTGCAGCACTGCCAAGGCCTCTAAGAGGGTCAGCCCCGAGCTTCATAATGCTACTAACGTGCCATATCAGTAGTAGATTTCTCTGGGTACACTGGTTGCCTGAAGCCCTATTACTGCCTCTTTTGTGGTTCAAATGTTTATTTTTTGATGTCCTGCATTAAGATGCCCGTTCTCTAACCTTATTGTTCTTAATACTGGATTTGGTATGTTGATTTGTTATAACTTTAATGTGAAATTTGCGTTGCTGGGTGGGGGGAGCCCACTGGGGATTCTGTGGCCAGCTGGTCTGTCTGCGGTATAGTAATTGTTGACTCCCCACTGTTTTGTTTTGTGTTTATTTGTTGATTGTTAGTTCATCTTTGGTTTGTCAATATCTGTTTTGGTGTTGTCCTGTCACACTCCGTCCTTGTGTATTTTCCATTACCTGTTTACCTTCTGCCCAACTCTTTCATTGTATTGTCTGTCAGGACGGGTCGTGTGTTGTCTTTTTCCTGGTGCAGCAGGGAAATAGAAGAGCTCCAGACCTGACATCGATACTTTACGGCTTGCATCCTTAATGCTAGGGGTTTGAAAATCCCACAAATCTTTTATGACATGCACAAACAGAGAATTAACTTCCTTTTCTTGCAGGAGACTCATTTCAGATCCACCAATGTGCCGAACATCCGAGATCGTTATTACACACGTTGGATTCATAGCGCCAACCCCGAGGCTAAACCGAAGGGAGTGTCGATTGCATTCCACAAATCACTACTTGGCGAATAATGAAGACGAGGAAGGCGGGTATGTCTTGGCGAAGGTAAGGGCCTTCAGGCAAGTGCTCACACTCGCCACCTGGTACCTCCCCAACAATAACCCTATCCCGAACTGCTGGGCAATGCTGGGCGCACTCTCCGGTTTTATGGAGGGACATTTAATAGTGGGGGGGCGACTTTAACTTCCCTTTAGACCCATCTGTTGACCCAACTAGGAGACAGAGCAGTATCCCACTTAACCACATCCGTGGCCTTAAGAAAGACTTACATTCCCTGCAGTTGATCGACATCTGGCGGATCTTGCACCCCCAGGATCGGGACTATTCCTATTTCTCCCCGGCGCACGGATCCTATAGCAGAATCGTTTTGGTTTTTTTTCCATTTCGGGCCCCTGGAGGTTGCTTCCCCTTCCTCTGTGGGACAGGAAATTGAGAGTATTAAAGGCACCTCCCACAACCTCGCTCCAGTGCTTTCCTGTCCCGAATAGGGTTGAGAGTAAATCCTCTCTCTCTCCGGGGGGAGGGGAGGTATGGATCTCGTACCTCTCGGGGTGCTTGTCCTCCCCAGATCTCCCTCGTCCGAGCTCCCTGGGCTCTACTTGGGGTCTCCAGCTCAGGGTTGCCCCTCGGGGTGTGCCTCGTGGCCATACGACTCCCGATGGGGTCTGCAGCGGTCGGCACATCATCCGCATGTGTGCGCGATGCCCCACATCCGGTGACCGGAAGTGACGTCGTGGAGACCTCGGCGCAGGAAGTGGGGCAGCCTGGGAGACGGGCTGCAGCTGATGACGTCAGACGTCGGAAGGTGAGCATTTTAACGAGCGCAGTATAGTTTCACTTCTGCGTAGGTCTCCATGGAGCTGGACAGCGTGGCGGATGTGGCAGCGACGCGATCCCTAACCCTGGGCTCTGTGAGTAAAACGCTTTATGGGAATGTGGGGAATTTTTTCCCCTGTTTATTGCCATTAGTGGGGTCTCTTGTAGGTGTCTTTACTGATTAAGCACTCCCGATTTTTCTTTGGTTAACAGAAGAAAGATTGCCAAAAGAAAGAGAGAGAGAGACAAACCCAAAGAGAAGGAGCCAGATAAGGATAGGCCTAAAAAGGCTCTTTCCAAGCGTTGCCAGATTTGTAATGCTAAATTAGATGCCTTTTGTAAGAAAAGCCTATGTAAAGATTGCTTAGACAGAATCCTTAAGGAAGATGGGGTTTAGAAGACCATCTCAGGGAAGGTACCCCGAGGGAAGAAATCTTGGATTCACTGCCATTACTTAAATCTGCCACTGCTTTTTTAGCAGATGCATCAGCGGAGTCGATTCGTTTTGCCTCGAGATGCTGCCCTCTCAAATGCTACCAGAAGGGCGCTCTGGTTAAAACAGTGGTCTGGGGACATCCGCTCTAAAGCTAAACTTTGCATCCTTCCTTTTTCAGGAAAATTCTAGTTTGGATCTGAGCTGGATGAGATTCTTGACAAAGCTGCGGATAAGAAAAAAGGTTTTCCTGAACCAAAACCTACACCAAAAAAGCAGTTTTTTCGAAGTTTTAGAGCAAACAGAGACCAGGCAAAGAATAAAGGAAGATCTTCCTGGAAACAGGGTTTCTGGAATAGTTCCAGAGGAGGAAAGAATAAGTCCTTTCTCTTTAGTTTCTCAAGCAAACAAGAAAAGAAACAATGACGCCAAGGTGGGGGGAAGGTTGAAGCTATTTCTCCCCCAGTGGAAGAACATAACAAACAGGTGGGTGACTTCCATTATCCAGGATGGTTATAGTTTAGAGTTTATGTCTTCTCCTCCTCATCGGTTTTTTCTATCCAGGCAATCCTCAAGAAGTCTGACACATCCTCTTTGGGAACAGGAGTCTGCTGAGTCTGAATGTAGTCTGTCCAGTCCCTCCAGAAAAGAAAGGTATGGGTCATTACTCTCCCCTCTCCTAATAAGGAAGGGAATGGGTCTTACAGATTAATCATAAATCTGAAATTCTTGGGTGACATATGGCAAGTTCAAGATAGAATCAATAAAATCAACCACCCCTTTGATAAACCGCATGCATTTTTGTGTACTCTGGATCTCAAAGATGGATACTATCATGTTCCTATTCATGCAGAGTCTCAGAAGTTTTTACGTTTTGCTGTTGTTTCACCCTCAGGGGAAGAGTTCCATTTTCAATTCACAGCCTTACCCTTTGGTCTTTCTTCAGCTTCCCGAGTTTTTACCAAAGTCATGGCAGAAGTGGTCAAATACTTAAGGACCGAAGAAGTTCTAGTAGTCCCATACCTAGACGATTTCCTGCTGGTAGGAGACTCGTTAAGCCATTTAGAAAAACAAAAGAAGGTGACAATAGAAGTTCTTCAGGAGCTGGGTTGGATCATAAACTTGGAAAAGTCTGATCTTGTTCCCAACCCCATAAAAGAATTCTTGGCAGTGTCCTTGAATTCATTAACCCAAACTTCTTATCTTTCGCAGGAGAAGGTGGACAAATTACTTCAGAAGAGTATGAGCTCGATATGAGCGGCGATGAGTCTTCTCGGTTCCTGTATCCAGAGTGTAGCCTGGTGTCAGAACCACACAAGACCTCTACAATCCTGGATCCTGTCAAAATGGGACAACGATCACCGTCACCTAAACTTACAGCTAAAGATTCCTTCAACAGTGAAAAGATCCTTGAATTGGTGGAAGGATCTCGATCACCTACAAAGAGGTGTGAACTGGGTTCTCTGGCCAAGAGTTCAGATCCAGACAGATGCCAGCCTCCGGTTGGGGGCTCTTCCTCCAGGGAAGTATGTTCAGGGTGGCTGGTCCCGTATAATGTCTCGGGCATCTTCAAACGAAAGGGAACAGAAGGCCGTCCTAAAAACCCTGGAATCCTGTACCAAGGATCTAAGGGGGAAGCATCTAAAGATCTTTTCCGACAATACAACTACAGTTGCATATTTAAAGAGACCATGCGGAACAAGGTCAAGGAAACTTCAGACCATTTCCCAGAGAATGTTTTCTTGGGCAGAAGAAAATGTTCTTTAAATTTCAGCAGAGGCTCAGAGAACGAGGTAGCGGACTATCTCAGCAGAGCGCCTATACTCCCTCACGAATGGAGTCTGAACACCAGGGTTTTCCAAGAGATTGTCCTCAGATGGGGAAATCCCTCCATCGAACTCTTCGCATCCAGGTCAAATTCGAAAGTCGAAAGATTTTACTCTCTAAATCCGAAAGAAGTTCCTTGGGGATTGGATGCCTTCTCCCAATCCTGGGATCAGGACCTTCTCTATGCATTCCCTCCAATTCCTCTGATCAACAGAGTTCTCCAGAAGTTATTGTCCAGCCCGGCCAAGCTGATCCTAGTCCCCTTTTGGCCGAAGAGAAGTTGGTTTCCGCACCAACAAAAGTTGGCTCTAGACCTCCTATTCATTCTTCCCAGGACTCCAGACCTCTTACACCAGGAACCAGTCTTGCATCAGAACCCAGGGTTCCTGAATCTATCAGCCTGGATCCTGAAAGCGCCTTCCTGAACGCAAAAGGACTCTCCTATAAGGTAATAAAGACTTTGAGGAATAGTATAAAGCCTGTGACCCATACTATCTATTTCAAGATATGGATAAAATTCTGTGCCTGGTCAAAGGACCAACCTAACCAAGATTCTCCCAATCTCTGCCAGGTTCTTGATTACCTGCAGGAGGGATTCGATAAGGGTTTACGGCCTAGTACCCTGAAAGTCCAGGTGTCCGCTTTAAGCGCATATTTTGATACAGCACTAGTGGAACACAGGGGGGTAAAGAGATTCTTTCAGGCCTGTACCCGCTTAAGACCCACTGTAAAGGAATCTTCCACCCAGTGGGACCTTTCCTTGGTCTTAGATGCGTTAACCTCAAATCCCTTTGAACCTAATGACTCAAATAATATATGTTTTTTTAACGTTTAAAACAGCATTCCTAGTCGCCATCACATCTGCTAGCAGGATAGGGGAACTTAAGGCCTTCTCGATTTGTGAACCTTATTTATCAGTTTCAGAGGATAGAATTACTCTCAGACTTGATAGAAATTTTAGCCTAAAGTTGTTTCTAACTTTCACAAGAACCAGGAGATCATATTGCCAACCTTCTGTCGCCAGCCTAAGAATGCGACGGAAGAGAATTGGCATCTTCTGGATATAAGGCGCTCAGTACTTAGAGGTCTCAAATCCTTGGAGAAAGGACTCAGACCTTTTTGTTCAATTTGCAGGAAAAAATAAGGGAAGAAAAGCCTATAAGTCAACAATTGGCTGGTGGATCACAAATGCGATCAGGGAATGTTACGATCTTAAAGGTGTTCCTGTTCCTATGAAGATAAGAGCTGACTCTACTCGAGCAGTCTCCATATCTTGGGCTGAAAGAGGGGGAGCCTCAATTGATGAAATTTGCAGAGCAGCCACTTGGAGCTCAAATTCCACCTTTGTCACCCATTACCGACTAAACATAGCAGTAGCAAAAGATATGGCCTTCGGCTGTAAAGTTCTACAAGCTGTGGTCCCTCCATAACTGGGGATAATTTGGTATGTCTCCAGGGGGCATGGGGAATGAAATGGAAAAAGGAATTAGTCCTCACCGGTAATTCGGTTTCCATAAGTCCACCATGATGGCCCTATTATTTCCTTCCCTTGTTGTTTTTGCTGGTTTCCTCTTGTGATTACTGTATGTGACCTATAACATGCTAACTAAAATTGAGTTGAAACCTATACTGGTGCAGTTATTTGGTAAACACTGGTGGGTGGTGCCTTTGATGCCCTCAATTTCCTGTCTCTACAGAGGAAGGGGAAGCAACCTCCAGGGGGGCGTCATGGTGGACTTTTCTCCTTTTTTTCCTCCTGAACCACAATGCTCTTAAGTGGGAACCCACCCACGGTATTCGACCGGGTCCATTGGGACTTCATGGCGGCAGCACTTAGACAGATTGGATTGGGACCATGGGAAAGGTCATGGCTCTGTACTCCAGCCCTACCGCTAGGGTGAGAGTTAATGGGAACCTCTCCACGTCTTTCCCAATCAAAAACGATACAGGGGTGCCTGCTTTCACCCTTGCTATACACTATGTAGACATGGTCAAGACAATCTCCTGCAGTTCAAACCGAGCATCAGTATGGGGAAGAAAGGTGATTTGCCTTTGATGGTGACATGGTTGTTGGTGCCAGAAGGGCTGGTCTGAGTATTTCAGAAACTGCTGATCTACTGGGATTTTCACGCACAACCATCTCTAGGGTTTACAGAGAATGGTCCGAAAAAGAAAATTCGTATGGTATGGTCAGAATTTGGCGTCAACAACATGAAAGCATGGATCCATCCTGCCTTGTATCAACGGTTCAGGCTGGTGGTGGTGGTGTCATGGTGTGGGGAATATTTTCTTGGCACTCTTTGGGCCCCTTGGTACCAATTGAGCATCGTTGCAACGCCACAGCCTACCTGAGTATTGTTGCTGACCATGTCCATCCCTTTATGACCACAATATACCCAACATCTGATGGCTACTTTCAGCAGGATAATGCGCCAAGTCATAAAGCTGTAATCATCTCAGACTGGTTTCTTGAACATGACAATGAGTTCACTGTACTCAAATGGCCTCCACAGTCACCAGATCTCAATCCAATAGAGCATCTTTGGGATGTGGTGGAACGGGAGATTCGCATCTTGGATGTGCAGCCAACAAATCTGCGGCAACTGTGTGATGCCATCATGTCAATATGGACCAAAATCTCTGAGGAATGCTTCCAGCACCTTGTTGAATCTATGCCACGAAGAATTGAGGCAGTTCTGAAGGCAAAAGGGGGTCCAACCCGTTACTAGCATGGTGTACCTAATAAAGTGGCCAGTGAGTGTACGTTATAGTAATGGAGCATTTGGGATCTCAATGGGCTCCAGACATTGCAAGGCTGCATTATATGGGGACGACCTGCTATTATATGTCTCCCAACCGAGGATCTCCCTTCCCTCGCTCATTCAGGAACTTAAGAGATATGGCGAGGTTAGCGACTTTAAAATCAACTACTCCAAGACTCAGGCCCTTAACATATCCCTCCCTACTTCGGAGGTACAACACATTAAAGATAACTTTCCCTTTCAGTGGCGGCAGGCTTCTCTCAGATATCTGGGGGTCACGATTCCAACTGATCTGACAAAGTTATATGCCCTTAATTATACACCCCTTATACACTAAAGTATCTTCAAACATATGATCACAAGCGCCTCTCATGGTCCAGCAGGATTAATGTCTTGAAAATGGATGTGCTCCCCCGTTTTTTGTACATTTTTCAGGGTGTGCCGATCCTTCCTCCTCGGGGCTTTTTTCGTACCTTACAATCCGCCATGCTGCGATTTATCTGGGGGTCCAAGCAACCGAGGATAGCCTGGAAGACACTGATCAGATCAGACCAAAGACAATGATCGCAGACAAGAAATCCCTGTCACACGAATATAGTCCACTCACCCCGATATTCCGTAATCCGGGTTTCCAGCGAGGAATGGCCAGGTTGTCTTTTCTGGGGTTGGGAATTCCTCGAGGACCCACGGATATACGATCTCCTGCAGGGATCCCCGTTGCGTCTCCACGGAGACTTCATTCCGCACCCGGGTCGCTCGGGTAGCTCTTGGTTTGAGTACTTGCAACTGCCGTCCTTCATAGTAAGGGTCGGTGATGAAGCAGCCTTCGCTGATTCCCTCACAGCCTTTGAGGGATTGTTTCGACTAGAAACAGCCCCCCCACATGCCATCTCCCAAATCTACTCCATTTTGACGAACAACTCTAAATCCTCAGACCTTCCATTTGTTAGAAGTTGGGAAGGAGAGTTAGGGACTCCTCTGATGCAGGAAGACTGGGACAAATCTTTCCTTTTCACACACAAGATGTCCTCGGCCTGTTCAGCTCAGGAAATAAGATTGTATCACAGTGGTACCGGGTGCTGACAGTGTTGCATTTAGCCTTTCCCTCCATCTCGGATGCCTGCTTGAGTTGTGGAACCAACAAGGGTGATATGCTGCACTTGTGGTGGAACTGTGAAGCTCTTAAACCCTTATGGAATCAGGTGTTCGATTCGTACTAACGAATTTCAGGGAAACAAGTGACTGCTTGCCCAGATATTGCCCTCTTGTCAGTACTCCCCGGCCAAATTGGAACTCAAAAAAAGAGACATATTGCGCTTTTGTTTAATTGCAGCTAGGGCGGTAATTCCACGCCACTGGCGCTCTACCACATTTCATTCTATGGCTGAATGGGCCCAAGAAATGTCCCACCTCTACCGCATGGAGGAACTGGCCATAATAACTCCGGAGGCCCATGAAAGGTTCCTTCGTGTGTGGTCCTCGTGGATGAGCTTTAGGGAATCTTAGGATTTTAAGGTACTCTTTGAAACCCAGGCCACCTGATGGAATTTCCTGTCTCTCATTAAATGGCAAAGGGAAGGGGAATACCTGAACTCTTGGTCCCCTCTCCTGATCCGAGTGGCTGTACCCTGTAGGACCTCCTTCCCTGCGTGTCCTTTCCAGCGTGTTTCTGTCTAACGTTCTGTTTTGTTTTTATGTTTTTATATTCTTGCTTGCCTTACATTTTAATTCCAGGCACGTAGTTCACTGCAGTCTTGTGATAGCACCTCATTCCCTTTCATGTCTGGAAGGGGGCGATATGCCCCGAGGGGTAGGGAGAGGAACGTTAATCGTTATACATTTTTTCAGGGCTCTGTTTCCGAGCTTATAATCCTCCTCACCCAAGAGGTCATTCCACTCAGATAGGGCCTTTGCTTAAGGTAATATGTATGTCCTGGATATATGCATAACTTACATGCTTGTCTTTATAAGTTTTATCTAGTGTATTGTGACTTGTGTTCTATACTGTTCAATGTTCAATAAAACTGATTTAACATAACATTCAAATTGTGTTGCAATCCAATGCACTTACATACACCAGGAAGAAGGTGAACTCCAGTGGACCTGAGCAGGGAAGCAACACATTCAGGATATCGGGTGTTCGATCTTAGTGAATCGCGGCAGAGTGCAATATAGTCTGACAATGCACTGAACAACTCCGGACAGGTAAGTAAATGTGTCCCACTGTGTCAGTTTCTGCATATAGGTTCCCTTTTGGTCATTTTCAGGTTTGGTCATTTAAACCTGCAGTATGTGCCACCCAGAAGGTCTGGCTTAACCGCTGGGCTGCTGGAACTGAACTTAATTCTTTCTGGGTAATCTCTGTGGTATGGGGAGGGGGTTGCTGGCCTGATCAACTTTCCTCTGTCTTTACTGCTAGGGGAACCTTGTAGCTCAAGTGAGACAACTGTCCGAGCTGAGCAATGTGATACAACACTGCCACCTAACAAACCTGTATTCACTGGCTGGCAACCCATAACATTGTAGAATGAGAATATAAAAGGAGTTCTGTACTTCTTCTGGGAGTAGAAGACTAGAGAATTTGTGATGGGAGTTTGGTAAAGGAGTTAGAAAGCAGAGAGTTGTATGTAGTAGAGCCAAGTGAGCTACATCAAAAGGTCCAGACTGTTGCCTCAGTGCTGAACAGGGGTGTAATTAGGAGAGGCTGAGCCCCAAAGCAGACTTTTGCATGGAACCTCCTTCCCTCCATATACATGTTTACATGCATTTATTCACTGTTACACACATACATGCATGTATACATTTATGCAGACACATTTATACACTATACAGTATATCCAATTTTTATGCACACATACAGTATATGTACATCTTATACCCACATACAGTATTTACAAATATACAAGCATATAGTATATATACATCATATTATTACACATACAGTCTATACAATAGACACAAATAGGCAACATGACCACCCAACTAGGCCTCAGCGTTAATGCTACTCATTGCCTGGTCTGTAATTTCCCATTTCCTAGAAGCCCCTGGCGAGCGTGTTGCACTTCCGCTCATGCGCTCCAAATATTAGGACAGCTTAGTACTTCTGTTCCTATCCTCATATATGGGCACAAAACAGTACTACTACTTCTATTATACATAAATGGGTGCAGCAATACACACTACTATCCTACATATTAGGCTTTTGGGTGAAATTTATGAAAACGTGGTCAAGCTCATGTTATGTCATAAAAGTAGGTCATTTAAGAGGAAGCATGAAATACTTATTTCCCCATCTTAAACAACCTATTAAAACAAAAACCAACAACAGTGATGGGCATACCCCCGCAAAAAATGTCAATGTCTCAATAACTTGTTGTGTCGCCTTGAGCATCAATTTCTTGATAGCGACATCTTATGCCGTTTACAGGTCGTCAGTCTGTGACTTTTCTTGTAGAAAAGTCCTAAAGTGTCATGGGTGCTCACGCGACCCTTATCGTGGGTCGCAGGCTCACCCGTGCCCCTCGCTACCCGCCCGCGCCACCCTCTAGTCCATGCTCCTGCTCCCTTCCCAGCGCGAAAGTCCCTGTCTCCTAGGGCACGCTCGTAGATTTAAAAGGCCAGTGCACCACTGATTGACGCTGGCCATTTCCTGGATTAAAATAAAAGGCAGCCTCTCCCAGCATTCCCCAGCGGATCTTCGTGCTATATGCTCCTTTGCCATATATCTGTGTATTGATCTCCTTTACGCTCCTCCGCTGCCAGCCCTGACCTTCTGCTCTGCCTCTGGCCCTGAACCTTTGCCGCGTGTTTTGAACCCCCTGCCTGTCCTCGACCATGAACTTGCCGTCTGACTCTCTGTACCTCTCCTTTGCTGCCACTGCGGACAAAGTCGCTCCAGTGGAATGAACCACATTGCAGCAAATGCAACCCACTTTGCAGCGGGCACTGGTGAAAACCGTGTGCCACTTAGGCTCATGTTACAACAACTGATGTCTACTCAGCAACAGCGCCAAGCTCCTGTGGTTCCTCCTGCTACTCCGGTTAGCCTGTCTGCCGCTGAACCTAGGCTGAGACTCTCCATGCTGTTAAAGTATGATGGAGACCCAAAGTTGTGCAGGGGCTTTATCACATGCTCCCTGCACATCAAACTTCTGCTGTCTCAATTTGTCACAGAACGGTCTAAGGTGGCATTCATGATCAGTCTCCTCTCCAGGAAGGCCCTGACCTGGGCTACTCCTCCCTGGTACCGGGATGATCAGGTGATGGCCACTCTCACAGCATTCCTCACAGAATCCGTTTTTGAGGTACCTGCACATGCATATTCAGCCTGGCCTCTGAACTCACCTAGAACAATGCATCCCTGACTGCGACCTTTAAGAAGTGACTTTTGGTACAAGTCAAAGACGCACTGTCTGCATGAGACCTACCGTCTACTCTGAATGGTCTCATCACTCTGGCCACGCGGATTGATATTTGATTTAAGGAGCGCGCTGAAGAGCTACGTCTCGAGAAACCACAAGCCTGGGTTTGAAGGTTGCCTCACTTGGCACCTGCCTTCCAAAGGCCGCTTCAGCCTCCTGTCATGCCTTCTGAAGAGGAACCAATGCAGGTGGACAGAGCCCGACTTTCCAGGAACCTTCCAGATGACATCAGGAGGACCTCTGTCTGTATTGGAAGATTTCATTGGGGCTTGTCCAGTTTATCCTCAGCGTCTGGGGAAACGCCCGCACCTAGGGTTCTTGGGAGAAGTGTCCCTAGGTGGGAGCAAAGCTTCTTCACGCCTGAACATTCCCGTGCTCCTCACCTCGGCACTGGTAGCCAGTTTTAGGTTTCTGCTTTCATGGACTCCCAGCATCACGTCCCAGTAGTCCGCCTCAAGAAGCCCCTGGTCATCTCCTTGGTCAGCGGTCATGTTCTCTCCAATCCGGTACCACACTGAGCCTATTTCCCTGCAAGTCAGAGCTCTACATAAAGAGACTGTCCTTCTATGTGCTGCCTTTTTCCAACTCATCCCTCCTGCTGGGCCTTCCGTGGTTGCAGCTCCACACACCAGTCCTTAACTGAAAGACTGGGGAGATTCTTCCTTGGGGACCAGATTTCAAGTCTCTTTGCATAGTGGTTCCTTATCCAGTACCTGTTTTGGCCTCTTCCATAGTTCCCAAGTCTCTCGAGGGTCTTCCAGTTTGCTATCATTCCAGTTTGCTATGCCAACGTATTTTCCAAGAAGCGAGCAGAGACTTTGCCACTGCACCAGGGTGTCTCCTCCCCGGGGTTGGGTGTACCCCAGCTCTGTGCCTAAGACTATAGCAATGTCTGACTAGATCAAAGAGAAACTGCAGAGGGGGTTTATACGTAAATCCTTTTCTCCGGCTGGAGCAGGCTTCTTCTTCATGACCAAGAAAGATGGGTCACTCCGTCCATGCATTGATTATCGCAATCTTAATAAGGTCACAGTTAAGAAACGCCATTCATTGCCATTGATTACGGTGCATTTTGACCGCCTGCATAGAGCCAAGGTCTTCTGGAAACTGAACCTTTGTGGGGCCTACAACCTCATCCGTAGTATTCGCAAGGGTGATGAGAAGAAGACTCGCGTTGGACATTTGGAGTATCTGGTAATGCCCTTCAGACTGTGCAACGCACCAGCTGTTATCTAAGAATTTGTCAACGACATCTTCAGGGATCTGCTATATACCTGTGTTGTGGTCTATCTTGACGACATTCTGGTGTTCTCTCAGGATCTTGAGTCCCACCAGTCTCACGTACGGCAAGTCCTTGGTCGTCCCAGGACCAATTGCTTCCAACATGAAAAATGTCAATTTCACTAGCAGAGCCTTCCTTTCCTTGGCTATATTATCTCTGACAGAGGTCTCCAGATGGATCCTGCCAAGTTGTCTGCTGTTCTTCATTAGCCTTGTCCGGTAGGACTATGTGTAATCCAGAGATTCCTGGGCTTTGCAAACTATTCCCGGCAGTTTATCCCGCACTTCTCCTCTCTTGTTTCTCCTATTGTGGCACTCTCCAAGAAGGGCGCCAATCACCGTCTCTGGCCTTTGGTGGCTGAAGAAGCCTTCTCAAGATTAAAATCTGCCTTTGCCTCCGCCCCTGTTCTCAATCGGCCTGATACAGAGAAGCCTTTTAATCTGGGAGTTGATGCCTCCTCAGTAAGAGCAGGGGCTGTGCTCACCCAGAAAGGGCCCAAAGGCCGACCTCTCACTAAGACTAAGACTTTATCCTCCGCAGGGAGGAATTACTCCATAGGAGACAGAGAATGACTTGCCATCAAGCTTGCTCTGAAAGAGTGGCGTTATCTTCTGGAGGGAGCTCACCATCCGGTCTGCATATATAAAGATCATAAGAATCTCCTATATCTCAAGACTGCTCAACGCCTCAACCCTAGGCGTTTAAACCTCCTGATTCACTTCTGTTCTGTTGAGACGAATGTTGAGGCTGATGCCCGCTCTTGTGCCTGCCTCTGATGTCATTGGGGAAGAACTGGCTCCTCGGCATATTATTTTTCCTGAACAACTGGTTGTTGCTGCTCCAGTGCATCTTTGGCAGCTTACTCCTGGCAAGACTTGCACTTCGAAAGAAGATATTGACTTGGGGACACTGATCTTGCGTGGCTGGGCACCCTGGGGTGCATCGCTCTGTGGCCCTCATTTCCTGTTTCTATTGATGTCATAACCTGGTCAGAGATGTTTGAGATTTTGTTGGTATCTGCACTTCCCGTGCTCATAATAAGCCATCTTGCCTTAAACCAGCTGGTCTGCTTCTGCCCTTGCCGATACCCAGTGGCACGTGGCAATCAACTTCATCACGGACCTTTCGCCTTCCTCTAGCAATACTGTCATCTGGGTGGTAACTGACCGGTTTTCCAAGATGTCCCATTTTGTTCCTCTTTCAGGTCTTCCGCCTGCTCCTCGCCTTGCCAGTCTGTTCTTTCATCACATCTCACAGCTTCATGGACTTCCTCAGCACATCGTTTCTGATCAGGGGGTTCAGTTTGTCTTTAAGTTCTGGTGATCTCTATATAACTAGCTTCAAGTAAAATTGGACTTTTCTTCCGCCTTTCACAGTCGAATGATCAAGTGGAAAGATTGAAGCAGACTTTGGGCTGCTATCTCCGACATTTTGGTTCTGCCCGTCAGGAAGACTGGTCTATTCTGCTGCCGTGAGTGGAATTTTCCTATAACTCCCTGGATTCTTCATCTGCCGGCTTTGCCCCATCCTATATCAACTATGGTCTTCATCCACGCCCACCTCTTCCTCTACCTGTGTCCTCAGATGTTCCTGCAGTTGAAGAGATGGTACAGGATCTGCTTGTTCCAAGCGGATAGGAAATGCAGCCTCCTCCTAATTTCTCTCCGGGCGACAAAGTCTGTTGTCCTCCAGGTATGTTCAGTTGAAGATTCCTGGCTACAAAGTAGGTCCTCGTTGCCTGGGTCCTTTTCGAGGTCATCAATCCTGTGGCCTACAAGCTCCGCCATCCTCCCACAATGCGCATCCTGAACTCCTTCCATGTATATGTATATTACTCAAACCAGTCATCTTGAACCGCTTCTCCCGGCAAGTCCCTCCTCCTGCTCCTGAGGCTGACCCCACCGATGTCTATAATGTGAAAGAGATGCTGGACATGAAGACGGTGAGCCGTTCTACTTGGTTCACTGGAAGGGGTTCGGGCAGGAGGAGAGATCTTGGAGCCCGAGGACAATATCCTGGACCATGACCTTCTGCAGAGGTTTCTCCGGCCCAAGAAGAGGCGGAGGCCAAAGGGGGGGGGGGGTACTGTCACTGGTGCTCCCACAACCCTCGCTGCCCGCCGGCGACAGACTCGTGCCACTTACCCGTCCACGCTCCTGCCAGGGCTTCCCAGTGCACGTCTCTCCTGTCTCCAAGAGCACACATGCGCCAGTGCTCGTAGATTTAAAGGGTCAGCGCACAGCTGATTGGCGCTGGCCATTTCCTGAATTACAATAAAAGCCGGTTTCTCACAGCATTCCCCGCCGGATCTTCGTGCTATATGCTTAAGAGAAAGCTTGCTCCTTTGCCATATATCTGTGTATTGAGTTCCCGTTTACGCTCCTCTCCTGCCAGCCCTGACCTTCTGCTTTGCCTCTGACACTGAATATTTGCCGCCTGTCTTGACCTCCTGCCTGTCCCTGACCACAAACTTGCCTTCTGACTCTGTACCTCGCCTTGGCTGCCACTGCGGACAAAGTCACACCTGTGGAACGGCCTGGTGATACCATGCCGCGGCAAATCCAACCCTCTTTGCAGTGGGCTTTGGTGAAGACAGGGTGCCACTTAGACTAATATAACCAGCACCTATTGGAATTATAGATTGTTTTCCTTTCTAGTAATATGCACACTGTCTGTTTCGTGTTACATGCTTTTAGATGTCTCTTTGGGTTTTTTAATCAAATGTATTTTTGTGTTGAATTATAAGATTAATTCTGTAATAAAGATTTGAAATATTCATGTATTGAAGTTTATATGTGTTCTATGAAGGTTTATTAGGGATAATCTTGGTTTGTTGTGGTCCTCCAAATTGTGAGCAGTAACACTAGGACAATATATATATATATCCCTGTAGATTTTTTGGTTTTCAAACATGTGTCATTGTCTTTATAGGGGATCTATGGGAACCTGTCACTAGGTGAATTTGTAATAAAATGTGTTGACAGGTTTCCTTTAAACATTTGGGCTTTATTAGAGGACAATGAAAAAAGTAAAAAAAATATGTACTCGTTAAGGTGGTGAAGTGTTATGTGTTTTCTTATAGGCCACATGTTTATTGTTTTTCAAATGTAACGTGTATGAACATATACTGTATACCCACACACACTGACAAGAAAATTGAGTTATGTGCGTGGGACATAAGCAATACCACACGTAAAGGGCGCACAAAACTTCCATTGTGCGGTTCTCGCTATAAAAACATCTTGAAGCATAAACGCGGGAATGTCTTTTAGAAATCTGGCGCCAGTTGTTACTTTCAAAAACCCCACCTTTCTGAGAAAACCCCCATCATTGGCGCTAATAGGTGTCCGTCATCGCCTAAGACCCGCCTCCTGTCACCTCCCATACTCTCATTGGCTTATAGGCGTTGAAAGCAGGATGACGTATTCCTTTCATTGACGGATGCTAATGTGTCAAAGTAGAGTGGGTAAAAAAGTTACCACGTAGCCACCAATAAGAGCGCGGCTTTGTTAATGACACGGCGGAGCTCGTGACGTTATTCGCATCCAATAGAATCACTTGACAATCTGAAAGGTTTGTGTAACGTGAACTACGATTGGCTAATAGATGCGCCCGTCCTGCAGTGCTCGGGATCGCGCCTGGAGAGAGAAAGATGATTGGCTTTCATCAGGCGCGAAATCTAACGCGGGAAAAAGAGAAGAGAAGGACCGAGCAGCCGCCTCCTCTCGTCCATCACCCGCAGGTGTGCGTTGTGTGACAGCGGCCGGAGGGCATTGCGGATGGGTGGTGCAGTCTGCTCCTCCGAGGGCAGAGAAGAAGCCGCCGCGTCTCTAGAGAATGATGTCTGATGTGTGCCCATCCCCAGTCCTGCAGTGCCCCGCATCGCAAGACGCGTCTCCTCCCCGCCGGGTCTTGGTATCCGTAATCAAGGCGGTATCTCCGTCCTCCGCCCACACTCCGCTCAAGCCCCGCCGCCCGCCCTTCTCTGCCGGGACCCCGGGAGCCGCTCAGCTAAGCCCAGTCCCGACCAGCCCCGGCTTCAGTGACTTCATGGTTTATCCGTGGCGGTGGGGCGAGAACGCACACAACGTCACCCTGAGCCCCGGACCTCCCGCGCGACACCAACCGCCTGCCCCCGAGCCCGGCCGCGATACCGTCCATGATGTCGTTAGGACCGGAGCCGCCGGGAGCGGCAGTGGGACAAGCGAAGACGCCTCTCTGAGGGTGCGTGGTAGTGTACTGCTGAGGGGAGCCAACTAAACCTGCCTCATACTTGTAGTATTGCCTGATGTCTTGTGGCTGGATGTGTGTGCCCCATTGTTTAATGTATTACTGCTCTACACCGACTGTCCCTTTAAAGGGACACACCACCAGTACCCATATCTGCTGTGGCAGAGGGGCCTAAGTGCCCTCATGTAGCTACCTGTCTACTTCACCTGCACAATGGCTAATCACTTCTTAAGTTTAGTGCTGGGTCTTATACTAGCAGATGTTTTCTCACTGTGACCAAAACTTTCCTTGTGGTGTAAGACTTGGGTCTATGACAGGACATCCAATAGCTTGTTGAATGAGGGTCTGAGATGTGTCTAGTGTGACCACTGCAGCCAATCACTAGCCACAACACTGACGTCACCACTAAAGCCAGTGATCGCCCCCAGCAGTCCCATTCATGTTGTTGCTGGAATGGGGAGTATGTAAGTTTTGGTTAAATAGATGCTATCAGTCATAGAAGAGTGTGAGTTCTGATAAGCAGGCCACAGGAAACAGTAAGTCCATAGCTTATAGTATGCATGTAGGATCACAGACCTGCAGTTGGTGGTTTTCATGGGCTGACCACAGTGCCAAGGGCTCACGTCTTAATGATATAATGCACGGAGTCCAGTTGTGTGTTGGTGCTCCTGTTTTGAGGAAGGAGGGACTCCATGCATCATATAGTGCTATGATGATGCAAGGGTCCCATACTCTGCACTCTGTGAAACCGGGAAATAGATGATTCAAAGACCGACCAGTTGTCTGCTTTAGCTCATAGGTCAGATATTGGTTAGCGATAATACATTCATGAATTGTCTGGCTTCTAATAGTTGATATACTTTGTTTATGCTTTTTGTTGCAAGGTAAACCATTTACTTCTGTCGCTGTGGTGTTCTTTCTGTTACACTAGATGGTGTATGTGCACTCTTTACTTTGTGCAATTCACCTTCTCCTAAAAACTTTCTTTATATATTTTTGGGTTCTCTTGAGGTTTTTATATTAACAGAACTAAACTCAAATCTGAGCTAATGAAAACTTTAGAACTTGTACGATGTGTAATTTGTATGATCACAATGTAAACTCAAATGTTCACACAATTGGGAGAGGGTCAGCCCCAGTAGAAAATTACATTCTGAAAATGGCTTAGTGGTGATAGGCCATCCTCCCTTCTTACACCAAATCTTTATAGAAACTTTGTTTTACCTTTTGTAGGATGGAATAAGACGTGGCCGTCCCAGGGCTGAAACGGTTCGGGACTTAATAAATGAGGGAGAGCACTCGTCCAGCAGAATTCGGTGCAATATTTGCAACAGAGTGTTTCCCCGGGAGAAATCTTTGCAGGCACATAAAAGGACTCATACAGGTAGGATTCTTTCTCTTTAATTGAACACCCCCACCAGTTCCACAAAGAGGAAACAAAAACCAAAATGTCACAAGCATAAAATAACAATTAAGAGATCCATTTAAAAAGGCAACATACACTAAAAAGGCCACCAATGGTCAAAAATGACTTGATATACATAATAATCACAGTAGGCCTGTAGAGCTATAGTAAGAACCAATCAAGGTGCTTACAAGGGGGTGGGCCCCCTTGGTCTGTATATATTTGTGTACAGGCAGTCCCCGGGTTACATACAAGATAGGATCTGTAGGTTTGTTCTTAAGTTGAATTTGTATGTAAGTCGGAAATGTATATTTTATCATTGTAATCCCAGCCAGAACTTTTTTGGTCTCTGTGACAATTGGATTTTAAAAATGTTGGGTTGTCATAAGAATCAATATTAACACTAAAGCTTCATTACAGACACATTTGATAACTGTTATAGCTGATCATTGTAGCCTAGGACTAAAGTACAAGAAATTACCAATATCCAGAGGTCCGTTTGTAACTAGGGGTCGTATGTAAGTCGAGTGTAAGTAGGGGACCGCCTGTATATGTTCTCAGGGGGGATGTGCAATAATTGTTTTTAAGCAAATACCTTGGCTAGTTCTGAGGACTATACCTCTATACAGGCTTACTGTGATTATGTATAGAAGTCATTTTGACCATTGGTGGCGTTTTTGTGTATGTTTGTTTTAAATGGATTTTATTATTGTTCTGATGAAGCGTTTATGCTTTCTACATGTGTCCTGAAACAGCACTGGGAATGGGGACGTGTGGGTGTTTACAGACAAGACAGCGGCGTAGTATTTTATGCTCCCATCCTTATTTTTCTGCTTGGATGACTTTCAGTGTAACAAGAATAAAGATTGATTACTATTGCATTGTTTTAAGGTGAGCGACCTTACCTCTGTGACTATCCTGATTGTGGGAAAGCCTTTGTTCAGAGCGGGCAGCTGAAGACACACCAGCGGCTTCACACTGGTGAAAAACCATTTGTGTGCTCAGAAAATGGTAAGTGTGGAGGATTCTTTCCATTGGTAATACGTGGGGGCACAGACAAACTGATGACAGAAGCCTCTCATTAGCAGTAGCTCTGTTTTGCTGTTTTTTATATTTCATCATTGGGAAGTGAGAAAGACAACGCAAATCATTGTAATTTTACTGGCTCACAATGTCTCATGCTCTGATTGAATTTTGGGATAGGTAGCAATAACTAAGTATACTTGAGCAGATTTCACTGAGCAGTATCTTTCTCCAGTTTTTAAGCATAACTTCGCTCCCTGTCTTTTGCGGGAGATTTAGGGTGCGTTTTTAAACACATTGCAAGACAACTGTTTGGCTGGTCTGAATCCAATCTTTTCTTCATTTCTGGAAGTTTAAGCAGCTGTGAAAAGGAAATCTATCACTTTGTAATCTGCCATTTTAACCAAACCTACATTTAGACAGCCCTAGGTATGCTGACATGGGATCTGATCCCCTAAAAAGAATGATTAAATTGTTACTAAGGCTCTGGCACACATGGCAATTGGCGCTTTCCCATTGCCCTTATTATGCACCACCCTAGCGTGCATGCAATGCAACGGCCTGCCCTTCATTTAACCCTGTAGCACGGTAGTGCTGGTTCCGGTGCAGCACACAGCCTCCTCAGCGACCATTGACCCAGACCCCTTCCCTTTGTCTCTTGAGTTCATTAAGGAACCGCATTGCCCTAGTAGCGAGACTGAGGATGCCTCAGTGCTGAGAGCAGCCTCTGCTCCTCCCGGTGCTGGCACCTGGTTGCGGGCATGGGTATGTGGCCTGCACCCTGTATACATACATTCCCATGCTCCAATGAATTTATACACACAGCTGTGGCAGAGTGTAAAGCCATGCGCTCTGTGCCTCTGGGGCTGAATGGCTGCCCAGCACCTCAATTGCTCTGTGAGAGTCAATGCTGAGATGCCCAGCCACGCGGATTCTGCATTCTTGGCAATTGTTCTCCACCAAAATCTATTTTATGCACAAGGTAATGGTTAACCATGGTGAGATCACTGGCTCTTGGGAAGGGCTGGCTGCTCTATCTCATGCATGCTGGAGGCGTGCATAATTGGGCTAATGGGAGAGTGTCTTGTGTGAGGGCCACAGGAGCGCCGCAGCCTCATTAGCATAACTTTATAATAGTTTTTTTTTAAATCAAAAGCGCTCAGTTCTGAGACTAGACAAGATCAGTTCCTACAGCAGCATAAAAAGTATAACCACACACAGTGACAGCTGCCTCTGGGAAATATAGAACACATTTCAAGCATTGGTATAAAAGGAGTTACATGACACAGAGTATCTAAAAGGTACTTCTTCCCTAGGGCAGAGAACACATATATGTCTAGACACACAAGTATGGTAGCATATTAAATGGTATGGGCAGCCAGATTAGAGTCATAGAATTGATCTGTACCTCTAGCAGCATAAGTGAGTTTATAAACCGGAAGATCCACATTGATCACTGAAATCTAGTCTAATGGTATGTTTGGTTAAAATGGATTACAAAGTGGTAGATTTCCTCTAACATTTTCACAGCTGCTTACACTTCCAGAAATTAAGAAAAACTGATTTAAAAAAAGCCAAAATGGCAACATGCACAAACGCAACGAGTTTAAATATGTACCATGGGGCTACATCCTAGTTATAGTGCTATATTACAGCTTGATGAATCTGACACATAAAGTAGTTCAGAAGTTAATGTCTTTTTAGTTAAAAAAAAAAAAAAAATTAGTGTTACTAGAAAGTTGTAAATTTTGGTGCAGCTAGTTCTCAGGTTTTTGTTAGGCCACAGGGGGACTGGAGTGGGTATTGCCTGCATTTGCTAATTTTTAAAAATTCCAAATTGATAAATCTGGATACATGTATCTGGAGTAAGGTGTTTGGAGTAAAATATGGAGTGGGTTGTAAAAAAAAAGTTGCTAAACTGGCTCATATCTGCCTACAATTGTGAGGGATTGATACATCCACTGACTTCCCCGGAAACAAGGAACTTTTTTATTTTAAAAAACGATTGACTTTATTAATATAGGACAATACAAAATATTTACACATACAAATAATACAAATACAAAAACTTTTTCCCATACCTTCCATACCAAAATACTCGTAAAATTAACAGCATTCTACATACTACCTATTACATTCTATTATACTTTATAGCTTATTCTAATTATATAGATTTATATATAAATTAACTTCCCTAGACCACAACGCCAAATGGAGGGAAGCAGAAAACTATCCTCTGTAGTATACTCACACCTGTATCAAAACTCGCGAATCCAAGAACCCTTATACCCCACCCCCCTAGCGAAAGGACGAGAGCATAGAAAGGAGGAAAAAGGGGAAGAAAGAGGGGGGGGGGGGAGAATTCCTCACTCCACAATCTTCTAGCCTGTATTGCAAACTCCTGAGTGCTTAAACCATCTACACCATTTATTATAGTTTGCCTCAATTTGTCTCTTCGCTCTAGCCCATCCCATTTCTAAGCCCACCATCCCTTTTACACCTTTTTCCCACATACTAACTGTTAGTGCAGTTTCCATTATCCAAACATTCTGTGAATGTATCTGTGAAGCTTTGGACATCTCCAAAAGAGGTGTATCCAATCTGTACCTTCTTCCCCACACTTTGAACATTTATCGTCTTCTCTATGTCCCACCTTATACAGCCATTTTGGTGTTCTGTGAAGTCTATTGGGAATCTAAAAAAAAAACTGAAATTCTATGTGATCCATTATTTAGATACCTGTGTATAATTCCCTAAAATATAATCCCATATGTCTTCCCCATCTGTGTACCTAAATCCACTTCCCACCTCTGTATAAACAAGGAATTTAAGGATAGAAAAAAAATTGCCAAGGTCTTCTCATTTCAAGCTTTTAAATCTATTGTTGTAATATGTTTGTTTTTTTTGGTCAGGATGTATGAGCAGATTTACTCATGCAAATCGTCATTGCTCCAAGCATCCATATGCAAGACTAAGAAGAGAAGAACCTGGCAACAAAGAAGGCAAGAATCAAGTTGCTAATAACAAAGATACAGCAGAGTGGTTGGCAAAGTAAGCCTAAGTTTTTTTGTTTTTTTTTTTTAACTCTTTCTTACACCAACTCATGCCGATTATGGTATGTACTCTATAAGTTTCAGTTACAATATCTTGTAAAAGTTTTTTAACTAAAATATTACACTGTTTCATCTACAGGCACTGGGAGAGGCAAGAACAGCTTGTTCCTACTTTAAAGATGAAATCTCTTCAGAAAGCAGACCAGGAGCAACAGGACCCTTTAGAATATCTTCAGTCTGATGAGGATGAAGAAGATGAGAAAAATGGCCCTCATTCTGCTGCCCGTCGCCGTCTGCAGGAGCAGCGAGAACGTATGCATGGCGCCCTGGCTCTGATTGAACTAGCCAACCTGGCTAGTGCACAGTTGCGCCAGTAACTTTGTTGAGGCATACAAAATGTCCTACCCTGGCAGTATCAATGCCTTATTCTTTCTATAAGGGGGATACGTTACAATGTGTTGCCTCTTTTAGCTGAAGCAAAAGGTTTTCAATACAGCTGCGGGTTATAAGCTAAGCACCTTATTTGCTTAACATAGGCTGCTATCCTGTAGAATTTCTATGAAGAATGTTGTTGCTTCCTAACTACGGAAGTAAGAGAATTGCACTTTTTATGGTAAAGATAGTTGTAAAGTGTTTTTTTATATAAAATAATATTTTGTAAATACAGAACAGAAAAAAGCAAGGAAGGTTTCTACATCTGTGTGACTGCTGCATTTTACAAGCTTAAAGGTTTTTTTTTTCTTTGAGAGAGAATGCACTTATGGCCTATTCCACGTGCATGGTTTAGCTATCACACAAGATACGCCTGTATGGATACAAAACAGGAGCATCGCTTTGTTTTCTAGTGGGTCTACTATGGGTCAGATATCCATAGTGATGGCCTGTCCCAAAAAATTATATGGCTCAAGATGATGCATCTAGCCTGAGTTTAGGTGGGATGTTGCTGGCAGGAAATCTGCTGTGCAATAGCTACTAATAAGACTTGTTTGTATAAAAAGTTCAACCCTGTGGTGTTTTCATACTGTGACGTTTCAGCAATGGGTTTTGCATTCTGCATTTCACTTTTTTTGCAGTACCAAGGGCTACAGCTGAATTGCAGATTTACCATTTTAATTTCTATACTAAACTCCCTGTCCCCTCCCAATCCTCAAATTGTCTCTTTCCTGAGAATATTTACCGGTTATCGCCTGTAAATTGGAAGTGGCCACCTCCAGTGTAAACCCAGGCTTCACATGTTTTGGAAAGGTAACATGTTAAGTAAATATCTATTCTAATTCTCTAATAGAAACAGTTCTATACAGTGTATGAGAGAACTGTTTTTTTTCATTCCATATTTTGTGTGATAACCTTCCATTGTTCTTACCTGAAGAGGGTGGTATCCAAGTTAAGCTTGTAAAATGGAAAGTTGCCCATGTAATGGACACCATGATGTATGAAGGCACTTGTTTTATTAAGGGGATTGGGTGTTGACATGGTGGTATCGATTTGTAGTAAAATATTTTTAGACAACCTGCAAACACTAAAAAAAAAAAAAAAAAAAAAAAAAAAAAAAAAAAAAAATATATTTTTGCAAACTGCCAGGTGTTGTTAATGTCTGCATAATGCCTCAAAGCCACTTTATTGCTTTAACATGCCAAGATGTGTCATACATGTCTCTGCTCTTGGCAACGAGCACATTTATTGGCCAACTACCATATAATTGTAACTTTAGTTCCAGGTTCATGGTAACAGCCGCCTTTTATCTGAATTTGTATTGCCTACAGTAATGCCAATATTTTCTTATTTATTAATCTGTTGTCCTTAAGAATACAAATGGATAGCTGGCTGGTGAATTACCAACCCTCTCCAGGCACTGTCTTGCTACATTAGTCTGTAGTAATGTCCCTAAATGTCATTTTATGCTCTTGGAAGTGGGTCCGCAACAAGTATTTTTAAAATGTTGGTGACCCATATTCATGATTTAGTTTTTGACAGATGGTTTGGTAGGGGGGTGGAATTCTTCCATCTAGATTCTGTAATATGATATACATATGCACTTATTTTCCCAAATCCAGGTCATAGGAAATATATATTGGATATACTTCTTGTGTCATCCCACTTATTGCCAAGTTGCTAGTTTGGCATGATGTTTTAGCAACAGTGTATTCAATGCTTTGAATAAACTAAAATGCAAAATATTCTGTGACTTGGTTTCATTTTTCTGTAGTTACCATAGTGTTTGGCAGCACATATGGTTGGGTTATTGAACTTGTTGGCACTCGTGAGCAACTAAGGATGTAACATAGTGGATTCAGTTCTTACATTTGAAAATCTTTCTAGCACGATTTCTGGACTACTGAACCAGAAACTCTCCAGCAGGAGCCTTGTTTTTGGATAAAATGCCAGCAGGAGGCGCCTTTTATCACCTACTGGATAAAACGGACCGTCATTGAAATCGCAGCAATTCACTTGTAAGAGAGTGGTACAATAACCTTTCTGGACATAGAGGGGTATAGGCATACTGTTCCTTTGTATGTACTAGGTTTTATCTCTGCCCATTTGATGTAAGTGCATTTATCACGAATATAAGATCTAACTTTAAATAATCCTTTTGATTCTATCTATATAGATATCTAGAATTTTGTAAAATAAGTTAGAAAGGGTTGTCGAGGCTGTGACGGTAAAATTGTATAGGTGACCATAATAAAAACCGGATAAATGATCTGGCCCTTTCACTGTGCTGTATAAATGACGCCTCCTATTTATTCTTCGGGTCAGTAAAATCTGTACAATAAATTTTGCTATGTATGTATTATGTTTTAATACCTTTTTAAGATGGTTTTTTTTCTTTACATTTTTCACTCCATACCTTCACACAATTGGGAGAGGGTCAGCCCCAGTAGAAAATTACCTTCTGAAACTAGTCTGTAGTGGTGATTGCCATCTCTCCCTTCTTACAAACAAACCATTTATAGAACACTTGTTTTACATTCCTTTGTAGTATGGTAATAAGAGTTGGCCGTCCACGGGCTGAACGGTTTCGGGACTTAATAAATGAGAGGAGAGCACTCGTCCAGCATAATTCGGTGCAATATTTGCAAAGAGTGTTCCCCTTCCCTTCCCCGGGAGAAATTTGTGCAGGCACAAAAAGACTCATACAGGTTAGGATTCTTTCTCTTTAATTGACACCCCACCCAGTTCCACCAAAGAGGAACAAAAAAACCAAAATGTAACAAGCATAAATAACAATTAAGAGATCCATTAAAAGGGCAACATACACTAAAAAGTAAAACACAATGGTCAAAAATGACTTGATATACATAAATAATCACAGTGGCCTGTTAGAGCTATATGTAAGGAAAACAATCAAGGTGTTACAAGGGGGTGGGCCCCCCTTGGTCTGTATATTATTGTGTACAGGCATCCCCGGGTTGCATACAAATAGGATCTGTAGGTTTGTTCTTAAGTGAATTGTATGTAAGTTGGAACTGTATATTTTATCATTGTATCCCAGCCAGAACTTTTTTGGTCTCTGTGACAATGGATTTTAAAAATGTTGGGTTGTCATAAATCAATATAACACTAAGCTTCATACAGACACATTTGATCACTGTTATAGCTGATCATTGTGGCCTAGGACTAAAGTACAAGAAATTACCATATCCAGAGTCCGTTTGTAAAAAACTAGGGGTCGTATGTAGCGGAGTGTAAGTAGGGGACCGCCTGTATATGTTACTCAGGGGGGATGTGCCAATAATTGTTTTTAACGCAAATACTACCTGGCTAGTTCTGATGGGGACTATACCTCTATACAGGCTTACTGTGATTATGTATAAAGTCATTTGACCATTGGTGGCGTTTTTGTGTATGTTTTGTTTTAAAGTGGATTTTATTATTGTTTGATGAAGCGTTATGCTTTCTACATGTGTCTCCTGAAACCAGCACGGGAATGGGGACGTGTGGGGTTGTTACAAGACAAGACAGCGGCGTAGTATTTTATGCTCCCATCCTTATTTCTGCTTGGATGACGTTCGTGTCAAGATAAAGATTGATTACTATTGATTGTTTAAGGTGAGCGACCTTTACCTCTGGGACTATCCTGGATTGTGGGAACGCCTTTGTTCAGAGCGGCACTGAAGACACACCAGCGGCTTCACACTGGGTGAAAACCCATTTGTGTGCTCAGAAAATGGATGTGTGGAGGATTCTTTCCATGTGTAATACGTGGGGCACAGACAACGAATGACAGAATCTCTCTTAGCAGTAGCTCTGGTTTTTGGTGTTTTTATATTCATCATTGGAAGTAGAAAGACAACGCAATCTTGCTAATTTTTTCTGGCTCACAAGTCTCATGCTCGATTAATTTGTGTGATAGGTAGCAATAACTAGTTACTTGACAGATTTCACTGAGCAGTATCTTTTCTCCCAGTTTTAGCATAACTTCGCTCCTGTCTTTTGCGGGAGATTTGCGGTGCGTTTTTAAAACACTTGCAAGACAACTGTTTGCTGTCTGAATCACAATCTTTTTTCATTCTGGAAGTGTAAGCAGCTGTGAAAGGATCTATCACTTTGTAATCTGCCATTTTAACGCAAACAACTACATTTAGACAGCCCAGGTATGCCTGACCTGGGATCTGATCTCCCTAACAAGAATGCTTAAATTATGTTACTAAGGCTCTGGCCACACATGGCAATTGGCGCTTCGCCATTGACCTTATTATGCACCACCCTAGCGTCTGCCAATGGAAAGGCCTGCCCTTCATTATAAACCCTGTAGCTCGGTAGTGCTGGCTGGTTCGGTGTGCAGCACACCAGCCTCCTCAGCGCCGTTGACTCCAGACCTTCCCTTTGTCTCTTGAGTCATTAAGGAACGCATTGCCCTGGTAGACGAGACTGGGAATGCCTCATGCTGAGAGCAGCCTCTGCTCTCCCGGTGCTGGCACCTGGTTGCGGGGCATGGGTCATGTGGCCTGACCCTGTATACATACATTCCCGTGCTCCAATGAATTTTTACCAACAGCGTGGCAGGTAAAGGCCATCGCCTGCTCTGTGCCTCTGGGGCTGAATGGTGCCAGCACCTGCAATTGCTCTGTGAGAGTCAATGCTGAGCATGCCAGCCCACGGGATTCTGATTTCGGCAATGTTCTCCACACAAAATCATTTATGCACAGGTAATGGTTACATGGGGTGAGATCACTGCTCTTGGGAAGGGCTGTGCTATATCTCAGTCATGCTGGAGGCGTGCATAATTGGGCTATGGGAGAGTGTCTTGTGTGAGGGACCACAGGAGCGCAGCAGCCTCATTAGCATAAATTTATATAGTTTTTTTTAAATCAAAAGCGCTCAGTTTGAGAACTAGACAAATCAGTTCCTACAGCAAGCACTAAAAAGTATCACCACAACAGTGAAACAGCTGCCTCGGGAAATTCTAGAACATTTCAGCATTGGTATAAACAGGGAGTTACTGACACAGAGTACTAAAAGTATCCTCTTCCTAGGGCAGAAGAACACATATATGTCTAGACAAACAAGTCATGGTAGCATATAAATGGTCTGGCAGCCAATTAGATAATAGAATGATCGTACCTTAGCACATAAGTGAGTTATAACCGGAAGATCCACATTGATCACTGAATCATGTCTAATGGTATGTTTGGTGTAAAATGGTTACAAAGTGGTTTAGATTTCCCTCTAACATTGTCACAGCTGCTTAACTTCCAGTAATTAAGAAAAACTGATTTAAAACAAGCCAAAATGGCCACCAGCCACAAACGCAACGAGTTAAATATACCATGGGGCACAATCCTAATTATAGTGCTATATTACAGCTTGATGAGATCTGACATAAAGTAGTTCAGAAGTTAATGTTTTTAGTAAAAAAAAAATTAGTGTTTACCTAGAAAGTTGTCATTTTGTGCAGCTAGTTCTGGGTTTTTTTTAGGCACACAGGGGGACTGAGTGGTTATTGCCTGCATTGCTAATTTTTCAAAATTCCAAATTGATAAATCGGATTACATCGTATCTGGATAGGTGTTGGGAGTAATATGGAGTGGGTTGTAAAAAAAAAAGTTGCTAAACTGGCTCATATCTGCCTACAATTGTGAGGGATTGTAACAATCCAGGACGTTCCCCTGAAAGGAAAGGAACTTTTTTTTATTTTAAAAAAACGATTTGACTTTTTAATATATGACAATACAAATATTTACACATACAATAAAATACAAATACAAAACTTTTTCCCATCCTCCATACCAATACTCGTAAAAATTACAGAGTCACATACTACCTATTTATTCATTATACTTTATAGCTTATTCTAATATATAGATTATATATAAATTAACTTCCCTGACCACACGCCAAATGGAGGGAAGCAGAAAAACTCTCCTCTGTAGATACTCACACCGTTACAAACTCGCGAATCCAAGACCCTATACCCCACCCCCTGACGAAACGGACGTGAGCATAGAAAGAGGATGAAAAGGAGAAGAAGAGAGGGTGGGGGGGCAATTCCTAATCCACAATCTTCTCAGCCTGTATTGCAAACTCCTGAGTGCTTAACCATCTACCCATTTATTATAGTATGCCTCAAGTTTGTCTCTTCGCTCATAGCCCACATTTCTAAGCCCACCATCCTTTTACACACCTTTTTCCCACATACTACTGTTAGTCGTTGTCCATTATCCAAACATTCTGTGAAGTATATCGTGAAGCTCTTGGACATCTCCAAAGGTGTCATCAATTGTACACTTCTTCACCACACTTTGAACATTTATCGCTTCTCTATGTCCACCTTATACAGCCATTTTTGTGTTCTGTGAAGTCTATGGTGATCTAAAAAAAAACTGAATTCTATGTGATCCATTATTTAGATACCTGTGTATAATTCCCTAAAATTAATCCCATATGTTTCCCCTATATGTGTACCTAAATCCATTCCCACCTCGTATAAACAAGGATTTAAGAGATAGAAAAAAATTGCCAAGGTCTTCTCAATTCCAGCTTTTAAATCTATTGTTGTAATATGTTGTTTTTTTTGGTCAGGATGTATGAGCAGATTTACTTCATGCAAATCGGCATTGCCCAAGCATCATAATGCAAGACTAAGAAGAGAAGAACCCGGAACAAAGAAGGCAAGAATCAAGTTGCGTAATAACAAAGATACAGCAGAGGGGTGGCAAAGTAAGATGAAGTTTTTTTTTTTGGTTTTTTTAACTTTCTTCCACAACTCATGCACAATTAGTATGTACTCTATAAGTTTCAGTTACAATATCTTGTAAAGAAAGTTAGGTAACTAAAATATTACACGGTTTCATCTACAGGCACTGGGAGAGGCAAGAACAAGCTTGTTCCTACTTAAAGATGAAATCTCTTCAGAAAGCAGACCAGGCGAAACAGGACCCTTTAGAATATCTTCAGTCTGATGAGGATGAGAAGATGAGAAAAATGGCCCTCATTCTGCTGCCCGTCGCGTCTGCAGGAGCAGCGAGAACGTATGCATGGCGCCCTGGCTCTGATTGAACTAGCCAACCCTGGCTAGTGCACAGTTGCGCCAGTAACTTGTGGAGGCATACAATTCCTACCCTGGCAGTATCAATGCCTTATTCTTCTATAAGGGGGATACGTTACAAAGTGTTGCCTCTTTTAGCTGAAGCAAAAGGTTTTCAAACAGCTGCGGGTTATAAGCTAAGCACCTTATTTGCTTAACAAGGCTGCTATCCTGTAGAATTATGAAGAATGTTGTTGCTTCCTACTACGGAAGAAGAGAATTGCAATTTTTTATGGTAAAGATAGTTGTAAAGTGTTTTTTTATATAAAATAATATTTGTAAATCACAGAACAGAAAAAAAAGCAAGGATGGTTTCTACATCTGTGTGACGCTGCATTTACAAGCTTAAAGTTTTTTTTTTCTTTGAGAGAGAGTGCACTTATGGCTATTCCACGTGCATGGTTTACTATCACAAGATACGCCGTATGGATACAAAACAGGAGCATCGCTTTGTTTTATATCGTGTTCTATATTGGTCAGATACCACTAGTGATGGCCTGTCCAAACAATATATAGGCTCAAGATGATCATTAGCCTGGGTTTAGGGGAGTTGCTGGCAGGAAATCTGCTGTGCAATAGCTACTAATAAGACTTGTTTGTATAAAAAGTTCAACCCTGTGGTGTTTTCATACTGTGACGTTTCAGCAATGGGTTTTGCATTCTGCATTTCACTTTGCAGTACCAAGGGCTACAGCTGAATTGCAGATTTACCATTTTAATTTCTATACTAAACTCCCTGTCCCCTCCCAATCCTCAAATTGTCTCTTTCCTGAGAATATTTACCGGTTATCGCCTGTAAATTGGAAGTGGCCACCTCCAGTGTAAACCCAGGCTTCACATGTTTTGGAAAGGTAACATGTTAAGTAAATATCTATTCTAATACACTGTATAGAACATTTTCTATTAGAGAATGAGAGAACTGTTTTTTCCCATTCCATATTTTGTGTGATAACCTTCCATTGTTCTTACCTGAAGAGGGTGGTATCCAAGTTAAGCTTGTAAAATGGAAAGTTGCCCATGTAATGGACACCATGATGTATGAAGGCACTTGTTTTATTAAGGGGATTGGGTGTTGACATGGTGGTATCGATTTGTAGTAAAATATTTTTAGACAACCTGCAAACACTAAATCTTAATATTCAGCTTTTAGTTTTCTTTTTAAAATATATATTTTTGCAAACTGCCAGGTGTTGTTAATGTCTGCATAATGCCTCAAAGCCACTTTATTGCTTTAACATGCCAAGATGTGTCATACATGTCTCTGCTCTTGGCAACGAGCACAATTATTGGCCAACTACCATATAATTGTAACTTTAGTACCAGGTTCATGGTAACAGCCGCCTTTTATCTGAATTTGTATTGCCTACAGTAATGCCAATATTTTCTTATTTATTAATCTGTTGTCCTTAAGAATACAAATGGATAGCTGGCTGGTGAATTACCAACCCTCTCCAGGCACTGTCTTGCTACATTAGTCTGTAGTAATGTCCCTAAATGTCATTTTATGCTCTTGGAAGTGGGTCCGCAACAAGTATTTTTAAAATGTTGGTGACCCATATTCATGATTTAGTTTTTGACAGATGGTTTGGTAGGGGGGTGGAATTCTTCCATCTAGATTCTGTAATATGATATACATATGCACTTATTTTCCCAAATCCAGGTCATAGGAAATATATATTGGATATACTTCTTGTGTCATCCCACTTATTGCCAAGTTGCTAGTTTGGCATGATGTTTTAGCAACAGTGTATTCAATGCTTTGAATAAACTAAAATGCAAAATATTCTGTGACTTTGTTTCATTTTTCTGTAGTTACCATAGTGTTTGGCAGCACATATGGTTAGGTTATTGAACTTGTTGGCACTCGTGAGCAACTAAGGATGTAACATAGTGGATTCAGTCCTTACATTTGAAAATCTTTCTAGCATGATTTCTGGACTACTGAACCAGAAACTCTCCAGCAGGAGCCTTGTTTTTGGATAAAATGCCAGCAGGAGGCGCCTTTTATCACCTACTGGATAAAACGGACCGTCATTGAAATCGCAGCAATTCACTTGTAAGAGAGTGGTACAATAACCTTTCTGGACATAGAGGGGTATAGGCATACTGTTCCTTTGTATGTACTAGGTTTGATCTCTGCCCATTTGATGTAAGTGCATTTATCACGAATATAAGATCTAACTTTAAATAATCCTTCAGTAAAATCTGTACAATAAATTTTGCTATGTATGTATTATGTTTTTAATACCTTTTAAAGATGGTTTTTTTTCTTTACATTTTTCACTCCATACCTTCTCAAATCCATAACCATGTTTCTTCATATTCCATGTACAAAGCTGTATGATGGCATGCTTTCTGTGTAACAAATCGTACTTGCTAGTGTCAGTATTTTATATTCCATACAGTGTACTGGGAAGCAGGAAAATTACAAATGTGGTGAAATTGGCGAATAGCTAACTTTTGCTAATCACTTTACATCTAAAAGACTTATAATTTTATCAATGTGAATTTCATTATTTATATTTATTGTGCCACTTTTTTACATAAGAGAAATTGATGATTTACATTGTCACCTTGTACAGGTATGAACATGTATTTTTTTTTTTTTTTTATTTATTTTTTTTAAATACGTGATTCATTTAAATGCGTTTGGGTGCGGACTCTAAGCAGACATTTCATGATTCCTCTAATTCTGTGAGCTGACAATGTGGTTAGATTCAGGGTACATATTTATATACACTTTCATTTAGCTTCAATCTACTAGTATCTGACACAGATGAGACAGATTTAACAGATTGATATAAGACACAATATCAAACTCTGCTATGCTGCCTCACTTAATCAATAAAACAGCACCGCTGTGTCACCCCCCTTGCCATGAGATCTAGAGCTTGTCTTGTTTGTAGAGCAGCTGCTCCTGTGTCCTCTCCTCCTCTTGATTCAGTTAGAAGCACGGCTGAACTAGGAAGTGGTTGTGGTTGTAGTGCTGTCGGCCTCCTACCCCCCTCCCCATCCGAAATCCTATGACCATAGTCAGCAGATTTAGTCGGATCCAGGGAGAACCAAAATTGTGTGCAACAGGAATGACAGGTTAGAATTAATCTGTGTAATGCTGTGTCTATTTGCTGTGAAGCTGGTCGGCACCCGGTGACTGTTCCCTCGTGCTCGTGGATAGGAGTATAATTCAAATGAAGTAAAGGTCCCGGCACTTCGAGGTAAGTCAAAAGTACTGGAGAAATTGTTGACTCCTTTAACTAAAAAAACACCCTCCTTTCTTCTGGACACGGGTGCCTTCCTAGAAATTATACGAGGATTCTCTAATGTCTCACCAGAAAGTTGGCTAGTTACTATTGATGTAACGAGTTTGTATACCTCTATTGATCATAATAGGGGCATTAAGGCTATTGAATGGATACTACAAGATAGTGACTATGATGTTGAACAAAAAAAGTTCATTTTGGATTGTTTGGAGCTAACTTTGTATAACAACTTTTTTATGTTTCAGGATGAATTTTATTTACAGAAACGGGGTACGGCCATGGGGTCGAACGTGGCCCCCCCCATATGCAAATTCGTTTATGGCCCATTTTGAGAACCAATTCGTCTATCAAAACCTGCTATTCAAGAATCATGTCAAAACTTGGAAGCGATTCATAGACGATATTTTTTGCATATGGGAGGGGCCACTCGACACCTTCTTAAGCTTTCTGGAACAATTAAATTCCGTATGGGAAGAACTAAAATTCACTTCGACGTACAGTCAACATGAAATAAGCTTCCTTGACACTAAAATCACTAAACAAGGAAACAAGAGGCACATTACTCTCTGACATCTTCAGGAAGGACACAGACCGGAACAGTCTTTTACATTTTAATAGTGCCCATCCCCTTTCAGTCAAGAGATCGATCCCTAAATCCCAGTTCCAACGGGTTGACCGTATAGTCTCAGACCCCACCCTTAAACAAATTAGACTTGAAGAAATGAAAAATAGGTTTATACAAAGGGGTTACCCAGCTAGGATACTTGATGAATCGAGACAACCATCATACAATAGAAGGCCTATAACCACACTACGTCTCCCGTTTGTGAGACAGTTCCACCCACTAATAAACAAGATTGATGACACCATTAGAAAACATTGGCACATATTGAGAGACACATATCAAAATATACCGGAATTTCAAGAACCCCCTTTAATATGCAACAAAAAACTTCCTACACTACAGAATAGATTAGTGAGAGCCGACTTTGGAAGTGGCAAAAGGTCCTTCACACAAACTTTACTTACCTCGAAGAAAAACGGAACTTTCCCTTGTCTAAGCTGCCAACAATGTAGCAATGTTAACAAAAGTGACACTTTTTTTCATCCCCATTCAGGACGTGCATATAAGATCAAAGGTTATTTTACTTGCCATTCTAAGGATGTAATTTACACCATTAAGTGTCCTTGCGGTCTCCTATACGTTGGAGAGACACGCCAGCGTGTAGGTGACCGCATAGGACAACACAAGTCCACCATTAGGAGGGAAAACCTGCTGTTACCAGTACCGGCACATTTTAAGAAATGTAATCATTCCCTACCACAATTAAAATATCAGGTTATTGATAAAATCAACCCCCCAAGAAGAGGTGGAAATGTCACCAAAATGCTTTTACAGAAAGAGGCATTCTGGATACACGAGTTGAAAACCCTCGAACCATATGGCCTTAACAGGGATTATGAAATTTGTCATTTCTAAACTGATTTCATATTATTTTATTACAGACACAGAATGTTTGAGCTCCACTGATTGGGGGAGAAGATATGGTATGAAATATATCGATTAAATTGTCTCTACATATAACTATGTCCTAAATATCAAATCATACTATCCAAAACATAATTGCATAATTTGCCAATAACATTTAACCCCTTGAAGTTTTTGAATGTCCGTTATCTTTTCTTCCTTACATATTTCTTTACAAGTCATCGACTAATACCCATGTCATCTTCAATATATAGAAAAGCATATTTTTGTTATGTACTTACCAGTGAAGATCACTTTGTATACTTTATTGATATTCTAACGGAGATGGGCTCGATGAACGCATCACGGAAGACGAATCACATGACAGAATCACGTGACAGATGATTGATCACAAGACCCGGAAACCACATGACAGATGACGTGTCATTCATTCATTGGACATTTATTTTCTTTATATAGTCTAATAGAACGCTAGCAAAACAGCTGATGAAGGCACGGGAAGAGCCGAAAAACGCGTTTGCGGTATTTTGTTTATATTTGAAAAATCTATTCAATTAAAAACCTTTTTTTGACTTGCCTCGAAGTGCCGGGACCTTTACTTCATTTGAATAATGCTGTATCTATGTTATCTGTGATTTAGTGTTATTAGTGAGGTATATTTAAGAATCTTGTCTTGGGGAAACAGATTCATTTTTGGGTCTTTTTTTTCCAATCTTATTAACTCTTCCTAGTTTTTTGGACCACACACTACCTTGAAAATGTTATTTTTCTTGTGTCGCTATGATTATGACAATACTGCATTTATATAATGTTGCTATATTTTCCTTGGTTTCCCTGAATAAAAGAGAATTTTGTATTGCTATTTTTCAGATGCATATCTATTTTTGTGAAGGCTTTTGATACAAAAATCTTTTGCCACAGTTTTCAGATTTTTATTTTCTCTTTTTTACAGAATTTACCATACAGGTCAAATTGACACTTATGTGGCAATGCCAAAAATGATTTGAGTGTTTTTACTAGTTTTGATTTTTAATTTAAAAATGTCAACTTTTTTTTTTTTTACAATTGTACTTGAACAAGTGATCTTCTGCTTGCTTGTTCAAACACAGACTCTGCTATATTGCCACATTACAACTTATAGTTCAACTTGTAAGAGCATGCTCAAGATCAGACGGCTAACCAAATATGAGACGAAATATTTTGCATTTAATAGTTGTGGTGAAAAGTTACTAAGATGCCATATCTACTGGTATGGGGATGTTCACTCGCCAAATAGGAAGAGGAACCGGATATGGACAAACTGTAGGAAAACGTCTATATCCTTATAAAATATACACTCCCTTTATTAACATACTTTAAAAATCACAATACATAAAATTATCGGACTCACCACCTGGTATATATCTGCTCAATGTGAATAACCAATACTGAATAGTAAAAGATATCTAATCAACAAATCATATAGCAAAAGTAGTATGAATGGATCCCGAAGGGTGCATAATTCATAGTGTCAGGTATGTATCCGGCGCTGGGTTGTATAAGCCTATAAACCCATAAACAATGCAGTTGTACTGCAAATAAAGAGCTATGATTTACATATCAACAACAATTTGTGTCCCCGGGCGCCTTCCCCAGCATGGGATTTTGCATGCCATGTGGCTGTTCAGGATCTTAATCGAGGTTCTCAAACAATAGCTGGATCGTTTTTACCCCGTGCGTACGTCTTAAGTTAATTGCCTGCCTGGTGTGTGGATCTCCTAATGGCACCCCATTGGAGGTGGAGACAGGCAGCAAATAATGATATCCAATGCGACCGGGATCTGCCTGAACCGCATGCACGTCACCCATGGGGCCAGGGAGTGAGGGATCAATTGCGTCACAAGAAGCGGACTAAGTCCGATTCTGGCGGTGCATTGGTGTGATGTCCATCAACCCAGGAACCCATGTGGGACGTGCACATGCGCTTCCTCTGCGGATGCCATATTGGAAGAGGGAACTTATATTGATGCATGTATGTGATAAAAAAACAGCTCCGTACTAATGCGGCATATCTTGCAAACCTAATAGATACTAAAAGTTAAATGAAAAAAATGAGCGTTTGATTAGTTATGTTTTGATGCTCATGTTATTACAAAAACTAACACATCAATAATATCTGATAAAAGAATAACTATCTACAGTATAATGATTCTAGGTGGTGAAAATAATGAATGGATTCTGGAACTTGTGACAAATAGTGAAGATCCATAAGATCTTTAATACTAATACAGATGAGACGTGTGACAATGCTTGTGAGTGAGACAAAATAATTGTGTGACCACAAAATGATGAGACTACGTGAAAGAAGGTAAGAAAAAAACATAAAAAATATACAAAATGGGAAAATTAATAAAAAAGTATTAATAAAAATATATGGTTGAAAAATACATGATGAACAACGTGAACGATGTAGAATTAGTGGAAATTGAATGAGTGTGTTGTTGTGGTATGTGACAACTATGAGATATAATTATTGTTGTTACTACTAATGACGTAAACATCAGTGTGCCAAGTGTGGTAACACATAAAAATGTCCAAAAATGACAAAAAAATTAAAAGAAAGTAAAAATATTGGAGTTACTGCAATACCATATCGCACTGGGCTAGCAGCTCCCCAACCCATCAGGGAATAACTGTTATCCAAACATATGAGAATGTAGGCAGATGTCCAAAAAAAGGAAAGAAAAAATGTCCCTATGTTAGACCGGGCATTTTGCAGATCCGTGTGTTAGGTATGATGATCACTGCTCGGGTTAAGCCAATGGAGGAATGTTCATTTGTGTCCACCCATACCGATCTGAACTGAAAAGAAATAAAAACCATTAAAATCAATAAAAACAAATACAGTAGTCGACAAAGAGCACCACTTAGGGGAGCAACTTACTCAGCGATAGGATTGTTGCACATCATTACACCTTGATAGACCAGCGTGGTTACAGAGCACATTCTGCGTCCTCCTCTTGTGTTGTGGAGGCAGTATAGATCACAAGACAAAGATGATCGTGATTATAGAATGAGAATGCGTAGTTTGATAGTATTCAGTCAAATACATACCTCACCATAAGAATTATGCAATTTATGAGCCCTTTGGGATCCATTCATACCCCCAGACGAAAGGCTCATTACAAGCCGAAACGCGCTTCACCCCCAGCCATTGGAGCCCATTATTAACACACTTTGGTAAGGACTGTTTTTTTTTTCACCACAATTGTTTCTTATACCCTTCTATAGCATCGATTTAGCTGTGCTTTTTCGCCAAGTTCACCACAGCTTGGTTTGTCATAATTGCATAAAAATTTTTTTTCACCAGTCTGGTAATTAGTTTTTTTACAAATTTTAACCAATGTGCTTTTAAACAGACTGCTTTTGTCTGTGTACCACTACCATAGTTAAATGTTAATAAAGTTTGATATATTTTTACTATATCCTTAGCGTTATAGTCTGGCCTTTTTTCTCCTGGGTGAGGGGTAATATTTGATGTACAGGTGGCTCATTTGGTTACTATTTTTATGTGATGTCTGTGTGAGTGTCTATTTTTGTGGTCAGTCATCTAATTTTATGTACCGTATTTTTCGGCCTATAAGGCGCACCAAAAATCCTTTAATTTGCTCAGAAATCAAAGGTGCGCCTTATAGGCCAGTGCGCCTTATATATGAACGTATACAGAAATGTACTACAGACAAGATGTACTGTACATTTACCAGTGTTTAATAGCTCCATCCCCAGAAATTTCCTGCACCTTCCCACACAGTATACATTGTGCCCATCCTGCCCTCCTCTAGCACGGAGAGACCGGAGCTGCCATAGTGCCGACCATGAGGCAATCATCATCATCAGTAAGAAATCCCCCATACCTGACAGCCCTGTAACAGGGGAAAGAGAAGGAGCCACAGGGAACCCCACAGGAATAACACCCTGCCTGAGGAGGGAAGGAGAAGGGGCAGAGGAAGACCTCCTGCATCACCCTGCATTAACCCCCAGCAGCCCATACCTCTAAGATCGGAGCTCAGTCACACGCTGAAGACAAGTTTCCCTGGAAGTGTAGCTGGCTTGAACTGTGCACAGGTCTGCCACCTGCTGGTCATTTTTAGGTACTGCATTTGATCCTGCGCCTTATACTCCAGTGCGCCTTATATATGAACCTAGATGTCTTAGCAGGCATTTATTAGAGGTGCGCCTTATAGTCCGGTCCGCCTTATGGGCCGAAAAATACGGTATTGTGATTTTTAAAGTATGTTAATAAAGAATACAGGCGGTCCCCTACTCAAGAACACTCGACTTACATACGACCCCTAGTTACAAACGGATGTCTGGTTATCGGTAATTTATTGCACTTTAATCCTAGGTTACAATGATCAACTGTAACAGTTATCACCGGTGTCTGTAATGAAGCTTTAGTGTTACTCCTGATTCTTATGACAATCCAACATTTTTAAAATCCAATTGTCACAGAGACAAAAAAAGTTCTGGCTGGGATTACAATAATAAAATATACAGTTCCGACTTACATACAAATTCAACTTAAGAACAAACCTACAGACCCTATCTTGTATGTAACCCGGGGAATGCCTGTATATATTTTATAAGGATATAGATGTTTTCCTCCAGTTTGTCCATATGCACTTATCTTCAAGATCAGACCATGAGACCTTGTCAAAGGAATGATTGGATCCCCCAGTAACTAGCATGGCTCCTTATAATGCTGTGAGTAAGGGGTTAATGTCGTCAGAGTCGGTCTAAAATAAAGATGGCACTCGGTTTCTATAACATCGGCTCTGCTTTCTTTTATTACAGTGTATGTCTGGAAGGGGGTTAAAAAAAATGTATCTTTTGTACAAAAATAAAAAAAAAATTTGCCATATGCTGCAGGACGAGCTGATGTTTTCATTGCTACTGTTTTGTGTAGTGTCTTTCTTTTTGAAAACTTTCATTTAAATTTTTGTTTTGTGAAATGGTTGAACTTTAATGGACGTTTGTCTTTTTCAATCGTATAAACTATGATACTATGAAAAAGTGGTGATTTGGACATTTATGTAGAATTTTTGGTTATTTGGTTCACCTGAAATAATCCTCTTTTACAATAAGCTGCTTATACAATATACTGCAATACCACTGTATTGCAGTAAATGGCAATTTTGCATGTGATCCATATCCATCTGTCAGACTTCAAGCTCTCATGGCGACTAATCACTACCCTTCTGACCTCACACGTGAGGTAATTCTGTCATCCAAGATATCAGCTTTGCCCGCAACATTTAAATGGTTAAAGAGGACCTTTCACCACCACACTCACTGCTGTGGAGATATCAGTCCCAGTATCTGACCGTTGTAATCTGTGTTCTGCCAGAGAGGAGGGGCAGAAGGCCTGTGTAATTCCTTCTGTAACGTTCCAATCAGTGGCAGACAGTGTGTGTGATCCCTCTATGTTCATCTTGATGCTGTTTTTATACATTGCACCAATTTTCATATATCTGGGCCAATCTGATAAGTGCAGTTTGTCTCACTAATGTGCAGGTTGTGCTCAATAATCTGATAGTGTTGCATGCTCTAAGTAAATCTGGTCTGTTTTCAGGATGTGTCAATTGCCCCTTTTTTCTTTTGGTGCATTGCTTCATGCTTTTGCAACCGAATTGGCCGCAAACTCCGACAGTTTTCTAAAGTGTTGGACAAAGTGTAACTATGACTAAATAGTGGTGTGGCACCGTACCTTACCGCTCCATACCCCGTAGAAAGATAGGATAGGATATGTCCTATCTTTCTCCGGAATACGGTGCATGCGCCATATATATTCCTATCGAGAGGGGTGGGGGTGAGCGCGCTCTCCCCCTCCTCCTCTTCCCTGCACTGCCGTGTGCCTGCTGTGCTACGGCACAGTGGCAATGGCAGTGTGAATGTAGCCTAAAGTATATTAAAGTGTTAATAAGCCTCTGCTTGTAGCCTTAAAAGACCTACGTTTCCGAAGGGATTATGTTACCAGGTCATTTAACATAGTATATGTAGTGATTTGCATGTTCTGTGTGAATTGCATATACATCAAACACCCATGTTGTATGGAGATTACTTACCCGGGGAGCCCACTCCATACTGAAAAAAGCCATGATGTTCTATTTAGTTATGGGTCGTTATTGATATAAATAATATCTCTGGTCATTAGAGGGAGAATAATATATTTACTGTACCAATGCAAGGCAGAAAAAATACATGGTTTTTACATGGTGAACACCTTTGTTATGATTGGTGAGGTTGTGAGTGTCCTGTTCTCCTGAAAGCAGAAGAAACTTTGAAATGATAGGAATTTACTTGGTTCTGTGCTGATCTCATTTGTACTATTACTTATAATATTGCCAACATAGCTGTGTATAAGCCAGGACTCTATCATGTTATCACGGTATCGGGTGCGTTTCTGGTTGAGGGAGGCTCATATGTGGATGGCGGTGCCGATGCATACACAAACTTCTCCTTCAGTAATCCTATTTTTCTATGGGCTGCAGGGGCGTTGTTAGGGTAGTAAAAGATCTGGGGCACGGGCCCAAATTCTTATGTACCGGATTCTCAGTAGTGTCTGGTCCTGCATCTACCACTATCATACGTGGTTGCATCAAAAACTGTTCTTATGTACGACTACAGAATACCCAGGTGAACACTGCTTTAGACACATTTATTAAAGCCCCTGCCACATTTATAGATCAGATTCTGACAGAATTGAATTGCACGCCCTATGTTAAAGGTGCACCAAAAAAAAAGTTGGTGCACTCTGTCAGGGCAGTGCAGGGGTGCCAGATTCATGAAGAAAGTGCACCCTCTACACTATCTTGAGGCAAACTGCACATAGTACACATTGCATTGATTTTGATAAATGTGGACCAACGTGTCGTCGGATTGTAGTTGTTCTTGTTTCTTATTTTCTCTATTAGGTAAAGACTACCATGTCTCTTCTCCCAGCCACACATTGTCCCCGTGGAGTTAACCACACAGACAGTAGAGCACATTTATTAAGGGCCGTACGCCAGTTTTCTGTTGGACTTTCTAGTGTAAACTGCTTGCACATAAAGTGTCCACACCACATTTGTGTCACACGTGACCATTTTGTGTTGCAACACAAATTTCTGCACCGAAGGGGGCGCACCGGTGCTCAGTCAGACCGTGCACCACATTTCACATGCAAAGTCCGACAGAAGTGTGCTGCACACCCCATGTTAAAGGCGCAACAGAAATCCTTAATCTGGCGCCCCCTGCACACTACACAGGACACTGCACAGAGAACAGACTGCACTGTTCTTAACAAATGTGCTGCAGTATGCTCTTCACTTTCACATTGTTCCATACATCCTGGTCCCCTAGCAGTGTTATCCTGCTGCTATCCCCAACACCACCCCACCAAATACTGCAATGCTGCTACAGAGAGAGCCTCCTGAAAATAGTAGTAACACACAAATAATGTTCCCTAGCATAACATGTTGTAACATCCCCCCATTTTATTCCCCACACTGTAAAAGGCTCTTTATCATTCCTTCCCTATATAATGCCTGTTGTGGCCCTACACGGTATTCTGTCCTGATTTTGACCCCAAGACTTTGTAATGGCCCCCAAATATAGTACACATATACATACTTCACATTCTGGTTTGTGTATAGTACACTGTTCTGTTTGTGGCCCCCCTAATGTATAGTGAGCCTGCTAGATAACAGCTCCCACACAGCCAATGGCCCCATACTTTACATTACACCATTACAGTGCCACACATCTAATAACATCTCTAAATGTGGCCTAGCATGCAATAATGCCACCCACCCTTAATGCCTATGGCCCCTAATATGGCCTCTACTAATTCCCACTCATCCCCTATGTATGATTAAAAAAAATAAACCCCAATACATTCATCTTGCTGTGCGGGTCGAGGTGTGTTTACATCATTATATGGTATCTTCTGTTATGGTGGTTATGGGGAACTACTTGAAGCAGGAGATGCCATGTAGTCAGGTCACCGAGTCTCCTGTGATATGTAGCCATGTAGTCAGGTCACCGAGTCTCCTGTGATATGTAGCTATGTAGTCAGGTCACCGAGTCTCCTGTGATATGTAGCTATGTAGTCAGGTCATCGAGTCTCCTGTGATATGTAGCTATGTAGTCACAGCACCAATGTAAAATCCTATAATGTATATGCGCCACCAGGCAGAACATCTCCAGGTCTGACCCCAGTGTACCTCTGCAGGCATGGGGGAGGACTGCCCCTTACCTGCCCACTCTGCCAGCAGCCTCGCCACATGGCGTCAAGGTGGTGTTGCCGCAAAAATAATCACAATTTCTTGCAGTGTGTAAGAACTTATTTTAGTGCTTCTATGACAGAAACTGCCATAGAAGTGCTGATTAATGCCCCCCAATGCATACATGTATGTGTGACATCTCGGGTCACTGATGTGAGGGAGTGGAGTGCTGAGCTGTAGGTTACACCTGTGCCTGCCTCTCACTGACCTGGAGTGACTTATTTCATGTAGCTGTGAGCAGGGGGCCTGCCTGCAGACTGCACTCACTAACCTGCTCCTTGTTCTAGGACGGAGGCAGCTCACTCTCACTGCAAACCTGACCAAGAGCAGGACACATTCAGGCCGAGGAAAAGGGGCGGAGCCAAGCGGAGGGGCGGGGCCAGCACGCTAAGCGTCCCAATTCACACAGAGTATGGCAGCAGCATTGAGAGTGACTAGAGCAGCGCTGCCAGGGCAAGTACTCTGCTTCCTCAGCTAGCTGTGCCTCTGTGTAGTTGGTGTGCAGTATATTCGGGGCACTGGATAAAAGATCCGGGGCACATGTATTCTTTGAGCATTGAAAGAGCACACAGCTGAAGCTTCCTCTAGTGGCCAACCGTGAGAAATAATAATGATGTGCCACTAAAGCCTTCGCTGACTATAATAAGGAGTAACAGAATAAATAAATCCTCAGGGTGAACTTCCAAACTGTGATGTCATTCTGGGTAATTCTGGGGCATTGTAAAGTTGTCATTGTGATAGAGCAAAAAAGGTACAATGTGATGTCACAATGATTATTGTTAGGTCAAAATTAGCATTGTAATGTCATAATGGTGCATTGTGATATAGGGACATTTTTTATGTCACAATGGGGCATTATCTAATAACGGCTATTGTGCTGTCAGAAATGGAAACTGTGATGCCATAATAGCATTGTGACCAAACACTTTGTTCCTGGCCCCAAGTAAGACAATACCTACACTACATTTTAGGCCGTATTCACACAATGTATATACAGCCGCAAGTTTCCCTAGAATGCCTTAATAAGTAAAGATCAAATTACTCCATCTATCATCCGTCTCCATGTCATACCATATTGGAAAAAAACAGCCAAACATTTGAATTGTTGCCATTTCACACACATAAATTTTTTTTATAAAAACGTATACATAGTAGTCCAGATCGAGTTTTTACAGCACAAAACTGTATAAAAAACAGTGTATACAAAAAAATCAAATACTTACATTAACACACCACCCAGCGGTTGCCGTGTCTCGCCGTTGTATCTTCACTGTAGCAAATGGAAGACCGCTATTGATGCGCTATGCCCGCCCACCCCACTTGATGTGCGGTGTTGCCGACGCTGAGACGTGTCCCTGCTCTTTGTTACACTGAGAGAAAAGGAAGAGGAGCGGGAGAGTGAGGGTAGGAATTTACGGTATTTATATTTTAAACTTTGAGGGCTGGCTAGCGGCATTTTATCAGCTGGAGTGGGAGCTACAGGGCATTCTAAGGAAGGGGTGGGACTGGAAGGTTTTCATAATGGGGGGCATAGGCATTATGTATCAGTGGGGGTGGGTTGGCTGGCAGGGCATTAGTCATTGGGGGCGGCGGTGTTGCGCATCAGCACTTTCACACTGGTAGCGTGGGGGAGCGGTGAAACTGCATTTACACCACCTAGGCTTATACGGTAGTTATGTACGGTAGTTCATAAACACCATACGGCTCCCAAAATTACATCAAGTCCCTCTGCACACGTTTCCTTACAACAAGTATAAAATATGACTGGTAATGATATAGGCGTACAGACACTTTTTTTAATTATACACACAAGGATCAAAATTGTTGTACCCTTTTAAAAAGAACAACCCCACAAATCACAGAAAAACTGAATATGACAAAGTAATAAAAGCAACAAATGACCAGGCAGAGGTAGTTTCTCTAGAATGCCTTCATAGTTAAACAGATCAAACTTCTCCATCTATCAAAAATATACAAAAAAACGAAACCAAACTTTGTATTGTTGGCATTTTACGACAAAAAGTTAAGAAATACCGTAATACTCCAACTCGGCTCATCTCCCGAAGCTTCCGTGGCTCTCTTCCTTATTCTCTTCAATGTGTAAGAAAACATAACGTCAATGCGCTAGTCGGCCGGAACATCGGGAGATGATATGTAAGTTATTTTTAAATATTTTACCTCGGGCTCGGCTGCTTGGCATTTCACCAGTAGGGGGGGCTTGGTGAGGCATTATCAGTAGGGGGCTGCGCAGCAAGGTACTGAGCAGTATGATTATGTGCTGGCTCCGAAGGGTATTTCATCAGGGAATGGGTGGCGTGGTACAGGCATTTCATACGAGGGGGGCTGGACTGCAGGGATTTATCAGTAGGTAGGGTGGGCTGGCAGGGCCATTTCAATCAGTAGGGGGGCTGGCAAGCAGGGCATTTCACTCAGAAGTTGGGACTAGCTGCTTGGCATTTCATCAGTAGGGGGGCTGGCTGCAGGGCATTTCATCAGGAGGGGGGGCTGGCTGCAGGGTATTCATCAGTAAGGGTTGCTGGCTGAAAGGCTTCATCAGTAGGGGGATGGCTGCAGGGCATTTCTCAGAAGTGGGGTATGCTGCAGGGCATTCATCAGTAGGGGGCTGATATGCAGGGCATTTCATCAGTGGTAGGGCTGGCTGCAGGGCATTTCATCAGTAGGGGGGCTGGACAGCGGGCATTTCATCAGAAGTTGGGACTAGCTGCTTGGCATTTCATCAGTAGGGGGGCTGGTGCAGGGCTGAATGTGCATTCATGGTGGGGGGTCTGATGGCTGCAGGGCATTTCATCAGTAGGGGGTGGCTGAAAGGCATTTCAGTAGGGGGCTGGGCAGGTGATTCTATCAGAAGTTGGGGCTAGCTGTTGGTACTTTTATTCTCATACGTAGGGAGGCTGGCTGCAGTGGCATTTCATCGCAGTGGGGGCTGGCAACAAGGGTACTCATCAGTATGTAGGGATGCTGCAAGAAGCATCGTCCATTGGTAGGGGGGATGCCCGTTGATTCGGCTGGCGCAGGGTATTTCATAGAGGGGTGCTGGGTGGAAAGGCATTTCTCATAGGGGGCTGGCAAGCAGGGCATTCTATCATAGAAGTTGTGGGCTAGCTGCTTGGCATTTCATCAGTAGGGGGGATGTCGCAGGGAATTTCATGCAGTAGGGGGGCTGGCGTAAAGAGCACATTCATCATCCTAGGGGGACTTTGCAGTCAAGGTCTTTCATCAGTAGGGGGGCCGGCTGCAGGGCATTCATCCAGGTAGGTAGGGGGCTGGCTGCAGGGCATTTCATCGTAGGGGGGCTGCTGGCAGAGTATTTCATCATAGGGTGTTGGTCGCGAAGGACATTTCATCATATTAGGGGGGTGGCAGCAAGGTACTCATCAGTAGGGGGGCTGGCGCAGGTATCATCAGTAGAGTATGACTGTTGAAGAGCATTTCATTCAGTAGGGTGGCGGCTGCGGAGCATTTTATCAGTAGGGGTGCTGGCTGCAGAGTATTTCATCAGTAGGGTTTTGGCTGAAGGACATCATTCCCATCAGTAGGGGGGCTGGGAAGCAAGGGACTCATCAGTAGGTCGGCTGAGCTGTGAAGACTACATTTCATCAGTAGGGGGGCTGGCAGCAAGGTACTCATCAGTAGGTAAGGCTGGCTGCAGGGTATTTTATCAGTAGGGGGGCAGGCTGAAAGGCATTTCATCAGTAGGGGTGCTGGCTGAAAGGCATTTGATCAGTAGGGGGGCTGGCAGCAGGGTATTTCATCAGTAGGGGGGCTGGCTGCAGGGCACTTCATCAGTGGGAGGGGCTGGCTGCAGGGTATTTCATCATTGGGAGGGCAGCATGTAAAAATGAAATGGAAAATGGCCTGGTCTTTGAAGTAAACCTACCATAAAAATCTATTACTATAAACCAGCTACTTGACTGTATTAATCTTCTTATATTTGTTATCTATGGGCTCCTTCCTTTTAAAATCAACTTTTAAAATTATGCTAATGAACCTGAAGGGTTCCTGGGTCTTGGTGCTGCTTCACAATGTGCAGGAGCACTTCCCCCTCCCACTGTGTGCTGAAACTTCCTCTGCTGCAGTGAAATTACATCAAGTAGAGGGAGGGGTGGTGTGCTAAGGGACGAGAGGGAGAGATAGTCTAACAGCCTGTGAGTCTGCAGCATGCAGAAGCTCTGGTCACACCCCCAGGAGCCCTTCAGAATAAGTAACATGAAGGAAAAAGGTCATGGATAACAAATATAGGAAGATTACCACAGTCACAGTACCTGGATCTTTGAGTGAGGGTGCTGTCACATATCACATTTAACGCATGCGTTTAAAAACGCATTGTTACAGCTGAAGATAGATTTGCCTAATTAAACAAACACATGCGTTACTGTGATGTTAACGCATGCATTAACAAGTTAACAGTTGCGTTTTGTAAATGTAAGTGTTAACAGCTGTTTAGTTAGGCAGATCTCTTTTCAGCTGTTGCAATGCGTTTTTAAACATGACATGTGACTGTACCCTCAGTGTCACTGGTTCATCATGATAGATTTTAATAACAGATTTCCTGTAGAAGTTTAACCCCTTACCGACATGAGACGTACTATTACGTCACATGCCGGCTGCGGGTGTATGGAGAGGGCTCACGGACTGCATATAGCAAATCACAGGTTTTAACCTTGTAAATGCAAAAAAACAAAAAAGGGCCAGGTCGTTAAGGGGTTAAAAATTGCCACCTTTAGCAAATGTGAAGGCTTCCATCTTGATTATATGTTGTGAGTATTCTTAAGCTATGTACAGAGATAAAGATGATCAATTACAAGTGTAAAACTCCTGGTTGAAATGTTCTCAGTTAGGGTGATGTCACACGTTCAGATTTTCAGATGCAGTTTTTGATGCCCAAACCAGGAATGGAGTAAAAGTAGGAGGAGGAGCAGCACCTTTCAATTATTTGTCTCACCCATTATGATCCACACCTGCTTTTGGCTTCAAAAATTGCATCTGAAAAACTGAACGTGTGACATCACCCTTATCAGGATTACTTCTAACATGACATGTGTAAAGGCTTCATGTTCCCACCTAACCTGTTTATAATGCAAGTGCATAGGGCTGGATGGAATGTGAGATATAAGTGCAGCACTAGGAGTGTATTGTATGTGGGATCTGTCACTATGACTGGTGCTCTGTGAGTGTTCCTCCCAGCGTGAGTCACTCCCTCCACCCTCCAGAACACCTGTCCTGTGAAGGTGGGGCCAGGTGACTCTGCTCACTCTGTCACATTACGTAGCCAGCATGGCTGTGCCAGGACTATAGAGCAGCCAGTGTCCTGGGCCAGCCGGACATTCACCCAGAACAACATGTCTCCCAAAACAGAAGTTGTGACCACCCATACAGCACGGCTCCTCTCAGCTCTCTTCTATGGAGTGAGCTCATTCCTCATTATCCTGGTTAACAAGACGGTTCTCACCAGCTACAGGTAGGAAGAAAATCTTACAGTGACTCAGTAATACTGGGTAGTTCTTCTATGATATTAATCGGTGAGTAGTAAGTGATTTTATGATGAAATCTATTTGGCTGCTATAGTGCAAAGGTTGGGCTAGGAATACACACGGAAGGGAAAAGCCACACTGCAGTAATACTAAGGAAATGTTAATCTGTTCTGTTTTAACATATCTGACAGGGATCACTGTCACTTCTAACGTCTTTGTAATCTTTGTTTTAAAGAAAAGCAGTTTAGTTTTTCTGCTTCTGATTTTTTGTTATAAGGCTACATTCGCATGAACGTTTGCCCGCTGTACCGTAGCACGGCAGGCAACGTTGGCACCTGGGAGAGGAGGAGGGGGTGAGCGCTGACATGTCCAATCTTTCTCCGGGCTAAGGAATGGTACGGCGCTGCACATATGCGGCACCATACCGCTCCCGCATGGCGCTGTGAGCCCGTTGCCGTCTATGGGGGATGTATATACGGCACATATATGTTGACCGTATATACGCCCCCCATACAGCTGTGTATATGTAAACGTTCTGGACTAGCTCCAGGATTTATCCCACTGGTTATCCTGCAGCCATTCCGCATCAAAGAGAAGATGCAATGAGCTTATTTGTGATGCAGACACTGCCGAAATTACAAAAGTTAAATTCCGCACCACAATCCACAAAGTGACAAGCCGTTTATTTGCTGCAGATGAAAATTCCACAGCTGAAAGGCCTTTCTTTTGCAGATTTTTTCTGCATTGTGTGTATGGGATAGCCATCAATCTCATACACTGCACTGCTGCTGCAGATTTGCAGACACAGAAATTCCTTGTAGAAAATCTGTAGGTAATACAAAACGTGTGCAGATACCCCATGCCTGCATTCACACATTGGGGCACGTTTACTTACCCGTCTCGTCGCGATCCCCGAGGTGCGTTGTCCGACGAGGATTCAGAGCTGCCACGATTCACTAAGATACGTCCAATTTCCTGCATGTGTCGCTTCCCAACTAAGGTTTGCCGGAGTTCACCTTCTTCTTCCCGGTGCATGTAAGTGCATTGCTTGCGACACAATTTTGAATGTTAAATCCTGCATGTTGTCTGAATCTGTTAAATCATCCGACGGCACGCCACCGACGGGACGCGTGCGACAAAAAGCCCTTCTAAATGTAGCGCACATCGGAGATCGTTGGATATTCCGACGACCATTAGTAAATCAGCCCCATTGTGCTTGTGTTAACAGCTGTGTATTTAGGCAAATCTCTCTTCAGCTGTTTTGAAACGCATGCTTTAGGGTGATGCCATATGTGGCATTTTGGACAGTTTTTAAGCATGCGTTTTCAGTGCATTTAAAAATGCATGCATTTTTTAATCTTTACCATGCGTTTGACTTCTTTGAACCTGTTTATCTTCATTTCTAGAAGTGTAGCCAGCTGTGAAACGGACTGAAAACGCATGCTTTAAAATGGTCCAAAAATGCCACGCGTGGCATCACCCTTAGACACGATGTGTAACTGCACCTGTAAACCAGACCAACAATTCCACACTATGGAACCATACATTGCACTTACTGCAGTAATATGGAGTGTTACATGATGTGTATTCAAATGATTTGTTGTTCATGGGAGCAGAATCCACACTGACCAAAAGATGGTGTCCTGAGGGACCTTACTTAATGATATTATTATGCCTTATCAAAGCTTACAGAAAGGGTCTGCCTTCATGTGACAACCCTTTCAATGTGTAAAATGGGCTTTTTTATTGAAGGGGTTATCCAGTTTCTTATAACCCTCCTTCACTTACTTTAAAATGAAAAGTACTTTTAGCAAAACAAATTGTGTAAATATATATTCACTTAAAGTGATCCAGTTTACATAATAAAGAAAAGATGATTTTGTAATGATTATTGTATGAATTGACTAGAAAGAGGCTGGGATGGAATCCTTGTGTGCTGCTCCTACAGGTAGTAGTGACAGAAATACTGTAGTTACAGAGACCTGATGACAGATGTCTTTTAATAATTGGTACTTTTATTATAGACATTGTACATTTGTTAATTCTTATGGAATGTATCTTTTATATAAAAAAACATATGCTTTATCATCACTGCTTTTTATTTTATCAAGGTTTCCATCTTCCACATTTCTTGGAGTTGGGCAGGTAGGTGTACAAGTGAATCTTACAGTACAAAGAACGTACGAAATATAGTGGTGCCATGATATTTGTGTGTGTGTATGTATAAAAAAAATCTTTAAAGGAAACCTAACACTTCCGATGGTGGGTATAAGCTGCAAATGCCGTGCACCAGCTCAGGGTGAGCTGCTGCCGGCGCTTATTTTCGTTATGTTTTTAAACTGATGTAAAGCATTTAAACGCTTTAGTAATCTTTATATACAAGTAGCTTCCCTGCACCGTGGTCCGTGTTCAGCGCACCATGCGCGCAACTGTGCGTGCGCCTGAATAGGAAGTGGTCGCGTGCATGGTGCGCCGAAAGCAGACCACGGTTTCCTTTAAGCCTTTTTTCTATCTGTGATCTTTAAGTAGAGGACTAATAATACACACCATGTGCACTATTCTCAATATCTACATATACACCACACTTAACACCTAACAGAATTTTCTATTTATTTTGTTGGCCTAGTTAAAAATTGCTTGCCATCTGCGCTGTGGCTACTGACCAATAAAACTGGTCAGGCTCATTTGCTAAGCTCAGTAAACAGAAGTAGATACCAAGGGCACCTTCAATCAGCTGAAGGATGGCAGCTGTGGGGTCAGACCTCTCGCCATTATAATTTACTTGGTCCATCCTAACTATTGGCTATCAATAACAAAATCACAGAAATATTCTTTCAAATCACCATTTATTTAGCATTTTTACGACTTTCAATTGAAATAGTTGCCTTGTATAGATACTAATTACTATCTTATGTCTCTGTCTTATTAGATGGGATTCACAATTCTTATATTGTACATAGGAAAAGTGAAAGGAATCATCACATTCCCAGATTTTGACAGAGAAATACCAAGAAGGGCAAGTATTCACCTTGTTTCCGAAATTTTTTTTTTTTTATTACGTACCCGTTTCTTTATGTACTCAGCAGACCTGTTTTTAGGGCATAAAGAAAGGGCAGGTTTACAAAGCAAATATGTAAATTAGTCGGAGGCATTGAATTTGCTTTCACCTTAGAACCTCTCAGCATTGCCAGATTTAAATTTATTCTGCTCCATGCTGTAATTGTCTTGCCATGGTCAGGAGCCAGTCGGGGACGTCGGAGAGCTGGGGCGTGTGCTCTCACAAAGGCCAGGAGCAGGAGGTACAATTACAACGGGGGGGGGGGGGGGGGGACCAGAATAAATTAAAAACCGAGAGGCGCTCAGGCAAATTTACATATTTTTTAAAAAAATGGTTTTCTTTGCAAATGTACCGTTTCTTTATGCACTAAAAACTGTTTCACTTTGTGCATAAGGAAACAGGCACGTAATGCTGTGCATCTACCATCTAGATGTCCTTCAAGGAATCCTGCTGAAAGTCTTTGAGACATAGTGGGGAATTTATTAAGCCTTGATAAAGTCAAAGTTCTTGGCACACTGCTGGGATTTGCAAAATGTTCCCCCCTTATTCCACCTCCATGCCAAGCTATAGCCTGCACCATTTTCTGTGATGACTGCTCCATTTTCTTTGTCATCACAGCCCAGCCCCGGGCTGGATGCAATCCTGGGATTGCGATCCCGGATGTTTAACCCCTAACACACAGCAGTCAAGCATAAGTTTATCCCCCGTGGATCTGACTCCCACCCCCCCAAGTGAGCTTGCTGGGGAATCTGACCAGTCCTGCTGCAGCTCTAGGGTCCGGTGTGACCCGAGGCTGCCGGCTCCTCTTTATGCCGTGTTTCCCCTCCTGACAGGACCCGACCAAGTGTGGAAAAATTAAAAAGTTTAAAAAAACACTGTAAAAAGAATTTCATAATTAAATAAAATAAAAGTCCCCTAATCACCCCAGTTACATATAAAGTCTATAAGACAAAAAACCCACAAATCGTATATATTTGGTATTACTTTTTGTTTCAATTAATATTCAGTTATTAATCTAAATCTGAACCTGCTCGGTGAACGACATTAAGATTTTCATCAAATACCTTTACAAAAAATTTTTTAAAAAGTGATCAAAAAAAGTTAGGTGCCTTTTTTTTCGCAAAAAGTAAGCCCTCAACCAGATCTGTCAACAGAAAAATATAGAAGTGATGCCCCTGAAAAGTTGTCGATAGTAAAACAATGTGATTTTGCTCAGTAAAATTGAGCAAAGATAAGAAAACCTATATAAATGAGGTATCACTGTAATTGTAGTGAACCAGAGAATAAAGATAAAATATTATTTTTATGTTACGGTAAGCAGGAAAAAAAAGTGCTTAAAATCCAAATAAAAATTGATGATTTTGTTTGTGTTCCCCCTTGAAATAGTTAATAAAATCTCACAAATAAGCTATAGACCCCCAAAATTAATTTTCTATGAATTGTACCTCATATCGCAAATAATAAGCTTTCATATGTTCGCATTACCAAAAAAAAAAATTTTTATAGAATGTGCTCTGAATAGTGCTGCTTTCATTCTGTGCCCGGCCGTGTGCCCATACAGTTTACCACCACATATGGAGAATTGGTACACTCGCTTTACAGAGCATTTAATAATTTTTTTCATTATGAATCTATCATTTTTGGCCTTAATGAAAATATTTTCCAAAAAAATTCAAGTTTCTAAATCGCATTTCCATTTTGTTTTAACCCATGTGAGGCACTTAAAGGGTTAATAGACTTAATAGAAGTTGTATTTACATATATTGTAGGGGTGTATTTTCTATAGTGGAGTAATTTATGGAGTTTTACTATTATTTAGGCCTTTTAATCCCTTACCGTGCTGTAATAGTTGGGTGCGGGTACATGGAGAGGGCTCACGGGCTAAACCCTCTCCATAGCATATTACAGCAAAGACTTAATGGTAACAACCGGGTGTTAGCACTTAAGTGCTAGCACTGAATTACAATTTGTTATGCAGAAAACAAGCCCTCACAGAGCTCTTTACATGTAAAAATAAAAAAGTTATAGATTTTTGAAGGTGGGGAGTGAAAAATGGAAATGAAAAAAAACAAAAAAGGGCCAGGTCGTTAAGGGGTTAAAGTCACTTGGAAGCTGAGTTGTCTCTCCAAATGTGAGTTTTGGCGATTTTCATGAAAATGAGAAAAATTGCAGCTAAAGTTCTGCGCCTCATAACAACCTTGAAAAATGAGAGGATGCATAAAATATAATTCCAACATAAAGCAGACCCGGAAATTTCCCTGAAATTTTAGTTATCTAGCTTTTTTGGGTAGTTTAACTATCTGCCCGGAAACAGGACATTTCAAACTTTTAAAATGAAGAATTTTTCGGAACTTTTGCCAACCTTTTCATTTCCATAACGAATCAAAAACTTACCACTTAAATTTTACAACTAACATGAAGTACAATGCGTCTCGAGAAAACAATCTCAAAATCACCTGGATATGTTAAAGTGGCCCGAAGTTATAACCAATTATTGTGACACATGTCAGAGTCTAAAAATCTAAGGTCACTAAGCTGAAAACATGAAAAAATATGTCGGTGATAAGGGGTTAATAGAAGACAAGAAGAGAGTAAAATGGAACTCCCATGGAGTAGTATTGCAGGAAAAAGGTTTATGATACAGGCCCCGCTCCCTCTGCTGCTGCTGCTTGGTTCACAGGTTCATTTGTCCCAGCTTGAAACTAATCCATTGTGTATTATGTTAAGAAAAAAAAACACATAAGAAGGATGGAGCACCAGGAATGAATGATTGACTTGTTCACGATAACCATGCAACCACATTTCTATTATCCAAAACCAGATGCAGACCATTCTGTACATCAGAGCTAACACTTCCAGATACTAAAAACACTTTAAAACTGAAGTAAGGAGAACCCCAATGTTTTGTTTAATTCCAAATCCAGATCATGTGTTTAAGAGCGGACAATTCTTTTCATCAGATTTAACTTCTAACCATTAGCAAATGATTTAATAGAAAGAGGCTTGTTTGCAAATATGTGTCTACTTTTGCATCCAGAAGTGGAAATAAATGGGAGTGTACCAAGGTTTCCTGCTTTAAAAGCTCTGTGAAGCTCACAATTTTTGATTTATTGCACCTTAATCCATAGAGCCATGGTGTGGATATTCATGCAGGAAAACTGTATGAAGATCCTCATGAGACCACATACAGAATTAGTGATGTTCAGGTGGTGGTAGGCTCTATTTACACATGCAGTTATTGTGCACATCACATACACTCACCGGCCACTTTATTAGGTACACCATGCTAGTAACGGGTTGGACCCCCCTTCAGAACAGCCTCAATTCTTCGTGGCATAGATTCAACAAGGTGCTGGATGGGGAATGCCTGTATATGGTAATCTTATGGTTTATGGGGAACTACTTTGATGAAGCAGGAGATGCCATGTAGTAAGGTCACCGAGTCTCCGTGATAGTAGCCTGTAGTCAGGTCACCGAGTTCTACTGTGATATGTAGCTATGTAGTCAGGTCACGAGTCTCCTGTGATATGTACTATTGTCGTCAGGTCATCGAGTCTCATGTGATATGGTAGTATGTAGTCACAGCACCAATGATAACATCCTAAATGTATAGCGCCTCTAGGCAGAACATCTCCGGTCTGACCCAGTTGTACCTCTGCAGGCATGGGGGAGGAATGCCCCTACCGCCAGCAGCCTCGCCACATGGGTCCAAGGTGGTGTGTTGAAAGCAAAAAATAATCACAATTCTTGCAATGTGTAAAGAACTGTGATTATTATGGCTTCTATGACAGAAACTGCCCATAGAAGTGATAGTGAATTGCCCCCAAGCATACATGTATGTGTGACATCTCGGGGTCAATGATGTGAGGGAGTGGAGGGTGAGGTTGCTGAGCGAGGTTACACATGGCCTGCCTCTCACTGACCTGGAGTGATCATTTATGTTTAGCTGTGGCAGGGGGCTGCTGCGAGAATGCACTCACTAACCTGCGCTTGTTATGAAGGAGGAAGCTCCTCTCACTGCCAAACTGACCAAGAGCAGGAACATCAGGCCAGAGGAAAAGGGGCGGAGGGGCGGGGCCAGCACGCTAGCGTCCCAATTCACACGAGTATGGCCAGCCATTGAGAGTGACTAGAGCAGCGTGCCAGGGCAAGTACTCTGGTTCCTCAGCTAGTGTGCCTCTGTGTAGTGGGTGCAGTATTTCGGGGCACTGATAAAAGATCCGGGGCACATGTATTCTTTGAGCATTGAAAGAGCACAAAGCTGAAGCTCTCTAGTGGCCCCAACCGTGAGAATAATAATGATGTGCCACTAAAGCCTGCGCTGACTAAAAAGGAGTAACAGATAATAAATCCTCAGGGTGTGAAACTCCAAACTGTGATGTCATTCTGGGTAATTCTGGGGCATTGTAAAGTTTCATTTGATAGAGCAAAAAAAGGTACCATGTGATGTCACAATGATTATGGTTAGGTCAACAGTTAGCATTGTAGTCCAATGGTGCATTATAGGGACATTTTTAGTGTCACAATGGGGCATTATCTAATAAGGCTATTGTGCTGTCAGAAATGGAAACGTGATGCCATATGCATTGTGACAAACACTTTGTTCCTGGCCCCAAGTAAGACCAACTACACTACATTTTAGGCCGTATTCAAACAAATGTATATACAGCCGCAAGGTTTCCCTAGAATTGCCTAATAAGTAAAGATCAAATTACTCATCTATCATCCGTCTCATCTCATACCCATATTGGAAAAAAACAGCCAACATTTTAAAGTGTGCATTTCAACACACATAAATTTTTTATAAATAACGTAATACATATGTAGAAGCGAGTTTTTAGCACAAAAAACGTGTATAAAACGAGTGTATACAAAAAAATAAATACTTACTACACACCACCCAGCGGTTGCCGTGGCTTCTCTGCCTGTTATCTTCACTGTAGCAAGTGGACAGACACGCCATTGATGCGCTTCTGCCCGCCCACACCCACTAGATGTGCGGTTGTTGCCGCGCTGAGACGTGTCATGCTCTTTGTTACACTGAAGAGGAGGAAGAGGAGCGGGAGTGAGGTGAGGGTAGGAGTTTCCGGTTATTATATTTTTAACCTTTGAGGGGGCTACTGGGCATTTTATCCAGTGGGGGGGATGGCTACAGGGCATTTTTAGGAAGGGGTGTGACTGGAAGGTTTTTATAATTGGGGGTATAGGCATTTGACACGTGGGGTGGGTTGGGTTGGCGCAGGGCATTTAGTCATGGGGGGGCCGGGTGCGCATCAAGCCATTTCACTACTGGGTGGGATGGGGGGTGGTGGGGGGTGACAAATGCATTACCACCCTAGGCTTTACGGTAGTTATATACGGTAGTCATCAAAACACCATACGGCTCCAAAATTACCTCAATGTACCTCTTGCCCAGTTCCTTACAACAAAGTATGAAATATGGACTGGTATCTGAATAAGGCGTAACAGACATTTTTTTGAATTTTAACACAAGGATCAAAATGTTGGTACCCTTGTTTAATAAAAAGAACAACCCAATAGTCACAGAAATAACTTGAATATGACAAAAGTAATAAAAGCAACAAATGAAGAGCAGAGGTGGTTTCTCTAGAATGCTTCATAAGTAAACAAGATCAAACTTCTCCATCTATCAAATATACAAAAAAAACGACCAAAACTTGTATTGTGGCATTTTACGCACAAAATTTTAGTAAATACCGTATATTACTCCAAACTCGGCTCATCTCCCGAAGTCTCGTGGCTCCTCTTCCTTATTCTCTTCATGTGTAAGAAAACATACGTCAATGCGCTATGTCGGCCGGAACATCGGGAGATGAGTATGTAAGTTATTTTTAAATTATTTTTACCGGCTGGCTGCTTGGCATTTCACCAGTAGGGGGCTGGTGCAGGCATTCCAGCCATTTACGTAGGGGGCTGGCGCAAGGTACTCATCAGATTATGGCTGTGAAGGGTATTTCACAGAAGGGTGGCTGGTACAGGGCATTTACAGTAGGGGGGCTGACTGCAGGGCATTTCATCAGTAGGTAGGGCTGGCTGCAGGGCCATTTCATCAGTAGGGGGGACTGGCAGAAGGGCATTTCACTTCAGAAAGTGGGACTAGTGCTGGCATTTCATCAGTAGGGGGGGGCTGCAGGGCATTTCATCAGTAGGGGGGGCTGGCTGCAGGGTATATTTCATCAGTAGGGGTGTGGCTGAAAAAGGCATTTTTCATCAGTAGGGGGCTGGCTGCAGGATGTTCATCAGAAGTTGGGCTAGAGCAAGGGCATTTCATCAGTAGGGGGCTGACTGCAGGGCCTTTCATCGTAGGTAGGGCTGGTGCAGGGCATTTATCAGTAGGGGGGGCTGGCAGCAGGGCATTTCATCAGAAAGTTGGGACTAGTTGGCATTTCATCAGTAGGGGGGCTGGCGCAGGGAATCATCAGTAGGGGGCTGGCTGCGGGCCATTCATCAGTAGGGGGGGCTGGCTGAAAGGACATTTCATCAGTAGGGGGGCTGGATGAGGTGCATTGTCATCAGAAGTTGGGGCTAGCTGCTTGTATTTCTCATCAGTGGGAGGGCTGGCTGCAGGGGCATTCATCCGTATGGGGGCTGGAACAAGGTTACATCAGTATGTAGGGCTGGCTGAGAGAATTTCCATGGTAGGGGGGGGCTGGTCTGCAGGTATTTCTAGTAGGGGTGCTGGCCTGGAAAGGCATTCATCAATGGGGGCTGGAGCAGGGCATTTATCGAAGGTGGGCTAGCTGCTTCGATTTCATCAGTAGGGGGGCTGGCTGCAGGGACATTTCATCATTAGGGGGGCTGGCTGAAGAGCATGTCATCAGTAGGGGGACTTGCTGCAGGGTATTTCATCAGTAGGGGGGCCGGCTGCAGGGCATTTATCAGTAGGGGGGCTGGCTGCAGGGCATTTCATCAGTAGAGGGGCTGGCGCAGAGTACTTCATCAGTAGGGGTGTGGGTGGAAGGACATTTCATCAGTAGGGGGGGCTGGCAGCACGTGTACTCATCAGTAGGGGGGCTGGCAGAAGGTACTCATCAGTAGGTATGACTGTCTGAAGAGCATTTTATCAGTAGGGGGCTGGCTGCAGGCATTTTATCGTAGGGGTGCTGGCTGCAGAGTATTTCATCAGTAGGGGTGTTGGCTGAAGGACATTTCATCAGTAGGGGGGCTGGAAGCAAGGTACTCATCAGTAGGTAGGGCTGGCTGAAGGACATTCATCAGTAGGGGGGCTGGCAGCAAGGTACTCATCAGTAGGTAAGGCTGGCTGCAGGGTATTTTATCAGTAGGGGGGCAGGCTGTGAAAGGCATTTCCAGTAGGGTGCTGGCTTGAAAGCATTGATCAGTAGGGGGGCTGGCAGCAGGGTATTTCATCAGTAGGGGGGCTGGCTGGCTGCAGGGCACTTCTCAGTGGGAGGGGACTGGTGCTGAGGGGATTTCACATTGGGAGGGCCAGCATGTAAAAAATGAAATGGAAAATGGCCTGGTCTTGAAGTAACCTACCATAAAAATCTATTACTATAAACCAGTACTTGACTGTATTAATCTTCTTAATTTGTTATCTATGGGCTCCTTCCTTTTAAAATCAACTTTTAAAATTTGCTAATGACCTGAAGGGTTCCTGGGTCTTGGTGTGCTGCTTCACAATGTGGGAGACTTCCCCCTCCCACTGTGTGCTGAAAACTTCTCTGCTGCCAGTGAAATTAAATCAATTAGAGGGAGGGGTGGTGTGCTAGAGGACGAGAGAGGAGAGATAGTCTAACAGCCTGTGAGGTCTGCGCATGCAGAGCTTGGTCAACACCCCCAGGAGCCCTTCAGAATAAGTAACACTGAAGGAAAAAGGTCATGGATAACAAATATAGGAAGATTACCACGGAAACAGTACCTGGATCTTTGAGTGAGGGTGCGTCACATATACATTTAACGAATGCGTTTAAAAACGCATTGTTACAGCTGAAGATAGATTTGCCTAATTAAACAAACACATGCGTTACGTGATGGTAACGCAGTGCATTAACAAGTTAACAGTTGCGTTTGTAATGTAAGTGTTAACAGCGTTTGTTAGGCAGATCTTTTTCAGCTGTTGCAATGCGTTTTAAACATGACATGTGACTGTACCCTCATGTCTGGTTCATCATGATTAGATTTTACTAACAGATTTCCTGTAGAAGTTTAACCCTTACCGACATGAGACGTACATTACGTCACAGCCGGCTGCGGGTGTATGGAGAGGGCTTCACGGACTGCATATAGCAAAATCACAGGTTTTGAACCTTGTAAATGCAAAAAAACAAAAAAAGGGCCAGGTCGTTAAGGGGTTTAAAAATTGCCACCTTTAGCAAATGTGAAGGCTTCCATCTGATTTATGTTGTGAGTTATCTAAGCCATGTACAGAGTAAAGATGATCAATTACAAGTGTAAAACTTGGTTGAAATGTTCTCAGTTAGGGTGATGTCACACGTTCAGATTTCAGATGCAGTTTTTGATGCCAAACAGGAATGGAGTAAAAGTAGGAGGAGGAGCAGCACCTTTCAATTATTTGTCTCACCATATGTCCACCATGCTTTTGGCTTCAAAAATTGCATCTGAAAAACTGAACGTGGACATCACCCTTATCAGGATTACTCGTAAATGACATGTGTTAAAGGCTTCATGTTCCCAACCTAACCTGTTATAATGCAAGTGCTAGGGCTGGATGGAATGTGAGATATAAGTGCCGCACTAGGAGTGTATTGTTGTGGGTGATCTGTCACTATGACTGGTGCTCTGTGAGTGTTCCACCTGCCTCACCTTCAGCTGAAGGTGGGGCCAGGTGACTTGCTCACTCTGTCACATTACGTAGCCAGCATGGCGTGCAGGACTATAGAGCAGCCAGTGTTCCTGGGCCAGCCGGACATTCACCACAGAACACATGTCTCCAAAACAGAAGTTGTGGACCACCCATACAGCAACGGCTCCTCTCAGCTTCTTCTTGGAGTGAGCTCATTCCTCATATATCCTGTTAACAAGACGTCTCACCAGCTACAGGTGAAGAAATCTTACAGTGACTCAGTAATACTGGGTAGTTCTGTCTATGATATTAATCGGTGAGGTAGTAAGTGATTTTATGGAAATTATTTGGCTGCTATAGTGCCAAGGTTGGCTAGGAATACACACGGAAGGGAAAGCCACACTGCGTTAATTCAAGGGAAATGTTAATCTTTTCTGTTTGTTAAACATATCTGACAGGGATCACTGTCACTCTAAAGTCTTTGTAATCTTTGTTTTAAGAAAAGCATTAGTTTTTCTGCTTCTGATTTTTTTTATAAGGCTACATTCGCATGAACGTTTGCCCGCTGTACAGTAGCACGGCAGGCAACGTTGGCACTGGAGAGGAGGAGGGGGTGAGCGCTGACATGTCCAATCTTTCTCCGGGAAGGAATGGTACGGCGCTGCACAATGCGGCACCATACCGCTCCGCACTGGCGCTGTGAGCCCGTTGCCGTCTATGGGGGATGTATATACGGCACAATATGTTGACCGTATATACGCCCCCCTCATACAGCTGGTATTGTAAACCTTCTGGACTAGCTCCAGGATTTATCCCACTGGTTACTGCAGCCATTCCGATCAAAGAGAAGATGCAATAGGCTTATTTGTGATGCAGACACTGCCGAAATTACAAAAGTTAAATTCCGCACCCACAATACCGCAAAGGGACAAGCCGTTTATTTGCTGGCAGATGAAAATTCCACAGCTGAAAGGGCCTTTCTTTGCAGATTTTTCTGCATTGTGTGTATTGGGATAGCCATCAATCTCATACACTGCACTGCTGCTGCAGATTGCAGACACAAGAAATCCTTGTAGAAAATTGTAGGTAATACAAACGTGTGCAGATGACCCCATGCCGCATTCACACCATTGGGGGCACGTTACTTACCCCTCGTCGCCCGATCCCGAGGTGGTTGTGACGAGGATTCAGATGCTGCACGATCACTAGATACGTCCAATTTCCTGCATGTGTCGCTTCCCAACTAAGGTTTGCCGGAGTTCAACTTCATTTTCCGGTGCATGTAAGTGCATTGCTTGAGACACAATTTTGAAGTTAAATCCTGCATGTTGTCTGAATCTGTTAAATCATCCGACGGCACGCCACCTACGGACGCGTGCGACAAAAAGCCCTTTAAATGTAAACGCAACAGGCGATCGTTGGATTATTCCGACGACCAAGTAAAACAGCCCCATTGTGCTTGTGTTAACAGCTGTGTGTATTTAGGCAAATCTCTCTTCAGTGTTTTGAACGATGCTTTAGGGTGATGCATATGTGGCATTTGGACAGTTTTAAGCATGCGTTCAGTGGCATTTAAAATGCATGCATTTTTTAATCTTTGCCATGGTTTGACTTCTTTGAACCTGTTTATCTTCCATTTCTGAAGTGTAGCCAGCTGTGAAACGGACTGAAAAAGCATGCTTTAAAATGGTCCAAAAAATGCCACGCGTGGCCTCACCCTTAGACACGATGTGACATGCACCGTATAAACCAAACCAACATCCACACTATGAACCATACATTGCACTTACGCAGTAATGGGTGTGTACATGATGTGTATTCAAATGATGTGTTTCATGGGAAGAAGAATCCACACTGACCAAAAGATGGTGTCTGAGGGACTTACTTAATGATATTATTATGGCTTATCAAAGCTTACAGAAAGGGTTCTGCCTTCATGTGACAACCCTTTTAATGTGTAAAATGGGCTTTTTTATTGAAGGGTTATCCAGTTTCTTATAACCTCTCACTTACTTTTAAATGAAAGTATTTTAGCAAAACAAATTGTGTAAATATATATTCACTTAAAGTGATCCAGTTTCATAATAAAGAAAGAGATTTTATAAGATTATGGTATGATTGCTAGGAAGAGGTGGGAGGAATCCTTGTGTGCTGCTCATACAGTAGTAGTGACAGAAATACGTAGTTACAGAGACCTGATGACAGATGTCTTTAATAATTGGTACTTTTATTATAGACATTGTAATTTGTTAATTCTATGGAATGTATCTTTTATATAAAAAACATATGCTTTATCATCACTGCTTTTATTTTATCAAGGTTTCCATCTTCCACATTTCTGGAGTTGGGCAGGTAGGTGTACAAGTGAATCTTACAGACAAAGAACGACGAATATAGTGGGGCATGATATTGTGTGTGGGTATGTAAAAAAAAATCTTTAAAGGAAACCTAACACTTCCGATGTGGGTATAGCTGCAAATGCCGTGCACCAGCTCAGGGTGAGCTGCTGCGGCGCTTATTTCTGTTATGTTTTTAAACTGATGTAAAGCATTTAAACGCTTAGTAATCTTATATACAAGTAGCTTCCCTGCACCGTGGTCCGTGTTCAGCGCACCATGCGCGCAAAATGGGCTGCTGGACATAGGAAGTGGTCGCAGTGCATGGTGCGCCGAAAGCAGACCACGGTTTCCTGTTAAGCCTTTTTTCTATCTGTGATCTTTAAGTAGAGACTATATACACACCATGTGCACTATTCTCAATATCTACATTAACAACACACTACACCTAACAGAATTTCTATTTATTTTGTTGGCCTAGTTAAAAATTGCTTGCCATCTGCGCTGTGGCTACTGACAATAAAACTGGTCAGGCTCATGTGCTATGCTCAGTAAACAGTAAGATACCAAGGGCACCTTCAATCAGCTGAAGGATGGCAGCTGTGGGGTCAGACCTCTCGCCAATAATTTACTTGGTCCATCCTAACTATGGCTACATAACAAAATCCCAGAAATCTTCTTTCATAATCACCATTTATTTTGATTTTTACGACTTTCAATTGAAATAGTTGCTTGTATAGATAACTAATTACTATCTTTGTCTGTCTTATAGATGGGATTCACAATTCTTATATTGTACATAGGAAAAGTGAAAGGAATCATACATTCCCAGATTTGACAGAGAAATACCAAGAAGGGCAAGTATTCACCTTGTTTCTCGAAATTTTTTTTTTTTTTTATATATTGTCAGCATTCGACCCGTTTCTTATGTACTCAGCAGACCTGTTTTTAGGGCATAAAGAAGGGCAGGTTTACAAAGCAAATATGTAAATTAGTCGGAGGCATTGATTTGCTTTCCACTTAGAACCTCTCAGCATCGCAGATTTAAATTTATTCTGCTCATGCTGTAATTGTCTTGCTCCATGGTCAGGAGCAGTCGGGGACGTCGGAGAGCTGGGGTGTGGAGAGAGCGGGGGTGTGTGCTCTCACAAAGGCCAGGAGCAGGAGGTACAATTACAACGGGGGGGGGGGGGGGGGGGACCAGATAAATTAAAAACCGAAGAGGCGCTCAGGCAAATTACATATTTTTTAAAAAAAATGGTTTTCTTTGCAAATGTAGTTCTTTATGACACTAAAAACTGTTTCACTTTGTGCATAAGGAACGGCACCATCTAGATGTCCTTCAAGGAATCCTGCTGAAAGCTTTGAGACATAGTGGGGAATTTATAAGCCTTGATAAAGTCAAAGTTCTTGGCACACTGCTGGGATTTGCAAAATTTCCCCCCTTATTCCACCCCATGCAAGCTTAGACGGCACCATTTTTCTGTGATGACTGCTCCATTTCTTTGTCATCACAGCCCAGCCCCGGGCGATGCAATCCTGGGATGCGATCCCGGTGTTTAACCCCGAACACACAGCAGTCAAGCATAGTTTACCCCCCCACCCCAAGTGAGCTTGCTGGGGAATCTGACCAGTCTGCTGCAGCCTAGGGTCCGGTGTGACCGAGGCGCGGTCTCCTTTATGCCGTGTTCCCTCCTGACAGGACCCGACCAAGTGTTGGAAAATTAAAAGTTGGTAATTATAAAATATACAGTTTCGACTTACATACAAATTCAACTTAAGAACAAACCTCCAGACCCTATCTTGTATGTAACCCGGGGACTGCCTGTAGATGGCAAAGGATGGCATAATTTAAGAAACAAAAAGGACCATATGCAGATGTCATCCGTGTGCCGTCCAGTTTACCTCTATTGAAATATGTGGTAGAAGGTGCAAGAATAGTACATACTGCAATTTATTTCCAGTGGACCAAAGATCAGGGAAAGAATTGTCATACAAATAGCCACTTAGACAATTACAGGTCAATCTGCTATCCATGGAAATTACAGATAGTATGCAGACATGGAAAAATGGCCAAATTAATAAGGCCTTTGATATAGTTTTCTCCGCCAAACACAGGAGTTAATAGTTACGCATCAGTTTTTCCCTTTTATTATTATTTTATTATTTTGGATCTATTCCAAAACTTTAACCTGGTCATTATAGGTGCAGTGATAAAGGAAGGGGGCAGAGTAGAATCTATAGGACATAATCCCTAAATAACAGAGGTGGACAAATTACATGATAGCTATGCTACCTATTTATAGAAGCACTTATGTGAGATTTCAAGAAACTGAGTATTAGTTTACCACAATGTATTGGTTTCAGATTAGAAGAAAATCTGCAACCAGGGATACCAGGCACTGTGGTAATCTTCTTATCTTTGTTATCCATGGCCTCCTACCTTCTAAAACCTACTTTTAAAAGTATGCAAATGAGACTTCTGCATGGTGCCCCCTTCTCCTTAAAACAATATACATATTTGTAAACTCACATGTTTATATACTTATATACACACATACAGTTCTAAGCTAATACACAAACATTTATACACACTTGCACACTTAAATACATGTACACGCTAAGGCACACACATTTATGCACAATATATACCTTTATACACTTATGCATACAGTATATACATACACAAACAGTGTGTGTGTATATGTATATATATATTACAAACACACACAGCATATACACACATAGCAAACATTTAAACATCACATACACTCACCAGCCACTTTATTAGGTACACCATGCTAGTAACGGGTTGGACCCCCTTTTGCCTTCAGAACTGCCTCAATTCTTCGTGGCATAGATTCAACAAGGTGCTGGAAGCATTCCTCAGCCATCAGATGTTGGGTACATTGTGGTCATAAAGGGATGGACATGGTCCGCAACAATACTCAGGTAGGCTGTGGCGTTGCAACGATGCTCAATTGGAGTAACTTTATATACAAGTAGCGTCACTGCACAGGGGTCCGTGTCAGCGCACCATGTGCGCAACTGTGCGTGCACCTGAAGTGAAGTGGTCGCAAGCATGGTGCCCGAAACAGACACGGTTTCCTTTAAGTCTTTGGTTACTGTACTAATAATACCACCATGTGCACTATTCTCAATATCTACAATACACCACACTTACACCTAACAGAATTTTCTATTTTTTTGTTGGCCTAGTTTAAAATTCTTGCCATCGCACTGGTGGTCTACGACCAATAAAACTGGTCAGGTCATTGCTAAGCTCATAAACAGAAGTGATACAGGGCACCTTCAACAACTGAAGGATGGCAGCTGTGGGGTTCAGACCTCTCGCCATTATAATTTACTTGGTCCCTCCTACTATCAATAACAAAATCACGAAATATTCTTTCAAATCACCATTTATTAGGCATTTTTACGACTTTCAATTGAAATAGTTGCCTTGTCATAGATACAATTACTATCTTATGTCTCTGTCTTATTATGATGGATTCACATTCTTAATTGTAATAGGAAAGTGAAAGGAATCATCACATCCCAGATTTTGCAGAAATACCAAAAAGGCAAGTATTACCTTGTTTCTGAAATATTTTTTTTTTAATTCGTCCAACGTGTTCTGTTGTACTCAGCAGACCTGTTTTTAGGGCATAAGAAACGGCAGTTTACAAAGCAAATATGTAAATAGCGGGGAGGCATTGATTTGTTTCCACCTAGAACCTCTCAGCATGCCAGATTTAAATATTCTGCTCCATGCTGTAATTGTCTTGGCCATGGTCAGGAGCCGTCGGGGACGCGGAGAGCTGGGGCGGTGCCTCACAAGGCCCAGGATCAGGAGGTACAATTACAACGGGGAGGGGGGGGGACCAGAATAAATTAAAAACCGAGAGGCGCTCAGGCAAATTACATATTTAAAAAAAATGGTTTTCTTTGCAAATGTACCGTTTCTTTATGCACTAAAACTGTTCACTTTGTGCATAAGGAAACAGGCACTAATGCGGACATCTACCATCTAGATTGTCCTTCAAGGAATCCGGCTGAAAGTCTTTGAACATAGTGGGGAATTATTAAGCCTTGATAAAGTCAAAGTTCTTGGCACACTGCTGGGAATTTGCAAAATGTTCCCCCCTTATTCCACCTCCATGCCAGCTGCCGCACCATTTTCTGTGATGACTGCTCCATTTTCTTTGTCTCACAGCCCAGCCCGGGCGGATGCATCCTGTATTGCGATCCCGGATGTTAACCCTTAACACACACAGTCAAGCCATAAGTTTATCCCCCCGGATCGACTCCCCCCCCAAGTGACTTGCGGGAATCTGACCAGTCGTGCTGCAGACTCTAGGGTCCGGTGTGACCCGGGCTGGCCGGCTCCCTCTTTATGCCGTGTTTCCCCTCCTGACAGGACACCGACAAGTGTGGAAAATTAAAAGTTTAAAAAACACTGTAAAAAGAATTTCATAATAATAAATGAATAAAGTCCCCTAATCACCACAGTACATAGAAAATCCAAAATAAGTCTTAATAACAAAAAAACAAAATCTATATATTTTGGCATTACTTTTGTTTGAATTAATATTCAGTTATAATCTAAATCTATTGAACCTGCTCGTGAACGACCGTTAAAATTTCATCAAAAAAAATTTGGAAAGTGATCAAAAAAACTTAGGTGCCTTTTTTTCGCAAAAAATAAGCCTCAACCAGATTATGTCAATAGAAAAATATAGAAGTGATGCCCTGAAAAGTTTTGCGATAGTAAAACACATGTGATTTGCTCAGTAAAATGTAGCAAGATAGAAAAAACCTATTCATGGTAGTCACTGTAATCGTAGTGAACCAGAGAATAAAGATAAATATTATTTTTATGTTACGGTAACAGGAAAAAAAGTGCTTAAAATCCAATAAAATTGATGAGTTTTGTTTGTGTTCCCTCCCTTGAAATAGTTATAAAATCCACAATAAGCTATCAGACCCCAAAATTAATTTTCTATGGAATGTACGCATATCGCAAATAATAAGCTTTCATATGTTCGCATTACCAAAAAAAAAAAATTTATATAATATGCTCTGAATAAGTGCTGCTTTCATTCTGTGCCCGTCGTTGCCCATACAGCAGTTACCACCAATATGGAGATGGTACACTCGCTGTTACCAGAGCATTAATAATTTTTTCTTTCATTAACTATCATTTTTGGCCTTAATGAAAATATTTTCCAAAAAATTCAAGTTTCTAAACGCATTTTCCATTTTGTTTTAACCCATGTGAGGCCCTTAAAGGGTTAATAGACTTAATAGAAGTTTGTATTTTCATTATATGTAGGTGTGTATTTTCTATAGTGAGTAATTATGGAGTTTACTATTATTTAGGCCTTTTAATTCCCTTACCCGTGCTGTAATAGTTGGGTTGCGGTAATGGAGAGGGCTCACGGGCTAAACCCTCTCCATAGCATATTACAGCAAAGACTTAATGGTAACAACCGGGTGTTAGCCTTAAGTGCAGCACATGAATACAATTTGTTATGCAGAAACAAGCCCTCAGAGCTCTACATGAAAAAATAAAAATTTTATAGATTTTTGAAGGTGAGGGAGTGAAAAACGGAAATAAAGAAAACAAAAAAGGGCCAGGTCGTTAAGGGGTTAAAGTCACTTGGAAGCTGAGTTTGTCTCTCCAAATGTGAGTTTTGGGGATATTCATGAAAATGGAAAAATTGCAGCTAAAGTTCTGCGCCTCATAACATCCTTGAAAAATAGAGGTGCTGCATAAAATATATTCCAACATAAAGCAACCCGGAATTTCCCTGAAAATTTAGTTATCTACTTTTTTGGGTATTTAACTATCTGCCGGAAACAGGACATTCCAAACTTTTAAAATGAAGAATTTTTCGGAACTTTTTGCCAACCTTTTCATTTCCATACGGAATCAAAAACTTACCACTTAAATTTATCAACTAACATGAAGTACAATGCGTCTCGAGAAAACAATCTCAAAATTACCTGGATTATGTTTTAAATGTCCCCCGAGTTATAACCAATTATACGTGACACATGTCAGAGTCTAAAATCTATGGTCACTAAGCTGAAAAACATGAAAAATATGTCTGGTGATAAGGGGTTAATAGAAAACAAGAAGAAGTAAAATGGGCACTCCCTGGGTAGTATTGCAGGAAAAAGGTTTATGATACATGCCCCCGCCCCTCTGGCTGCTGCTGCTTGGTTCACAGGTTCATTTGTCCCCAGCTTGAAACGATCCATTGTGTAGTATGTTAAGAAAAAAAAAACACATAGAAGGATGGAGCACCAGGAATGAATGATTGACTTGTTCACGATAACCATGCAACCACATTCTCTATCCAACCAATGCAGACCATCTTTACCATCAGAGCTAACACTTCCAGATACTAAAAACACTTTAAACTGAAGTAAGGAGGAACCCCATGTTGTTTATTCAAATCCAGATCATGTGTTTAGAGCGGACAATCTTTGCTTGTGTGCAAATATAGTGTCTACTTTTGCTCCTCCGAAGTGGAATAAATGGAGTGTACCAGGTTCCTGCTTTACAAAGCTCTGTGAAGCTCACAATTTTTGATTTAATGGGCACCTTAATCCATAGCCATGTGTGGATATTCATGCAGGAAATGTAATGAAAGAATCCTATGAGACTGCTACGAATTAGTGATGTTCAGGTGGTGGGTGCTCTATTACACTGCGTTTATGGGCTCTTCAGACTGGACCTGTCAGTTATGCACAAAAATGTTGATGTGCGCATCTGTAGATTCTGTTTGCCAATACAGGCCGTCCCTACTAATGACAACCACCCGACTTACAGACAACCATAGTTACAGACACGGACCCCTCTGCCCACTGTGACCTCTGGTGAAGCTCTCTGGATGCTTTACTATAGTCCCAGACTGCAATGATCAGCGTGTTAAGGTGTTTGTAATGAAGCTTTATTGATAATTCTTGGTCCAATTACACCAAACTTTTTGAACTTCATCCAATTGTCACCTGGGGCAAAAGAAAAAAATTGTCTAGAACTTCCATTATAAAATACAGTTTCGAACTTACATACAAATTCACTTAGAACAAACCTCCAGACCCTATCTTGTATGTAACCCGGGGACTGCCTTAGAGTCAAGGATGGCAAATTTGTAAAACAAAAGGACCTAATGCAGATGTATCCGTGTGCCGTCCAGTTTACCGCTATTGAAATATGTGTAGAAGGTGCAAGAAAGTAACATACTGCACATTATTTCCATTGGAAACCAAAGATCAGGGAAAGATTGTCATACAATAGCCACTGAGCAATTACAGGTCAATCTTCTATCCATGTGAAATTACCGATAGTATCAGACTGGAAAATGCCAAATAATAAGGCCTTTGATATGAGTTTTCTCTCTCCTCGACAACACAGGAGTTAATAGTTACGCATCAGTTTTTTTCCCTTTTATTATTATTTTATTATTTTGGATCATTCCAAACTGTACACCTGGTCATTAATAGTGCAGTATAAAGAAGGGGGCAGAGTAATCTATAGGACATAAATCCCTAAATAACAGAGGTGGGACAATTAATGATAGCTATGCTACCTTTTATAGAAAGCACTTATGTGAGATTTCAAGAAACTGAGTATTAGTTTACCACAATGTTGGGTTCAGATTAAGAAGAAATCTGCAACCAGGGGTACCAGGCCTGTGGTAATCTTCTTACTTTGGATACCATGGCCTCCTACCTCTAAAACCTTTTAAAAGTATGCAAATGAACTTCTGCATGGTGCCCCTTCTCCTTAAAACAATATACATATTGTAAACTCACATGGTTTATATTACTTATATACACACATACAGTTCTAAGCTATACACAAACATGTATACACACTGGCCACTTAAATACATTACAAGCTAAGGCACACACATTTATGCACAATATTATACCTTATACACTTATGCATACAGTATATACATACACAAATGTGTGTGTATATGTTATATATATATTACAACACACACAGCATATACACACATAGCAAACCATTTAAACATCACATACACTCACAGCCACTTTATTAGGTACACAACACTGCTAGTAACGGGTTGGACCCCCTTTTGTCCTTCAGAAACTGCCTCAATTCTTCGTGGCATAGATTCAACAAGGTGCGGGAAGCATTCCTCAGAGATTTGGTCCATATTTGACATGATGCGCATCACACGTTCCGGCAGATTGTCGGCTGCACATCCATGATGCGAATCTCCAGTTCCACCACTCCCAAAGATGCTCTATTGGATTGAGATCTGTGACTGTGGAGGCCATTTGAGTACAGTGAACTCATTGTCATGTTCAAGAAACCAGTCTGAGATGATTCCGCTTTTGACAATGGGCATTGTCCTGCTGAAAGTAGCCATCAGATGTTTGGGTACATTGTGGTCATAAAGGATGGACATGGTCCGCACAATACTCAGGTAGCTGTGGCGTTGCAACGATGCTCAATGGTACAAGGGGCCCAAGAGTGCCAAGAATCCATGCTTCATGTTGTTGACGCCAATTCTGACCCTACCATCCGAATGTCCGCAGCAGAAATCGAACTCATCAGACCAGGCCAAACGTTTTTTCCAATTTCTACTGTCCATTTCGATGAGCTGTGCAAATTGGTAGCCTCAGTTTCCTTTCTTAGCTGAAAGGAGTGGCACCTGGTGTGGTCTTCGCTGCTGTAGCCCATCTCTGCCTCAAATTCGATGTATGTGGCGTTCAGAGATGCTCTTCTGCCTACCTTGGTTGTAACTGGTGGTGCTTGAGTAACTGTTGCCTTTCGATCACAGCTCGAACCAGTCTGCCCATTCTCCTCTGACCTCTGGCATCAACAAGACATTCCGCCCACAGAACTCGCTCAGGTTTTTTCTTTTTCGGACCATTCTCTGAAACCCTAGAGAGGGTGTGCGTTGAAAATCCCAGTAGATCAGCAGTTTTCTGAAATACTCAGACCAGCCCTTCTGGCACCCAACAACCATGCCACTTTCAAAGGCACTCAAATCACCTTTCTTCCCCATACTGATGCGCGTTTGAAGCGCAGGAGATTGTCTTGACCATGTCTACTGCCAAATGCACTGAGTTGCCGCCATGTGATTGGCTGATTAGAAATTAAGTGTTAACGAGCATTTGGACAGGTGTACCTATAAAGTGGCTGGTGAGTGTATTACATACTTATGGTAAAAAACACCATAAACCATATGCACACATATAGAGGATTACACACATGCACATACAATCACATATACAGGGCACATCACACCATACATTTATATACCACACCACTCTACTGTATATACTCAGAAAGTAAAGATGAGAGACTCCTATCCTGATGTCCCCTCCCCAACCTTTCTTAGCTGCCAGCTAAGGTGTTTACTGTGGAAGGTGTTTCACTTCTACATTATATTGGGCAGATTTTAAAAGTGTCCTAAGATTAACAGTAGAGTTAAGACTAGTGAGTCTTATTCTGCACAGATTCATATACAGTAAGTGTCTGGTGCTGGATGATAAATCTGGTGCAGTATAAGGCTGTGTCTAGTCGTACTCTGCACCTCCTATTAGTTGGCTTACTTTATGTCAGAAAATTAGGACAAAGTTCTGTTGGGTCAGCAGTATTTTTGGCGCACTGACCTTTATGGCCAAGCCCCCTTTTCACAGACCACACCCCTTTTGCCGACCATAGGAAAACTGTTTAAAACACTTATAAATGTGGTGCAGAAACTTTTTTTTAGTGCAAACTACAACAGATTAATAAATCTCTATCATTATGTTCTACAATGTGCACAATAATGGTGCACATCCTCCATTCTTTATTGTGTTAGGTCGGGTGGCCAGACCCCCTCACACTCTGGGCACTGTAGCAGCTGCTATGGCTGCTTCCCCTGTAGTTACCCCTCTTACATTCTGAAGGAACCCTCTCCCAATGTGTGCTCACCATTCACTACTGCTGAGGTTACAGGAAGTGCAAGGGAAGGGTGAGATTAAGATGTGTTTTGTCGCAGTACATCAGCTTGTGAAGCCAGAGCACAGAGGGCTTCTGTAACACGCCCATAGCCTTTACGGCTCATTACCATAATTTTAAAAGTTGATTTTAGAAAGGAGGAGGTCATAGATGATAACTATAAGAAGATTACCACAGACACGGTGCCTGGATCAGGTCCCTTTCACTGGAATATTCAAGGGACTGATATTGGTCCCCATAGACACCTATTGCGTCTGGCCATGGTTTGGTTAGCACACACGTATGTCACCCTACTGTCTCTGGGAAAATGCTCTATCTTTTCCCATACTTATGGCCGGGATACACACCTCCCTATGGAGAGGGGAGGGGTGATCAGCGCTCTCACCACTCCTCTCTCCAGCATGTGGCTGTTTGCTTGCCCAGGCTACGGCCCGGGCTAGCATATGTTCGCGTGTAAGAGGCCTTTGATGGTAAATATCTTTTAAAACTTGGTAACTGCTTTACAGCTACTGAATTCCACAAATAGATTCTCCTTAAAAAGAAACAAAATTTGGTGTCTAAGAGTATTGCTCAGCCTAGATTCAGGAACAGTATGGCTTTATTGACCCATTAGTTTTCTGGTTGTACAAATGCAAATAACAATTTTTCAGTTAGTTTTAGAATGGTATTACATAGGAGGATTTTAGTGCAGTTAACAGTCTGGTGGTGGTGTGGGATATCGCAAACCATGCCTGCGGGCATGCTACAATTAGTGACCATACAAGCTGAGGAGTCGCTTATTAATTGCGCAATTCTACGCCAGGTAGATTCTGTGCAGCTGGCCACTGGCTACATCATGGCCGGAGCCTCTTGGCGTCGGAGAGGCGTGGACTCTCTCATACACTGGTGCAGTTATGCCAGCGTATGATAAATGCCCCCCCATTATCTTTAAATATCACACAGGGACCACTATTGACATTAGTATTTTTATGCACTGAATATTTATATTCTGAATTTTTAAATCTTACTCATGCATCCTATACACTTGTGTTGTAGATTTGTTGCAAAATTTGTCCAGATTATATGATGATGAGTCATAGTACCTGTATTGGCTCACATTTCTGGACTGATCATTGGCGTGCCGACCAAGCTCACTACATCATAGTGAGATATGAAGTAGTTAACTTTGAAAGAGTTTTCTATGAGAATGGCGCAGTATCACTCCAGTCATTCGGATCTCAATGCAGTGTTGTACGATGCAGTTTATGTTGGTTCACATGGCAGAGGCTAGTTCTGTGGATGCTACTGGTTATTTGGGATGTTATTTGGATGTTTGAAAGTGTCCTTAGACTAGAGTGCAATGCAGAGAGAGAAATCTGGGTCACATTTGGAAAGGAAAGAGCCAGATATTTGTTAAGCCATTCCTACTGAAGATGTTTCACTATCTATACAAAGGATCATGTAATTGAAATCTAAAATATTTTCATAACGCTTACTATATCGTTCATTGCAAAAAATGACACATGGAACACATGCTTGGAAAATGGAACAAAATTCCAAAAAAAAAGCTTGTTACTAGCTCACTTCAGATGTATAGCCAAATCTATGTGTAAGTTAACAATTAAAGACTAATTAGGTCACGCCAACCTTTTACTGAATGCTTAATGCTTCTTCTATCTGTCTTCAGATATTTCCTTTGCCTTTATTATACATTGGGAATCATTTAACAGGGTTATCAGGCACACAGAAACTAAGGTAAGGAATATTAAATTTTTTTTCTCCTAGCTGGGTAGTGTATTCATCTAAAGACATCATTTACAAAGAACTTGGTTACAAAAGTTAACTTTAACCCTTTCCATGCATTATCATTGCTGCAGCAGTCTATTTCCCAATAGCTCCCCCTGCAACACAATCATAATTGTTGATGGGTGCTATGGCAACTGGCCATATATGTCAGCCAATTACATCATTCCATATGCACAGTCTAATAGGCTACTGGTAGGCATAATAATTCTTTTTTTATAGGCAAAAAACAATAACATTTAAAACAAAATGAAGTAAACTATATTATCTATCAAATTATAAAACAACATTTGGTATCATACTGACCAGAGAACTGGCGGAGCTTGCACCTGTATCTGCTAAGACCAGGTCTCATCTGGTGGATTTCAAGTGGACACGATAATAAATCCAGTGGGTTGGGCGTTCATGCACCCAACCCGGACATGCCAAAAGTGGGGATGCAAGTCAGAGAACCCAATACAACTAGCAGGGAGGGGGAGATACATGAGCCTTCTCCGTCACAAAACTGGTGGAGAAGGCATAATAAAAGGTCCCCAGTGAATGCAATATAAATAATACAAAAAAGGCAGATTAGAATTTTTTAATTATAAAAGTATACAATCGTATAAGCTGGAGAGCAAACCAAAGACTGGCCAACTCCAGAGGGAAAGCTCAAAGCAAGACAGTGCTGTGTGTCCTGCTGGAAGAAGGTGAACTTTGGACCAGGTGGAGACAGACGGGTAGAATCTACAAAGGACTTTGAGCTCAGGAAAGATCTCAGAAAGTTAACTTGTTCAACAAGTGAGGTAGTGCTCAATAGGGGGCTAGACTGTTTGTCGTTTTCGTTCCTGTAATTATTTAAACCTGAGTATAATAGTTTCTTTTGGAAAGCTTCTAGTTTCTTTAAGCTTCTACACTTTTTCTGCCCAGAGCACCACAAAGTTTGATCCTTTGATAAATTCAGTATTTCAAACATGTCCCTAATAATCTGCCCCAAATATGTGAATGACTTTCTTTTATGCACTTCTTTTCACAGAAGTGGGCATCTGAGTGACAAACTGCATCAAATGAATGATTAAATATTTGCTTTGAAGCTGAGTAAACATTTCACATTTGTCTAGTATTAAAAGTGAACTGTAAATGTGTTTAGAACATTGAATTACGGGAATAACTGCAATATCTGATCTTCTATGAAGTATAAAGCACAGCAGCAGTTCTGAAAATATTAATAGCTTCTCAGACTTACTCCTGTATAATCTTTTGTGTCTTTTCAGCTTGCCGATGTTTACAGTTCTTCGTAAATTTTCCATATTGTTTACACTCATCCTTGAAATGGTCATTTTAAAGTAAGTATGTCTGTCTTTATTTTTTCAATTGTTTCTAGAAATGGGAACGTGGGAAACTGAAGAAGAGTGATTCCATGTGGATTTAGATTCATCACACTATACTTGTAATACGGTGATACAGTATTTAAAGTGGCACTCTTATTGAAATTGTCTAAAATCCAGGTAGCTAAATGTATACTGCTACCAATGCTTTAACTTAAAGCTATTGTCTGGTCACAACACAGTAAAGGGGGTAACTTCCTGAGTGACGGGGGTCTCAGTGGTCAGCCCCCCAGAGATAATGAGAATGGGGGTCTGTTGTACCCCTGTTATACCCCAAAGGAATGGAGAGTCAGGTCCAACATTTGCGCTGCCACTCCACTTACTATAAAACTGATAGAGATAGCTAAGTATGGTTCTGGGCTACCTCCAGCAGTGACATAGATATGAATAGAGCAGCAGGGATCATGTGCGTCCGGCTGATCTGTGCATTTGGGGTACAACGGACTTCCATTCAGGTGATCCATAAGGATTGGGGCTAACTTGTTGTGACTGGACAACCTCTTTTAAATTACAATAAAAATATTACTTGCAACCAGAGATGAGTAAAAAGATGATTATTGTGTTTTAGACCTTTATCTCCAGCCATAATCCTATTCAGAGAATATAGGAAAATTGTATTCTTTCCACATAATTGATGGGTTGTTGTAACAATGACACATATTTAGTGTTGCTTTTTTCTAAGGTAATTTGCCTTCACAGTGTTCAATGTGGTAATACAGCCAGCACACTAAACATGTTTTTTCCCAGTTGAACCATGTTTGCTCCTTATAGCAATAGCTGTCCAGGCTAAGGAGGAGGCTTATTACTATGTAATAAGATATGGTTGTAGATTGGAAACACGTTTTCATATTAAAGGTTATATTTATAATGTATAAATTATTGGAAATTAGAATGAGTTAAACCAGGAATAATAATAGTATATTAAATTGAGATAGAAACCTTTACAAAGTATTCTCCTAAGAAATTTGGAACATGGCCATGAAGTATTCAAATAGTATTACACCATGCGTCAATCTTTTGTAGTGTTCATGGAAAATCATACTAAGGTGATGCAACTACTCAAATTTAGTCAACTAAAAAAAGGGCAAAATATATTTGTCAATTAAAAATTCCCTGTTGCTACTTTCATTCACTCAGGCCTGGTACATACATTTACTCAAATGGACACACTCTGCATTCCTACATTCACTATGGCAATCAAGGCTCTTCTTCATACTGAGCCCCAGCCCACAATTTCTTCTTTGACCCATTCCTGGCAGACCTTGCAGTGGTGCAGGAAGCGTGTGATCTGTCACATGCTACTGACATCACTCTAGGCCCTACAGTAAAACTCTCTTCCTGTTCATGTCACTGTTCAAGCATTTGTGTTTGAAAACTCTTTGCATGCACGGTGCGGCTAGCTCTAGCACACATACCCAGCACAGCACATACTACTCGAGCTCTGGCTACAGCTGGGAACATTGTGTGTTGTGACATGAACAGGGGGCAGTGCCAAGGGACACGTGGAGGGTTGGGTTTACCGGACACAGGAACCATGAAAATACAATTACAGTCATGTAGAAGGTACTGTTTGCAACCCCCCCCCCCCCGGGGCCTAGCCTTTTTCTTGGGCCTGGAGGCAGCCCGGGGCCCAGAATACTGGAATGGCTGACGATTGCTGCCTAGGGCACGCTGATGTCACGCTGCTTGGTATGGGGACCGAAGGGCTGTCCTACAGCCTGGCAAGTCTCCAACAAGTGGTGTGTGCAAGAAATAAGGAGGGGGAGGCTGATGTGCTGGTTCTCCCTAAATGATACAATTTTTACGACTGTACGACCTTTTGATCACTTTTTATAGATTTTTAAAATATTTTTCAAAATGGCTAAAAAAGTGCCATTTTCGACTTTGGCCGCTCAGCACATTGTAATGCATGAGTTAAAACGAGACAGCCTTGGGTCTTTGGAAACCCAGGGCTATCATGGAGACGGATCGCCGCTCCCTGATGACGTCACAGTGACGATCCTCGGCAAGATGGCGGCGCCCTGGATAGTTCAGCCGACGGTGGTTCCACTTGTAAAATGAGTCTTTATTTCAACATAAATAACTGTTTAGAATTCAGCTTTGTGGAGAATAACCATGATACTTTATATTAACCCCTTCTTGCACTATGAGGTAACTGTATGTAATAGCGATGGTGAGGTTGCATGGAGAGGGTCCACAGGCTTCCTCCTTATTGCTTCCATGACAGCATGGCCCTCTCAAGGTGTGACACGTCACGTTTATATTGTATTTTGAAACGCATTTCAACAGCTGTGGAGAGGAGATTTGCTTAACCACTTAATGAGGAGGCCTGAAAAGGCTTTAACTCCTTAGTGACGCGCCCTAAGGAGGCTCTAGTGACTGGGGCATTTTAGCTAATTTTTTGTACGCAGCAGTTTGAGGGCCATTCTTTTTTTTTTTTTTGGGACACATAGAGCTAACTAAAACATTTTAAAAGTTTTAACTTTTTTTTAATTTTTAGTTTCATTTGGGGTTAAAATTGGAAAAAAGTTTAAATTACAGTACATTTTTAAAGATGTTTCAAATTAACTCAAAATGAACATTTATTAATGAATTCCCTGTTTTCTTTCCGTTGTTTTGGTATATACAGTAATATGTATAGTGTGGGGCAAACGGGCAACTATGGTGGTGTTTTTGTAGTGTTACAGGGGATTTTTTTATATGGGGAAATGCGATTATTTTTTATGAATATTTATTCTTTTTTTTTTGTCTGTTACAAGTTTTCCTCTGTAACTGGGGCATCAATAAGAGCCTAGGTTACAGGGGGAAGCGACCATGTGTGAAAGCTTGTATTACTCAGAGCTGTACTGGGTCTGGTTAACCCCTTTGGACCCGGCATTCACCTAATGCTGTGAGGAGCGGAGAAGAGAGATACTGTAATAAATACTCCCTTCTCCCTAGGCTGCCCGACTCTCATGGGTAGCGCGGGAGCAGTCCAAAACTGCGGCAACGTCTAAAGACGTCGATGCAGACTTCCGACCTGCGTCTGCTAACATCTAAAGTCAGCGTGCGGTCCAAGAGGAGTTAATGACCGGGGCATTTTTAGTGAATTTAGTACATATTGGTTTAAGGGTCATAACTTCTATTTTTTGCATGTTCCTAGGGCTAGTTAAAAATTAACACTTTTTTTTCGGGAATAACTTGCAAAATGTAGGAAAGACTTTTTTTTTGTCATGTATAGTATTTATATTTTTTTACATTTTCAAATGGGCTAAAAATGATTCTTATAAATGAATTCCTTGGTGGGTGACAGTTGTCTTGACATAAAATATCTCTAGTCTTGGGCCAACAAAGCGACTATGGGGAATGATATGCAGTGTCGAGAGTAGAAAGAAGAAGCAGTAATGAACCGTTTCTGCCTCTCACTAGGGTCTTTGGCTGCCTCTGAGAAACTGCAGCGACACCAAAAGACAGTCGGCGGTAATTATCAAGTTAATTGCTTTGTGTTAACATTGCATTTATGTAAACAATCGGTTTACGACAGAATTCTCTTTGTAAAACCTTAATAGCTCCATGACATACTCACATGTCATGGAGTGTTTACATGTTAAGCAAATCTCCTCTCCACTGCTATTGAATTGTGTTCCAAAATGCAATGTTAAAGCCACGTGTGAACGGCTCCCATGTCCTCAAGCTTTTTCTATTACGGCCTGTAAAAGAAGAGTAGTTCATTCACAATACACTGCAATACAGTTTCATTGCAGTATATCACAATTTCTTCAGACACCCCTGAATCGAAAAACAGAAGGTGTCCTGGGCCTCAATGGAATACAAATATGAATGTGTAAAGATAGTTATACTGTGTACTTGTATAGAGATACTGGTGTTTCCCTATAGAACTATAGGAAATATCACAAATTTTGTGATATCCAGTTCTGTGGGGTGACAATGTGGTTACATTATCAGGGTACAAGGTGTATATGCACTTTCATCTGGATGAGACAGATTAGAGATGATGAGATCCATTGGATGCCTATTACAGAGTCAGCTCTGCTACATCTCTGTTCTCAGTCTCATAGCTATGTGCCTGCCTGTATTCCCCTTTCCCCGGATCACTTATCTCCATGTAGCTTGTAGTTTGCAGCTTGTCTCTTCTTACAATCTCCTGCCAGGAAGTGAATCAGTGTATGTGTCCGTGAGCTCCATGCTAGGACGGCATGGGGCGTGGATACAGGCACAAGACACAGAAATCTCATCTGCACAAAAATCCAAGATGGCGCCCGAGCCTAAGTCTGAAATTTCAGGGTTGGATCTAGGGGCAACTGAAATTGTGTACAGCAGGACTAATAGAGACAGGTTGGACTTGTGTCTGTGAAATGCTGTATTTTTGTTAATAACAGTGAATTAGAGAAAATGTTATTTTGATGTGCTGAGTACAAATAAGAAACTTGTCTTCATAATAATCTTGGAGGATGATGTATTGAGCCTCGGGAAATTGCTGTAGTGTGAGACAGTGACATCTACTGTTCACAGAGTAGAATTTTAATCTGTAGTTTAGTAGTTATTATTTTATAGCACCTTTTAAGGTGTCCAAAACCATTATCAGACTGTCTAAATTCACTCAGAATTTACTGTACTAGAATGTTATATTTTCCTATGTTTTGTTTCGCAGGAAGAGATATTCATTATCAGTTGCTCTGAGTATATTAGCAATTGTGATTGGAGCTTTTGTAGCAGCAAGGTAAGATTTTTTTTTTCACTCTGTTTCTAAAATAACTTCTATAGCACAAATGTAATAAAAGTGTTGCTTTCAGTTTCATATTTATGAAAACTGCGTCTATTTTTGGGGCTTATGCATACAGATATATTGTAATAGGACTGCCACAATGTACACAGTTTAATTTTCAGGAGACAGCATCTCTCTGCATACAGCACTTGTGTGCCTCTATGCTAGGTAACCTTATTGGACATTGGGGGACATTTAGTATATTCTCAGCCTCCTGATTTTTTAATTTATTTTTTTTTTAACACTCGGACAACCCCTTTATTTACATGGTGCTGTACAATCAATAAGTGATTCACTGACATTACATTAAGACAAGAACATGTACAAATACAAGGCTACAGTGATCAGTAGACAAGTGGAGGGAGGACTCTACCAGTGAGGACTCACAATCTACATGGGAGGAAAGATGAAGTCACAAGGTGAGAGAGCAGTGCAGTTCATGTGTATTGTAGGCGATCCCAAACAGGTACATTTGAAGGTTTTGAAATTGGGGGACAGTCTGACACGATTTGGTGCAGAATTCCAGAGTATGGGAGATGCACGGGAGAAGTCCTGGCTCCGATAATGAGAAGAGTGGATGATAATAGAGTGAAGCGGAAGGTCCTGTGAGAAGTGCAGATTATGTATGGGACGGTAATGGCTGATTAGTTAGGAGATATATGGAGGGGAGAGGTTGAGGACAGCTTTGGTAATCATGGTTAATATTTTTATTGACTTGTATGATAAACCATGGATACTTACTCATAGATCCAGGAACTGGAACTGTGGCAATCTTATATTTGTTATCCATGATCTCATTCCTGCTAATATCAACTTTTATAATTCTATTAATGAGCCTGAAGGGTTCCTTGGGGAGGTCACAGCCTGTTACACTGTGCATGAGCACTTTCCCCTCATACTCTGTGTTGACATTTCCTTTACTGCAGTGACATTGCATCAGTCAGTGGGAGGGGGAAGTGCTGAGGGAGCAGGGGGAGACAGTGTAATAGCCTCCCGCAGCACGGAAAGACTCTGGTAACACCGCCAGGATTACTACAATACTACCACAGTCACTGTGCCTGGATCCATGAATAAGTGTCCCTGATTTATCTTGCTTGATTTGATAGTTTTCCTTCAAATTTCCATTTATGTTTTAACATGCATAAATCAAATGTTAATTACTCCCTAGGCTGCTCAGTGTAAAATTCCAGGGTGTGGGCAGGCCTCTCTCAGCAGACACATTGCTGTATTATCCATATAGTTCTGTGGGGTGACAGTGTGGTTACATTATCAGGGTACAAGGTGTATATACACTTTCATCTGACTTCTGACCTTGTACTAAAAAGAGAGATGAGACAGATGAGAGATGAGATGCCTGTAGTTTGCAGTTTGTCTCTGCCCACCATGTGCTAGCAGGAAGTGAATCCGTGTATGTGTCAGTGTGAGATCCATGCAGGGACTGCAGGGGGCTGGGCTAATGGTGCAGTGCAGAAAGACACACAAACTCAACAAGCACAGCTGTCACACAGGAATCCAAGATGGCGGCCCAAGTCAGAAGTTACAAGGTCGGATCTAGGGACAATTGAAATTGTGTAAACCAGGACTGATAGAGACCGGTTGGACTTGTATCTGTGAAATGCTGTACTTTTGCTAATAACAGTGGATTAGAGAATGGGTTATTTTGTCATCCTGAGTATATTTAAGAAACTTGTCTTAAATACCCCTTTAAAGGACACCTGTCAAATGATTATCTCATCATCTTCTGACCAGCCCATCGTAACTGCTCTTCATAAACGTTCATAATAGCTTTTTTTTTTTATTATGACATCCTGCTACAGCAAAAATCCTATGCAAATGATGCCCGTGACTCCATCATTTTGTTTCTTGTAATTTGTCCCCCACCCACACCCTTCTCTACTTACTGGCTTATATTTTACTGGCCCATTTGTGTATGAATTATGCGTATTCCTGGCATACCCCTTTAACAGGCATTCAGCGCTCAAGGTCAGGAAATTGCAACAGAGGGGAGTAAAGGGGAGATGATGAAGGGAGGCAAAGGGAGTGCCTCGTCATGAATAAGCCGGACTGCTGCTTACTGAGTTGTGTCGATTGGACCCATTGTAATTTTCATAATCTGGGTCAGAGGTTTATCAAAGTTTTACACTACACACTGGAATGGCATTGAGGTGTATCGCAAGGTGCTGGGGAGAGTATTTTAGATCACTGTTGGCATATGGGCTGTCATTAGAGGTGACGTGTCCTTTAACAACTTTATATTTGATATTTTAGTGACAAATTATAAAGTGAATGGTATTTATTTCTGATTTTTCTAAATGGTTGATACAAATGACAGTCAGCACTGTATAATAAAAGTCATCACCCATTAGAGTATAAATTGAATTTTATTGAACAGTGATTGTGACCTCCTAATGCTCCAAGTTCAACAAATGATTATTTTTAGTTCTTTACAACCTATAAAATGTTTTGAAACTATAATGTGCATAATAATTTGTTACTGTGCATTTAGATTTTTTGATTTTTATTTTGATGAATATACTGTTATTAATGAAAGCTTTGTTCAATAAAATAGAATTTTTATTCTAATGGGTGATTTCTTTTATTATACTGACTTCCATTTGCCATTTGACAACCATATAGGAAAATCAGAGATACATATAATTTGCATAATAATTTGGAATGTGGTGTATAAATCCTGACCCATGGAGTCCCATCTCTTGACCACTTTATCCTGAACTTTTCTGAACCAGGATAAGGCTGAACTCTGGCAAATGCAAGACAGTCTGAGAATGTTAATAGTAAATATTTAAAGGGAACCTGTCATCAGGAAGGTAATTATTACATTATGACAGGTTACAATAGCATTAGGCATTTTGATTTCAAATATGCCATTGCAATGCATATGAATAATTCCAGTGCACTTCAATTCTTTCCTAAAGATTACCTGGCTCCCTGCCAGCACATGTCATCTTCTCCTCAATTTAATGTCCCCTCATCTTCACTCATCACCCTCCCTCATCTTCTCCCCGCTTCCTCCACCCTGTTTAGTTCCACAAGCAATTCACATTTGAACTGCGCTTCCCCTGAAGCACAGCAACCTCTGTCAGCTAGCTCTATAGAGATGAACGTGGCAGCCAGCACATGTGCAACCAATTGCTTCAGTCATCTTTGGGTGCAATGAGAGGGTGCAACTGGGGTACATCTGACCTCTGTTCTCATTATCTGTGGGGGCCCATCACTGAGGTCCTCTAACCTTCTTTGTGGGACAACCCCTCTAACTTACCCCAAATGTTATATTCAGCCACTAGATTCAGCCTCACTGCTTTCCTCAATCTGCAATAAATATTCTGTGTATAGTTGCTGTTATAAGTGTAGGATGAAGTTAAGACTACAGACCGTTACTACGATAAAAGTTATCTATCCAGCAAAAGCGTAAAATGCGTAAATGTGGAGCAGTTTTTATAATCGCCCTTTTACAGTTTTTTTTTTTTTGATTCAACGTATTATAGAATGTGAATATTTCTTTTAAAAAATTGTGAATACCATGAGAGCTGTGTCCTTGTGAATAATAGCCAATACTTTGCAAGCTGACATTGTGGAGCTCAGAAATGACTCTGATGTCCTTTATGATGTTACTATGTAACAGCGGCTACCAGCAATGCATAAGCCCATGGGGAAGTGAGAATTAAAGAGAGGACCAATAGAGGAAAAAACTGATAAATGTGTAAAATGTAGATTTTCAATGTCTAGAAATATTGCTACCTCCCACACCGTACAATTGATCTATGCAAAGTTTGCTAAACGGTTATACACACATTAAATCTCCCATTTAATAAATGTGAACCTACTTGTTAAAGTGAGTTTTGTTTTTCAGTTTCGATCTTTCTTTTAATTTGGAAGGATACATCATTGTGTTGTTAAATGATGCATTCACAGCGGCCTATGGGGTTTATACCAAAGAGAAAATTAATCCCAAGGTAATTCTAACTTTTGTCTAATGCCCATGGATTCAGCTTTTTGAGTTGTGTAGGGATTTTTTTTTGTTTACACCTTTTTATTTAAAGGAGAAGATGGGGATGTCTGAAGTGGCACTTTCCCCTGCAACCTCTAAACTTGATCAATAACAGACGAATATGACTCTTCTCTACATATCTTTCACATGACTTTATTATATATATCTTGTATACCCCTTTATCTTTTTTTTATAGATAAATGGGTGAGATTTCACTTAAAAGAGGGAATTCTAGAAAGGACATTTCATACCCTACCTGAGTTAAATCTGATGACAGACAGTATGCTACAAGTGTCTATATTTAGGCTCTCGCAACACCTCATTTCATTGCACTTGTGCCTTTGATCAATAAGCTGCTTGTATTTGGGTTTTTGATCCATTCACCACTTCAAAAGATATAGCGCACAGAAATGTGCATTAGCCAAGTCAGCATGTCCTTAGTAACATGTTCTTACGAAGGTTTATTACTTACTTATTTATATGACCCTTAGGAGAGGTAGAGTAAGATAGTGTGACCATTGCACCAGAATAAGTTACAAGACCCCTATCTAAAGTAAAGGTTGATCTGATAAACATTTCAGATAAACAAAAAAAATAATTGTTTATACATTATGTTAACCTCTGTTTACTCTTTCATTCATTCATTCATTCATTCTTACAGTGGATTGCAGCTAGATCATGACCACAGAACAGAGCCAATTCTAACTTAACTGTTCTAAAGCATGAAGTTCAGAACAAAAAAATCTTATTTTTTTGCCCCTTAAGACAATAAACCTAGTAATGTCACAGTACAGTTGAAACCAGAAGTCTACAAGACACACATGAATGTTTTTCTTACTATCTGAAATGAAATCAGAATAAACCTTTCCTGTTTTGGGTCAAGTAGGATTACCAAATTGCCAGAATAATGAGAGAGGATCTTTTCAGAAGCTTCCAAAGACATAACATAAGCATATGGAGTGCCTCAAATTGTTAAAAGGCCTAATAATCTTTTTGACTTTGCAGAAAGTAAGAAAAATGCCAAAATATTCTCTCTATTATTATTCTGGCTTTGGCAATTATGACTAATTTTGGTAATCCTAATTGACCTAAAACGGTAAATGTTCATATCCGAAAAACATGCGTATGTGTCTTTTTATCTAGTGTGTATAAACTCCTAGCTATAACTGTATATCACTGTTGTATATAAATAAGTAATACCAACTGAACTAAATGTTACTTTCTACAGAAAAAAATACAATTGACAAGCTTGTGAGCTGGTCCCCCAACCTCTGACCTGAGGTTGCCCTTCCTGGACTCCCAATTTTCCTGTGCCTCCTTTACTGTTGCATGTCTCCTGGCAGTTGTTCATCAGGTTCCTCTGCTCCAGTCTACCAATGCACCTTGTTAACAATTTGATTCCAGTTGTTTTCGTTCTTAATGAAGACCCTTTCGTTATCCCCTCTGATTGAGCAGTAAGGCCCTCTAGGTACCAGTGAGTTGATCATGTGGATACAGCAATGATGCAAAAAGTTATTCTGCACAGAATGAACTCGGCAGAGAATCCCACGGCTCTCTAAGAAGACTTATGAGTCTACATTCATTTGCTATGCTGTTTTTCATTGTTACACAGTTACATCTGAGTGGAAATGGTCAGCTAGGCTGGCTTCACATGAGTAGTCCATGCTATTCCTTTAAAAGACAATTGTTGTAGGGAATCTGTGAGTCAAATTAACCTCCAAAAGTGTAATATATATATATATTTATATTTTCATAAACTGCCACCAGAAAGCATTGCCCCTATAACTATATTATCCTTCTCCATGTCCATTAACTTAAACATTCATTTTCTAAAGTAGAATGCAAATGCCCTGAGTCCAATCGGCATCTTCCCTGAAGCGGAGTCTGGCTTATTCATGAGTTTCCTGCACAGCTGTTCTAAAATGACAGCCCATATGATGACCCCACACGTAGTGTTGCTTGTTCCTTGTACTGAGAGGAGCAGGTGGTCATAGGCCACCACTCTCCTGTTAGTAGTGTAGACACGGAAAGAGAGCTCAGGGGTAACTGCTGCCTTATCTGTGTCTATCACAGGCAGCAGCTAAACCAAAGAAATAAAAATGACCAAAGCAGTTTGCATAATAGACAAAAGGTGATTTTACCAACAATTGATGTATGGATCAACATGATAAAGGCTGGGATTGAATCCTATTGAGCTGCTCTAAAAGAGAGTTGGGTCAGAATAAGAGAGAGAACAGATGACCGCTTTCCTTCGCGTGCTGACTGCACCAGTGTGCTGTCCCTTGCAGCTGAATAGACGTGACGCATATTAGAAATGAGTATTGTATAGTCCATTTACCATAATGCTTTCTATGCTGCTGCATGTACTGGATATTTTTAACTTAATAAATTAGGCATTTTTTATGCATCCTTTCTGATGACATAATATTTCTGTTGTCTTACAGGAGCTGGGTAAATATGGTGTCCTTTTTTATAACGCTGCTTTCATGATTTTACCTACATTGATTTTGACCATATGGACTGGGGAGTTTAAGGAGGTAATGATTTTTTTTTTTTAAATGTTATAGATGTAAATATTTGTAAGCATGGTGAGTTTTCCTTTGCACCTTTTTTTGCATAAGTTTTACATGGCAAAAAATTATTTAAACAAGCTTTCAGCATTTCAAAACGTCACAAAAAACGGTCAATGAAACCCAAAAGGGTTAGTGCAAGTTGAGGTTTTTTGGCAAGATTTATATTAAAATAACTTTTTGGAGTCTGAAGAATTAGTTTTATTTTTATAGTAATCAAAATGTGCCTAAAAAATAGACCTGCCAATGTTCCCTGCCCGGTACACTGGAGTCTTGGGTTGAAGTCAAGTGCAGATAGTGCTCAAGGACTCAAGTTTTCTCTTACTCTTTAACTCAGTTTTCATAAAATGTTTGTTATTATTAATTTATGTGTAGAATCTAAATCTTGACAATCCCCAAACATATTAATAACCTATTATAAGGATAAGTCATTAATATCAGTTTAGTGGGGGTCCAACAGTTATCAGCAGTTGAGAAAGAATGAAACTGGAAGCAGACAGCACTGTTCCCTGTGCAGTGGCTGAACTGAGTCGAATGAGAGCTGATCAGCAGTAACATGGTGTTACCACTACACAGAAAACAGAGCTGTCTGCTTCCATTTCCAAACTCCTTTTCCAGCTGCTGATCAAAGTACTGGTTATTGTTCTCCCTCTTCATATTGAGGACCTATTCTATGGAAACCTTTTAATATTTATAGCCAAGAAAACTCAAAAGCACATAATAGAGTGTATGTTATGAGTAAAATTGGCCCCAAATGTGCGGCCGGATATACGTCCCCATAGCCACCTATGGTGTGTGCTCACAGTTCAGTGCCGTGGCCACAAAAAAGATAGAGCTTGTAAGATAGCTCTTGTAAGATGGAGCTTGACAGAACGTCCTGTGTCCTATACAGCACATTGATATGTGCTCGCCCGGGCAACCACACATTAATGTGAATGTACCCTTAGGTGTGTAACACAACCTTTTGTGTGCGTTGTAAATAGCAGTAAAGCATTTATATTCCAGGATTATATCTGAACATGAACATTGGGTGTATGAGATCTCTTCACTAGTCTGCTGCACATTCCCACCTTGATGTGATTAAAAGGTTTCTAGTTGGATACTACAGCAGAGGAGAGAGGCTTGGTTGCACCTATAATATAACCTTTTATCACAGCTTTCCAGTACATTACATGGAATAGTAAATGGCGCCACTAAAAAAGTACAATTTGTTCCACAGATAAGGAGCCCACACACATATTTGTAAACGGAAAATTAAAAAAAGTAATGGCTTTTGAGGTCCTGCAAGGGTTAAGCTATCAAAGGAAGCATTATTCCTTTCCTCTTTATTGATAACACCACTACATTATGCTGTTCTGGTTAACTCTATGTGTGTTGTGTTTCCTTAGGCTGTATATTTTAAGCAGTGGACAAATGTTTACTTTGCTTTCCAATTTCTTCTTGCCTGCATGATGGGGTAAGTAGTAAGAAATTCCTTTAATGATATACTAATATACTTGATGTAACATTAATCTAGCAACACCATATTAGCTTAATGTCATAACTATTAACTGTTACATCAGCGGGATAAACTCTCCCTTGTGGCTTTAAGTAAACAAGCCATTGAGTTTAAGACCTATATTCTGCCAGCAGTTATATTGAAAAATATTATCAAGCATTTATCTAGATAAAAGCTCACGTAATAAAAAAAGAGGGGTGTCAGGGCTCGGGGTCAGTGAACCCCCATGGCCACTGCGGACGATGACACAAGCCGACGCCTCAGACCGGAATCTAAGTGTCACCCGGTCTTCACCACAACTGCAAAGCAGGATGGTCTTGCTGTGACGTGGTGCCACCAGGTCGTTCCACAGGTGCGACTTGCCCAAGGTGGCAGCAAAGGTTGAGGTACAGGAACAGAAGGCAGCCTCAGAGTCAAGAACAGGCAGCTAGTCAGGGCAGGCGGCAGAGGTGCTAGGTCAGGGTCAAGTCTGGGGCCACAACGGGAAGTCAGAGCAGGAACACAAGGAACACAGAGGAATAGCCTTCTTAAGGCTTGGAGCACTAAGATCCGGTGGGGGTTTCTGGGAGAAGCTGGATTTCAAGGAAAACCAGAAAGTGGCCATCGCCAATCAGCGGTGCACTGGCCCTTTAAATCAGGGATGGGGCACTGACATGGAGAGGGTGTGCCTGCAATCAGATACGTAGGGGCACCTGTGACAAGGGGCACAATCATTAGTGCCAGAAAACGGGCGAAGAAGTACTCAATCACAACTCTTTGCACACTGCAAGAAATTGTGATTGTTTTTTAATTACGCTATGCCCACGCCATAGTCCATGCCATTTATTTGCAGGTTTTTATGGAAAAGTGGCGCAGATTTGCCCAGCGGCGGGGCCGCCCAACAGATACATCAATTGGCTAAGATCTCATGATGTATCTTCCGAGGCAGGGTTGTGGTCTTTATCATACGCCACATTCCCCTCAAGTTGTTGAATCAATTATTGCATTAAATGGTGTTATGTGGCATTAGTTGAGCCCAGAATGTGGACTTCTTACCTAGCACCGTACATACCCATATCGTAGTATAGCAGCTGTGCTTGATATTGCCACTCTTCTGTCTTTGCATGAATGTGACTGAGATGCACACAGGCCACATGATGAATTGCGGAGAGCATTGCTTCCAGGAGTGCCAGGACCACCTTTACAATCTGATTGATAGGGGTGCAGGGAAGTTCTCAATTTCTATTGCACATTAGAACCAGTGCAATACTCACAGATGGACAGATAGGACGTTTATCGATTTCACGTTCCATGCTAAACTATTGCCATTATAGTATATATTGTCAATTGTTGTATGTACATTGTAGTTACCTAATAGTTTAATTCACTATGGTTTCTTACTGTTTATCATTATTAAATGTCATACAATCATACATTTCTTTCAGTATACATCTTGTTTTAATTTATCAATTTATTTTTCCCTCCTATGACACAAGTTATCACTAATATATTACATATTTAGTTTCTTACTCTTTAGTGCTATTTAAAAATGGTACTGCAGTTTGAGTAAGTTGTTCTAATTTTTATAGGTACTGGCTGGTTGCCAGGTAGTTATCGAAGGTAATCAATGAGCAAATTGAAGCATGATTTTGCATGGATCCTACTTAAATTTAGGCATTGTATTCTTAAGTATATAATAATTAGGCGGAGGTGCTATGGTGCACCTCTGTTCACTGGCTTCACATGCTGTTACACTGTTTTCCCTCACTACCGCTCACTCAGCACTTTCCCTCTCCCTCTGTCTGCTGTATTATCATGGCAGCAGAGGAAGTTTCAGCACACAGTGGGAAGATGAAGTGCTCCTGCACTTTGTAACAGCTTGTGAAGCTACAACACTGAAGGGTTCTGGTAACGCCCCCATAGCCCTTCTGGTTCATTAGAATAATTTTAAAAGTTGATCTTAGAAGGAAGGAGGCAACGGATAACAAATATAAGGAGACTACCGCAGTTATTGTACCTGGATCTAAGGATAGGGAAAAGAAAGTAGCAGAAATACAAAGGCTTATATATACGCAGTATACTTGGCATTTAACTAAAGTACTGTATCAATGAACAAGGGGAAGTGTAAAAGGGGGAGGGAAAATGCGGGGGGGGTAAAGGGTCTCTAGGGTATTAAAAATCTGGGTTTAAGGCGTGTGATTATCTATTCCCTGGCATATCCAGGGGGCCTAAATTTCAAGTCTTGGAGTGTGGCAGGCAGATATTCCAGATTCCTCATATGTGATATTCTGGAGTGAAGATTCAAGGCTGAAGGCGGAGCCACTAATCTCAAATTCAGAGCAAATACAAAGTCTTCGCTGGAGTAAGTAATTGTAAGAAAAGTGTAGCTCTAGTTTTGCCTAAGTTAGCAGGCGGAAGACCTAAGAAGAATGCTGTAGGGGCACTGTGACCTCTAGGACTGTCTCAAGAAATAATTTTACTGTGGAACAAAAGGGCAGAATCTTAAAGCAATCCCAGAAAATATGAAACAAAGAAGCTCCAGGGCATTGGTGCCTTCAGCATAGGTCAGGGATAGAGGGGCTGTGAAGGAGTTCTTGTGTGTTACTATGTTATCAGGATTTTATATTGATTGTGCAAAGAGAGCCAATAGGGATTTTCTCCTACACAATCTTCCTCACAGATAACAGAATCTCTCTACCTAGCCAATTTTCCCATATGTCTATGTGTAACATCCCCCATCCTAGCCTTTCTTCGGTGGTTGTAGACAGCTGGGGCCCAGAATACCGGAGTGGCTGGCTTATGTGGCCTTGGGCACGCTATGGTCAAGGTGCTTGGTATTGGGACCGAAGGGCAGGTCTACAGCCTGGCAGGTCTCCAGTAGGTGGTGTGTGCAGGAAAAGTGGAGGGAGAGGCTGATGGAATAAGTTTCTCCATGGGGTTTATATAGGGATCCTTTGGTGATGGAAGATGGGGAGTTGTGATGGTGAAGCAGCCTGATCCAGGGATCACATGGAGGCTCATTGTGCAAATCAACTTACAGTTCTTTTATTTGAAACTTCAATGGCAGGCAACAGCCTGACATCAGCAGGTTTAGCAGGCTGGAAAGCTGCTAGGTGATAGCTGGTCCGCTGGAAGAGTTACTCACAGCCTGGTAATAACTTCAGACTGGGCTGGGTAAGATGGAGCCGACTCTGGACAATGGACCTCTGCTCTAGCCTAGTCTCCTGACTGGATACAGGTGTCAGGCTGCAGTCTTGAGACACCTCTGCTTCCTGGTGTTGTGTCTGGATACACACTTGCTTCTAGAATGCTGACTAAGCCCGCAGACTTAATCTGACCATGTGCTCCCATCCACAAGGGGTTTTTATACTCCCCAAGTGAGATGGCAGCACTCTCCAATCAGCTTCCAGCTTGCTTTACAATAAGAATACAGCACATCATTGGTTATAGACAATAGATATGTTAACCTTCTAGCAAGGTGATCAGTCTCCCTAAGCAGCTCCTAAGATGGAGTGGGCGCTATTCGCAACAACTACCTACCCTATGCATTGGCAGGGTTGTTGCACATGTAACAGTGTTTGGTAGTCTCAGGGAATTCACAATATAGGAGAAAGTAATACAAGGGCTATGCATTCAAATGACATGAGATCTGGAATTGTAGACAAGACCATTATTGACTGTCAGTAAGCTATGATTTGCGGGTAAGTAGAGGAGGCTGGAGCAAGCAGTTTAGAAGTAAACCCAAGGTCAAAAGCTGCCCGATAGTGGGGTGCACTAAATCTTTGATACAAAAGGTCTGCAAAGACTAACAAAGTAGGTGGGAAGTACTCCTGAGAAGGAGTAGGATGTATAGAAAAGGGTAATTGGGGAACGGATGGTCGCTAAGTTGAACCAGAAGCAACATCTTTGCCAGAGATCCTTAGTATAGGCCATCGGAGCCAATAACTAAGCAGTGGGCAGGATCCAGGTGTGGGTCCCGGTGCATGGAGAGGGCCGAGCCCTCTTCATAGCCGGTAAGTCTTTGCTGCATATTGCAGCAAAGGCTTACCGGTAACACCCGCATTGCTGCCAGCGGCTTAAAAAAGACGGATCGCTGCAATGACGTCACTGGGAGCGGTGATCCGTCGCCATGGTAGCCTCGGGTGTTCCGAATACCCGAGGCTACTTCGTTTTAACCCATTCATGACAATGTGCTAATTGCACATTGTAATGAATGGGGAGTAAAATCCCCATATACTGCCATACTGCAGTATGGCAGTAGATGGTAGGATCAAACAGACAAACGAGGGTTAGAGTACCCTAGGGAGTCTGAAAAATAGTAATAGTAAAAATAAAAAAAAAGTTAAAAAAAAAAAATTATAATAAAAAAACCTAAAAATTCAAATCACCACCCTTTCCTTAGAACTGATATAAATATAAATAAACAGTAAAAATCATAAACACATTAGGTATCGCTGCTTCCGAAAATGTCCGTTCTATGAAAATATAATAACGGTTTTTCCATATCGTCCCCCATGACGCCCCCCCCCCTGGAGGTTGCTTCCCCTTCCTCTGTAGGGACAGGAAATTGAGAGCATTAAAAGGAATCTCGTACCCCTCGTGGGTGCCTGTTCCCCCGGGACTTCCCTCGTCTGGCCTCTTTAGGGAGTCTTACTTGGGGTCCTCAGGCTCCGGTTGCCATCGGGCAGGTGCCGGCGGCTCTACGGCTCGTTCGCGGGTCCGCGGCAGCCGGCACATAGCGCCTCCTCAGTGCGCGGCGTCACTTACGGTTTTGCCGGAACTGACGTCAGAGGCCTCAGCGTCACGGCCTAGGGGACGGGCCGCGGAAGATGACGTCAGACGCCGGCGGCAGGTATAAAAAAAACCGCGGTGTAGTTACTGTCTGCTGAGGTCTATGGGAACAAGATGGCAGAGGAGGCTGAAAATCGTTCCATATCCCTGGGTTCTGTGAGTAGGACGTCTGGCTGAACGCCAATGTTTGCTGGCACTATATGCTGTGTTTGGGAGTCGGCTTTTTAATTAATCATCACTCCTGTGTTTTTGTGTTTTTATAATTAGGAGAAGGACATGTTTGTCAAGGAGAAAGTTAAGGAATGTGATAAGGAGAGACCAAAAAAGGCACCGTCTAAACGCTGCCAGATGTGTAATACAAAACTTGATGTGTCATATAAAAAGAGCTTGTGCAAGGATTGTTTGGACAAGATATTAATAGAAGAGAAATCTTCATTTATGGATGAATTAAGGGTTGTGATGCGTGAGGAGATTAAAGCTTCTAGAAGCCCGCCGCATAAGAAAGTCAGAGGAAATCCTGTATGTGTAGATACTGATGATGAGCAACCTTCATGTTCATATGAAATGGATATTGAGGAGTCTGATATCATGCAACAATCCGTACCTTATGACCCTAAATATCTTTTTCCAAATGAAGATATGGATGGGCTTATTAAGGCATTAAGAGACACCCTTAATATTGAGGACACAGTAGAAGAAAGGTCAGTAGTTGACAAATTGTTTGGAGGTTTGAGAAGGAAGACAGTGCGAGTTTTTCCAATCATTGAAAATCTGAAAGATCTTGTTTTGGGAGTGAAAAATGGAAGTGAAAAAACTAAAAAAGGCCAAGTCGTTAAGGGGTTAAACAGTTATATGCATGAAGCGAGATCCAGGAGAAGGATATCCAAACATTCAGTATGTGGGCGGAGTTTTCCTTATAGAATATATATAAGCAATCATTATTATATACCCAGAAAGAAGGCAATATTCCTCCATGTAGGCCAGGGAGGTTAAGTCCAGGAAGGCATAGGGAGGAATAGAAGTCCAGTGAGGCTGTTGTGATTTCATGTGATCAAATACTTACATGGGGTAGAAGTTATATAGGAATTAGGAAGCAAAACTATATTTTCAATGTCATAGACATGAAGGCTAATATATTACTGATCATAACCCCCTATAAAACAATGGACGATGGGATGTCGAGACAAGACAATCATAGGGTATAAAATATGAATCTTTATTCATAATCAAAGAATGTTAATATAGCATGTAAGTTACACATAAGGCCATAGGTAATGGTACACAGAAAAGGAATTATCACTTTTGGTACATACTAGCATAAGAGGTAATAAACTCCCATGTTCCTATACTGATTCAAAGAATGGAATACATATAGAGTGCATGACAAAAGTTCAAAAGAGAAGACTTTAGAGCAGTGGTTCTCAACCTTTGTAATACTGTGACCCCGCAATACATTTCCTCATGTTGCGGTGACCCCAAACCATGTGATTCTCTGCAAAAATGCAATAAAATCGTGGCCTTTAATGGCTTTAGGTGACCCCTGTGTTTTGGTCGTTCGACCCCCCCGGGGTCACGACCCACAGGTTGAGAACCGCTGCTTTAGAGGTTCACATGGATAATGTTATCTCATATTGGCTTTGCTAAGATAAAGCAAAAGTCAGTCCACACTGCTCAAGTACCGGGGATAACAATCTCCCCCGATGCGCATTTCGGATAGAATCGCTTTTGTCTGGGGTGGTCTAAAGGGGCGCTGTTATCCCCAGTACTTGAACAGTGTGGAGTGACTCATGGGTAACACTTTCCTTATGTCATCATTACTGTTTTTGCTTTTGCTTTATCTTGGCAAAGCCAATATGAGACATGGATAAAAGATATAGTAAGTGCCCCTGGTTTATCATGCTCGATTTTGATGGAAGATGAACAGCTCAATACCCCTTTAATTTCACATCTTAATGATTTTATCATGTCTGATGTAGTCAAACATTATTTAGTAAGCCTTGATCAGTTTTTTGCTTATCTCTTTTTACAACCATACTTTAAAATTTTACCCTTTTCTTCATGGCAGATTTATACTACTTTATTCGATAGTACTCTGCAGTTTCTACAATTCAGCCCTTACAACTACAGTTGTGGGTGCCCTCAAGGTAATTCAACTATGCACTTATTATATTTTTATAATGTAAATGAAATAGAGGGATCACTGGCTAGCTACTAAGGCCCAGATGTGACTTGTTTGGGTATTGAATATCAGTAGAGCTAATCTATGAAACATAAATGTCTCACCTAAGTTATTATAAAAAAGTTTAACCAGTATTAGCTTAGATAAATATTATATATCTGATATCCTTCCCAGTTTTCCGAGAGAAAGGCTAAACCATGCATAACTTAGTGACATCTGCAGTTAGTATGGTTGAACAAGTCATACAGTATTTTATGAAAACTGAAATTATTCTTTGACACACATTGGCGCTGCAATTTGAACAGCAAAAAGGGAGTCTTTGAATCTTATTTCTGTATGATGCAAGGTATAATGCAAGTCCATTGGATCTGACCAAAATATGGGTATGTTTCCACGGCTGCACCCTTTGCCTGCAGCTTGCTTTAGACATAAGACTAACAATTTTGAAGGCAACCTGTCATCAGGATTTCACGCAAAATAAAAATAGAAGAAAACCCTACAAATAATCCACTCCGCTCCTCTTCATCTTGATCCTGGTCCTGTTTTGTCTCTAGTCTTGACACGCTGTGATCACCGTACAGAAGACAAACATATAATTAGCAGTAGAGAGCGAAAGACACGCATAATAAGGAACCTGAAGCGCTGGACATCTCTGCCCCCAGACTCCATGCTGCAAATTATGTTTGTTTTCTAGGTGACTTCAGAAGGACAGTGCCGGGATCAAGATTTGTAGTTTGTTTGTTTTTTGCGTGGTTGATTTCCTTTTAATACTAATTGCACATCATCTTTTATAATAAACATTCACCTGGCTCCCTGCCAACCAAGAGGATAGAGTCATGGAGGCTTCTGTGCAAGAATGTTTATTATAAAATAAGATTTGTAATTACTATTAAACATGTGAATTTCTGATCACCGTTTCCCTACAACAATTGAAAGCATATAGGGGGGACCCACATCTACTAGTTATAAATGCCTGCAATAGGACTACTCTTTAAGAGCCTAGTTTATCACATGTATTATTTTTCTTTTATATAGAATGTATCAATTGCCTACATTGGAATTTTTATTGGAGGAGATTATATGTTTTCTTGGATAAACTTCATAGGCTTAAATATTTGGTAAGTATCATGCAAGATTTAAAATTGCTATATTGTGTAACTAATTGCATTTCTTATATCTATGTATTTTAATAAAATCTAAGGTAACATTTGATAATGGACTCCCTATAATACATACTTGGTCGGTTTTGTAACGTTTGGGCAGATTTTTCTTAACAAAAGAAAACAACAAAAAATATTCCATAGACCTTTAAATGTGAACTGTAGTGTTGATTTGGCTTCCACATTTCTAGTCTGGGAAAGAAGCTAGTTTGTAGTCAAAGAATCCACTTCCTACATATTTTATCCTTCTATGGAATTAACATTTATCAAAATGGTTTAATCTTGTTTTTAAATTAAAAATCTAACATGAAACTCTTCAAAAACTTGGCAGGTCGCTAATAACATCTTTGTTAACTATTGGAGGGTTCAGATACCAACTCAATAGTATTGGCCTTTTAATCATTTTGAAGTTACTTTTTGTATACAATATTGACACTGGGCGAGATTTAGCAAAGTGTCATGAAAGAGACCAGTGCAGAGTTAGACTCCACAGTATTCTGCGCTAGATAAATGATGTTGGGTAATTAATCTAGAGTAGTAGAATAGTTTAAGATTGTGGAATCATAGTGTAGACCAGCTATTAGTTGGTGTAATTTAGGATTGAACTGAATTTTCTGGTGCACAGGCTAGACCACACCCTCTTTTCACAGGGTCTATTCCCTCTTTTTTTTTTTTTTCTTTTTGGACAAGTTGGTAAACTGACTAAAAAATGGTCTAAACCCTTAATAAATGTTGCACAAGGCAAGGTGTAGACTTGTTCTAATTCATACGCTGCTTACAAAAAAAGAAATCCCTTAAACACAATGGGGCAATTTACTTACCCAGTCCTGTCGCGATCCCCGATCTGGACGGCCCGATGAAGATAAAGTCCGGTGTTATTCATGTAGCTTGTGCACCGGATGTTTCTGCATCCGTTGCTTCCCTTCCGGGGTCCGCTGGATTTCACCTTCTTCTTCCCGGTGCTTGTAAGGGCGTCTCTTGCGACACAATTTGAAATGTTAAATCCCGAGCGTAGTCAGAATCCGTCGGGTTGTCCGACGGCCCGCTCCCTAATTTTAGTCACGTGCAAGCCGGTGCGCCAAAACCCCCTGTTAAATATGCCACAACTCTGAAATCGGCTGGAAACCCGACGAAAATGCGCTCCGCAAGCACTTAGTAAATGAGCCCCAAAGTAACTTTAAGTCAATCGTACTTCTGTGAAATCCTTCTGAGGCCATAAGGTTAACTGTGTCTGTCAACAAGTGTTCAGAAACTGACTTCATGAGGGCTGGATGTCTGCTAGTCCGTGTTGTACTTGCATCAAGAATGGCTTTGACTTTAGCGCCTTGTGCTCTTAACAGATGAGAGCAAGTTAACATTGAGCACATTTGACAGTCTGAAAATGCCTGGGAGAACTTTTTGCTGCCTCCCGAATGAACGGTGTGGCAGTAGGTCTGTAATGGTCTGGAGAAGCATTCCTTTGAAAAGCCATGCAGCTGTACTTGGTGACCAGGGTAGCTCTGGCTAGCACATCAGGTACCGCGAAGAGATCCTCAGACCCATTGTGAGACCATATGCTGATGATATATTTCTAATGCATGACAACGCAAGTCTCATGTGACAGTAGTATTTCAGCAGTTCCTGCATGATGAAGGCATTGATGCTATGAATTAGCCTGCCCATATCCCAGACCTGAATCCAATTGAGCAGATGTGGGACATCATGTCTTGTTCTATTGATGGTTGCCACATTGCACCGCAGGCTGTCCAGGAGTTGACAGATGCTTTAATCCTGGTATGGGAGGAGATCCCTAAGGAGAACATCCACTGTTTCATCAGGAGCATGCCCAGATGTTGTAGGGAGGTCATACAAGTACGTGAAGACCACACACACCACTGAGCCTCATTTACTTGTCATTTCCACTAAAATTGGATCAGCCTAAAATTTCATTTTTCACTTTGATTTTGAGTATCATTCCAAATTCAGACCTCCATGGGAAATTAATTTTCATTGATCATTTTCATATTTTATTGTTCTGAACACGTTCCACTTTGTAATGAATAAAGAATTGCAACTGTAATATTTCATTTTTTGAAATCTAGGCTGTGGTATTTTAGTGTCCACTTTATTTTCAAGTAGTGCATATGTTCTTCAGCTTCTAAAGCTGTCAGATTAAGTGTATTCAGTAGCTTGAACATGAAAGGTCCATGTCTGACAGAACCATGATATACGAGAGATATATCTCAGCTTGCATTCTCTGAAGCTGAAAGTTTCCAACACAAGAATGTTTTGTGCAATTTTTGTTGATGAATTTCACAGTTTCTTCTTGCTCTATCAATACCCTGACCTCAAGAAGTACCAGTAGTAGAATTGTTTTGTCTGGTGTGGCACAAGACTAAATATTCATGGAGCTGTGATGCTATTCCATATAAACATAGTTTCTGATCTTCAAATACCATATTAAAGAGGACCTGTCACCCTCAAAAACGGCACTAGGAGCAGCTTACTAAAGTTTTACAACTAAAGTAAGCAGCTCCTAGTGCTAAAACAGACACCGCAGTGAAACCTCCGAAACCAGCGCTAACAAACACTACTGCGCTGTACACTAGAAACGCTAGTATTCATGAGGGATGCCGCATGAAATGTGACAGTCATCGCCGGCCTATGGAGTGAGTGGGGAGGTCCGGGGAAGAGGCAGCGCCAATAATTTTTTGTACTCTATTTTTGCCAACATTTTGGGAGCACAAATAATTTGTTTAAATGTTTTCAAATGTTTAAAAAAAAAAACCAATGCTACTAATGTTTTTTTTTTTGGCTTCATTTTATTTATTTAGCATCATTAACAAAATGGTATATTGTAAATATGTGAACCATTAAAGAGAACCCGTCATGCAAAATAACCCCCCTAAACTAAATATATTTTCATAAACTGCCATTAGAGAGCATTGCCTCTATCCCTTCATTGTCCCTCTACATGCCTGGAAACCTGAGCAATGAGGTCCTAAAGGTGTATGCAAATGACCTGTGAAATGTCCAATGAAGCATTAGCATATTCAAGCTGTCCACTCTATTCATGAGTGGGAGGCACAGCCACACCCCCAGTGCATGACTGACAGCCTGTATAATGGTGTGAGGCTGTATAATGATGTGCTTCCTGGTGCTGGTGGCCATGCCCCCTGCAGCCTGTGTGTGCATGTGTGTGTGTTTAGGAGAGATACAGCAGCTCCAGGCAGCCATGTTACAGCAGAACATGTCAGATTCATGTGTAGCTCATGTCTGTGTCCCTGTATATTGGGAGGATGCAGCATGTCAGCAGATGCAGCACACACACTAGCAATGCTTTACTATACATTACACACAGACATGAGCAGGGGGAGGAGAGGGGAGGGGTAACAGGGGTGACATCACTGCCTCTGACCATGTGACCAGCCTCATTTACATGATAAAGAATAGATGATTTTACAATGAATAATGTATGAATTGACTAGATAAAGGCTGGGATGGGATCCTTGTGAGCTGCTCCAACAGGTAGAGGTGACAGGACTAGTGACACAGACCTGATGACAGGTGTCCTTTAAGCTTGTTGTAGTATATATTTTTATAGCTTAAAAAATCTTATTTTTACTTAAAAAAGCTTTTTTTCATTTGGTAATCATTGAAATAATACTTTGTAATACATAGTACCCCAAAGCATTATTGTCTCTGTTTCAATCAGTGAGACATAAAACATGTCCATTGCAGACCATGGACGCTTTTTCATGCCTCTGGCTGCCAAGAAAATCTATCAGAAAGATTGCTGTCTTGAATATAAAAAAACAGTCCATGGTCATGTCGCACATGTGCACAACTCGTTCGGGTCACATCAAAGAAATTATAGCTGATATAACAAGTCGTTCACCTGTGTGACAACATATGAATATGGACTGTTTTAGATCAAAACATTTTTTAAAGGTATTAAGACATAACCTATACTTATATAGACATAACTACATAATTTGGTATTCCTGAGATTGTACTGTTCCAAACAAATAAAGGAGAGGTGTCATCTCAACCGCACATTGAAAGCCTTAAAGGTAAAGCCCATCAGAATATGGCACAACTCAGTTTTTTTGCCAATTCCGCCACCTTTGGGAAAAAATAAACCAGGAAAAAAAAAGTGTAAATAATTTTTTTTTAAAAAGTCCCCTGATGCCTCCATTCCATATCAAAATCGCAAAAATAGATAAAAAATTGTAAATCACCAAAAAAAACCCTACAAATTGGGTATCTGCATGTCCGTAACAAGTTGTACAATACAATGTTGTCACTGAACTCCGTAAACGCAGTAAAAAGAAACTCACAATACATTAAATATTTTTACATCCAACCTTATAAAAAGTTACCCCGACATGATACAAATAATAAGTACAGCTGTTATTTCCATTTATATACAGCGATGCAAAATATACAGCGATGCAAAAACAAGTAAATTTATCACAAAAAGAGTTTCAGCAAAACAAGTCAACCATATAAAGCTATGTAAATGAGTTATCTCCATAATCTTGATGACCCATAGAATAAAGGTAACATATTGTTTTTGTGGTACGGTGAACAGACAGAAAAAAAGCTAAAAACCCTAAATAAAAATGAATGATGTTTACTATTTCTTATATCTACTATTTCTTATTTCTTATTTATCAAATGACTTCTAAAGCAGTGGTGTAACTAGGGGTGGCAGGGCCCCATAGCAGGCTTAGGCATGGGTCCCCCCTTCCCACTAAAATTTTTTTACATATTTGTATACTCACATATGCAAGTTACAATCACAAATTTATACACTTACGCACACTCATATAGAGTATATACACACACATACAGTGACATATACAAACACACAGCATATATACACACATACAGTATATGCAGACGCCATACACCATATACACAGATGCAGCATATATACATCACATATGTTATATACATATTATGATGTACAATGTGCAGCATAGTATGGATATAATGATGCGCATTCTCCACTCTTTAGTGTTTCAGGTCGGGTGGTGGGGCCCCCTGACACTGAGGGCCCCATTGCGGTTGCTATGGCTGCTACCACTGTAGTTACGCCCATGTTCCAAAGGCAATTTGTTGATGCGAAAAGAATCTAATTTTTCAGTTCCAAAATCCAATTCCAATTTTAACTGCCTGCATCTCTGGTTCTGTAGATCACAGAACTAAAATCCTGATGAAATGTGAAAGATTATTTTAATATGACAGTAGAATGACACCGAAGATAGGGTCATCTGAAGTGACACTCTCAGCTGCAGTCTCTTTACTCATTTCAGGCAGATAGAATTCCCCTCTGCTCATTTTATCACGACATTGTTGGAGACTCTCTATAAATGAGGACATTTGCATAAATAAGTCATTTAATAACCTACCCGAAGCTGCTAGGTTAATGTGGAATTAGTGGAACTGGTTGAAATAATAGAGCTTCAAACATACACTCACCGGCCACTTTATTAGGTACACCATGCTAGTAACGGATCATCTGCAAGGCAATGCGAGTGCATTCGTTTTTTAACGTAAGGGTTGCCTCGCGTGACCAGAAGAACCCATCAATTTCCGACTGCTCTGCGACGTATCGAGCATTTCATTAAAAAAAAACACAGATGAAGCAGCAACAGTGAAGAATAGAATAAAAACATCTGCACACAGTGAAAACATTTTGAACACAGGATCATGTAAGAAAAAACACAGTCAGACAAACATTGCAGAATAGATTACAGATGAGGTCGGAACATCTGATACGTCGGGAGATGCGCCACGGAACGGTTGCCCCCAAAAATAAATGTAAGAACAATTATGGTGAAGAACACATGCAGATGTATTTAAAACATCTGCAATTTGTGTCTTCACACACCAATATATTGTTCTTCACATCGCTATTTGTTCGCGCCGTCCGCGCGCATCTCCCGAGTAGTAAGGTTGACCCACTTTTGTTCCTCAGAAAATGCCTCAAGTCTTTGTTGTGGCATAGATTCAACAAGGTGCTGGAAGCATCCTCAGAGATTTTGGTCCATATTGACATGATGGCATCACACAGTTGCCGCAGATTGTGTCGGCCTGCACATCCATGATACGAATCTCCCGTTCCACCACATCCCAAAGATGCCTTTGGATTGAGATCTGGTGACTGTGGAGGCCATTGAGTACAGTGAACTCATTGTCATGTTCAAGAAAACCAGTCGTGAGGATTTTCAGCTTTATGACATGGCTCATTATCCTGCTGAAAGTAGCTCAGATGTTGGGTAGATTGTGGTCATAAAGCGGATGGACCTGGTCAGCAACAATTCTCAGGTAGGAACTGTGGCGTTGGCAACGCTGCCAATTGGGACCCAGGGGCCCAAGAGACGCCAAGAAAATATTCCCAACCCATGAAACCACCACCACCAGCCTGTTGCCCCCCAGGTTGGATCACCCGACAAGTAAGCAGATGTGCCGAACATCTGTAATCTATTCTGCAATGTGTTCTGCACTGTGTTTTTCTCTTAAATGATCCTGTGTTCACTGTGTTCACTGTGTTCAATGTTTTTATTCTATTCTTCACTGTTCTTCACATCTGCTAACTTGTCGGGAGATAATATACGCGCGGAACAGTGAAGAATAGATCGCAGATGTTTGCAACTGATCAGAAGACATTATTTTTCAATTAAATAACACATTTTAATCCCAAACCATGGTCCCTTTGAAAAATGCTCGAGTCTCCCATTGAATCGCGCGTGAAAAATGCGCCGAAAACGCAAAAAACCGCTAACAACACGCGCGTGAAAAACGCAAAAACGCTAATTACTCCAAGGAAAAATGGAACAAAAACGCAGGCAAAAACGTCAGTTTTTCACGCATTGCACCCTGACGTGAAACGCAACGCTATTGTGGAAGAGGCCTTATACAACATGTAGCACTCCTTAGCAGGGCTGCATTTAGTGTTGATGCTACCCTAGGCACTCTCCCGTGCTTGCGCCTCCTACTGCTACCATCAAACTAACGCCTATGCCCATAACCCCCAGCCCTTCACTAGAAAAGACCAGTGCTGGATCCAGTCTCCAAAGATCCACTTCAGGCTGTGTTCACATGATGCGTTTGCCTTCTGTTTTGAAATGCATTGGGCAAAATGCTTCATCACATGTAAATACATTTTCTAGGTATCTTCGTAACAACATGCATGTGGTGTGTGACATTGTTAGACATCACTATGAATGTTAAAAGACAAAACACATGTTGCTACTTACAAAAAAAAATGTGTTTGAGTTTTGCCCAATGCATTTGAATTGCAAATGCATCATCAGATTCCACTTTCCATCTGTGTTCACACTCTACGCTTGGACACAATTCCAGCACAGTTGGGAGGAATTTCTCCCAAAGAAATCTACATTTACACTTAAACGCTTGCAATTGGGAATGTGCACCTTTTCTTTTAAATTGTTTATATGTGATCCTGAGAAACTCCTTCCCACTGTGCATGAACTGTGTTCCTATATGTAATTCAAGCACATTGGGGCAGATTTACTTACCTGGTCCATTCGCGATCCAGCAGCGCGTTCTCTGCGGTGGATTTCGGGTCTGGCCGGGATTCATTAAGGTAGTTCCTCCGATGTCCACCAGTTGGCGCTGCTGTGCTGAAGTTCCCCGGAACGCACTGGAATACACCGAGCCGGGCTGAGTGAAGGTAAGTGCAAGCTCCGCGACACTTTTTTTTAAAATGAAGTGGTTTTTCCGAATCCGTCGGGTTTTTGTTCGGCCGCGCCCCCAGATTTCCGTTGCGTGCATGCCAAAATCCCGGGGCAATTCAGGGGAAAAAGGCGCAAATCGGAAATATTCGGGTAACACGTCGGGAAAATGCGAATCAGGCCCTTAATAAATGACCCCCATTGTGTGAACGTAACCGATGGGAACCCAAGTGTATCCGCTAACCCTTAGCCAACTAAACTTAGTGAATCAGTAGCGTAGGACTTCTGGTGCTAACACATACAGTGCCCTCCATAATTAAAGGTGTTGTCCGAGCTGAGGGAGTTGGGGGGGAGGCATCAAAACAAGAAAGCACTTGTACATATTCCCCTCTGGTGCTCCGGTCCAGGGTGTGCCTTCCATCATCCTTGGTATTTGTGTGAATACAGAGGCGCAGCAGTGACATCACAACCAGAGCGGCAGCTGCTGCTGGGCGTGGCTGTGGTCGGGTAACGCTTACACCGGCGGAGGCTGCACAGGGAGCTCCCTGTGGTTGTGACATCACTGCTGCATAACTGTATACATGCAGACACCTGACCCTCCCCCCTGCATAACAAGTCCAGCTGAGACACAGGCACTTCCTGCCAGCAAGCAACAGTATGTAGAGACTACTCTAACTAACAGTTAACTCACTATGATTGTCAGAATCCTATTCCACTCCCATTGCCATTCTGTCTGATGTCAGAAAACTGATCCAATCATCTACCAGACTGGGGATCAAACATCTCATGTACTTAGTACACAAACTGTTATTCTGTATTCAGGTATCGTTGACTATCTGTTTACCTATTTCTCTACCCAACATTGAGGGTAGGCCTGGCAATAAGGCAGGGACAGCTGGGAAAGTGGTTTAGACCCCGGGCTCATCGTGTCACAAGTCAGCTTTATCGACTGCATGTTATGCAAAGAACAATCACTTAATAATAATTATCAATTGTGATGCAGTGGACAATTCTGCCATAAAATGACTGGGCGATTATACCACAATACTGATGCAGAATTGAATCATTAACACTATAGGAATGGATAAAATTCACTGATTTGCCATGGGCCAATCTCCTATGTAATAAAATTAATACATTTTTTACAAATAGAAAAGTCCTATTCCTTTAGACAGCTGGATGACCGAGCACAAAAGTGCTTTGAGGCAAATACGGCCAGCGTAAATTAATTTTAAGTGTACAATACTTTATAAATAAATACAGTCAATCGATAATCGTTAACATTGTAATGTACTTTATTACACAAAAATGTTTGTGTCCTTTTTCCCCTTGCCTTTCTTCCTTATTTTATTTTATGTAAATCAGCTTTCTGTTCTGTACTCTAATGACAGCTGAAAGACAAAGGAACCTGAAAAAGTTCCTGAATGCCTTAACTGTTTACAGAATTCCATGTTTAACCTAACCTCTTTAGAGAACTGAATCATATATAATAATATAGGGAAATATTATCTAGGTTTAGAAAGTGTAAGCATAGATGCACATGAATTAGCCGATTCTACACCATAAAAAATGATTTGTTTATCCTATAACAGTGGTGGCGAACCTATGGCACTGGTGCCAGAAATGGCACTCGAAGGGCTCTCGGTGGGCACACGGGCTGTCTCCCAGGCACAGAGTTTGCCAGATCTGGCAACTTCCTGCAATCTTAGGCAGTCCAGGTAGTGCCCTGCTTCTTTAAATTGACCCATCCTGTGCTGCTTGGTCCTGTCCGAAGAGTGAAAAAGTGTGGACAGGGTCAGATTGGAGCCCAAAGATTCTGGTAGCAATAAGTTTGTTACTTCCTAAATTGCCATGTTGGCACTTTGGGAAAAGCTAGAGTTTTTTGGGTCTCATTTTGGGCACTTGAACCCTAAAAGGTTCTCCATCACTGTCCTATAAACTTGAGTGATCTACCTTTTAATGGTAAGTTTTCATGATCCTATAAAGTAACTGACGTGCACACTGATCAGTTAAAAAGGATTGCATTTATTGCAGCCATGTGCCATACATTCAAAACCATACAGCCACTCTGTACATGTGCATCTTTCCTTAATCTTTGGCCTCCTTTCTTTATCTTCTGCTGTGCAGTGACCGGATTACTGCACGACAAAGAAGGAGTAGAAAACTGTCACAGAGAAGCACTTTTACTAAACGTTTACTATAGCAGCTGCACTTTTCTTTTCAGCAATCAATTTGCTTCAAAGATTAGTCATCCTTTAACTTCTATTTTTGAGGTGTTGGGGAATGTCAGAGACTTTAAAATTTGTACAGTATTGCAATTTTGGGACTTGTTCTTCTAGAAAGTTAAAAGACAGAAAAGTGAACACTGAAAAGTAACGCAAATGGTAGAGCAGAAATTGAAAAAGATGAGGTAGGCTACTTAAGCAAACCTTCATAACTAAAGGAGAATGTACTGTATGCATTTTATAATAACATATCGGTGAGTGGTTAAGATTGTGAAACATGTAGGAACTGTTTAATTGTAGTTATTGAACATATGTAGATATTATTAGCAGTGAAAGTTTTACTAAATGTGAACTTTAAAATGGTGTTCAGCGGGGAATCAGTAAGGTTACACATCACATCTATGTTTTACATTTGCTACCTACATCAAACACATTTTCACTTGAATACAAATTATGCATACTTGGCAGGTTTTCCTTTTTTTTTCAGAACATGGCATTTTCCAGTTAAATATAAAATAACAATGTAATAATTTATTCCTGGCAGTTGCCTCACGTGTCCATCAAAAAAAAGTGTTTTTTTTCAAACACTGCACAAATATTTCCAGATGCCGTATATACTTGAGTATAAACTGACCCAAGTATGAGCCAAAGTACCTAATTTTAACACAAAAACACTGGGAAAACCTATTGACTCGAGTATAAGCCTGCCAGCCCCTGCCCCCAGTATATAGCCTGCCAGCCCCTGCTCCCCTAGTATATATCCAGCCAGCCCCTGCCCCCCAGTATATAGCCTGCCAGGCCCTGCCCCCCCAGTTTATAGCCTGCCAGCCCCTGCTCCCCTAGTATTTAGCCTGCCAGCCCCTGCCCCCCAGTATATATCCTGCCAGGCCCTGCCCCCCCAGTTTATAGCCGGCCAGCCCCTGCTCCCCTAGTATATATCCAGCCAGCCCCTGCCCCCCAGTATATAGCCTGCCAGGCCCTGCACCCCAGTAAATAGCCTGCCAGCCCCTGCAGTATATAGCCAGCCCATCCCCCCAGTAAATAGCTGACCAGTCCCTAACCCGAGTATGCAAGCCTTTAAAAAAATAATTAACACTGTACTCACCTTTCTGATACCCCCCGCGGGTCCTCTTCTTGCTTTGGGTGCTCCTCCTCGGGTACTCCAGCTCCCCGCAGGTGGCCGGCACACAGAATGACATTAGCTGCTTGCTGACGTCATTGTTTGTGCACTGCAGGCATCGCGCAGGGACCTGAAGAGGAGCCAGAGGACCCAAAAAGGAGCCGGAGGACCTGCAAAGTCGTCGGAAAGGTATTCATTTTTTTTGTTATTTTTTTTTTATAGACTACAAGTATAAATTTAGGCTTAGGTCTTTTCAGCGCAGTTTTTATACTCGAGTATATACCGTAGATATGGTCATCTTTAATGTCCTAAAATAACTGGTACAAATTGTAACTGTACCAGAAAAGATATGGTTGTTAATTTGCCTTACCCATAATCAAGCAAACTACCTTAAATGACAGGTAATGAACAGTGTTCATCAGGAGATCTCAATCTATGTAAGCTACTGTATGACATAGCAGTCCCATATTAAAGGGATATAGAATTATATTTCTATTACATTTATCATGATCATTTTAAGTTGTAACTCAAGACATATTACAGTCAAGAAAATACAGTGGTGTTATCTGAGTTGCGAGACAAGTGTGGAGAATATACTGTAAAAAAAATAGAAAGTTTACCAACAGCCGATTACATTGGTGCTTCTTTAACCCCTTAAGGACGCAGCCTGTTTGCAGGTTAAGGCTCGCAACTTTTTTTTGAAATTTGACCAGTGTCTCTTCCTGTGGTATAACTTTGACGCTGTTACTTATCAAGCGATTCTGAGATTGTTTTTCCCACATGTTGTACTTCATTTTAGTGGTAAATTTTGCTGATAAGTTTTGCGTTATTTACAAAAAAAAGAAAAAAATGATGAATTTTTAGAAAAATTTGCCTTTTCGAAATTCTAAATCACCGCGTTTCAGGCAGATAGATTTACCACCTAATCTACTTGCAGAATAACATTTCCCATTGTGTCTACTTTACATTTTCATAATTTTTAAATGTTTGGATAATTATTTTGCCGTCACGCGGCCTACAAATCGAATAGCGATTTTCCGTATTTTCGGAATTGACTATTTTTGGGGATAATGCATCGTGTTTGTTGTAAAGACAAAAATTTACAATATTTAGCAACAAAACCCCCTATATAACCAACCCATTTTCAAATCTGCACCCCTCAAACTATCAGAAACAGCATTTACAAAGATTGTTAACCCCTTGAGATCTTCATAGTAATTGAATCAAAATGGCGGTGAAATTTAGAATGGTCAAATTTTGTCGGTTATACGTTCATTTAGCCCTAAAATTTACACATTTCCAAAAGATAAAAAGAGAAAACTCACCATAAAATTTGTTCTACAATTTCTCCTGAGTTCAGCGACCCCCCACATGTGGACATTACTTGTGTTATGGGGGCACAGCAAGGCACAGAAGGGAAGGAGCACCCTGCAGCTGCCAGGATTTTAGTTTTCTGGTTGCCCCCTTTTGAAGGCTATAAAATTTTCGCTTTTCCGTTATTTGGGTCATGTGATGGCATTTTTTTTGCGGGACGAGATGCTTTTTCCAGTGTTGCCATTTTGGGGTTGGTATCACCTATTGTTGAAAATTTTGGAACTTTTTTTGAGGTCATGAGTAGAAAAGCATCAATTCTGTACTGGATTTTTTACTTTTTTTTTTTTTCGTGTACACCGTATAGCCTAATAATCCTGTTATCTTTATTCTATGGGTCGATACGATTACGGGGATACCAGACATGAATATTTTTTTTTATGTTTTACTAAATTTACCAAATAAAACCCTAATGTGGGGAAAAATCTATCATTTTTGCATCGCTGTCTTCCAAGTGGCATAACATTGTTACGTTTTTGGCTACAGAGCTGGTCGATGGCTTGTTTTTTGCGGGACATGTTGTTCTTTGCAACAATATCATTCTGGAGTACATATGTTTTGTTGATCACTTTTTATTGCATTTTTAGTGGGATATAATAGGTAAAAATCATAATTTTTGGCGGGTTTTTAACGTTTTTTTTTTACGGCGTTCATCATATGGGTTCAATAGTTATTTCGTTTTATTCTATGGATTGTTACGGACGCGGTGATACTATATATGTGGGGTTTGTGTTATGATTTAGACTTTTTAAACGTATCTTACAGGTAAACCCTCCAGGCTTCTCTGGGGTCCCGATCGGACCCCAGAGGTGCCAAAACAGCGATCGCCCCCCCCCCCCCCGAAAACGGTGCGGGGGGGGGGATCGACGCCCGCGGACGCCCCCCACGCGGACCGCGGGTGTTAGCCGGGGATGTCAACGGTAGATTACCGTTGAAATCCCGCGGCTAACAATGCCGGTTCGGCTGCTATACAGCGCTGAACCGGCATCGTCTCTGCGCAGTAGCTGTACTGCGCTGAGCGCTATTCGCGGGACTCAGCGCAGTACAGCTACGGTGCAGAGCGCTAAGGGGTTAAGGGTACAATCCCACCTGGTTAATTGATAGTCAGCAATCTCTCTCTAGCTGGGGATGTGTAACAGGTGCCAGTTGAAGTAAAGGACGGTCAAAACAATCAGCTTCAGGGACACCATCCAAGAAAGCCACCAGTGATGTCATTCGGACCTGTTAATGGCTTTTTGGCTTCTGTGACTCTGTGTTATTGCTCAGGGCTCAGGAGATGGTCCATTCCAAGCAAATGGGATGATTGTGCTCATAGACACCAGTTCACATTGGGGTTGTCAGATGTGCTGGCAGCAGAGGAGCACAGTCAAGCACAGAACCGGGGTCAAAACGGGAAATTAGGATAAACGCACAGGGAATCAAAAACAGCTTTTCACTAAGGCACGAGGCACAAAGATCTGGCAGAGGTCAAAGGAAGGGGCTGGCTACCTATCAGGTCAGAAAGCCGGCAGAAATTAGTCGCGAGCTGGCCATTTAAATATCGCGGAGCCGGCTCATGCACACAGTAGGAGGCAAGGACGCACGTGCTGGACCGCAGGAGCCGCTGCTGCCAGGCACCAGAGGCACAGGAGTGCACATGGGTGTGCCTGAAACCCAGGATGCGGTTTGCAGGGGCACCTATGACAATAGCATTACTGTAAAAAACTATTTCCTTTCCAGTTGATCCCCGACTTGTTCAATCACATAGTGAGAGCCCGTTGGTTCACCAAGATTGATCTTCCCGGGGCCTATAATCTGATTCAGATGCGGTAGGGAGATGAATGGAAGTCTGCATTCAATACTCCTGAGGGACATTTTGAATATACTGTGATGCCATTTGGTTTGTGCAATGCTCCTGCTGTCTTCCAACACTTTGTTAATGATATCTTCTGGGATTTGCTGGGTCAGTATGTTGTTGTTTATTTGTATGATATCCTTATCTTTTCTCCTGATGGGCCACAAACTTTTAACATGTCAGAAATGTATTATCTAGGCTGTGTTTGAATCAATTATTTGCTAAATTCTGTGTCTGTTTGGAGTCCAAAAAATATCCTTTCTAGGTTACATCACTCCTGAGTCTATTTGTATGAATCCAATCGAGGTCACAGCTATTGAAACTGGATTGTCCCACTAATCTGATAATGTTAAGGCTAATGCCCTGTCCAGCAGTTTTTCCAGCAATGCCCCAGAGGTGGCTTCTGAAAAAATCCTATCCCCGGTGATGTTGTTGCTGTCATTCATCAGGATTTGGCCACATCGCTAGTGTTCAGGGTTCAGCTCCTGAAAACATTCCTGATGGAAGGTTATTTGTTCCACCCAATCTTCGCCTTCGTGTACTTGAAGAAATATATTGCTTAGTGCTGACAGATTTTCTAAAATTTCATATCTTTGAAGAAGCTCCCCAGTGCCAAGGTTCTAGCCTCTTTGTTTATTAACCACATTTTGCGTCTGCATGGTATTACAGAAAATATTGTTTCTGATCGCTGTTTACACTTTGTTCTGAAGGGAATTCTGTGGTCACCTCGGTATTTCCCTGTCTTTCTCCTCTGCTTTTCATCCAGAGATGAATGGACAAACAGAGAGACTGAATCAAACTCTGGAACAAATCTTAAAGTGTTATGTCTCTGACTCTCATGAAAGTGGAGACAATGGGGGATAGTTGCAAATTCTAACTTATTGCTAGCACTTGCGATTATTTTCTCCAATGGGGCCAGTGGGCAGATGCGCGGTGTTACTGTCCTCACGTCTGCACACCCACTGCACATCCTGCGAATTTTTACATGTGAAAAGTCGCCGGCTGTGTGATGTTTACACAATAAAGATAATGTTCAACCCCTTACTTTACAATTTTACTCAGTGTTATTGCAGTTTTAGCTCCTATCACTCCCTAGGCTGGTCAGTGTAAGATTGCAGCAGAAACATTGGGGCTCATTTACTTACCCGGTCCAGTCGCGTCTGCCGGCATTCACTGAGATCGTGCGCCCAATATACAGCAGGTGTCGCTGCTGCGCAGAAGTCCACCGGAGTTCACCTTCTTTGTCCCGGTGCATGTAAGTGCTGATCTTGCAACACAAATTCTTTTTTAAACTCTGTGGTTTTTCCGAATCCGTTGGGTTGACCGGCGGTCACGCCCCCTGATTTCTGTTGCGTGCGCCAAAATCCTGGGGCAATTCGTTGCAAATCGGAAGTATTCGGGAAACCCGACGAAAGTGCAGCGTTCGGACCATTGGTAAATGAGCCCCATTATGATCCCTCTGTGCTATGAGATGTTGTGTGCTGATAATGTGCTCAGATTATTTTACACCTACAAATAATTTATGCCAAACACATGAATAAATATTCATCCTTGCGGGTTTTATCCTTGCCGAGGTTCGCTGCTCCCAGTGACATCATCAGGGAGTCTTCCGTCTTCCGAAGACACAAGGCTGTCTCGTTTTAACACTTTCAATGCAATGTGCTATATTTATAGGATATCTTGCAGAAGGGATTAGTATATAGCTGTTCTATAGAGCTTTTTGTTGTATTCTGCTTTATGCATTCTAATCTGTATAATGTACGAATGCAGTGGTCCCCAAACTACGTTTTCATCCGGCCCCCGCCTCATCCAGCTCTTGGAGCGCCAGCGGCTCCTGCTGAGGCCCCCGGCGGGTCGCGGCAGTCGGGCAGTGGCCTCCATCCAGACAGGAAGCTCCTGCCCGTCACTGAATAGTGCTCAATGCGGCCGAACTGGCCGCTCGAGCACTATTATTACAGGTGGAGCGATGTGGCCGGAAGACAACCCCGGTGCACATCGCTCTTTGAACCTGGATACCCCTTCCTGGCCGACAGCAGCCCGAAGAAAGAAGACGCGGGAGCCGCTGCCAGAGGTGAGTCTGTTTTTTTTTTTTTCAACCAGCAGCAAATAGATTTTTGTGGTCGGGGGGCCCTGATATAAAAAAAAAATTAATTATGGGTGTATTATATAAAATGATTAATGGTGGAGGGACTTCAGAAAATAGCAGCATAGGGAATAATCAAAGATAAAGGAGCAGTATAGGAATTCATTAAGGGTGGGGGGACAGTATGGGAAATAATTAATGGTGGGGGGACAGTATGGGAAATAATTAATGATGGAGGGGCAGTATGGAAAATAATTAATGATGGAGGTGCAGTATGGGAAATAATTAATGATGGAGGGGCAGTATGGGAAATAATTAATGATGGAGGGGCAGCATGGGAAATAATGATGGAGGGGCAGCATAGGAAATAATGATGGAGGGGCAGTATGGGAAATAATTAATGATGGAGGGGCATTATGGGAAATAATGATGTAGGGGCAGTATGGGAAATAATTAATGGTGGAGGGCAGCATAGGAAATAATTAATGATGGAGGGGCAGCATAGGAAATAATTAATGGGGGAGCAGCATAGAAAATAATTAATGGAGAGGGGTCCCAGTATATTTAATAATTAATAGTTCACAAGGGGGTGCAGTATATTAATTAATTGAGGGGGGTCCCAGTGTATTACGGATGCGTTATTTATTTTTAAACTTTATTCCAGCCCTCCAACGGTCTGAGATGGACCATGAACGCCCCCCTATGTAAAAAGTTTGGGGACCCTTGTACTAATGTATAATTGTATATACTGTATCTAGCATTCCTCCCTCTTAATACTATTTTTTACATATTTTAACATATATTTAATATATATATATTTTATACATATTTATCTTTGTTGGGGACCACATTTCTCTCTCCTTTTTGGTTGAGACATTGAGAGTTTTCACCATTTGCTCTGGTGTATGTAGACACATTTGTGTGTGATTCAGTTTTCTGTTTGTCTGTGGCTGTGTGTTCCCTAAATTCATTAGAATACTTACATTCATATCACCTTACATTAATTATATTATTCCAACCTGAACTCTATATGGTGCACCCCTAATTATCACACTTAATTATATTACATGCATTACTCCCTGCATATCTTTCTATATGCAGCAGTGACACTATCTCCTACAATATATGTGTTATATACAGTAGCTCCATAATAATTCACTATAATATGTGTAATATTTCCCATGAAATGAATTAATATGTTAAACAAATATCATAAGTGTGTAAGGGACGCTGTAGGTGCTAAATAGTGTTTAATTGTGAGGGCACTGAATATTATACAAATAATTTATGGGATTGTATACATAATACATGTAGTTTAGGAAGAGACACTATACAGAAGTTATTTTGGGACATGGTGTAGAGGAGAGTTAAAGTGCATAAGGAGCCTGCTGCACAGAAGCTGTTTAATAAAGTTTTATAAAGTACCAAAATGATTCAGAATGCTGACAAAGATATTTTCAAATTCAACATAGCACAATCTATTGGAATCTGTCACCAGCTAAAATGACATTCCTGGTTCACTTTAAGAAGAAAACATTTTTAAATATAAACCAGCAGTAAACCATTGATTTATAATCTCTGTGAACTTGGCATTATAATCTCTGTAAACTCATGCAGAGCAATAGTGGTAGCTGTGTCACAAAAAAAAACATTGTTTATTGACCATCATGACAAAAATAGTCATATGTCCCTCAAAACATTAACACGTTCTACAGTTGATCAAAAAAATTAGAAAATTTCAGTATAAACATCAGAAAAATAAAGCATGTTTTTTATTGCAGTCCCCAAAAACACTTCTAGAATCTAAAATAAATAGTAAACTAGCAAAAATTCAAATGGTCCCAGGAAAAAAAACTTTATATGAAAATTTGTTAAGATTATGAAAATGTGAAATAAAAAAATGTTATTTTTTTAAGTAGACAGGGTCCTTCAAAGGTTAAAAGAAAAAATCTTTTGTAAAGGTTGAACTTTGCTCTATGTTGAGAGTTCCAGTTTCTTAAGTGTGGTTATTCACATTACTTTCATTTTTGCAGTTGTTATCATACATAATGTAGCACATGATTGCGTGGTAATTTCTACTTTACCAGCATTTCTTTTTTTACCATTACTTTAGTAACAAAAGAATTTGCAATGAAAGTAGCCTGTAAATAACTGTTTTAACAAGTCAAATACAGATAACACTGTGCAATAAGTTACCATACTGTATTATGTAGGAGAGAGGTGAATGTGTATAAAAGGTACAACTTGTGCTAAGTTACTCATACAGCAAAGGGTGCACTTTTTATTACTGTATTATATTCCTGTATTGAGTAATACTTAGCATAATTGCCTGTAATGTGTACGCATCATCCCACAGTTGCCGGATATAATAAAGTGCAGAGATCTATAAACTTGGTCATTATCGACACACATGTTCCATGTGAAGATTTAACAAAGAAACACATTTTTTTATCGCACGGATAGAGAATAATATAAGTATATAATAAGTAAGTTCCTACAAATATTTGTTTTACTATACAGGCAAACAAAAATCCGAGAGACAAAGGTTATGCAAGTACAGTGTAAGCATGCAGATGCACCTGACCAGGGTCAGCGTGACATGGCAGATGGATTCACACATTTTTAAAAACTATGACATATATTTATAAATCTACATAAATGGGGTAAATCTAGCTAATTTTTTTTTTCGGGCATTACATGGTTATTAATCAATCATCAATATACATAACATAGGTTTAGTAAACATGCAGATCTTGCAGTTGATTTGATGATTGTAACAATACATAAAAAATCAGAAGTATTTTCTTAAACATGTGAATGTCAACAGAATACATTAGGAAAGAGAAATCTTCCCTTAAGATACTTCTCCAACTACTTTAGTATGGCACTTTAAATAAATAAATAAGAAAAAAAAATAAGAAAAAAATTATAAAGTTCAAAAAAAAACATGAAAAGATGAAAAGAAGAAAGAAAAACAGAGAAAATTAATATACTAGAGGGGAGCAGTTATATGAATGAGGTACTACAAGCGGCAGAAGGAGGCTTCACAGTTCCCAGATTTAAATGGTTAGATTCGTCAAGTACGTAAACTCCTCATGTGGTAAGAGGCACGGATTAGTAGTTTGTAATTTCAGACTTAGCCACACCTTCCAGTTTTCCTTAAACGTATTACTTCTTATTAGGCCTTGTTCCCACATATGTGGTAGTACTGGCATATTATAGCATGTAGAAAATTAGTCATTTCTATTGAAGGGATATAATAGTCCATTGATGCAAACCAAGTGTTGCTGTATACATCATGGAGCTCACAAGATCTTACATCAAAGCTTTACCGGACAATTTAGTGAATTAGGTTTAGTACACACTCTTAGCACATCGCACAGTCAATTTACATAGTTTGCTATGAGATGCTTTGTATGTTAAGCAGCATACTGCACTGCAGAAAACTGGAAACTACTTTCTGTCATTGTAGTAGTCATGGGATAATTTCTCTGCTGCATCTTAATTTGTCCTTAGTAATAAAGGCCCAAGACATCATATGAGCTTTATGTAAATAACTAGGAGAGCAACAGCACTGGGAAACTCGATATTAATGTGACTTTGAGCGGCTTTCGAGGAATTAACGTTGATGGCATGAATGTCTGATTGGTGGGGGGCTGACACCGTTCGGCTGCTCTGCCTGGCATAAACAAAGAGCCAAAATCAGAAGCAGTTGGAGTTTTGGAGGGAGAGGGCTCTGACATTGAATGCTGGATGCCAGTTTCTGCCACTTCTTCTGAAAAAGTTCATTTCGGAAAATCAGCGCAAGTGTAAAAAAAAAATACATTTATGGTCTATTCGCTGACCCAATTTTTTTTATTTTTTTCTCCTATCCTAGGTTTTTCCCCCCTAAGTTCCTAGAAAACTCCTTTAATAACACTTAATCAATTAACTAGTTTGGTCTTCATGATCTAAAATAGGTTTGTGATTAAGGGGTTAAGAGATGCATAGCTTATTTTTATGTACTGTGGTCCAAGAAAACATGTAATTTTTTTCTACTTGCTTTTTAAGCCTATTCAGCCTGTCACCTGTCAGTTTACTTAACTTTGTTACATACGTATACTTAAAATTAAATATTGTTTTTTGTAAATTTTTATTAAAAAGTGTATCTAACTAATAGCTTATCCCTTTAGCGCCAAAGCCCTTTTTTATTTTAAAATTTCAGTTTTTTTACTCCTCACCTTTTGAAAGCCATAACTTTTTTTATAATTCCAAGTTGTATGAGGGCTAGGGGTAACCTAAAATGAACGGTTACTTGTAAAGCATTAAATGTAATAATGTACTGATAAGCCAGGCAAAAGATAACAAGGCAATATTGACTTGGCATGATAGTTTGCCTTAACATCACCTGCAAAGCAATCAACATTTTATTGTTATATAAATAGCAATAGTCAATCAAATATATGCAAGGCAAGTCATCAAAGTTATAATAAAACTAAAAAAAAACGAGGGGAGGAGTGACCATATAAACCATGACTTGGAATACATGTGATTTCAAACCTCTCCCCAGCAGTTGTTAAGCATAAATGCTCTTGCAAGTAACTAAGGAGCATGTAACTGAGGGAGCCAGTGCACTACATTTATCCAGGAATCTGCTGGCATGGAGCTGCTCGTTCAGCAGTTTTTTACTGCGCTGGGACTTATTTTATGCCTTCAACTTTTACTAAAATGTTTGGAATTTTCAAAGTACCTGTTTCCACGCCTATGGGGTGTATTGCCATCATCGTTTTTTCAAAGAATGGGAAAATGGGCAGGTAATGCTTTTCTTTTCCAAACTTGTGAATAACTAGTATAGGTATCTTTTTCTTTATAAATGCATTATTTTATTTTGTTATACATTTGACAACAATGTTTCGGTATTTAAGTGTAATATAAAAGTTTAATCTATGCTATCTATATTTCTGTTTTATTAAATATAGTGTATACATATGTACTTGTGTGTGTGCATATCAGAACATAAAACAGATCTATTATATCTTTAGATATATCATGTGCATATCTCTCTATCCTATCTATCTATCTATCTATCTCATATCTATCTATCTATCTATCTATCTAATATCAAATTAACTTTAGCCTAACTTATTCAGTCGTTGATTAAAGTATACATATTAAAGACAGGGCTTCCTCTGTCATAGTTTAAATCAAGCTCTGTGTACAGCAGTGACTTGTGTCAAACCAATATGCAACACAGTATCAAAATAGTATACCTTTTTTCATACAGGCGGTCCCCTACTTAAAGGGAACCTACCACCCCGATTCTACCTTTATAGGTAGAAGGGTGTGGAGGTGGATGGATGGGACGTGAGGATAGCCCTTTTTTGGGCTAATCCTCCTGTCCCGGTGTCTTTTTACAAAAACTTTAATATGATATGCTAATTTTTTTTATTGCGGCTACTGGGGCGTGGAGTAGCCGGTCATGAGGCTACCTATCGCGGCTACTCCGCCCCAGTAGCCGACGTTTACTCCGCTTACCAGGCAATCTTCGGCTTGCAGCTCCTGTAGCTGCGCGCCCTCGCCGGTCCCCGGCATTTGGCGCGCATAGTAGTTCGGGAGCCGCGGCAGCCAAGGCCTGCGTATGCGCATGCAGAAAGCAGGGGACCCGGAGAGGCGGGCGCGCAGCAGCTACCAGGAGCTGCGCGCCGAAGATTACCTGAGATTAGGCGGAAGTAGCGTTAGTAACCGCGCTACTGGGGCGTGGGAGTAGCCGCGACTAGTAGCCTCATGTCCGGCTACTCCACGCCTCAGTAGCCGCATAAAAAAATTAGCATATACATGTAATAAAGTTTTGTAAAAGACACCCAGGACGTGAGGATTAGCCCAAAATCGGGGTGGTAGGTGCCCTTTAAGGACACCCGACTTACAGACAACCCATAGTTACAGACTACCCCTCCGACCTCAGGTGAAGCTCTCTGAATGCTTTACCATAGTTCCAGACTGCAATAATCAGCTGTAAGGTGTCTGTAATGAAGCTTTATTGATAATCCTTGGTCCCATTACAGTAAAAATGTTTAAACTCCAATTGTCACTGGGGCCAAAAATGTTTTTGTCTGGATCTACAATTATAAAATATACAGTTTCGACTTACATACAAATTCAACTTAAGAACAAACCTCCAGACCCTATTTTGTATGTAACCCGGGGACTGCCTGTATATTGGCAGGACATGTAATTTTTTTTAGTTTTTTTATTAATAAAATGTGTAGTTGGCTCCAAGTGTATATGTCAAAGTGATATATTGTGTATTCTGTTGTGTATAGGTGTATGTTTTTGGCATACCATTGCATTCTCCTGGGGTATACGTTTGTCAGGCTATATCAGGTTCTGCACATATCAAAATGAAGTGTGACTTGTGGTAACCCTGGACACTGCAGGAGAAATATGGTATTACACTGTGGCTATTTTGATGAACTACATGGATGACATGAGCCTGTTGGGTAGTAGCTGTGCTGGCCAGAGGGCTCATAGTATTAGTATAATCTGTAAAGTGCTGTGGAATTTGATAGCGCTATACATATATATATATTTTATGGGCACAATTTACACCTTATTGAGGAAAGCCCTTTTATGTTTTACAGTTTTTGCTGTAATAAAAATGTATGAATCGAACCTTCTAAAAGATATGTTTCGTTTAGTTATATAAATAGTGTATAGAGATGATGCTGCACTTTTACAACAGGTGCTTTTTTGTGCGTAGTACACATTGATGCTGCACTTTTACAACAGGTGCTTTTTTGTGCGTAGTACACATAAAATGAGATATTAAGGTGGAAAGTATGTTCTGTGGTATATTCACTGATTCTGAAATACTCAGACCAGCCCTTCTGGCACCAACAACCATGCCACATTCAAAGCACCCAAATCACCTTTCTTCCCCATACTGATACTCGGTTTGAACTGCAGGAGATTGTCTTGACCATGTCTACATGCCTAAATGCACTGAGTTGCTGCCATGTGATTGAGCACTTGTAAGTGGGCAGACAATTCTCATGCAGTTAATGAGTGTTATAGGCTTGCCTAAAGGAATGGGTTTTAAGAGCACATTTGAAATTTTGGAGGTTAGGCATTAGTCTAATAATCTGAGGCAGAGCATTCCATAGAATGGGTGCAGCAATAATGATTCCCAGACTTTATGTAAGTGGATCGGCGCCCTCCGATACGTCATGGTGTCTGCTAATGGGCATTTCAAGATGCAGCACTGTTAACCCGACTGCAGAATCTAAGAGCTACTTGCAGGTTTCAGCTGTGGCAGTCCTTGAGCCCTCTCCATATACCTCTTCACGACCATATATATATTTAAATTGGCCGGTTGTGAAGAGGTTAAGGTATGCGCTTGAATTTATGGCGTTACTAAACTTTTAATAGCATTTTATATATCTATAATGCAGATGATAATAGTTAACTTCACTGACAGCTGAAGAAAAGAAGCTAATCCGGCTTCAAATGACTTAATTTATTACAGACAGTCACTGGATAATCTAATCTTCATGGATAGACTTTTCTTCTCACAGAGCGGAATTATAGAGTAAAATTTTCTCTAGGTAAGGAAAGAAGTTAATTTTTAGCTTCCAATCTTTTTCAAACACGTCTTATCAAAGAAGAATATAGTAGAAAAAATGTCAGCAAAACTGACGTTTTTTTATTCACAGACCGGCCCTTGACACACAGGTTCAGGGAGGCACCGGCAGTAGCCTACAACTAGAGATGAGCGAGCACTAAAATGCTCAAGTGCTCGTTACTCGAGTCAAACTTTTTCTGATGCTCGAGTGCTCATTTCGAATAACGAACCCCATTGAAGTCAATGGGAGACTCGAGAATTTTTCCAGGGGACCAAGGGTCTGCACAGGGAAGCTTGGCCAAAAACCTGGAAACCACAGAAAATGATGGAAACACCACGGAAATGGACAGGAAACAGCAGGGGCAGCATGCATGGATGCCTCTGAGGCTGCCTAATCGCACCATTATGCCAAAATTATGGGCAACAGCATGGTGATGACAGAGTGACCGAATGAGGCGAGATAGCATCCAAAACACCCAATAATAATAGAACAAAACGTGCAGAAGAAATCAGACAGCAACCACAGAAGATGATTGCATGGCTAGTTTCTAACCTACACTGACAGCACACAAAAGGATTTTGTGCTGTGACTGAATGTGTCACTTTAACTTTTGAAAAACGCTAATGTAGCCCTAACAAGGGCTGTTGGGTTCTTGGAGAATCACTCCTGCCTAACAGTAATCTAATAGAACACCCTAACGCTATCCCTGACCAGCAGCAGCTCTATCCCTAATGGCATTCAGACAGACAATGATCCGTGCAGCGCGGCCAGTGGCTAATATATTCCAGGGTCACCTGATAAGGCAAGCCGACCACTGCTATCGACATGTAAGTGTACCATGTGATGTTGAGTGTACTGCAGAGTCTCCTGGCTTGTGATTGGCTCTACTTCTGGCCGCCAAAAATCTAAACGCTTGGAGATGACATTTTCTCGAGCGGGCAAAATACTCGTCCGAGCACCGAGAAGTTGCGAGTATGCTAATGCTCGAACGAGCATCAAGCTTGGATGAGTATGCTCGCTCATCTCTACCTACAACCCTTTACTCTTGCCTCAGTGAAACAGAGCTCAGACAGCCAGTTAGCATTGTCAGCAGCCTTTTGATAGATATAAACCCAGTCCATAGCAGGATTTATTTGGGGCTAGAAGTCAGATCAGGTAGAAAAGAATAGAATAAAATAACAAGTGGATGTATTCCAAACACATCACAACATTTCTGCTTCTACATGAAGCCTTTGTCAAGAGATATATATATATTGATGATAGCTTAGGCTCAGCAGTATGTTGGGTAGCTACAGTATGCCGCTGGTTCTGAATAAGACGCTTAAATAAACTCTTTTGGTGAAATTATTTTTTTCACAAATCCAGATAATAATTCTTATTTTCTACCATGCTAGTAACGGGTTGGACCCCCTTTTGCCTTCAGAACTGCCTTAATTCTTCGTGGCATAGATTCAACAAGGTGCTGGAAGCATTCCTCAGAGATTTTTGGTCCATATTGACATGATGGCGCTCACACAGTTGCAGCGATTTGTCCGGCTGCACATCCTTGATGCAATCTCCCTGTTCCACCACATCCCAAAAGATGCTCGTATTGGTATTTGAGATCTGGGACTGTGGAGGCCATTTGAGTACAGTGAACTCATTGTCATGTTCAAGAAACCAGTCTGAGATGACATGGCGCATTATCCTGTTGAAAGTAGCCATCAGATGTTGGGTACATTGTGGTCATAAAGGGATGGACATGGTCAGCAACAATGCTCAATTGGTACCAAGGGGCCCAAAGAGTGCCAAGAAAATATTCCCCACACCATGACACTACCACCACCAGCCTGAACCGTTGATACAAGGCAGGATGGATCCATGCTTTCATGTTGTTGACGCCAAATTCTGACCCTACCATCCAAATGTCGCAGCAGAAATCGAGACTCATCGGACCAGGCAAAGTTTTTCCAATCTTCTACTGTCCAATTTCCACTGCCTCAGTTTCCTGTTCTTAGCTGAAAGGAGTGGCACCCGGTGTGGTCTTCTGCTGCTGTAGCCCATCTGCCTCAAAGTTCGACGTACTGTGCTTTCATAGATTGCTTTCGTACCTACCTTTTTGTAACGGGTGGCGATTTGAGTCACTGTTGCCTTTCTATCAGCTCGACCAGTCTGCCACCTTCTCCTTCTGCCCTCTCGGGCATCAACAAAGGCATTCCCGCCCACAGAACTGCCGCTCACTGGATGTTTTTTCTGTTTCGGTACCTTCTCGTAACCCTAGAGATGGTTTGCATTGAAAATCCCAGTAATCAGCAGTTTCGGAATCTCAGACCACCCCTGGCACCAACAACCATGCCACATTCAAAGCACCCAACCACCTTTCTTCCCCATACTGATACTCGGTTTGAACTGCAGGAGATTGTCTTGACCATGTCTACATGCCCTAAATGCACTGATTTGCTGCCATGTGATGGCTGATATAAAATTAAGTGTTAACGAGCAGTTGGACGGTGTACCATATAAAGTGGCCGGTGAGTGTATATACAATATTCTTTTTGCAAAAATTCTTCTTTAGAGTAGTCACATACATTTACTGTGTGGATCAGCTGTTTGACCCCTTAAAGGGGTTTGCACATGTTCATGATGTTTTAGCTTCTATAACTCAGTGATGGTCAGTGGTAAAAGTTCAGAACGGGGACTATCTAAGCAAACACTTTATGATTCCTCTGTGCTATGAGATTCTATGTGCTGACAATGTGCTTAGATTATCAGAGTACAGATTTATATACACTTTCATTGAGCTTCTGAACATTCTATTGGTAACTGACACATAGAAAAAGACAGATGAGATAAAACAAAACAATGACACATTTCAGCTCTGCACAGACACACAGAGTCAGCACTGCTACATCTCAGCTATAACACACAGAGTGCCTCCCTCCCCTGGTTAAAGACCTTATCTTATCTGTAGCTTGTTATTTTGTTACCCTGAGTATTATTCAAGAATCTTGTCTTCATGGGAATACCCCTTTAAGGACACAGCCAGTTTGTATGCTAAGGCTCAACCCTTTTTTTTTTTAATCTGACCAGTGTCCCTTCCTGTGGTAATAACTTTTCAACACTACAACTTATTGAACTTAAGTGTTTTTGAGAATGTTTCACGTGACACATTGTAGTTTATGTGTCACTGTTATGTTTTTTGGAGGTAAAAATGTATTAATTTAGGTAAAATTTTAATTTTTTAGAAAACTTTCGCCATCTATTTCCATAATTTTGGATTTTTTAATGGACATTTTAAGGTACAAGCTTCCATCATACTTGTATCCCCTGATACGCGTGGGGTCTTCATCATACAGTAATGTAATCTGTGGCTTGTTGTTATTGAACTTTTGTAGAATAATTGATAGCAGTTTGCTCTAGGTAGTTTGACATTGTATCTGTGAAATATGTTATTGACTGTACTTACCGATTGCTATAGTAATTAGCACCGATGCTTCACTAGTCTCAGTTAACATTCATATTTGCTGTTGCTCAAAGACCTACCTAATATACTTATATACTGATCTGTTGCCATGTTCAGTAGGTTGGTTGAATTTGGTTCCTACCCTATATTGTTTTGGGGTTTTTAAATGTTTTTATATGTCATTTTCAGAATAAAATAAACGTATTTTCCTATTTACACATCTCCATTTTTCTGTAGATTTATTGCAGAAGGGAATTAGTGCCATTGGGTTTTTGACAGGCCGATTTGGCTACAAATGTTTTTAGGCGCCACAAAGTACTTTCAGAGTACCAGTACAATAGAAAACTCAAAAATTACACCATTTTGGAAACTACACCCCTCAAAGAATTTATCCAGGGATGCAATGGGCATTTTAATCCCCAAGGTGGTGGCAAAAATTTTATTCAAAGTAAATGGTGCAACGTAAAAATTGAATTTTTTTTTGTTAAATGTATAATTTTAGTGCCAAATATATTTTGCCCAACTCATGCCACTAGCTACAAACACATTTAACAATAATTATGCAGGTTCTCCTAGGTTCATCAATTCCCCATATGTTCCAATAATCTAAAGGTTGGGCACACGGCAGCGCTTAGAAGGGAAGGAGTGAATTTTAGCTTTTGGAACTCTGTTTTCACTAAACTGCTTTTGGGGTGCCAACATGCCATTTTAGTGTCCAATATAATTTGCCGAGCTCATGCCACTGAAGACAAACATGTCAAAAATCATTATGTGGCTTCTCCTGAGTATGGCGATACCCCGTGTATAGCAATAATCTACAGGCTGGGCACACAGCAGGAATTAAAAATTGAAGGCCGAAATTTAGCTTTTGGAGCTTTATTTGCAAATAAAATTGTTTATTTCATCAAGATTATCCAACTTGGCAAGTGAGATGGGGGCTAATACTTTTGATGGGCTATATCAAGACTAAGCATTAAAAAATTCAGATTAGAACATATTAGAAAATTTTGAATTATTAAAATAATGCAATGTCCTAAGTGTTTCATGCACAGCTCAGATTTGTACCACTCAATATGGTCCCACCCTGCAAGATTTTGAGAAACCTGTGCAAGCCTTTATACATAGGAGTTAAAATGTATCAGGGACTTGTTTATAGATATGTGCTTCCCGGGGGTATAAGCCTACGCAAACCTGGCACTAAAATGGCTTTCTTAAATAAATGATCATATCTGGGTCATCTGTGTTATCCACAGAATGTAAATATTTATGGATGGCTTCAAAACGCATCCTTCTCAACGCCATGCAGAAAAAAGGGGTGTGGTACAATAAGACTTTGCTCCAATAGTCCCTGATTGATGGCTTCTTTACTATCCGCATAAGCAGTATTATGTCCACCTGTGGGGTTGTGCAAGGAAAGAAGTGGAGCTTTGGGACAACAGTGCACCAAAAATTATCACATGAATTGGGTACTTGTCAGGATATAGTATGATGCTAGGCACAAAGGGCACCAAAAGTTATAACGTGGACTGTGTACTGGTCAGGATATAATATGACACTAAGTACAAAGCACACTAAAAATTATCCATCAACTGTGTACTGGTCAGAATATAATATGACGCTAGGCACAAACCGCACCAAAAATGATCACATGTACTACGTACAGATCAGGATATAATATGACAATAGGCACATAAGTGTGTTATCCGTGTACAAAGGATCTGATGGAACAATACTATAAACCACACTAAAAAGTTTGTTTGGAGAGCAATGGATGATTGCAGGGCCGATTCTAGCATATTTGCTGCCTGAGGCGAATATTAAAATGCTGCCCCCCCCCCACGCTCCCTGTTAAGTAAATCCTTAAACTTTACTAACAATTAACAACCCTACAGACAGCTCCCTGACACTGTGTGACTGACTACAGGGTCTGAGAGGCATTAGTGGCATCTAGTACCTTATAGATGACAATCTCTTCCATCAGTAGAACTTTATTCCGGGTTCTCCAATCCATGACGTATCACGGCTGAATTCACGGCAAGATATCTTCAGCTCCATGCAGCATCTCCACCCGGCGTCCCTAAAAATACCACAGTCACTTACAGTATAAAGTCTCCTGGATAACAACACGGTGCTCCTAAATAATATATACCCCTCACAACACAACTGACCGCACTCTCCCCACATATAACACATCCCTTCATTATATATATATATATATTAGTCTACTGGAATTATAGCATGCTAAGCACCAATCAATATACAACACCCCCAATTTATTATTACAGACCCCCCAACATTTGGTTTACATGATGCAAAGTAATATGTATCCTATAACTAATAAATATATAGCACCCCCTAATGAATATATATATATAAATATAATACATTTATTTTTATATATCCCTGCTCTCATATATTTAAAGGCCTCGTTATTCACCACCCAATTAAATTATATACAGATGCCCTACAGCTTAAATAAAATCTTGCCCCACATATACATCCCCCCAGCTTAGTAATATTCTGTATCCCATATACATCCCCCCAGCTTAGTAATATGCTGTACCCGATATACAGTCCCCTCCCAGCTTAGTGATATACTGTATCCCATATACATCCCCCCAGCTTAGTGATATATAATATATAGCATCCCCCCAGTATAAAATAATTATGGCTCCATAAATATAATAGATCCCCCAGTTATAAAATAATTATAGCCAAAACCCAAATAAATATAGCATCCCCCCCTAGTATAAAATAATTATGGCCCCAAATAATACATATAGCATCCCCCCCTCGTATAAAATAATTATGGCCCCAAATAATATATGTAGCATCCCCCCTAGTATAAAATAATTATGGCCCCAAATAATATATATAGCACCCCCCCCCAGTATAAAATAATTATGGCCCCAAATAATATATATGGCACCCCCCCCCTAGTATAAAATAATATGGCCCCAAATAATATATATAGCACCCCCCCCTAGTATAAAATAATTATGGCCCCAAATAAGATATAGGCACCCCCCCCTAGTATAAAATAATTATGGCCCCCAAATAATATAGTAGGAACCTCTCCCCCCCTAGTATAAAATAATTATGGCCAAGAAATAATACATAAAGCAACCCCCCCCCTAGTATAAAATAATTCATGGCCCCTATAATACATATGCATCCCCCCCCACCTAAGTTAAAAGTAATTATGGCCCCAAATAATAATATAGCACCCCCCCCAGTAAAAATAATTATGGCCCCAATAATAATATAGACACCCCCCCCCAGTATAAAATAATTATGGCCCCATATGATATCTATAGCGCCCCCCCCCAGTATTTAACGTTTTCTAGCCCTATATAGTACCCCCCCTCCCAGTATAACATGAAACCTCCCCACATTTAATTAAAGCACATGAAAAATAAGAAAATCCTACTCACCTGCAGGCAGCTGCTCCCTCGGCGCGCGGCTCTGGTCTTCACGCGGCTCTCCTGTGAGCCGCGGCTCAGCACAGTGACACAGGCGCATGACGTCATGACTCTTAAAGAGACAGGCGCGATTTATTATAGCTGGTGGGCGATTCGGGCGTTAATGGACGCCCGAATCGCCCACTTTAGAGCGGCAAATTTCGCCGCCCTTTACAGGGACCCGCATTCTGCCGCCTGAGGCGAGATTTTCATCTCGCCTCATGGCAGATGCGGCCCTGGATAATTGGATGGATCACAGCGGTAATCACAAAGGGGTGAGACACAGGATGATGAATGTCATCTCCATTCACTAATAGTACGTCAAAGTGCGCTAAGAGGTTAAATGTGATAAAAATACAGAAATGTTAAAGGAATTATATCTTTATTGTATGACCAGAAACAAATTTATTTGCATGTTTTTGGTGAACCCTTCATCAGGCAGGTTTACAAATGTAAATGTAGATAAGTTTTATGTGTAAACTTGTCTACTGAAGGGGGAAACTGAAAGTTCTAAAATAAAATTTTCATGGCCAAAAAAAGGATCAGTCAGTTAAAACTCTTTTTATTCTTTACACAAAAGTAGTTGTTGTGTCTGTCCAACATGAGATTGAGATCTGTTGAGATTTTGGTGGATTCTTTTGTGATCTCTGAATAACTTCACATTAGCATATAGTGGTAAATAAAATGTGTGAAATTCAATGCAAGTTGGGAATTTGGGAGCATGAATTTATTAATTAGCTTGTTGATCAGGGATCCATATATTTTTGACTATGCATAGTAATAATATGGGAAATAATGTGACATTTTTATTTAAGGTTTTGCGAAATAAAACAGTATGTGAACAATTAGAAATATGTTGTCCTAGCATCAACTATTGTTAAGTTGTGGAGTTATGTGATCTGATGTGGTTTCTAGACTATGTAAGATCTTAGATTGCCAAAAATGTCACTTGCAAAGAAGTTGTTGGTCATAACCAGAGAATTCTTCCTCTAAATAGTTTTTTTATAAGAAGTGTGAAATGCATATGCTTGAAATGTCATTTTATTAAACTCTAATTCAGGACATATGTAGTTGAAGATGGGATTTGTACAAGTATAGTTGGTCATGGGAGGTGATAATAGAAACAGCCATGTGTACCGATGAGCCATATGAAATTGGTAAAGGTCATTAGGGAGATAAAGCTAAAGCCCTCTCAAGGGTAGGCAAACCATGTGCTGTGATCCATGGGTTCCAAATGCCTTCAAATAGAGGTGAGGGGTGTATTAAACATTGGTTTTTATGGGCTTTTTTGCTGTAAAAAGTCTCAAAGTTGTTGCATTTTGGATTTTTGAGAATTTTTACTTCTAAAACGTCTCACAGGACTTTATACACCTCTTCATTAATCTGTTGTAAACATAGAAGTACTGCAAGTGCAACATCGCGCAAAGCCAGATTCATGACTTGAGACTTATACAAAAAGTCTCAGGGGGATATCTATCATACGCTGGCGCTCGTGTAACGCCCCGCGCCGGCCCACTCCCGTCTGGCCGCGCCCCCCCTTCACGCCCCACTGGCGTGAAGGTGGTGGATTGAGGAAAATAATCGCAAAAGCTAGCAATAAGCTAGCATTTGCGATTATATCAGGGCCTCTGCGCCAGTGGCGGTGCGCAGAGGTCCTGATAAATATCCCCCTCAGAGTCACATCAGTTCCCTGCTGATCTATGTGCTGAGACTTTTTATGCATTTTGAGACTTTTTTGGGACTTTTTGAAAAAAAAAAATCTCAGACAGAAAATAGACCATAAGAACATTTATTAAAGGGATAAAGCCACTTTAATGAATCTGATGGGCACCGGAGCTCCAAAAATAGACATAGGAGCTGGTCTAATGATAAATAACCACCAAATTGTCTCTCCTGGTTGCCGAAAGAAAGTTCTCAAATTTAAGCCCCCTAGTGATGGTTACACAGTAAACATAATTTTTAACCCTAGCTTTACAATTTTACTCTGTTGCTGTTTTAGCTTCTATCACTCAGTGATGGTCAATGTAAGATTCCAGACTGTGGGCGGGGACTCTCTAAGCAGACACTTTATTATTCCTCTGTGCTATGAGATGCTTTGTGCTGACAATGTGGTTAGATTATCAAGATGAGATGGAGCAGAGATGAGAGATGATGAGATCCATGTGATGCATATAACACACAACGACACTCACTGTGTGTGAGAAAGTCTTGGAATTCAGGGGGGGGGTGATGCAGATATATTGCAGTGTGAGACAGTAGAATCGATTCATGTCCTGTCCAACCCTAAACAAGAAGATTAATGGTCAGATCCCGGGGCAACCAAAATTGTATACACCAGGACTCATAGAGATAGGTTGGAATTATATCTGTTAAATGCTGTATTTTTGTTAATAACAGTGAATTGGAGAATGTGTTATTTTGTTATCCTGAGCATATTTAAAAATATTATCTTAATAATAATAATATAATAATAATCTTTATTTATATAGCGCCATCAAATTACGTAGCACTTTACAAATCATAGGGGACAAATACAACTATATTACATTACACAGAACAAACAGTCATATGGAACAATAGGAGTGAGGGCCCTGCTCACAAGAGCTTACAGACTATGAGGATGAGGGGGTGACACAAGAGGTTGTATAATGGTCCAGCCATTCTTTATAAGGGAACAATATAAAATAATTTAATAAATAATTTACTAAACAACGATGTTGCTGCTTGAACCAGCCATCAGCCGCCATCTTATTTACAGGGTCCTAGGTGAAAAAGACTGCAGAGAAGCCTGGAGCTTGGTATATATCTGCTGTTTGCCAGATAACAGATGGGAGATAGGACATAGGATGGATCCAGGAGAATGAGGAAAGAATAGTCACCTTTGGATTTAGCAGTGAGGAGATCATTGGAGACTTTATAAAGAGCAGTTTCAGTGGAATACATAGAGCGGAAACCAGATTGTAGGGGGTCAAGGAGGGAGTTAGCCGAGAGATAGCGGGTTAGTCGAGAATAGACCAAGCGTTCCAGGAGTTTGGAGATGAAAGGGAAGTTAGAGACTGGTCTGTAGTTAGTAGCATTGGATGGGTCCAGTGAAGGTTTCTTTGCTCCTTTATGTTGTCATAAAAATGTAATGCCCTAATATTAATATTAACTTATTTGATTTCATGACTGCATTAGACTGCAAAATCAGACATAGTATGTAGAGGCAAAACTACAGTACTAGACAGTAGACAAGTACTATACATAGATAATGAGATAAAACCTTGTCTCTTCTGTTACATAATATAGTTTTATTTATGTGTCTGATGAATAATTATTTGATCACATGCTGATATACTATTATTGATGAAACTTAAGACATCTTGATCTACTTTAAAATTGCATCACATTTAATATGTCTTTCCATTTCTCTGATCAAATCAGAGACTGACATTTCTCATGGCAATAATTAGAATTTCCCTCCAGTCTCTTCCCATTGAAATTGTCACAGTCACGATATTGTCTGCTTACGAGCGCAATAACATATGCTATTTTATGTGAAGAAATAAATCATTCCCTTTTGTTATGCTCATAAAAGAACTATTATTTAGTTCCAATATTTTTTAATGGTTTAAGTTGTAAAAGGTAAGCAAAAGTTTTCTGCATTAAAGTTCTGTTAATTTGAATATGTCCACCATGGCTCAAAATGTATTCTGCTTCCGCTTTTCTTCCCTATTCCCCCTTTTTTTCCTTGGCATCTGACTCCTCAACTTCATGTTGAACAAATTTTCAGAATTTAGCCTTCTGGATTCCTGGCAAAGCTGCAGAAGGTCACACATATGTGTTCATGGAAGATATTAATCATAGACATCTTCAGCCTTACAGATTTCTCTAGCTTTTGATCTGTGACTTCATACTTTATAATTAACCATTGGCTACTCAAATGAATGGTGAACATTAAAAGACATCTATGACCAGATCAAAGATTGTAAACCAAGCACACTGAAATACAGGTGTGTCCCCCCCTCCCCCCACACACACACACTGCTGGCAGGATCTACTCTTCTTTTAGCTTCTTATGTCCTGGTAAAAAAAAAAAACTTTTAAAATTATGTAAAAGAGCCTGAGGGGCTCCAGGCTCCATAGGAGCTAATGGAGCCTGGTGCTCCTCAGGCTAATTTGCATAATTTAAAAGCCATTTTTCTTAAAAACAATGGCACAAGATGCTTAAAGAAGAGCAGATGCTGGCAGCGGGGACACACACCAGTGTGTCTGAATTTTTGGTTTACAATCCTCAATCTGGTGATAGCTGTCCTTTAAGGAAGAAGATATACTCTCTTATGAGGGCACTGTGTTTGTTGCTCAGTGGCCAACACAAGTTTATATCCTGTGCAATTGGCACAGCAACTTCTGAACTACTTCAATCCTTATGGTATACAGTAAAGTATCTACATCACATGTAAACTTCCAGGATCCGTATATTTTAAGCAAGTATTTGTGTGTTCACCAATCACCAATTTGATAAGAGGCACAACAGTATCCGAACTAGCTGAATTGGTCCTGCGGTGTTTTGAAAGGGATCAGTTTTCAGGCTTCTGTGCTGGTAACCACACCCATTGCTGCTTGGCTTCCTACCACCATTTTGGATTTGAACCGTTTCTGCCTGAATTTTCTTGTCTATCATCTGTTGTTTGTCCCTTCATGTCCTGTCATCTCTCCTGGTACAACCCCGCATTCCCTGTCTCAGACTTGCTATCAGTTATTGCCTTGATGGATTTCCGTGTCCTTATGTGGACACCGGTCTGTCTTTGACTTTCCGTTACCTGTCCGCTCCACCATACAGACAAAGTAAGTTTTCCCTGATAGTGGGTTTGCCCTTGTCAGAGGGTTGAACGTGTGCAGCAGCAGGAACAGTCCTTTCAGGTCAGTCTGTGTTAGAAGCAAAATTAAGTTGACAGATTTTGTTCAGGGGACATATAATTTTCCTTCAGGGAAAGATGAAGGCTATATTTCAGACCTTAAGCAATTACACCAAAAGAGTGGGCTTAATTATTTCATGTCCAATTATTGCATATGCTGAAAGCCAGTTAGTATGCTAAAGTCGGGCAAGCACCCTGTTGAGGTCTACTTTACCAAGATCAGGAAGTGGTGCATACCTCTGGTGGGAAAAATCATCCTCTTAGGAATCAGCACAGCTTAGGGAACACAAGGGAGAATGCTCTCTTCTCAATCCTCCTCGGTTTTCTTGTCTTCTAACTCTGAACCTTCCATTCTTGTTATGACAAAAGTAGAGGCAAATAGGCTTATGCAAATAGTCATGGTTTGTGTGAGTTGCAAAATAATGATGATGTGAAATCAACTGATTCCTTGCTGCTAAGTCTAAGCCATGGACACAGTTATCTATTAATTTTGTCACAAATGTGCCTCCTTCTCAGGAGTGTGGGTGGTTATTGAGCTCATCTCTGAAATGTGTAATTTCATTTTACTAGAGTAGTTGACTTATGGCAAGGCATAAGGGGTACAATTTATATTTGTGAATCTCGGGAGTGAATTTTGTAAAAATTTGGGGATACAACTGTCTGTAACACCGTCCTGTCACCCTTAGACAGTTTAGTGGTTAAGCAGTATATCAGGAATATTGTATGTGATTGCCAGGAAGAAGGGGGGGGGGGGGTAATTGATAGCTTTCTTTTAGAGTCAGTTTACTTTTTTGAGCTGGGAGTGAGTTCCTCTGGAAAGCTGGATGGTGTCATTTAAACCTGTGTGTTCAGATGAACAATATCAGCAGGGATCTGTGTGATGGATGCCTGAACCAGTTAGCTGGTGGGGTGGTGTCCAGGAACTCCATACGGTATATATCTGCCCAGTTTACACTTTGTATCTATTGTTATTGCTTTTCTATCCTGTATATATGACCTCTGCTACATTTATTTGACCATTCTCTTGTTATTCAATTCTGTGCCTCACTGTCATTTTGGATTTGAATCTGGTTCTTCCTGACTTTGCATGTCTGTCTTTTATCTGTTGTTTGTCCCTTTGTGTCTTGTCATCTCTCATGGTATGACTCCACTTTCATTGTCTCAGACTTGTTTTCTGGTTATTGCCTTGACACACTTCTGTGTTCTTTTGTAAACACTGGTCTGTTTCTGACTTCTCTTTAACTGCTCCACCATCCAGAAGCTGCCAGACAAAGTAAGTTTTCCCTCTTACCTTGCAGGGTCTCTTTGGGGCTGTTATCAGGTTCCTGTTAGTGGGTTTGTCCTCATCAGGGCAGTTTTTCTGCTGTAGGCAGGGTCCTTGTCCACAGGAGCATTGCAGGTTTAGTTCACCAACACTTACCCCGCCTGACGGTTGGTATCAAGTTTGGTTCTGATTGCGCTGTTAGCCGGATGGGTTCAGCTGTGAACCGCCATTTTGGAGAGGATTGTCTCTCCTAATGACAGAGAATTAAATGTTGCTGGCAATTTAGCCACCAGTATTTAAAGAGTTAAGAGCGATCGTTGCAAGCTTGCAATCCTTCATGTATGACCTTGCATGTATAATGCTTGTATAGGAGAATTTTTTTGTAGGAAGGGGCACAGGGGCACAAAATCTAGAAGCATATAACTATAGGGATACCCCTCTCTAATCATGTGCATCAGTTTACTATAAGTTTAAATTCAGATGTGTTTCCTATCATATACAAAATATTGAACTTCTGTTCATTACTTCAGGGGTTTATTTTGCCATTTCTGGATAAAAGCTTTGATAAGTGAAGGATCAAGAAGTAAGAACTTCAGCAGCCAGGCACATACCAGAAGTGGCACTCAGAGCCATCTAGTGGGGCACCTAGGCCACCTAGTTTGCCAGACAGGTTCAGCACTATTTTAAAGCAACACATCCTGGAGTTCCTGGGACTGGGCAGGAGAGGGGTGAATTATTGTTGGAGATCCTGCCCCACAATCCATGCTGATCATGGGGACCATGAAGGGAAACTACAATGACAATCCAAATTTCCCCTCCTTCTTTTCACTGTATTGATGTCCTTAACCCCATGGCGCAATAAGACATACCCTTACGTCTTGTTGCGCTTGGGGGAGTGTGAAGAAGGCCCACGGGCTGAGCCCTCTTCTTACTCACCACATGCTTGTTTCACAATGAAACAAACGCCCGTCGGAAATGGCCAAAGTCGCAAATGGCATTTTTTACCATTTTGAAATATATAAAACATTCAATAAAAAGTGATCAAAAGGTTGTATAGTCCTAAAAATAAAAGCATTGAAAACGTTATCAAAGGTCGCAAAAAAATTACACCACCCACAGCTCTGTACACCAAACTATGAAAAAGTTATCAGTTCCAGAAGATGGCAAAATGAAGAATTTTTTTTTTGAACAGGAGGTTTTAATTTTTGTAAATGAAAACATTATAAAACCTATACAAAACCTACTGTATTGCAGTAAATGGCATTTTTGCATGTCATCCATGAATCTGCAGAAAACATTCAGCTTCGGGTCTGACGAGGCGTTCTGGGAAGTGACGATCGGAAGAAAGATGGCGGCGCCCACACGCTGCCATCTTTTAAATGTCGCCGGCAACTTTGCCAGCAGCATTGGAAGGGTTAATAGCTGCGATCGGTGCAAGCACCGACCACGGTTATTAGCGGTGGGGTTTTGCTGCAATATGCAACAACACCCACCCTTGTATGAAGAGAACCCCGTGAGCCCTCTTCACCCCCACCCCTCTCCATAGGAATTAATGGTGCACGGCGCCGTATTACGGCAAAAAATAGGAAAGGTCCTATCTTTTTCCGGGTACGGAGCGGTACGGTGCCGCACATGTGTGTCACCGTACCGCTCCCGTAGGGTGCCGTGCGTCCATTGACGTCTATGGAGGACGTATATCGGCCGTATATACGTCGGCCGTATATACGTCCTCCATACGTTAGTGTGAATGTAGCCTAAGTTTCATCTAAGGTGAAGGTGCTGATCATTTTCTTGAGAACTTTGTGCATTTATCCGTGCTGACTGCATGCCAGCTTCAGGATCGAGCACCCCTAGGTGAGCTGGATATTGCCATTGGGACTGTGTACTGTTATGGTCAGATCACAGCTACATAATTATTGTAATGTGGTATATGTAGATTTTCATGTGTACATTTGCTGAAAGAGGTTTTGTTCCAAGCTTTATTTCTTGATCTCCACATATAATTGGGATGCAAAATGGTTTTATTTCTGTGGGAGATTATTTACTATTACTAAATATAAATATGACCATTTATGCAACTTGTGGCTTTGAATAGATCAGTAGAAAATATTTTATCACCCTTACTTTTTTGTAGCTTAGATGTTTTATAAAAACTTTGTGCAGCAACAGGACTATAAAAATGTATATATATTCCACAATTGTCCCTCCCCTCCACTGTAGCAGGCGTGAATACTACTGCTGTCACTCAAAGCATCGTTTAGATAATGTTTATATTGTGTGTCGAGGAATGTGGTGTACAATTTTCTAATATACTTCATTACAGTTTCTGCTTATCGGTAGTTTGTAAGCCTCCCATAGAGATGTGTATTCCAGCCTGTACCACGTGTGTCTATGGAGACTGCATGAGCACACATCTAATCTCCCTGTGTTTAATTAAACAGCAATGAGAATTAACTCCTTTACTTTCAGCTTGATTTTTCAATATAGTGGTCATAGCATACTATAGCCAGGAAGAAAGGAGAAAGGGTTATTAATTATTATTACTTTCACTGTGTAACAGAAGTAACATTGTAACAAAGGGGCACCTTGCAGCCTGTTTCTTTACAAACTAGGGAGATTTTCTTAAGAAGTATATATTAGAGAAATGTTCACAACACTCACACCCTCACAATATCAAAGATCATCTGAAAGGATGTTTATGCTTTAAGGGGCTGTGGAGCGGTATAATCAAGAAAGTAAAGAACAAAGTACTGTAGTATGAGGACATTGAGTAACACTCGGCAACCCCACCAAACATCAGATCCGCTCATCTCTACTAGTGACATTAGTTATAGATAACCCCTTTAAGGAAACCAATTCAACTCAAAAGGTAGATGCATCCATTTCAAACATTTCACCTTGGGAGTTTTCCCCTTCTACAATATTATGATTTGTTACAAAGGATTTTTCAGTGTAACTTTGACTTAAAAGACTGAACATCTTGCATCAATACACACAGAAGATACTAATATTGTCTGGCATGCACGTGTTATTGATTTATCGGCGATGTAAAAACTATTGGTACAAAGGTCACTGTATAATGTTACTCTAATGTTGGTTTCTGCTTTATTACCCAATAGGACACATACGTTTTCATTCTGTTATGATTTATAGAGGCAATTTGTATCTTTTTTAATGTAACCATGTAACGCTCAAGACCAATACATAAAGCTATATATAAACTGGAACAAAAGTAAATGGCAGTTTATGTAAAAAGACAAGAAAAGTGCACTTTGGGTTTGTTTCATGTCTTTTATGTATTGTTCTTCAAATTATTTTTAGTGTAGTCTGATTAATGTAAGTAAAATTCTTACGTTTACATATTGAAACTTCAGAAATGGCTAGACTTCAACCAGAACCTTTTCTGCTGAAGCAAGGCAGCTGCAATGAATAAGTATATCTGGTTTCTCTCCTAGTTGTGACTGGAGCTGGAGATGGTATCGGTAAAGCATATTCAATTGAGGTAAGAGGACTATTCGCTGAATCGGGCTCTTTATTTCCAAACCAGATTTTATTTGGGTCAAGCCAGTGAGGGTTAGCTTTCCTTGCTATTTACATTTATTGGAAAGAAGTTTTTTGTTAACAAGAATAACCCACTTTATAATTTATATTTAATAATGTAAATGTGTGTGTATATATATCTGTCTCTATGTATATATATATATATATATATATATATATATATATATATATATATAAACTTGGCAAAAATCAACCCATCTGTTTTTTTTCTGAATGTGAAAAAATTGGATGACGAAGAAGGGAAAAAACTGGCCACAGATAAAACATAGACAACATACTGATGACACAAGGAATGAAAAAGGATACGTATTATGTGGACGTACAGCGTCCTAACTAGTGTGAAAGAGCGCTGAGGCATTGCCGATATACTTACCATATAATGATCTTCTCTCACATGCACATTTGTACAATGTCCTCATTTTGCAGAAGAAAGTGGGCTGCCTATGCAAGTTTAGGGCCAGTTTATTATTATTTTCATCAGTCATTGTGGGCCACAACCAGAAGTAGAGATACACATAATTTGTGTTTATTTGAAATATTTGTTATCTGTTCTGTGTGTTTGATCACACCTGAGTCATAAAAACAGTCTCTCTTGTTTACTTTACATTATGGTCTATAGCAGTGGTGGCTAACCTATGGCACTGGTGCCAGAGGTGGCACTCAGAGCCCTTTCTGTGGGCACTCAGGCCATAACCAGAGATGACTCCAGGTATCTTCCTGCAGTTCCAGACAGCCCAGGACTTGCTGTGCACAGAGCTATTTTAAAGTGACAGCGCTGCCTGGGACTACTGGAGGAGTGAGACAGATCTGGATTATCATTGTAGCTCCTGCTCTGGCCCTGACAATTCTTCCTGTTTATGGGACCCTGGAGGGAAGCTACAATCATCATCCACATTTCTTCTATTTTCTGCTCTATTGGTGTCCTCAGGGTGCTGATATCAATGAAAGCTGTATAAGTCACAAATTAAATTTCTTTGTTGGCAATAAATAAGTGGGTCATTGTTGTAGTTCGGGCACTCTGTCTCTAAAAGGTTTGCCATCACTGGTCTATAGAGCTGTGTACTATATATCCTTACATGTACACAAAATAAAAACTCTTGTAGCTGCCTTTTGTGTTATCTCTTTTTGTTTGGACAGTAAAAGATCGTCATCTTTTCGTTTGCAGTTGGCAAGTCGTGGCATGAATGTTGTGATGATCAGTCGAACTCTTGAGAAAATGCAGAAAGTTGCTTTGGAAATTGGTATTTTTGACATATTATGCATTTATATTGGTCTGATTAGATAGTTTTAAAATGTATTATAGCAAAGTTATATAGGCTAGCCACGTATAATGATATGTGAATGTGTACTACTTAAAGGGGTTTTCCCATTAATTCAAATTAGGCCCTATCTAGAGGATCACGAAAACGAGGGGTCCCATGGTTTCCCATGTACCTCAGTTGTACCCGTCATTGCTCTGGGAGAGTAATGTATCAGATGGCTGTGGATGACCGGTCTGCTCCATACATCTTAATGATTGCTGAGCGCCACACTCTGTGATTTCAGTCAGTTCCATAGGGATGAATGGAGCAGAACGGTCATGCTTGGCCATCTGGGGTACCTGGGAAAACATAGGACCCCTTGTTTTCATGATCTGCGGGGGTCTAATCCCGTGGATAGGGCCTAACTTGAAGTTGTGAGAAAACCCCTTTAACTACTTTTCATGATTTTATGAAGACTGGCATACACACCACTGAGGGGGGCACTTGAGGTTCAAATAAGGGTTACTAAAGGGTTCTACCAGTATAGCACTGGTATATGCAGTGGCGTAACTAGGAGAGACAGGGCCCCCTAGCAGGCTACTGCATGGGGCCCCCTTCCCCTTTTCCAAAATGTACATATTAGTATACTCACACATGCGAGTTACAATCACATATAAATTCACTCATGTGCATTGTGTGGGGAATTGCTCTGGTAGATGTCTTGTAACAGTGCAGGAAGCAGGGACACACAAAGAGTTAAAGTCCAAAATCAAGTGTTTATTCACACTTCTTTGTCAAAACACAAATTCAGCCTTGGCTTAGGCACATACAAAATAAACCCTGCCTGGCTGGGCACTGCCTAATACAACAATAACACCTAACTATACATGTACCAGGCTGCCTGGGACACGGTCTTGGCCAGTAGTATAACAGGAGGCACTCAGTTACCTTTGCTGTGTTAACACGATCCAGCCCTTCAGCTCTCCAGGTAGTGCCTCACCTACTGCTTTTGACCTGCAGTCTAAATCAGGCTCTAACAAGGTCTGTGACCCACACCTGTGGGCTATACAGAAACCCAGGACCAAAGCCCGGATGGAGTAGGAGTCCCACTACCAGCCTACCCCTACTCCATAATAAGCATGCACAGTACAGACAGTACAAAGGTGTCTATGCTAGCTAGGCCAACACAGGATGACGGGGCCCCCTGAAACTGCAGGCCCCATGGCTGCTACCACTGTAGTTACGCCCCTGGGTATATGGTATATATAAATTCTTTATTTAATAATAGCAGGGCTGGATTTAGACTGCCATGGGCCATAAACTGTATGAAGAGTTCCTGTATGCATTTGGGTCAACAGCTTGCACACATGTATGAAAAACTACATGGGGAGGTAAGGTAGAGTGGCTTTAAGTTGCTTCTCAATGAGATAAGAGCATAACCTCAGCTAACCACTAACCACTGCACATATAGAAAACATAAGGCCGCGGTCACACGTACCGCTAGGCGTCCTTTCATAACGCGATGCTAGCGCACAGGGGGAGGTCCTCGGCCCGAACACACATGCGTTTCCCAAACGCATGTGCGTTCGGGCTGAGGACCGCCCCCCTGTGCACTAGTGTCGCGTTATGAATGGACGCCTAGTGGTACGTGTGACCGCGGCCTAAGAGGTTAGCTGCTGTATAATCACATATGGCTCACTTGCCGCAGTGGCAGTGTAGTGGATGTATTACAGTGGATGTAATGAGTAGTGAGTAGTGGATGTTTGATAAGACTCAGTGCAAATAGAGGTTAAACACTCACAGGTGTAAACCACAGCATTAAGTATCTCAGTAAGGGTGGTGGCACACGTGCCGTTTTGTCTGCATTTGCAAATGCAAACGCAGACAAAGCCGCACCCACCAAGGCGGGCCGCGACCTGATCGCATCGGCGTTTCTATGGAGACGCATGCGATCGGAAACGAGCCGCTGGTGTTTTGCATTAAATTAACGCAAAACAACGGCGGCTTGTTCCCGATTGCAGGCGTTACCATAGAAACGCTGATGCAATCTGGCCGCGGCATGCCCTGGTGGGTGCGGCTTGGTCTACGTTTGCATATGCAAACGCAGCCAAGAGGGCACGTCTGACATCACCCTAAGGGTGATACCACACGTGATGTTTTTGGTCCGTTTTTAAACATCCGTTTTCAGTCCGTTTTTGGCTGTTTACCATGCGTTTGGCTGCTTACAATCTGTTTATCTATTAAGACAATTGGGAAAAACGGACTAAAAACAGACCGAAAACGCCATGTGTGGCATCACCCTAAGAGGAGAGATTGGGAAACATAAGAGTAGTGTGTTTTTACTAAAAGTTTGAACGTAACTAAACGCTTTAGTAAAAACACACTGGTCTTATGGTTTAAATATAAACAATAAAAGTTACATTTTAATCTTTTCACTCACAACTTTCCCTCTTTCCCAATCTCTCCTTTTACTGACAGAGTAGTGGATGTATTGCAGTGGTAATAAGTGGATGGATTACTATAGGGAATATATTACAGGGGCAGTGTAGTGTACATATTACAGTGGTAGTGCAATGGATGTATACAGTGGTAGTGCAGTGGATGTGTTACATTGGTAGAGTAGTGGGTGTATTACAGGGGTACTGTAGTGGATGTATTACAGTGGTAGTGTCATGGATGTATTACAGTGGTAATGTAGTGTATGTATTACAGGGTAGTGTATGTATTACAGTGGTAGGGTAGAGGATGTATGATAGAGGCACTGCAGTGGATGTATTACAGTGGTAGTGCAGTGGATGTATGACAGTAGCACTGTAGTGGATGTATGACAGGGGCACTGTAGTGGATGTATGACAGGGGCACTGTAGTGGATGAAATACAGGGGCACTGTAGTGGATGTATGACAGGGGCACTGTAGTGAATGAATTACAGGGGCACTGTAGTGGATGTATGACAGGGGCACTGTAGTGGATGAAATACAGGGGCACTGTAGCGGATGTATGACACGGACAGCATAGTGGATGTATGAATGGGGCACTGCAGTGGATGTATTACAGTGGCAGTGTAGTGGGTATATGACAGGGGCAGCATAGCGGATGTATGACGGTGCAGCATAGCGGATGTATGACAGGGGCAGCATAGCGGATGTAGTGTGGTGGGTGTATTACAGGGGCACTTTAGTGGATATATTACATTGCTAGTGTGGTGGGTGTATTACAGAGGCACTGTAGTGGATATATTACATTGGTAGTGTAGTGGATGTATGACGGGGCACTGGAGTGGATGTATGACACGGACAGCATAGTGGGTGAATGAATGGGGCACTACAGTGGGTGTATTACAGGGGCACTGTAGTAGATGTATTATAGTGTTAGCATAGTGGGTGTATTACAGGAGCATTGTAGTGGATGTAGGAGCAGGGAGGAGGGTGTAACCTGTAAAGCCAGTTCAGAGAGGGGTAGCCCCTCAGTATCATAAGCATAACAAATTGATTTTAGAAGGAAGGGGGCCATGTATAACAAATATAAAAAGATTACCACAGTCAAGCTGCCTGGATCTATGAGTAAGGCTGGGTTCAATTTATTCTATACGTTGTAAGGACACGTCTTGCATATTCCCGACATGTCCTTACAACGTATGGCACAGATGTATTCCACTGTATGTCTATACAATGGTATACATGCTTGGTGACCCCTTCCCCACCTCCCCAAATGCAGGGGGAGGAGTGGACAATGGCAGCAAGCAGTTATTCACTATTGCCAATGTCAGGAGTGTGTCCTTATATGGACAGTGAAAGGCGGACAAGGGAAGACCAGATACCACTCATAGATAGAGGGGGGTATTTGTCAAGGCTGGCGCACTCAGGTATTCAAGTAAAAGAGAGATGTATTGTAATCAATTGTTTTACTTGGTATCTCTGGAACAACGCATTTCGGACTCCAATATGACTCCTTTATTAAGTGGAAAGAGACTGCAGTGTGGGTGAGGGGCTAATTACCTGGAGCTCCTACCCCCCTCACCCACGCTACAGTCTCTTTCCACTTGATAAAGGAAACATATTGGACTCCGAATTGCATTGTGTTTCAGAGATGCCAAATAAAACAATTGTTTACAATACATCTTCCATTTACGTGAATACCTGATTGCGCCGACTGTGACAAATACCGCCCCCTTATATGGACAGTGACATCTCTGGCATCCTAAGTGAGGTGAGGTACGCACTCAACAGAGGCTAAGGGATGCTGTATCCACTCCCCATAGGCTTTTCTTGCTTCTGCATCCGTATTATATTCTGACCCGATGGAGGCAACAACTATGGGGGATATTTATCATACGCTGGCACTCGTGATAGCCCCGCCGCTGCAAATTCGCAGCGATTATTTCAGGGCCTCTGCGCCACTGGCGTTGCGAAGAGGTCCTGATAAATATCCCCCTATGCCTCCATCTGCCATTATATGGGTGTGTGCTCAATGAATGCATTGGGAGTTTTCCTTAGTATACGCTAAGTGTTTACTAAATATGGTGTGAACCCAGCCTTTGTGTCCCTGGTTTATCATGCTTGATTTAGATGCTAGATTGTCTTAAATGCAACTTTTTTTTTTTTTATTTGGTTGTATTTATTTTTAGTTTGATTATATTTCTACAGAGCAATCAACAGGAAGAAATGTTAAAATCATACAAGCTGATTTCACCAAAAGTAATATTTATGCACACATTGAAGAAAATCTGCAAGGACTTGAAATCGGAATCCTTGGTAATAGACCGTTATCTTGTAAATTTGGAAGTATTTTTCTTTTACCTATATACTTTTTACCTAGATTTATTATTTATGTTTTTAAACCCTTGGATAATGTTCTTCCATAATCTGTTTACTTAAGTAAATAATGTTATTTTTTTTAAAAATGTGTTCCCTCATCCAAAAAAAAAAAAACAATCTAATAAAATGTATCCATGTTTTATGCCAAAAAAGAAAAAAAAAGTTAAAATGGTCAAAGACTGAAAAAAACTCCACAAATTAGTATCAACTCTGGATAAAATTCTGCTGTCTGCTGTCCAACAAAATTTTTACTGACATGTTCTAAGTGACACGATTCTAATTTAAATATAAAGCGTGTTACACACCAGTCTCTTAGAAGGAGAGGGCTGGGTGCACATGAACCCATATGTTGGTCCATTCAAACGGACTGCACACATTGCACAGGATGGGAGTCCTTGCATCATGATAAAATTCAAAGCAAGGAATCCCTGTAAGCCAGCTGAACTGCAGCGTCAACAATGTAACAGTTCAGGCAGCAGTCAGGGAGTCCTTGCATCATATTTTTGTATGATGCAAGGATCCCTATCCTGTGGAATGTGTTCAGTCCATGGCAATGGATAAACATACAGGCCCTTTTCCACAGCCTTACACATATTTGTACATGAAAATATAAAACACCAAGGCGCCTGTATCCAAACCCTATATGGATTATCACTTTACTCACTTTAATTAATTCAACCACATATCAATTAAACTGTTCGTTTTAACTTATATATTTATTTTCTAGTTGGTATGGTAATAGATGGTATGGGTGGTATGGGATGTAACAATAAGATAAAAATGTAGTTTAAAGAAAGATTATTCAATTCTTAATTAAAACACCTTTTATAAATGTGATATTTATTGTTTTGGAAGCAGGAAAAACCTTACAAGTGAACAAGGCTAAACATTAACCCCTCGAAGGTTGAACAGGAATAGAACAAAGTTATTTGATACTTAGCCAGTTATTGTACCATTTAAAACAATAAAACATGGGGGGAGGGAGGGGGAAAATATATGCTAATATATGTCACAAGAGCATAATGTAGAAATATAAAGATATTAAATAATGGGGTAGATGGGCCATATAACACCAAGATGACAGACTAGGGAGATAAAACCAGAGCTTTCTCAAGGATGGGGACCCCTGTGAGGCAATCTACACGTTCCATATTCTTTCGATTAACGGGAAGGTGTCTGTCCTAGTCGCCTCAGTCCAGAGGTTTATCCTATTCTTTACTGATGTAAATGATAAGTCTGGTATTTTCCATTTCCACTCTATATAGGTTCTGGCCGCTAAGTCTATAAACTGGATTAAACAAGGTGCTTTGTTCTTGACCTTTGCTGGTTTAACTCCCAGTAGAAGAACAGCTGAAGTCACCCGTGTTGCATTAACGAGTAAAGATTGGATGAGGGTTCTGACATTATTCCAGATAGAGGCGAAATGTGGGCCATGTCACCCAAGACATTACAGCCTCGATAGGCAGACGGGGATATAATAACCTAAGTGAGATCTCTGTTGAGACATGTTGACTACCCTTTGCTTATATGGAGTAGCCAAGACCCCAGTGGGCCCCGGTGCAAACTTTGAAACAGGCCCCCCATGTACCTAAACCCTCGCTGCTGGCTCCATACGGCATGTTATTCTTCAGAACACACATATACAATATATACTTTGCACAGACATAAGCACACAAACACTACATATGCATAACATACATATATAAACACTGCACCATATAAACTCTACACACACTATATACATGCTACACATACAAATACACACACAGGGGCGGACTGGGAATTTAAAGTGGCCTTATTCTGTGGGCGGGGTCAAAACAAGTAGGTGTGACCATGTGATGTGGGTGGAGTTACTAAACTCCACACAAACTGTTTATAGATGGTCTAAATCAACAAGTACAGCGCCGTGAAAGAGACTCATACTGCCACGAATAAAGCTCTTTTTAAAAGAACATAACTTAATACTGACTTATATAAACACAAAAAAACTACTACAATACCTTCTCTGATAAACAAGTATGTAATTACTATAATACTGCCTCCTATGTACAAGAATATAACTACTATAATACTGCCCACTATGTACAAGAATATAACTACTATAACACTGCCCCCTATGTACAACAATATATCTACTATAATACTGCCCCCTATGTACACGAATATAACTACTATAATACTGCCCCTATGTACAGGAATATAACTACTATAATACTGCCCCCTATGTACAAGAATATAACTACTGAAATACTGCTGCTATGTTCAACAATATATCGACTATGATACTGTCCATACGTACAAGAATATAACTACTATAATACTGCCCCCATGTACAAGAATATTACTAATGTAATACTGCTCCTACGTACAAGAATATAACTAGTATAATACTCCCCCTATGCACAAGAATATAACTACTATAATACTGCCCCCTATGTACAAGACTATAACTACTATAATACTGCTCCCTATGTGCAAGAATATAACTACTATAATACTGCCCCCTATGTACAAGAATATAACTACTGAATAACTGCTGCTATATTCAACAATATATCGACTATGACTACTGTCCATACGTACAAGAATATACTACTATAATACTGCCCCCATGACAAGAATCTAATAATACTGCTCCTACGTACAAGATATAACTAGTTAATACTCCCCCTATGCACAAGAATATAACTACTATAAACTGCCCCCTAGGTAGCAAGAACTATAACTACTATAATACTGCCCCCTATGTACAAGAATATAACTACTATAATACTGCCCCCTATGTACATGAATATAACTACTATAATACTGCCCCTATGTACAAGAATAAAACTACTATAATACTGCCCCCTAGATATGGGAATATACCCACTACAGCCAGCCAGCCTGCCCCTGCCAGTATACAGCCAGCAAGCTTCCCCCCAGCATACAGCCAGCCAGCAGGCCCCTGCCAGTATACAGCCAGCAAGCCCCCCCCCCAGTATACAGCCAGCCAGCCTGCCCCCTGTATACAGCCAGCCAGCCTGGCCAGCCAGCCTGCCCCTCCCTAGTATACAGCCAGCCAGCCTGCCCCCTGTATACAGCCAGCCAGCCTGGCCAGATTGCAGATGGCATCACACAGTTGCCCGCAGATTTGTCGTCTGCACTCCAGGATGCAAATCTCGTTCCAACACATCCCAAAGAGCTGCTATTGGATGAGATCTTGTGACTGTGGGAGCCATTGAGTAGCAGTGAACTCATTGTCATGTCAAGAAACCAGTCTGAGATGATTCCAGCTTTATGACAAGGCGCATGCCTTCTCTGAAAGTAGCATCAGAAGTTGGGTAGATTGTGGTCAAGGGATGACGATGGTCAGCAACAATCCTCAGGTAGCGCGTGGCATTGCAACGATTCTCAATTGGTACCAGGGGCCCAAAGAGTGCCAAGAAATATTCCCCCACCCAATACACCACCACCACCGCCTGAACCATTGATCACATGGCAGGATGGATCCATGCTTTCATGTGTGGACGCCAAATTCTGACCCTACCATCCGAATGTTGCAGCAAAATCGAGACTCATCAGACCAGGCATGTTTTTCACATCTTCTACTGTCCAATTTCGATGAGCTTGTCCCAATTGTAGCCTCAGTTTCCTGTTCTTACTGAAAGGAGTGGCATCCGGTATGGTCTTCTGCTGCTGTACCCATCCTGCCTCAAAGTTCGACGTACTGTGCGTTCAGAGATGCTCTTCTGCCTACCTTGGTTGTAACGGGTGGCAATTTGAGTCACTGTTGCCTTTCTATCAGCTCGAACCTCTGCCCGTTCCTCTGACCTGCTGCTCACTGATTTTTTTCTTTTTCTTCTCTTATACCCCTAGAGATGGTTGTGCGTAAAAATCCAGTAGATCAGTAGTTTCTGAAATACTCAGACCAGCCCTTCTGGCACCAACACCATGCAACGTTCAAAGGCACTAAATCACCTTTCTTCCCCATGCTGATGCTCGGTTTGACAGGCAGGAGATTGTCTTGACCATGTCTACATGCCAATGCACTGAGTTGCCACATGTTATTAGCTGATTAGAAATTAAGTGTTAACGAGCGTTGGACAGGTGTACCTAATAAAGTGAAGGTGAGTGTATAATACTGCCACATGGGACCATTAGCAGTACAACAAGATAAATACCACCATACTTTTAATAAACAGACCACTAAAAGACCACATCACACATTATATCACAAGCAGGAGAAATATAGTGAGGATACTAGCCCCATACAGTGAAGAACACTACCAACACCCCTACCAGCCATACAGTGAGGAACACTACCCCTACAGTGAGGAACTACGCCATATGGTGAGGAACACTCCCCCCATACAGTGAGGAACACTCCCCCCCATACAGTGAGGAACTCTAACCCCATACAGTGAAGAATACAGCCATACAGTGAAGAATACAGCCATACAGTGAGGGACACTACCGCCATATAGTGAGGAACACTATCGCCATACAGTGAGGAACCTACCACCATAAAGTGAGGGACACTAACCGCCATACAGTGAGGAACACTACCACCATACGTAGGACATACCGCCATACACTAGGACACTACCGCCATACAGTGAGGAACACTACCCCCATACGGAGTATGCTGCACTATACTTGAGGAACACCTACCGCCATACAGTGAGGAATCTACCACCACACAGTGAGGAACACTACCCCATACCAGTGAGGAACCTACCGCCATACAGTGAGGGGACTATCGCCATACATGTAGGGACACTACCTCCATACAGTGAGAAACACTACCCCATGTAGTTAGAAATACTACTCGCCACACAGTAGAACACTACCCGCCATACAGTAGGGACACTACCGCATACAGTGAGGAACTACCTACCACCATACGTGAGGAACACTACCGCCATACAGTGAGGACACTACCGCCATACATTGAGGAACACTACCCCATACACGTTAGGAATGCTGCCACTATACATTGAGGAACCTACTGCCATACAGTGAGGAATACTACACATCACACAGTAGGAACACTACCCCCATACAGTGAGGAAACTACTAACCCCCCAATCAGTGAGGGATACATCGCATACAGTGAGGACACTACCTCCATCCGTGAGGAACACTACCCCCATTTAGTTAGAAATACTACCCGCCACACAGTGATGAACACTACACCGCCATACAGTGAGGGACACTACCTGCCTACCGAGGAACACTACCCCATACATAGTGAGACCACCTACCGCATACATCTGAGGAACACTACCGCCATACAGTGAGGACCCACAACCCCATACAGTGGGAATGCTGCCACTATACATTGAGGAACACTACGCCATACAGTGAGGATACTACCACCACACGTGAGGAACACTACCCCCATACAGTGAGGAACACTACCGCCATACAGCGAGAGACTATCGTCATACAGTGAGGGACACACTACCTCCATACCGTGAGACACCTACCCCATGTAGTTAGAAATACTACCCCCCCACACAGTGAGGAACACTACCACCACAGCCATACCGTGAGGGACACTACCGTTATAAAGTGGGGAAACCTTCTGCCATACGTGAGGGACACTACCGCCATAGCAGTGAGACACTACTGCCATCAGTGAGAACACTACTGCCTACAGTGAGAACACTACACCGCCATACAGTGAGGAACACTACCGTCATATCAGTGAGGACCAACCTACCTCCATACAGTGAGGGACACTACCCCATACAGTTCATGAACACTATCCCCATACAGTGAGGACACTACCGCCATACAGTGAGGAACAATGCTCCATACAGGGTCAATATGAAGGATTGTTGAATCCAAGTGGAGGGATGGGCCAGATCGCTGGAGCTCCTGGTATCGGCACTTTTCCTGTCTGGCCAGTTTATATATAGAGACGTCAGTGGAGATGGTCGCGTGCCCTCTCTGAGCACCCGTCTATAGGTTTCGCCACCACTGTTAGTATGTTGTGGTCGTGAAGGGGTTAAGCAGCATAAAATAAATATAAATAGATATAAAAGTTATATACTTCCTTTTCCCCACTTTTTTGCCCACATATCAAAAGTTCCTTACCCTTTGTGCAACAACTGTTTGCACATATGCTATATATCTAAGATATATAGATATGTCTAAATTCAGCTGATCAAACCTCCTCTCTCTCTCTCTCTCACTACACCTCCACAAGTCCTACAGCTCAGTAAGCAGCGCTTTCCCCTCCACTAGGTAAACAATGGGCGTAGAAAAATAGGTTCCCCTGAGGACATATACCTAGGGAAATGGATGCAGTGTAGTATCCATCCTCAGCTCAATATGTACCTTGTATTGATTTACCTGTCCACGTATGTACAATTACATCCCTTGGGAACACTCAATCTGCTGCCAATGTTGCTCCTCCTCCTGTCTTTTCAAAGGGAGGGCTGAACAGGAAGACGTATCTCACGATATAAACAAACATACAGTGGGATACCTTGCAACCCTCCTTTGTAAGTTAACCCCTAGGCACTAGGATGTACTATAGCGTCCTGGTGCTGCAGGGGTTATGGAGAGAGCTCACGGGTTGAGCTCTCTCCTACACAGCGGTGTCAGCTGTACGCTGACAGCCGCCTGTTACTGATCAGTCTGCCATTTCATGGGCACACCGTCATCTTGGATGACGATCGCCGCCCCCGTGACGTCATTGGAGGTGTCGATCACTTTCCATGGCAGCCTACAGTCTCATGTGAGTTTAAATCACCCCCCCTTCCTAGATCACATGTGAAATAAATAAACAGTAAAATATAAACATGTTAGGTATCACCAAGTCCCAAAATGCCGTTCTACCAAAATATAAAAAAGATTATTCGTCCATTAAACCGTAATGGAAAAGAGCACCCCAAATGTCCGAATTGTCCACTTTTCCCCATTTTTCTCCATCAATTTTTGAATGAAAAACAATCAAATGGTCATATAGGTCCCAAATTGATATAAATGAAGATGTCAGCACGTACCACAAACAATTACACCTTACATCGAAAGTGTGAAAAAGTATTGGCCTCAGAATTTAGCAAAAGGAAAATATTTTTTTGTACAAAGATTTTAATTTTTACAAATCTATTAAAACCTAATAAAATATATATTTTTTTCCAGCTTTCCAGACATTTTGTATGAATATTAAATGGCACACTAAAAATACAATTTGTCCCGCAGATAACAAGCTCTCACATATCTCCTTTAACGTAAAGTAAAAAATTATTGCTTTTGGAATGAGGAGAGTATAAATAGAAACGCAAACAAGAAGGGCTAATGTAATTATGTAAGGGTTATGATGGGATTCTTCTGATGTACACCCCGGCCACTTTATTAGGTATACCATGCTAGTAACGGGTTGGACCCCCTTTTGCCTTCAAAACTGCCTCAATTCTTTGTGGCATAGATTCAACAAGGTGCTGGAAGCATTCCTCAGAGATTTTGGTCCTATTGACATGATGGCATCACACAGTTGCCGCAATTTGTCGGCTGCACATCCATGATGCAATCTCCCCGTTCCACCACATCCCAAAGATCCTCTATTGGATGAGATCTGGTGACTGTGGAGCCATTTGAGTACAGTGAACTCATTGTCATTTCAAAACCAGTCTGAGATGATTCACTTTATGACATGGCGCATTATCCTGCTGAAAGTAGCCATCAGATTTGGGTACATTGTGGTCATAAAGGGATGGCATGGTCAGCAACAACTCAGGTAGGCTGTGGCGTTGCAACGATGCTCAATTGGTACCAAGGGCCCAAAGAGTGCCAAGAAATATTCCCCACACCATGACACCACCACCACCAGCCTGAACCGTTGATACATGGCAGGATGGATCCATGCTTCATGTTGTTGACGCCAAATTTGACCCTACCATCCGAATGTTGCAGCAGAAATCGAGACTCATCAGACCGGAAACATTTTTCCAATCTTTTACTGTCCAATTTCGATGACTGTGCAAATTGTAGCTTCAGTTTCCTGTTTCTTAGCTGAAAGGAGTGGCACCTGGTGTGGTCTTCTGCTGCTGTAGCCCTCTGCCTCAAAGTTCGATGTACTGTGCGTTCGAGAGCTCTTCTTCCTACCTTGGTTGTAACGAGTGGTGATTTGAGTCACTGTGCCTTTCTATAGCTCAAACGTCTGCCCTTCTCTTCTCTTCTGACCCCTGGCATCAACAACATTTCCGCCCACAGAACTGCCGCTCACTGGATGTTTTTTCTTTTTCGGACCATTCCTGTAAACCCCTAGAGATGGTTGTGCGTGAAATCCCAGTAGTCGCAGTTCTGAAATACTCAGAGCCAGCCCTTCTGGCACCAACAACCATGCCACGTTCAAAGGCACTCAAATCACCTTTCTTCCCCATACTGATTCTCGGTTTGAACAGCAGGGATTGTCTTGACCATGTCTACATGCCTAAATACACTGAGTTGCCGCATGTGATTGGCTGATTAGAAATTAAGTGTTAACGAGCATTTGGACAGGTGTACCTAATAAAGTGGCCGGTGAGTGTATACTTACAATGAGAAAAAAATTGTTGTGAACTCAAACTATGATAGAGAAACAGACTGCAGGACTTGTGTATTATCAATAACCAATTATGCAGTATGATAAGAGAAGGTAAAGGAAAATGTGCTTGCTCCTGTAAGATACAAACCTACATAGATAATATGTGGCAATGATGATCTAATGTGTACCTTATTTTACTACAGAACTTAGTACAACATGTGTTTATGGATTTCTCTTCAACATCGTCCATAGCTTTTCATTTAAAATATGAATTGTATGCATTAACTACTGCAACCTCATCATTGTTTGGAGCTCAAGGAAACAGCAAGGATCAGGACTGTGAAGCATTCCAACATTATTCACTAAGAACAAAATAAAAAAATAAATATTACAAACATAAATGTCAATAAAATATCAGAAATATCTAAGACTGTACACTATTGTTTCATATTTGTAAAACCTAAAGGGTTTACCCCATATATGACATATACATGGGTCCCAGATCCACAATCTTTACTAACCTGGAGAACCTCCTATTTTTTTTTTTTTTTGCAAAAGCCCCTTTTCACTAAGTCAGTAGAGCAAAATCCAGCATCAGGGATTATGTAATCCTACACTATGCATGAAAATCTGCTCAAAGGTACTGATCAACTTATGCCAAACTCCACCTCAAGGCTTTTTTCACAACAAGAACGGAAAGAGAATTAAATAGACTCAAGCCTTATTCTAACCAAAATGTTGGCAGGCTGGCTGTATACTAGGGAGGGGCAGGCTGGCTGGCCTGTATACTAGGGAGGGGCAGCTGGCTGGCTGTATACAGGGGGCAGGCTGCTGGCTGTATACTAGGGAGGGAGGGGCCAGCCAGCCTGCCCCTCCCTAGTATACAGCCAGCCAGCCTGCCCCCTGTATACAGCCGCCTGCCAACATTTTGTTAGAATAAGGCTTGAGTCTATTTAAGTTCTCTTTCCGTTCTTGTTGTGAAAAAAGCCTTGAGGTGGAGTTTGGCATAAGTTGATCAGTACCTTTGAGCAGATTTTTCATGCATAGTGTAGGATTACACTAATCCCATGATGCTGGATTTTTGCTCTACTGCACTTAGTGAAAAGGGGCTTTTGCAAAAAAAAAAAAAAATAGGAGGGTTCTCCAGGTTAGTAAAGATTGTGGATCTGGGACCCATGTATATGTCATATATGGGGTAAACCCTTTAGGTTTTACAAATATGAAACAATAGTGTACAGTCTTAGATAATTTCTGATATTTTATTTGACATTTATGTTTGTAATATTTATTTTTTTATTTTGTTCTTAGTGAATAATGTTGGAATGCTTCACAGTCCTGATCCTTGCTGTTTCCTTGATGCTCCAAACAATGATGAGGTGCAGTAGTTAATGCATACAATTCATATTTTTAAATGAAAAGCTATGGACGATGTTGAAGAGAAATCCATAAACACATGTTGTACTAAGTTCCTGTAGTAAAATAAGGTACACATTAGATCATCATTGCCACATATTATCTATTGTAGGTTTGTATCTTACAGGAGCAAGCACATTTTTCCTCTTACCTTCTCTTATCATACTGCATAATTGGTATCTTGATAATACACAAGGTCCTGCAGTCTGTTTCCTCTATCATAGTTTGAGTTCACAACAATTTTTTTCCCTTCATTGTAAGTATACACTCACCGGCCACTTTATTAGGTACACCTGTCCAACTGCTCGTCCAGTGAGCGGCAGTTCTGTGGGCGGAAATGCCTTGTTGATGCCAGGGGTCAGAAGAGAATGGGCAGACTGGTTTGAGCTGATAGAAAGGCAACAGTGACTCAAATCACCACTCGTTACAACCAAGGTAGGCAGAAGAGCATCTCTGAACGCACAGTACATCGAACTTTGAGGCAGATGGGCTACAGCAGCAGAAGACCACACCAGGTGAACGTTGATCCTGGCAGGATGGATCCATGCTTTCATGTTGTTGACGCCAAATTCTGACCCTACCATCCGAATGTTGCAGCAAATCGAGACTCCTCAGACCAGAAACTTTTTCCAATCTTTTACTGTCCAATTTCGATGAGCTAGTGCAATTGGTAGCTTCAGTTTCCTGTTCTTACTTAGCTGAAAGGAGTGGCACCTGGTGTGGTCTTCTGCTGCTTACCATCTGCCTCAAGTTCGATGTACTGTGCGTTCAGAGTGCTCTTCTGCCTACCTTGGTTGTAACGAGTGGTGATTTGAGTCACTGTTGCCTTTCTATCAGCTCAAACCAGTCTGCCATTCTCTTCTGACCCCTGCATCAACAGGCATTTCGCCCACAGAACTGCCGCTCACTGGATGTTTTTTCTTTTTCGGACCATTCTCTGTAAACCCTAGAGAGGTTGTGCGTGAAAATCCCAGTAGATACAGTTCTGAAATACTCAGACCAGCCCTTCTGGCACCAAACAACCATGCCACGTTCAAAGGCACTCAAATCACCTTTCTTCCCCATACTGATGCTCGGTTTGACAGCAGGAGTTGTCTTGACCATGTCTACATGCCTAAATACACTGAGTTGCCGCATGGTGATTGGCTGATTGAAATTAAGTGTTAACGAGCAGTTGGACAGGTGTCCCTAATAAAGTGGCCGGTGAGTGTATACTTACAATGAAGGGAAAAAAATTGTTGTGAATCAAACTATGATAGAGAAAACAGACTGCAGGACTTGTTATTATCAGATACCAATTATGCAGTATGATATAAGAAGGTAAAGAAAAATGTGCTTGCTCCGTAAATACAAACCTACAATAGATAATATGTGGCAATGATGATCTAATGTGTACCTTATTTTACTACAGGAACTTTAACAACATGTGTTTTATGGATTTCTCTTCAACATCGTCCATAGCTTTCATTTAAAAATATGAATGTATGCATTAACTACTGCACCTCATCTTGTTTGGAGCATCAAGGAAACAGCAAGGATCAGGACTGGAAGCATTCCAACATTATTCACTAAAACAAATAAAAAAATAAATATTACAAACATAAATGTCAAATAAAATATCAGAATTAATCTAAGACTGTACACTAGTTTCATATTTGTAAACCTAAAGGGTTTACCCCATATATGACATAACATGGGTCCCAGATCCACAATCTTTACTAACCTGGAGAACCCTCCTATTTTTTTTTTTTTTTGCAAAAGCCCCTTTTCACTAAGTGCAGTAGAGCAAAAATCCAGCATCATGGGATTAGTGTAATCCTACACTTGCATGAAAAATCTGCTCAAAGGTACTGATCAACTTATGCAAACTCCACCTCAAGGCTTTTTTCACAACAAGAACGGAAAGAGAACTTAAATAGACTCAAGCCTTATTCTAACAAAATGTTGGCAGGCTGGCTGTATACTAGGGAGGGGCAGGCTGGCTGGCTGTATACTAGGGAGGGGCAGGCTGGCTGGCTGTATACAGGGGGCAGGCTGGCTGGCTGTATACTAGGGAGGGGCAGGCTGGCTGGCTGTATACAGGGGGCAGGCTGGCTGGCTGTATACTGGGGGGGGCTTGCTGGCTGTATACTGGCAGGGGCCTGCTGGCTGGCTATGCTGGGGGAAGCTTGCTGGCTGTAACTGCAGGGGCAGGCTGGCGTGGCTGTAGTGGGTATATTCCATATCTAGGGGCAGTATTATAGTATTTTATTCTGTACATAGGGGCAGTAATTATAGTAGGTTTTATATTCATGTACATAGGGGGCAGTATTATAGTATTTATATTCTTGTACATAGGGGGGCATTATTATAGTAGTTATTTCTTGTCCTAGGGGCAGTATTATAGTAGTTATATTCTGCACATAGGGAGCAGTATATAGTAGTTTAGTCTTGTACATAGGGGGCAGTATATAGTAGTTATATTCTTGTGCATAGGGGGAGTTTATCCTAGTTATATTCTTGTACGTAGGAGCAGTATTACATTAGTAATATTCTTGTACATGGGGCAGTATTATAGAGTTATATTCTTGTACGTATGACGTATCATAGTCGATATATTGTTGAACATAGCAGCATATTTCAGTAGTTATATTCTTGTACATGGGGCAGTATTATAGTAGTTTATATTCTTGTACATAGGGGGCGTATTATAGTAGTTATATTCTTGTACTAGGGGCGTATATATAGTTACTATTCTTGTCTAGGGGGCAGTATTAAGTAGTTATATTCTTGTACATAGGGGGCAGTATTAAGTATTATATTCTTGTACATAGGGCGTATTATAGTATTATATTCGTAATGGGCAGTATATGTAGTTATATTCCTGTACATAGGGGCAGTATTATAGTAGTTATATTCGTGTACATAGGGGGCAGTATTAATAGTAGATAATATTGTTGTACATAGGGGGCAGTGTTATAGTAGTTATATTCTTGTACCTAGTGGCAGTATTATAGAGTTTTTTCTTGTACATAGGAGGCAGTATTATAGTATTACATTCTTGTTTATCAAAGAGGTATTGTAGTAGTTTTTTTGTGTTTATATAAGTCAGTATTAGTTATGTTCTTTTAAAAAAGACTTTATTCGTGGCAGTATGAGTCTCTTTCACGGCGCTGTACTTGTTGATTTAGACCTCTATAAACAGTTTGTGTGGAGTTTAGTAACTCCACCCACATCACATGGTCAAACCTACTTGTTTTGACCCCGCCCACAGAATAAGCCCACTTTAAATTCCCATCCGCCCCTGTGTGTGTATTTGTTGTGTAGCATGTATATAGTGTGTGTAGAGTTTATATGGTGCAGTGTTTATATGTATTTATGCATATGTAGTGTTTGTGTGCTTATGTCTGTGCAAAGTATATATTGTATATTGTGTTCTGAAGATAACATGCCGTATGGAGCCAGCGCGAGGGTTTAGGTACATGGGGGGCCTGTTTCAAATTTGCACCCGGGGCCCACTGGGGTCTTGGCTACTCCATATAAGCAAAGGGTAGTCAACATGTCTCAACAGAGACTCACTTAGGTATTATATCCCCGTCTGCCTATCGAGGCTGTAATGTCTTGGGGTACATGGCCCACATTTCGCCTCTATCTGGAATAATGTCAGAACCCTCATCCAATCTTTACTCGTTAATGCAACACGGGTGACTTCAGCTGTTCTTCTACTGGGAGTTAAACCAGCAAAGGTCAAGAACAAAGCACCTTGTTTAATCCAGTTTATAGACTTAGCGGCCAGAACCTAATAGAGTGGAAATGGAAAATACCAACTTATCATTTACATCAGTAAAGAATAGGATAAACCTCTGGACTGAGCGACTAGGACAGACACCTTCCCTGTTAATCGAAAGAATATTGGAACGTGTAGATTGCCTCACAGGGGTCCCCATCCTTGAGAAAGCTCTGGTTTTTTATCTCCCAGTCTGTCATCTTGGTGTTATTGGCCCATCTACCCCATTATTAATATCTTATATTTCTACTTATGCTTCTTGTGACATATATAGCATATATTTTCCCCCTCCCTCCCCCCATGTTTTATTGTTTTAAATGGTACATACTGGCTAAGTATCAATACTTTGTTCTATTTCCGTTCAACCTTCGAGGGGTTAATGTTTAGCCTTGTTCACTTGTAAGGTTTTTCCTGCTTCCAAAACAATAAATATCACATTTATAAAAGGTGTTTTAATTAAGAATGAATAATCTTTCTTTAAACTACATTTTTTACTTATTGTTACATCCCATACCACCCATACCATCTATACCATACCAACACTAGAAAATAATATATAAGTTAAACGAACAGTTTATTGATATGTTGGTTGAATAATTAAGTGAGTAAAGTGATAATCCATATAGGGTTTGGATACAGGCGCCTTGGTGTTTTATATTTTCATGTACAAATATGTGTAAGGCTGTGGAAAAGGGCCTGTATGTTTATCCATTGCCATGGACTGAACACTTCCACAGGATAGGGATCCTTGCATCATAACAAAAATATGATGCAAGGACTCCCTGACTGCTGCTTGAACTGTTACATTGTTGACGCTGCAGTCAGCTGGCTTACAGGAATTCCTGCTTTGAATTTATCATGATGCAAGGACTCCCATCCTGTGCAATGTGTGCAGTCCGTTTGAATGGACCAACATATGGTTCATGTGGCACCCACCTCTCCTTCTAAGAGACTGGTGTGTAACACGCTTTAATTTTAAATTAAATCGTGTCCACTAGAACATGTCAGTAAAAATTTTGTTGGACAGCAGACAGCAGAATTTTATCCAGAGTTGATACTAATTTGTGGAGTTTTTTTTCAGTCTTGACCATTTTAAACTTTTTTTTCTTTTTTGGCATAAAACATGGATACATTTTATTAGATTGTTTTTTTTTTTTTGGATGAGGGAACACATTTTTAAAAAAATAACATTATTTACTTAAGTAAACAGATTATGGAAGAAACATTATCCAGGGTTTAAAAACATAAATAATAAATTCAGGTAAAAAGTATATAGGTAAAAGAAATACTTCCAAATTACAAGATAACGGTCTATTACCAAGGATTCCGATTTCAAGTCCTTGCAGATTTCTTCTCAATGTGTGCATAAATATTACTTGGTGAAATCAGCTTGTATGATTTTAACTTTTCTTCCTGTTGATTGCTCTGTAGAAATATAATCAAACTAAAAATAAATCAACCAAATAAAAAAAAAAGTTGCTTTAAGACAATCTAGCATCTAAATCAAGCATGATAAACCAGGACACAAAGGCTGGGTTCACACCATATTTAGTAAACACTTAGCGTAACTAAGGAAAACTCCCAATGCATTCATTGAGCACACACCCTATAATGGCAGATAGGCATAGGGGGATATTTATCAGGACCTCTTCGCAACGCCAGTGGCGCAGAGCCCTGAAAAATCGCTGCGAATTTGCAGCGGCGGGCTATCACGGTGCCAGCGTATGATAAATCCCCATATTGTTTTGCCTCCATCGGTCAGAATATAATCGGATGCGAAGCAAGAAAAGCCTATGGGGAGTGGATACAGCATCCCTAGCCTCTGTGTGAGTGCGTACCTCACCTCACTTAGGATGCCAGAGATGTCACTGTCCTAAGGGGGGCGGTATTTGTCACAGTCGGCCAATCAGGTATTCACGTAAATGGAAGATGTATTGTAAACAATTGTTTTATTGGCATCTCTGAACACAATGCAATTCGGAGTCCAATATGTTTCCTTATCAAGTGGAAAGAGACTGTAGCGTGGGTGAGGGGGGTAGGAGCTCCAGGTAATTAGCCCCTCACCCACCTGCATCTCTTTCCACTTAATAAAGGAGTCATATTGAGTCCGAATCCGTTGTTCCAGAGATACCAAGTAAAACAATTGATACAATACATCTCTTTTTACTTGAATACCTGGTGCGCCAGCCTTGACAAATACCCCCCTCTATCTATGAGTGGGTATCTGGTTTTCCCTTGTCCGCCCTTCACTGTCCATATAAGGACACACTCCTGACATGGGCAATAGTGAATAACTGCTTGCTGCCATTGTCCACTCCTCCCCCTGCATTTGGGAGGTGGGAAGGGGTCACCAAGCATGTATACCATGTATAGACATACAGTGGAATACATCTGTGCCATACTTGTAAGGACATGTCGGGAATATGCAAGACTGTCCTTACAACGTATAGAATAAATTGAACCCAGCCTTACTCATAGATCCAGGCATTTGACTGTGGTAATCTTTTTATATTTGTTATACATGGCCCCCTTCCTTCTAAAATCATTTGTTATGCTTATGATACTGGGGCTACCCCTCTCTGAACTGGCTTTACGGTTACACCCTCCTCCCTGCTCCTACATCCACTACAATGCCTCTGTAAACACCCACTATGCTAACACTATAATACATCTACTACAGTGCCCCTGTATACACCCACTTAGTTGCCCCATTCATTCACCCACTATGCTGTCCGTGTCATACATCCACTCCATGCCCCGTCATACATCCACTACACTACCAATGTAATATATCCACTACAGTGCCTGTAAATACACCCACCACACTAGCAATGTAATATATCCACTAAAGTGCCCCTGTAATACACCCACCACACTACATCCGCTATGCGCCCCCTGTCATACATCCGCTATGCTGCACCGTCATACATCCGCTATGCTGCCCCTGTCATATACCCACTACACTGCACTGTAATACAGTCCACTGCTCCCCATTCATACATCCCACTATGCTGTCCGTGTCATACATCCGCTACAGTGCCCCTGTATTTCATCCACTACAGTGCCCCTGTCATACATCCACTACGGCCCCTGTAATTCATTCACTACAGTGCCCCTGTCATACATCCACTACAGTGCCCCTGTATTTCATCCACTACAGTGCCCTGTCATACATCCACTACATGCCCCTGTCATACCATCCACTACAGTGCTCCTGTCAGACATCCACTGCACTACCACTGTATACAAATCCACTGCAGTGCCTCTATCATACATCCTCTACCCACCACTGTAATACATACACTACCCCTGTATACATACACTACTTACCACTGTAATACTCCATGACACACCACTGTATACATCCACTACAGTACCCCTGTAATACAACCCACTTACTCTAACCCTCCAATGTAACCATCACTGCACCATGCACTACCTCGTAATACTCCATTGCCTACCACTGTAATTGTACACACTACCTGCCCCTGTAATATTTCCCTATAGTAATCCATCCACTATTATTACCACTGCAATACATCCACTACTCTGTCAGTAAAGGAGAGATTGGGAAAGAGGGAAGTTGTTAGTGAAAAGATTAAAATGTAACTTTTATTGTTTTATATTTAAACCATAAGACCATGTGTTTTTACTAAAGCGTTTAGTTACTTCAAACTTTTTTAGTAAACACACTACTCTATGTTCTCTCCAATCTCTCCTCTTAGGTGGGAATGCCACACATGCGTTTTCGGTCTGTTTTATCCGTTTTTCCCAATTGTCTTAATTAAACAGATTGTAAGCAGCCAAACGCATGGTAAACAGCCAAAAACGGACTGAAAACGATGTTTAAAAACGACCAAAAACATCACGTGTGGTACACCCTTAGGGTGATGTCGACGTGCCCTCTTGGCTGCGTTTGCATATGCAAACGTAGACCAAGCCGCCACCCACGGGCATCCGCGGCCAGATTGCATCACGTTTTCATGGTAACTCCTGCAATCGGGAACACGCCGCCGTTGTTTGCTTTAATTTAATGCAAAACACCAGGCTCGTTTCCGATCGCATGCGTCTCCATAGAAACGCCGATGCGATCATCGCGGCCCGCCTTGGTGGGTGCGGCTTTGTCTGCGTTGCATTTGCAAATGCAGACAAAACGGCACGTGTGCCACCACCCTTACTGAGATACTTAATGCTGTGGTTTTCACCTGTGAGTGGTTTAACCTCTATTTGCACTGGTCTTTATCAAACATCCACTACCTCACTACTCTTACATCCACTGTATACATCCATACACTGCCACTGCGGCAAGTGAGCCATATGTGATTATACAGCAGCTAACCTCTAGCTCTTGGCGCGTCACACGTACCACTAGCGTCCATTCATAACGCGACACTAGTGCACAGGGGGGCTGTCCTCAGCCAAACGCAACCAAATGCTTTGGAAACGCATGTGTGTTCGGCCCGAGGACCTCCCCCTGTGCGCTAGCATCGCGTTATGAAGGACGCCTACGTACGTGTGACGCGGCCTTATGTTTTTCTATTGTGCGTGGTTAGTGGTTAGCTGAGGTTTTGCTCTTATCTCATTGAGAAGCACTTAAAGCCACCTAACCTACCTCCCCATGTTTTTCATACATGTGTGCAAGCTGTTGACCCAAATGCATACAGGACCCTCTCATACAGTTAATGGCCCATGGCAGTCTATCCAGCCCTGCTATTATTAATAAAGAATTTATATACCATATACCCAGGGGCGTAACTACAGTGGTAGCAGCCATGGGGCCTGCGTTTCAGGGGGCCCCGTCATCTGTGTTGGCCTAGCTAGCATAGACACTTTGTACTCTGTACTGTGCTGCTTATTATGGAGTAGGGGTAGTGCTTGGTAGTGGACCCTACTCCATCCGTGGCTTTGGTCCGGGGGTTTCTGTATAGCCCACGGATGTGGGTCACAGACCTTGTTAGAGCCTGATTTAGACTGCGGTCAAAAGCAGTAGGTGAGGCATACCTGGAGAGCTGCAGGGCTGGATCGTGTTACACAGCAAGGTAACTGAGTGCCTCCTGTTATACACTGGCCAAGACCGTGTCCCAGGCAGCCTGGTACATGTATAGTTAGGTGTTTTGTTGTATTAGGCAGTGCCCCGCCAGGCAGGGTGTTATTTTGTATGTGCCTAAGCCAAGGCTGATTTGTGTTTTGACAAAGAAGTGTGAATAAACACTTGATTTTGGACTTTAAACTCTTTGTGGTGTCCCTGCTTCCTGCACTGTTCAAGACATCTACCAGAGCAATTCCCCCCCACAATGCACATAGTGAATTTATATTTGATTTAACTCGCATGTTGATATCTAATATGTACATTTTGGAAAAGGGGAAGGGGGCCCCATGCAGTAGCCTGCTGGGGCCCTGTCTCTCTATTACGCCACTGCATATACCAGTGCTATACTGGTAGAACCCTTAGTAACCCTATTTGAACCTCAAGTGCCCCCCTCAGTGGTGTGTATGCCATTCTTCATAAAATCAGAAAAGTAGTTAAAGGGGTTTTCTCACAACTTCAAGTTAGGCCCATCCTCCACGGGATTAGACCCCCCAGTCATGAAAACAAGGGGTCCTATGTTTCCCAGGTACCCCAGATGGCCAAGCATGGACCGTTCGCTCCATTCATCCCTATGAACTGACTGAAATCACAGAGTGTGGCGCTCAGCAATCATTAAGATGTATGGACAGACCGGTCATTCCACAGCCATCTGATACATTACTCTCCGAGCAATGACGGTACACCTGGGTACATGGGAAACCATGGACCCCTCGTTTTCGTGATCCTCTAGATAGGGCCTAATTGAATTAATGGGAAACCCTTTAAGTGACACATTCACATATCATTATACGTGGCTACCTATATAACTTTGCTATAATACATTTTAAAACTATCTAATCAGAGACCATATAAATGCATAATATGTCAAAAATACCAATTCCAAAGCAACTTTCTGCATTTTCTCAAGAGTGCGACGTCATCACAACATTCATGCCACGACTTGCCAACTGCAACGAAAAGATGACGATCTTTTTTTCTGTCAAACAAAAAGAGATAACACAAAAGGCAGCTACAAGAGTTTTTATTTTGTGTACATGTAGGATATAATAGTACACACTCTATAGACCAGTGATGCCAACCTTTTGAGACAGATTGCCCGAACTACAACAATGACCCTTATTATTGCCACAAAGAAATTTAATTTGTGACTTATACAGCTTTCATTGATATCAGCACCCTGAGGACAACCATAGAGCAAAAATAGAAGAAATGTGGGATGATGATTGTAGCTTCCCTCCAGGTCCCATAAACAGGAGAATTGTCAGGGCCAAGACAGAGCTACAATGATAATCCAGATCTGTCTCACTCCTCCCGTAGTCCCAGGCAGCGCTGTCACTTTAAAATAGCTCTGTGCACAGCAAGTCCTGGGCTGTCTGGAACTGCAGGAAGATACCTGGAGTCCATCTCTGTTATGGCTGAGTGCCCACAGAAAGCTCTGAGTGCCACCTCTGGCACCAGTGCCATAGGTTAGCCACCACTGCTCTTATAGACCATAAGGTAAAGTAACAGAGAGAACTGTTTTTATGACTCAGGTGTGATCAAACACAGCACAGATACAAATATTTCAAATAAACACAATATGTGTATCTCTACTTCTGGTTGTGGCCCACAATGACTGATGAAAATAATAATAAACTGGCCCTAAACTTGCATAGGCAGCCCACTTTCTTCGGCAAAATGAGACATTGTACCAATGTGCATGTGAGAGAAGATACATTATATGGTAAGTATATCGCAATGCTCAGCGCTCTTTCACACTAGTCTAGGACGCTTTACGTAACATAATACGTATCCTTTTTTCATTCTCCTGTGTCATCAGTATGTTTGTACTATGTTTTTATCTGTGGCCAGTTTTTTTTCCTTATCTCGTCATCAACTTTTTCACAGTCAGAAAAAAAAAACAGCTGGGTTGATTTTTGCCAGTTTAAATATACTAATATATATATATATATATATATCTATATTATACATAGAGACAGATATATATCCACAACATTTACATTATAAATATAAAATTATAAAGTGGGTTTATGCTTGTTAACAAAAAGGAAAACTTCTTTCCAAAAATGTAAATAGCAGGAAAGCGAACCTCATCCTGGTTGACCCAAATAAAATCTGTTTGGAAATAACAGAGCCCGATTCGCGATAGTCCCTCTACCTCAATTGAATATGCTTTACCGATACCATCTCCAGCTCCAGTCACACCCTAGGAGAGAAACCAGATATACTATCCATTGCAGCCTGCCTGCTTCAGCAGGAAAAAGGTTCTGGTTGTAAAGTCTAGCCATTTCTTGAAGTTTTCAATATGTAAAGTAAGAATTTTCTTACATTAATCAGACTCACCTAAAAATAATTGAAGAACCATACATAAAGACCTGAAAACAAACACCAAGTCACTTTTCTGTGTCTTTTTACATAAACTTCCATTTACTTTTGTTCCAGTTTAATATATAGCTTTATGTATTGGTCTTGAGAGTTACATGTTACTTAAAAGGCACAATTGCCTCTTTGAAATCATCAACAGAATGAAAACGTATGTGTCCTATTGGTAATAAAGCAGAAAAAACAATTAGAGTAACATGTATACAGTGACCTTTGTACCAAAGTTTTACATATCCCGATAAACTCAATAACCGACTGCATGCCAACAATATTTAGTATCTTCTGTTGTATTGATGCAAGATGTTCAGTTCTTTAAGCAACAAAGTTACCTGAAAAATCCTTTGTACACAAATTATAATTATGTAGAAGGGAAACTCCCAAGTGAACTGTTTGAAAGGGTGTGATCATCTACCTTTGAGTTGAATGGTTTTCCTTAAGGGCTTATCTATACTTATGTTCACTAGTAGAGATGAGCGGATTGAAGTTTGGGGGGTTTGCCGAGGTTAACCAAATGTCCCCTCATCTACAGTACTTTGTTCTTTACTTTCTGATTATAACGCTCCACAGCCCCTAAGCATCAAAACATCCTTTCAGATGATCTTTGATATTGTGAGGGGTGTTGAGTGTTGGAACATTTCGTCAAATCTATCTTCTTGAAAATCTCCCTAGTTTGTAAGAACAGGCTGCAGGTGCCTCTGTGTTACAAGGTGATTACTTGTTACACGTGAATGCGTTACAAAGTAATAATAATTAATAACCCTTCTCCTTCTCTTCCTGGTATAGTATGCTATGACCACTATATTAAAAATAAGCTGGATGATGAGTAAAGAGTTAAATCTCATTGCTGTTTAATTAAACACGGGAGATTAGATGTCGGTGCTCATGCAGTCTCCCATAGACACACTGGTACGGCTGGAATACACTTCTATGGGGGTTACAAAATACCATAAGCAGAAAACTGTAAATGAGATATACTAGAAACATTGCTCACTCACATTCCTCGACACAACATCTAAACTTATCTAAACGCATCTCTTGAGTGACAGCAGTGACAGTGTATTCACGCCTGCTCTAACAGTGGAGGAGGACATTGGGATAATATCTACATTTTAAGTCCTGTTGCTGACACAAGTTTTTATAAAACATCTGAAGCTACACAACAAAGTAAGGGTGATAAATATTTTTAACTGATCTCTTCAAAGCCACAAGTTGCATAATGGATAATTGTATACTTTTAGTAATAGTAAATTATCCCACAGAAAAAACAATTTTGCATCCAAATATTGTGAGATCAAGCAAAATAAGATCTGGAAAAAAACCTCTTTCACGACAAAATGTAACACATGAAATCTACATAATACCAATTACAATAATTATGGTAGCTGGATTTGACCATAACAGTATCCAGTCCCAAATGGCAATATCAAGCATCACCAGAGGTGCTCGATTTCCGAAGCTGGCATGCAGTTAGCACAGTGATAAAGTGCACAAAGTTCTCAAGAAATGATCAGCACCTTCACTAGATGAAACTTAGGCTACATTCACACTAGGAGGACTAACTATAGGTAGAGCCGACGTATACACGGCCGCCGTATAGTGTTCCTCAATGTATAGTGGCAGCATTCCTCACTGTATGGGGGTTGTGTTCCTCACTGTATGGCGGTAGTGTTCCTCACTGTATGGCGGTAGTGTTCCTCAATGTATAGTGCAAGCATTCCTCAATGTATGGGGGTGGTTGTTCCCTCACTGTATGCGGTTAGTGTCCCTACTTCCTCACTGTATGAGAAGGTTTTCCTCACTTAATGGCGGTAGTGTCCCTCACTGTATGGCGGTAGTGTTCCTCACTCGTGTGGCTAGTAGTATTTCTAACTACATGGGGGTAGTGGTTCCTCACTGAATGAGGTAGTGTCCCTCACGTTGGGTAATCTCGCCTCACTGTTGCGGTAGTGTTCCTCACTGTATGGGGGTAGTGGTTCCTCACTGTGTTGTGGCAGTATTCCTCACTGTATGGGTCAGTAGTGTCCCTCAATGTATAGTGCAGCATTCCTCACTGGGATGGGGGTATGTTCCTCACTGTATGGCGGTAGTGGTTTCCGTACATGTAATGGGCGGTATGTTCCTCACTGTACTGTGGTGGTAGTGTTCCTCACTGTATGGCGGTAGTGTCCCTCACTGTATGGCGGTAGGTTCCTCACTGTGTGGAGTCACGGTAGATGTTTCTAATACAACTCTGGGGGTAGTGTGTCCTCACTGTATGGAGGTATGTCCCTCAGTATGCGATAGTCCCGCCTCACTGTATGGCGGTATTGTTCCTCAGCGTGTATGGGGTAGGTTCCTCACTGTGTGGTGGTTAGTATTCCTCACTGTAATGTCGGTAGTGTCTCCTCATGTAGTGGCATCACTCCGTATGGGGGTAGTGTTCCTCACTTGATGGCTGGTATTGTTCCTCACTGTAATGGCGGTAGTGTTCCTAACTGTATGGTGGTAGTGTTCCTCACTGTATGGCGGTAGTGTCCCTCAACTGATGGTGGTAGTGGTTCCTCACTGTGGCGATAGTGTCCTCATCTATATGGCGGTAGTGTCCCTCACACGTAGGCTGTATTCTTCACTTTATGGCTGTAGTTCTTCACTGTATGGGGGTAGTTCCTCACTGTATGGGGTGGGAGTGTTCTCACGTAGGGGGGAGTGTTCCTCACCATATGGCGTAGTGTGGTGTGGGTAGTTGTTCCTCACCTGTAGGGGTCGGTAGTGTTCTTCACGGTATGGGCATAGTATTCCTCACTATATTTTCTCCTGCTTGTGATAATTGGTGATGTGGTCTTTCTTTAGTGGTCGTTTTATAAAGTATGGTGGTATTTATCTTCGTTGTACTGCTAATGGTCCCATGTGCAGTATATCTACACTCACCTTCACGTTATTAGGTACACCTGTCCAACTGCTCGTTAACCACTTAATTTCTAATCAGCTAAATCACATGGTGGCAACCTCAGTGCATTAGCATGTAGACATGGTCAGACAATCTCCTGCGTTCAAACCGAGCATCAGCATGGGAAGAAAGGTGATTTAGTGCCTTTGAACTTGGCATGGTGTTGGTGCCAGAAAGGCTGGTCTGAGTATTTCAGAAGAACTACTGATCTACTCTGGATTTTTTACGCACAACCATCTCTAGGGTTTACAGAGAAAAAGAAAAAACAATCCGTGAAGCAGGTCAGAGAGAACGGGCAGACTGGTTCGAGCTGATAGAAAGGCAACAGTGGACTCAAATTGCCACCCGTTACAACCAAGGTAGGCAGAAGAGCATCTCTGAACGCACAGTACGTCGAACTTTGAGGCAGATGGCTACAGCAGCAGAAGCCATACCGGATGCACTCCTTTCGCTAAGAACAGGAAACTGAGGACTACATTTGGACAAGCTCATCGAAATTGGACAGTAGAAGATTGGAAAAACATTGCCTGGTCTGATGAGTCTCGATTTTCTGCTGCAACATTCGATGGTAGGGTCAGATTTGGCGTCAACAACATGAAAGCATGGATCCATCCTGCCATGTATCAATGTTCAGGCTGGTGGTGGTGGTGTATTGGTGTGGGGAATAATTTCTTGGCACTCTTGGGCCCCTGTACCTTGCTAGAATCGTTGCAATGCCAAGCCTACCTATTATGTTGCTGACCATGTCCATCCTTTATGACCACAATCTACCCAACTTCTGATGCTACTTTCAGTCAGGATAATGCGCCTTGTCATAAGCTGGAATCATCTCAGACTGGTTTCTTGAACTTGACAATGAGTTCACTGTACTCAATGGCCTCCACAGTCACCAGATCTCAATCCAATAGAGCATCTTTGTGGATGTGATTGAACAGGAGATTTGCATCCATGGATTGGCAGAACCACAAATCTGCGGGCAACTGTGTGATGCCTCATGTCAATATGGACCAAAATCTCTGAGGAATGCTTCCGCACCTTGTTGAATCTATGCCACGAAGACTGATGCAGTTCTGAAGGCAAAATGGGGTCCAACCCGTTACTATCATGGTGGTACCTAATAAAGTGGCCGGTGAGTGATGTCCCTTATAAGAGTGGGATTGTTGGCAATTAAGGCTGAGTTTGGGCACTTGGTAAAAGTTTCGCCACCAACTCTACTATAACATTGCAGAACTTATAGCTGGGCTCCTCTATACACAGCGGGTGTCAGCTGCATAACACATTGTGCAACAACTGCTGCAGTCTTGGGCTGGCACCTATAACAAGCAGTTAAACCACAATACCGGCAGTGCTTGAGTGCCGCCATTTTGATGCTGATCTCTACAGCCTGTTGATTTAGGCATTTAAGATCAGTAGTTTTTCAGTTAATTGGCGAGCTATCAGGCCTAGTAAAAATATTAAAAAAATAATTTTTAAAGTTTTAAAATGTAAATTTTGAATAACCCCCCCCCCCACCCCCCCCGTTTCTTAGAACAACATTAAAAATAAATTAACAGTAAATATCATAAAACATGTTTGGTACGCAACATCCCACTCCCAGCTTCATCTTTATGTGCAAAAAAAATTTAAAAAATTAAAAACTTACAAAACATAATAAAAACCAACTATTATTGGTTTCCCCCTGTGATTATACTTACCAAAGAATATAAGTGAGGTGATATCTTTTGGAGCGCATAGTAAAAACAAACGTAAACTCAAACCCCAAAAAAGTGTTTTTTTGACAATTTTTAACCTCTTTACCAGCTTCTCTACTACAAATTATAGATATAAATGGCACACTAAAAGTACAAGATGCCCCCAGATAATAAGCCCTATACATCTCTGTTATCATAAAAAAACATAATGCAAAATATAAAAAAAAGGACAAGTCCTTAAGGGGTTAAATAATTTCAAGGAATTACGGTACTCTTGGTATCAGAACCTTACTAGAAACAATTATGAAAAAAAATTATAAGTACATTTAACAAAAGCAAATGAAATAAGTGCAACACATTTGATTTTTTTTTCTTTTTCACCATTTTTGAATTTTTGTAAAAAATACTTCTGACGTAGCAGATTTCAGTCCATTCTCAGAGGAATCAGCATTTTATTCAACTGATGAGGATTTAATGTGGTTTACTGAATAAAATGGAATTGATTGTTTTTTTCCTTGAGTAAAAATTACTAAAAGGGAAAGACAGGCCCAAGTTTTAAAATGATACTATATTACTGTTCTTTTTCGTCTCCTGCAGAACTTATAAACTGCAATGTTATTTCTGCAGTTAAGGTACGTACGAATAATATGAACTAATGTTTACATTTCTTGAGAATATTACACCATTTCCGTGTTTGCTAGTTGCATTACATGGGCAATCATAGTATCTTATGAATGGAAATACATATATGGTCCAATGACAACACAGCAAGGGATGAGTAACAGTATTCCGTGAATGGAAAAAACCCTTGAAGTAAGCCACAGTACACACCTTATTGTATTCTTTACACACAACATGAATGCAAACAGAAGGCCATCCAATTCACCAATGGCCTTCAATTTGTTCTGTTACATCAGCATCTGGGCAGCACTGTCGGACTTCATCTTTTTACTGTATGAATAATGCATTCTGTTTGGGGGGTGGGTGAAACTGTAAGAAGTATTTCTACGCTATTATTCTCATTTAGAAGGTACTGCGAAGTGAAGGCAAAGTCTTCCTACGATATGACCAAGACTAACAGCAGTTAGTTCCCTAAATGAAGCCAATCTGTGATTATGAGCCAGCAATGGACTCGACACTGATACCAATGGTGAAGATATTTCATTCTGCATTTATCTTCAAATCAATTTGTGTTTTTTAATGCTCTTAGATGTATTTAGTCAGATTTAGGTAGAGGAGTTGAGGTCGAATGCACACATCATATTTGCTGATACGGTGTTGTTCCCAGTCTACATATGACAGCACTCGGACCAGAACTCTGAACATTGATCGTCATTTTGCTACGCAAAAGTCAGATTTTCTTCACATTTCCGTTGAATCAGACCGAGATCATATCAGAGAAAAAACACAAGCTGAATCCTTACTCTGATCATAGTCCTTCTATGCCATTAATGTCACAATACGCATGCATGGAAAATATCAAATCGCCCCACAGGTATGGCATCCTTGTGCAGTTGAGTTTTTCCTCCATTAATCTTCAGGAAGTAGCTGAGAGTTTAAAAATCAGACGACAACTAGGATAACCACGGGACTTACAATTACGCCTATAACAACAATGAATTGTATTACGTGGTCTCGCTGTATTTCCCCAGCTTGCCACACATCCTTTATCACTTCTATGGGCTCATTACCATTCCATGGCCCTTGCATGAGCCGGACTAGGCGCCACAAAAGAGGAGAAGGGCTTATTTCCGTCACAATGGCTTATTCCTGCACGTAACTACAGATTGCGTAGCGTTTGTAGAATATAGTGCAACTGTCCAACTGTAAGCCCTCATCTCACACATATGTAGTTTTCACAGGTATGCTAGCTGTTTTTTTCCTACATCTAGCTACCTCCCCATATATTTTTTATGGGCTCACATATACACCTTTGTTTTCTTGCCTGGTGTATGAGCTAGTGCCCCTGAGAACGACGTTGCGTACGCGGCAGTTTAAGGTCATACCTATTTTTTCTTTCTTTCGCGTGCTTTCTTAATTTTTTTTGTGTTCTTTGGGGGGCACCTAGACTAGTTAAAACATTAAAGTTTAAATATTTATGTTATTTGAGATAAAATTGGAAAAATAGGCTTTTATTGTTATTATATACACGTTTATTTTTAATCAAATACCTCAAAAGACATTATTATGATTCTCTATTGTATTTTGGTCATTTGATTAGGTTTTTTTGGGGGTAGCAGGAGGGATTTTTTATATCGGGAATGCAATTATATTTTTTATGATATTTATCACTTATTTGTGTTTGTGTGTGTTATTTACTTTATATGTCCCATGAGGCTTTAGCACCAGCCCCCCCCGTGGGGACCCCTGTAACGGGGGTGCAGCTACAAGAGCCTCAGATACCGGGGGAAATGACCACCTGGACTGTAATGTAAGCAGAGCTGTACTGGTGTCTGATTAGACCCATAAGCTCGCTAGCCCCTTTAATACCCGGCGGTCATGTTAACCGAGTCCATGAAGCCGGCTCTGCTCCGCTATGCATGTGGTAATTCTCCTTGCACACTGTAACGCCCTGTGAATCTGCACCACATGTGGCGCTCTGCATCGCTCCAGTAGCCCTTTAATGTCATTTAGCATAACTTCAAATTAATTTTTAGAACTAAGAACATACTAGACGATTACTAAGTCACAGACCTGACATATGATAAGTGCCCCTGGTTTATCCATGCTATTGTGATAAGGGCCACTTGGATTATAAACAATGGCAGTACTTAGGATCTGTAGGGCGACTTATTGTGGCAGTATGTCTTTGAATGGTAATATCTTGGAAGTCAAAGTCATTTACTGAAGATCCTTTAACACATGACTAATGTACGAAACTTTGTTATTTTCTCTCTCCAGTGATATCATGCCCTACACTCCTGTTTATCAACTTTCAAATACTAATTCTAAATCTACTGACCAAGCACTGTCAATAGGAAAGCAGCAGTTACTTTAACATTTTGTTTGTCCCATATGACCTTGAAGTAGATATCCGTGTGGCCTCAAATATGGATATAGCACCCAGGAATAGATTCGGGATGCAAGTAATCCATATCCCGAGACTCTTTTTGATACCTTGTGATGCCAGCCCCTTAACTTCAGTCCTGACTTTCAGGAGGGCTTATGACAATTTGGATTAAATCTAAGCAAGTATACAGTAAATAATAAAATATAATCTGAGGTACAACTTTTTACACCACAAAAATGGGAAAACATATGCATCATATAAGCCTAGGGTCGAAATGCAGCAGATATTCATCAATAAATGTCCGTAGTCTCACCTCCCCATTAATAAAATGGTCCAGTATTCCCCTCATTATACAATGTTAGTAGTCTGCCCTCATGATGAACTGCCCACACAACCCCCTCCAATTAATATAATGTCCCACATCACCCCTCCAATTAATAAATGTTCAGAATAAGCCCCCATAAGTATAATGATCAGTAGCGTGCCCCATAAGTATAATTCCCCAGCAAGTGCCCCCATAAATAAATTCCCAGCAGGTGCCCCTATAAAATATGCCCAGCCGAGTGGCCCCATAAGTATCATGCCCACAGAGTGCCCCTACATAAACGCCCAGCAGAGGGGCCCCATAATTTTAATGGCTCAGCGTGTGCCGCGCATACGTATAGTGCCATCCGAGTGCCCTTAATATAATCCCAGTAGAGACACCATAAAAAATAACGTTAGTACTCACCCTTCACAGCTCACCCAACCCCAGCTTCCTCTCTCCACCGCGTGTAAACAATTGATCGTAGGGATGCTATATCACTATTTGAGGTTACTTAGTAAATATATTAAGGTCCATATGACAAACCATATTCCTTGCTTCCTGACCGCGAGTTAAAAGCCTCTCACTTGGCTAAACCAGTGCTCCCTACACTGTACGACTGAGACCAATTGACACATGCTTTCTACTGTTGGGACTGTGCTTCTTTTGTAATCGATGAGTTCTGTTTGGCTTGATCCCTACACCAGTTCCTAGGATTCCTGCAAGTCATGCTTGATGGTCAAGGGGGCTGCCTTTCAAGGTAGAAAAGAGGCATTGTTTTTATCTGTTCCATACGGGAAATTAAAAAATTTGCATATTTCCCAATATCAATTCCTTCAGATGTTCTTTTCCATTTCAAGATCTTACACAATATTGAAGCTATTGCATCTTCCCAATGTCTGATTAGTATTTATAATAAAAATGATTTTATGTACGAATGTCTACACTTGAATGATTATGCGATTCCACATTCAAATAAGATCGTGAACATTTTCCAGGTTTTTTAGTGATGTAACTCACCATTTTTTAATTATACATTATATGAACTAGCATAGTTAGGCGAACGCATTACAACTCTAGAAGTGGTTTCCCCTTTTCAGCAATTTACTCGTTTACTCTTCTTATTCAAGATCCTTTCTACACAACTCCATCTACAAACGCTAAGACAACTAACCAAAAAACAAACCCTATACGCACAATCACAATTAGCATCGAGTCATAGCATCTCTCCTGGCATTGCTAATCTTCAGATTCGTCAATAATAGGCGGTGTGCTTTAAAACCCCTGAATGCTCTGGCGCCGTAAGCTTACGGCGCGAGTTGCAGGGATGTATGACAGAGGTCTCTGGGCTGAGTCCTCGTCATACAATGGTGGGGGATGTGCATATTGCAGCAAACCCCACCCGCGAATAACCGCTGGTCGGTGCGTGCAACGATCGTGGCTATTACCCGTCCGTTGCCACGCCGGAAATTTGCAGTATATGTGTAGGAAACGCATCTGACCCATCTAGGGTTACTGTAACCCTCGCTGGTCTAAGACTCAGTTGATAGCGACACTTTTTAGCGACCGAGTGCCAAAACTGCAACCCAATCCCCGTCATTTATAGCAGGTGGCCACCAAAATTGGCATATCTATTGCTCCCTTTGTTTACAATGTTCCAGTCCTTCCTAGCCATCCTGAGAACACCAACCACGTAAAGAAGAGGGAAAATTGCATCATGTAGCTCTTTCTAGTGTCCCTCTTTACACAAAGAACATGGAGCCAGTAGAAGGTCCTTCAGAGATAAATAAGGCCCTGTTTAACACATATCTCTTCTCCTCTTCCTACAGTCCCAAGTCACCCAAGTAGTCACTTTAAAATATAACTGAAAACGGGCATCTTTGCTTGGAACTAGAAGGAAAAATTCTTTGAGTCCTGTCTGTGGGATGGCCAGGTGCCCACAGAAAGAGCTCGGAGTCCGGCCTTCCTGTACCCGTGCCCCATAGTTTTCTCCACCACTGGTCTAAGAATATTCAGTGTACAAAAAAAAAGTTCAAAAATTAATAAAAATATTAAAAATTCAAATCACTTTCTCCCGTTCCCTCAGAACTGATATAAAACATATAAACCGTAAAAATCACAAACACATTAGCATCGCTGTGTCAACGCCTCATCTATTCCTCAATATAAAAACGGTTACAACAGCCGGCGGTGTCCTCTGAGATGGATAATGGCCGGGGCCCCAATGTCAAAACGCGACTTGTACACCTTTTCACACTCACATAAAAAGAAATAAAAAATTACCCCCCCCAAAAAAAAAAAATGTCTCACAGTCCCTCAAAAGTAGAAATGAAACATCGACTCATTTTGCAAAAATTACATATCAAACGCTCAGTGCACTGAATATTACAAGTTATTGCATCAGAAATGGCACCATTTTTTTTCTTTTTGTACACATTAGTTTAATTTTGAAATGGTAATTAAAAGCAATAACACCTATATAAATTGGTTCACACTGCGATCGTACCAAACACAGAATAAGAGGCGTGTTTATTTGGAGCGCACATTCAAATCGTAAAACTGCGCCCACACGAATGTCGCACGTTTCGTTTTTTTCAATTTTTCCAGACATTTAAATTTTTTTTCAACTTCGCATACACGGCATTTTCATCACATAAATAACATTACGGGAAATTAAATTTTACGCGCAAATTTAAGCTCACACCGTCTGTACACGCATAAAAATGAAAAAGTTATGGTTTTTTTTGAAGGTGGAACGAGAAATGAGTGGAAAAAACCTGCGTCCTTTAAGGGGTTACAAACACCCCATCGTTGCTTGGCATTGGTCTTGTGATTTAATGCTGCGGTCAGTTGCTCGCAATGGAAAAACCCCTAGATTGAGCACATTGGAATATTACTCCTGTGTTTCCTCTCATATTGTTAATCAATCAGGATTGAAAATAGTATTCATTAATAAGCTGACTATGAAAAATTCAGCTCATCAACAGACTGTATGGTACCTAAATATAGTAGTTTTACTTCATTTAATATCATAGCTGTTCTTTAAAATCCCTGACCTCAGTTTCATATTATCACAATATGTTCAAAGCTGAGTGTCCATCATAATTATTCATGCCCAGAATGAGTAGAAACAGGCAGTCCACAGTTCATACCAGATTAGGTTTCCTTAATTAAGTAAACGTCGTTGACTTTTTATGTAAGGTGGAAACTGTATATTTTACCAATATGTAGCTCTAGACAAACATTTTTTTGTCCCATAAGCAATTGGAAATTTTCAAAATTTTTTGCTGTCATGGGACCAAGGATTCGCATAAAACTTCCAGAACCCTTACAGCTTTCATTTGCATCTGGACTATAGTAAGCAGTCAGTGGAGCTTCATCACGCAGAGATCACAGTGGGCGAGGGGTCCGTCGTGTAACTAGGTGGCGTCCTGCAAGTCGGTGCCTTAAGTAGGGGCCCTTCTGTACACGCAAATGTAGTACTTTTTCACAATAAATGACAGGACCACCTTTATACTTTTCTGCTGTTAAAGCAACAGTGAATGTCCAGATTAATTGTGCCACAAAACCATCCAAAATGGTGTTTTTTTTTTAATGTGGTGTTTTTTTTTTTATTGTGGTATAATCTGCAGTTGATTACCTCACACTGCTAATCAGAATTGTTGGTAACAGTCAGTGCTGACCCAGGAAAAAAAAAAAAAAAGGTAAAGTTTCATTTTGCCCTTGAAGAGAGGACCATGTATAACATTCTAAATCCGTAGAAATCCACTGGAAAACAAGCAACAAACAAGTGTTCATATTACTTATTCCCGTATATACTCGCGTATAAGCAGAGACCTAGTATAAGCCGAGAACCCCTAATTTACCACCACAAAACGGAAAACTCTTGACTCTGAGTATAACCAGGGTGGGAAATCATTTCAACCCCAGTAGTACAGGCCTGCCCAGCCCCAGACGAATACATCACCCCCTAGTAAATATACAGTCAGCCGCCACCCATATATCAGCAGCCCCCCTGTAAGTAACAGCACCCCCTTGTAATACGCAGCCCCCATGTAGTAATATACAGCAAGCCCCTGTACGTCTATACAGGAAGCCCCCTGTAGTTCCAGCAAGCCCCAGTAGTACCAAAGCAGCCCCCCTGTAGGTATACAGCAAGCCCCCTAGTTCTAGCATTACAGCCTCCCATGTAGTTACAGCAAGCCCCTATTAGTAGATCGCACCCCCATTCTAGTATCCAGCAGCCCCCATGGTAGTATACAGCCAGCCTCTTATATACAGCACCCCCATTAGTATCAGCAGCCCTATTAAGACTCAGCAGCCCCCCGTAGTATACCAAGCCCCTAGTTAGTATCACAGCCCCATGTAGTATCCAGCAAGCCCCTAGTAGTATACAGCAGCCCCCATGGTATATACAGCAAGCCCCTAGTATTATAACATCAAGCCCTGTAGTATTCAAGCAGCCCCTAGTAGTATACACACCCCCCTTTAGTAATACATCAGCCCCTAGAGTAACACAGCCCCCTGTGTATACCCAGCCCCATGTAGTATACAGCAGCCCCTAGTATTTACCAGCACGCCCCAGTAGTATACAGTGCAGCCCCCCTGTATTATACAGCAAGCCCCTAGTAGTAATACAGCAGCCCCCAGTAGTAGCAGCAGCCCCCCCGAGTAGTTATACTGGCATCCCCCCAGTATAAAACAGCAGCCCCCCAGTAGTATACAGCTGCCCTAGTAGTATACACTTCCCGAGTAGTATACAGCCTGCCCCCACGGCCTTAAAAATAAACGTAAAACTCACCCTAGAACGAGTCAGCGCGGCCCCCGATGTCGCGCGATCGTACCGATTCCCCGATGTCAGCGCGTCCCGGTTCTTTCTTCGCTGGCTCCCTCTCACTCTTCTCGCTCCCTTTTCTTCGAGCAGGCGCATACTATACGCGGCCCGTCTGCTGACGTCATAGTATGCGCGCCATGATAAACATGGCAGCGTCGATATAGAAAAGAAAGAGAGAATAGACCGCGGAGAGAAGAAGACGGGACGCGCTACATCTGGACCATGATCGGTTAAGTCCGCTCGACACTCGGGTGAGCCCGGCGCTGAACCTCGGAGGGTGAGTATTTACTTTTATTTTGTTCAGTGGGTAATTTTTTTGTTTGGGGGTAATAGCCTCGTGTATACTCGAGGGGACGTTTTTTTCAGTAGTCAGCACTTTTTTTTGTGCTGAAAAACTCGGCCTGTATAACACAGTATATACTGTACTTGCCAGTAATACACTTCGGTGAATGCTTAATAGTATAGCAATCCTAGTCACATGTTGCGCCATTGCCATTGTAGATTTCTTCATGCATCGGGTGGCATCAGCATTCGACGCTTGGCTAAACTAAATTAGGTCCATCCTATCGTTGTTGTGTGAGAAACAATCTCTGAGTAAAAGTTGGCAGGGTTTTAATACAGAATAAATAATAATATACTAATTTTAAAAAAGTACACAGAATGGAGCAGGACACCCCTGTGCCCACCAAGAGACCATCAAAATAACAAGCCTTGTCCACCAGAAAACTGATGGGGGAATGCGCCCTCGGCCATGTGCTATATGTAACCGACACGACCTGAAACTCTCAACCCGATTTGTCCAGGTATATGTAAACGATCACATAGCAACGCTGTCAGAGAATTCTGTCTGTCAGATTCTTCCAGACAATAGGTGGTGTCCATGATATGGCTACCACTTGGAAAGTTTTAAAATAAAAGCCTAATAAATAAATAAAAATAGTAAACAGGACAAACACTATACAACACCTGATGTCCTGAATAAATGGGACTAAACTGGGCATCGTGGTCCCTTCATTAAAAGATTTTTCGGTCCAGTGGGGCAAACCCTCCCCTCCCCACTCTCAAGTCTACGTCACAAGGGCACCTATGCAGAGAAGGCTGAAATTCAACAATTAAAACCCCGCCCAACCGTCACAGAGGACGCCTTACTCGCTCGGCACTGGCACTCACTCAAGGCATCACTGGCACCCACATTTGGGACACCAAAATATAGATAACCCAGTAATCTGCAGACGACTTACTATTGATACAGTAATGCAATCTCTTTGGGCACTTATTTCTCTTCTAAGGTTACAATCAGAGACGTATTAAGTTTAAAGGTTAAAATAAAAAGTGCGTACCACATAAAATATAACATTGTCATCAAAAACTGGTCTTTAAGGGGATAGTACACACAATACCTCGACATAACAGTTATACCAAATAAAAAGGGATTCAAAGAATAGCCCTCTAATGAAAATAGTTAAACTAAAGTTACCTCATTCCTATGAGACCACGCTAAGAATTCTTGGACACAGCCGTTCAGTTGGTGTTGGAGTCTCAAGATGACTTACCATGGGCACTTGGATAGAACCCATAATTTATAGTCGTGATTTTTCTCATGCACCTCCCATTTGCTATTGACATACCACTCCCCTAGTGAGACACAATTTAGGTGAGCTTTGTTAAGAAAACTCATAAGTCTTCCAAAAATGGCATAAGGAATACCCATCTTCAATTGACTGGGGACCTCATACTCCAGACCAAATTTGGAGTGGGTAGGCTGTAAAATCAGGGCGTTATAGGTCATCTGACCCATATTCCGAGAGCCTCATGTCCGGAAATAAAAATACACATAGGATACTTTCCCTTGACCTAGCCCATTATTAGGACTCATAACAATCAATTATTACTTGATATCTTTTTTCCATTGTCTCCTAGTTTTTCTTAATTTATGAGGGAAAGAAAAACAACCCAAACTTGTTGATTACACAGACATGAGTTAGAGAGGTGGGAATAACCTTCATCCTACCACCTCTTAGATGTGCGGTAGTGTTCCTCACTGTATGGGGGTAGTGTTCCTCACTGTATGGCGGTAGTGTTCTTCACTGTATGGGGCTAGTATTCCTCACTATATTTTCTCCTGCTTTGTGATATAATTGGTGATGTTGGTCTTTCTTTAGTGGTCTGTTTATTAAAAGTATGGTGGTATTTATCTTGTTGTACTGCTAATGGTCACCATGTGGCAGTATTATACACTCACCTTCACTTTATTAGGTACACCTGTCCAACTGCTCGTTAACACTTAATTTCTAATCAGCTAATCACATGGTGGCAACTCAGTGCATTTAGGCATGTAGACATGGTCAAGACAATCTCCTGCTACGGCGGCCGTATATACGTCGGCTCTACATATTATCCTCCTAGTGGAATGTAGCCTAAGTTTCATCTAGGTGAAGGTGCTGATCATTTTCTTGAGAACTTTTGTGCATTTATACTGTGCTACTGCATGCCAGCTCCGAAATCGAGCACCCTGAGTGAGCGGATATTGCCATGTGGGACTGGTTACTGTATGGTCAAATCACAGCTACCTAATTATTGTAATGTGGTATTATTAGATTTCATGTGTACATTTGCCGTGAAAGAGGTTTTGTTTCAGATCTTTTTCTTGATCTCCACAATAATTTGTGATGCAAAATTGTTTAGTTCTGTGGGAGATGATTTACTATTACTAAAAGATACAATTATGATCCAGTTATGCAACTTGTGGCTTTGATGAGATCATTAGAAAATATTTTATCACCCTTAACTTTGTTGTGTAGCTTGATGTTTTATAAAAACTTGTGCAGCAACAGACTTATAAAATGTAGATATATATCCCAATGTCCTCCCTCCACTGTTAGCAGGCTGAATACTCACTGTCACGCTGTCACTCAAAGATCGTTTAGAAATGTTTAATGTTGTGTCGCGGAATGTGGGAGCAATTTTCTAAGTATATCTCATTTACAGTTTTTCTGTTATGGTAGTTTTGTACCTCCCATAGAAGTGTTATTCCAGCCGGTACCAGTGTGTCTATGGAGAGACTGCATGAGCACACATCTAATCCCTCCCGTGTTTAATTAAACAGCAATGAGAATTTAACTCCTTTACTATATCCAGCTGATGTTTAATATAGTGGTCATAGCATACTATACCAGAAGAAAGGAGAAGGGGTTATTAATTTATTATTACTTTGTAACAGATTCACTGTGAACGAAGTAATCACCTTGTAACACAAGGGCACCTTGCCAGCCTGGTTCTTACAAACTAGGGAGAATTTTCTAGAAGATAGATCTGGAAATGTTCCCAACACTCAACACCCTCACAATATCAGATCATCTGAAAGGATGTTTGATGCTTAGGGGCTGTGGAGCGGTTATAATGAAGTTAAGAGAACAAAGTACTGCTAGAATGAGGAGGACATTTGAGTAAACCCTCGGCAAACCCCCCAAACATTAATCCGCTCTCTCTACTAGTGACATAGTATAGATAAGCCCTTAAGGAAAACCAATTCAACTAACAAAGGTAGATTCCACTTGTCAAACAGTTCACCTTGGAGGTTTCCCCTTCACAATATTATGATTTGTTACAAAGGATTTTTCAGGTAACTTTGTTACTTAAAAATGAATCTTGCATCAATACAACAGAAGATACTAAATTGTTGGCATGCAGGTTATTGATATCGGCGGATGTAAAACTTTGGTACAAAGGCACTGTATATTTACCTCTATATTGGTTTTTCTGCTTTATTACCAATAGGACACATACCGTTTTCATTCTGTTATGATTAAAGAGGCAATTTCGCTTTTAAGGTAACCATGTTAACTCTCAACGCCAAGACATAAAGCTATATATTAAACTGGAGACAAAAGTAAATGGAGTTTATGTAAAAAGACAGAAAAGTGACTGGGGTTGTTTTCATGTCTTGTATGTATGGTTCTTCAAATTATTTTTAGGTGAGTCTGATTAATGTAAGGAAAATTCTTCGTTTACATATTGAAACTTCAGAAATGGCTAGACTATTCAAACCAGAACCTTTTTCCTGCTGAAGCAGGCAGCTGCAATAGAAGTATATCTGGTTCTCTCCTAGTGTGACTGGGCTGGAAGATGGTATCGGTAAGCAGATTCAATTGGGTAAGGGACTATCGCTGGAATCGGGCCTCTTTATTTCCAAACCAGATTTTATTTGGGTAAACCAGGATGGGTTGCTTTTCCTGCTATTTACATTTTTGGAAAGAAGTTTCCATTTTTGTTAACAGCATAAAACCCACTTTATAATTTATATTTATAATGTAAATTGTTGTGGATATATATCTGTCTCTATGTATATATAGATATATATATATATATATATATCTATATATTTAAACTTTGGCAAAAATCAACCCAGCTGTTTTTTTTTCTGACTGTGAAAAAGTTGATGACGAGAAATGGGAAAAAAAAACTGGCCACCAGATAAAAACATAGGGACAAACAAACTGATGACAAGAGAATGAAAAAAGGGATACGTATTATGTGTACGTACAACGTCCTAGACTAGTGTGAAAGAGCGCTGAGCATTGCGATTACTTACCATATAATGATCTTCTCTCACATGCACCATTGGTACAATGTCTCATTTTGCCGAAGAAAGTGGGCTGCCTATGCAAGTTTAGGGCCAGTTTATTATTATTTTCATCAGTCATTGTGGGCCACAACCAGAAGTAGAGATACACATATTGTGTTTATTTGAAATATTTGTATCTGTGCTGTGTTTGATCACACCTGAGTCATAAAAACAGTTCTCTCTGTTACTTTACCTTATGGTCTATACAGCAGTGGTGGCTAACCTATGGCACTGGTGCCAGAGGTGGCACTCAGAGCTTTCTGTGGGCACTCAGCCATAACAGAGATGGACTCCAGGTATCTTCCTGCAGTTCCAGACAGCCCAGGACTTGCTGTGCACAGAGCTATTTTAAAGTGACAGCGCTGCCTGGGACTACGGAGGAGTGAGACAGATCTGGATTATCATTGTAGCTCTGTCTTGGCCCTGACAATTCTCCTGTTTATGGGAGCCTGGAGGGAAGCTACAATCATCATCCCACATTTCTTCTATTTTTGCTCTATGGTTGTCCTCAGGGTGCTGATATCAATGAAAGCTGTATAAGTCACAAATTAAATTTCTTTGTGGCAATAATAAGGGTCATTGTTGTAGTTCGGGCAATCTGTCTCAAAAGGTTGGCATCACTGGTCTATAGAGTGTGTACTATTATATCCTACATGTACACAAAATAAAAACTCTTGTAGCTGCCTTTTGTGTTATCTCTTTTTGTTTGACAGAAAAAAAGATCGTCATCTTTTCGTTGCAGTTGGCAAGTCGTGGCATGAATGTTGTGATGACGTCGCACTCTTGAGAAAATGCAGAAAGTTGCTTTGGAATTGGTATTTTTGACATATTATGCATTTATATGGTCTCTGATTAGATAGTTTTAAAATGTATTATAGCAAAGTTATATAGGTAGCCACGTATAATGATATGTGAATGTGTCACTTAAAGGGTTTCCCATTAATTCAATTAGGCCCTATCTAGAGGATCACGAAAACGAGGGGTCCATGGTTTCCCATGTACCCAGGTGTACCGTCATTGCTCGGAGAGTAATGTATCAGATGGCTGTGGAATGACCGGTCGTCCATTACATCTTAATGATTGCTGAGCGCCACACTCTGTGATTTCAGTCAGTTCATAGGGATGAATGGAGCAGAACGGTTCCGATGCTTGGCCATCTGGGGTACTGGGAAACATAGGACCCTTGTTTTCATGATTGGGGGGTCTAATCCCGTGGAGGATGGGCCTAACTTGAAGTTGTGAGAAAACCCCTTTAACTACTTTTCTGATTTTATGAAGACTGGCATACACACCACTGAGGGGGGCACTTGAGGTTCAATAGGGTTACTAAGGGTTCTACAGTATAGCACTGGTATATGCAGTGGCGTAAACGAGGAGACAGGGGCCCCAGCAGGCTACTGCATGGGGCCCCCTTCCCCTTTTCCAAATGTACATATTAGATACTCAACATGCGAGTTACAATCAAATATAAATTCACTCATGTGCATTGTGGGGGAATTGCTCTGGTAGATGTCTTGAACAGTGCAGGAAGCAGGGACACACAAAGAGTTAAAGTCCAAATCAAGTGTTTATTCACACTTCTCTTGTCAAAACACAAATTCAGCCTTGGCTTAGGCACATACAAAATACACCCTGCCATGCTGGGCATGCCTAATACAACAACAACACCTAAACTATACATGTACCAGGCTGCTGGGACACGGTCTTGGCCAGTGTATAACAGGAGGCACTCAGTTACCTTGCTGTGTTAACACGATCCAGCCCTTCAGCTCTCCAGGTATGCCTCACCTACTGCTTTTGACCGCAGTCTAAATCAGGCTCTAACAAGGTCTGTGACCCACACCGGTGGGCTATACAGAAACCCCCGGACCAAAGCCCGGATGGAGTAGGGTCCACTACCAAGCACTACCCCTACTCCATAATAAGCAGCACAGTATCAGAGTACAAAGGTGTCTATGCGTAGCTAGGCCAACACAGATGACGGGGCCCCTGAAACGCAGGCCCCATGGCTGCTACCACTGTAGTTACGCCCCTGGGTATATGGTATATAAATTCTTTATTAATAATAGCAGGGCTGGATAGACTGCCATGGGCCATAAACTGTATGAAGAGGTTCCGTATGCATTGGTCAACAGCTTGCACACATGTATGAAAAACAATGGGGAGGTAGGTATAGGTGGCTTAAGTTGCTTCTCAATGAGATAAGAGCAAAACCTCAGCTAACCACTAACCACGGCACAATAGAAAAACATAAGGCGCGCGTCACACGTACCGTAGGCGTCCTTCATAACGCGATGCAGCGCACAGGGGGAGGTCCTCGGCCGAACACACATGGTTTTCCAAAAGCATTTGGTTGCTTTGGCTGAGGAAGCCCCCCTGTGCACTAGTGTCGCGTTATGAATGGACGCTAGTGGTACGTGTGACCGCCGGGCTAAGAGGTTAGCTGCTGTATAATCACATATGGCTCACTTGCCGCAGTTGGCAGTGTATGGATGTATTACAGTGGATGTAAGAGTAGTGAGGTAGTGGATGTTGATAAGACCAGTGCAAATAGAGGTTAAACCACTCACAGGTGAAAACCACAGCATTAAGTATCTCAGTAAGGGTGGTGGCACACGTGCCGTTTTGTCTGCATTGCAAATGCAACGCAGACAAAGCCGACCCACCAAGGCGGGCCGCGACTGATCGCATCGGCGTTTCTATGGAGACGCATGCGATCGGAAACGAGCCGTGGTGTTTTGCATTTAAATTAACGCAAACAACGGGGCGTGTTCCCGATTGCAGGCAGTTACCATAGAAAACGTGATGCAATCTGGCCGCGGATTGCCCGTGGGTGGCGGCTTGGTCTACGTTTGCATATGCAAACGCAGCCAAGAGGGCACGTCGACATCACCCTAAGGGTGTTACCACACGTGATGTTTTTGGTCCTTTTTAAACATCGTTTTCAGTCCGTTTTTGGCTGTTTACCATGCGTTTGGCTGCTTACAATCTGTTTAATTAAGACAATTGGGAAAAACGGCTAAAAAACAGACCGAAAACGCATGTGTGGCACACCTAAGAGGAGCAGATTGGGGAAGAACATAAGAGTAGTGTGTTTACTAAAAAAGTTTGAAGTAACTAAACGCTTTAGTAAAAACACACTGGTCTTATGGTTTAAATATAAAACAATAAAAGTTACATTTTAATCTTTTCACTAACAACTTCCCTCTTTCCCAATCTCTCCTTTACTGACAGAGTAGTGGATGTATTGCAGTGGTAATAATATGGATGGATACTATAGGGAATATATTACAGGGGCAGTGTAGTTGTACAATTACAGTGGTAGGCAAGGAGTATTACGTAGTAGTGCATGTGCAGGGATGTGTTACATGGAAGGGTTAGAGTAAGTGGGTTGTATTACAGGGGTACTGTAGTGATGTATACGTGGTAGTGTCATGGAGTATTACAGTGGTAATGTAGTGTATGTATACAGGGTAGTGTATGTATTACAGTGGTGGGTAGAGGATGTATGATAGAGGCACGCAGTGGATTGTATTACAGTGGTAGTGCAGTGGATGTTGACAGAGCACTGTAGTGGATGGTATGACAGGGGCTGTAGTGGATGTATGACAGGGGCACTGTAGTGATGAATACAGGGGCACTGTAGTGGATGTATGACAGGGGCACTGTATGTGAATGAATTACAGGGGCACGTAGTGGATGTATGACAGGGGCACTGTAGTGGATGAAATACAGGGGGCACTGTAGCGGATGTATGACACGGACAGCATAGTGGGATGTTGAATGGGGAGCAGGGGACTGTATTACATGCAGTGTAGCTGGGTATATGACAGGGGGCAGCATAGCGGATGTATGACGGTGCAGCATAGCGGATGTATGACAGGGGGCGCATAGCGGATGTAGTGTGGTGGGTGTATACAGGGGCACTTTAGTGGATATATTACATTGCTAGTGTGGTGGGTGTATATTACAGGCACTGTAGTGGATATATTACATTGGTAGTGTAGTGGATGTATGACGGGGCATGGAGTGGATGTATGACACGGACAGCATAGTGGGTGATGAATGGGGCAACTTACAGTGGGTGTATACAGGGGCACTGTAGTAGATGGTATTATAGTGTTAGCATAGTGGGTGTTACAGCAGGCATTGTAGTGGATGTAGGAGCAGGGAGGAGGGTGTAACCTGTAAAGCCAGTTCAGAGAGGGGTGCCACCTCAGTATCATAAGCATAACAAATTGATTTTAGAAGGAAGGGGGCCATGTATAACAAAATATAAAAGATTACCACAGTCAAATGCCTGGATCTATGAGTAAGGCTGGGTTCATTTATTCATACGTTGTAAGGACAAGTCTTGCTATCCCGACATGTCCTTACAAGAATGGCACAGATGTATTCCACGTATGTCTATACATGTATACATGCTTGGTGAACCCCTTTCCCACCTCCCAAATGCAGGGGCGGAGGAGTGGGACAATGGCAGCAAGCAGTTATTCACTAATTGCCATGTCAGGAGTTGTGTCCTTATATGGACAGTGAAAGGCGGACAAGGGAAAAGACCAGATACCACTCATAGATAGAGGGGGGTATTTGTCAAGGCTGGCGCAATCTCAGGTATCAAGTAAAAAGAGATGTATTGTAATCAATTGTTTACTTGGTATCTCTGGAACAACGGCATTCGGACTCAATATGACTCCTTTATTAAGTGGAAGAGAATGCAGGTGGGTGAGGGGCTAATTACCTGGAGCTCCTACCCCCCTCACCCACGCTACAGTCTCTTTCCACTTGATAAGGAAACATATTGACTCCGAATTGCATTGTGTTCAGAGATGCCAATAAAACATTGTTACAATACATCTTCCATTTACGGTGAATACTGATTGAGCCGACTGTGACAAATACCGCCCCCCTTAGGACATTGACATCTCTGGCATCCTAAGTGAGGGAGGTACGCACTCACACGAGGCTAGGGATGCTGTATCCACTCCCCATAGGCTTTTCTTGCTTCGGCATCCGATTATTTCTGACCCGATGGAGGCAAAACAATATGGGGATATTTATCATATCGCTGGCATCCGTGATAGCCCCGCTGCAAATTCGCAGCGATTCTTTCAGGGCTCTGCGCCACTGGCGTTGCGAAGAGGTCCTGATAAATATCCCCTATGCCTATCTGCCATTATAGGGTGTGTGCTCAATGAATGCATTGGGAAGTTTTCCTTAGTCTACGCTAAGTGTTTACTAAAATATGGTGTGAACCCAGCCTTGTGTCCTGGTTTGATCATGCTTGATTAGATGCTAGATTGTCTTAAATGCAACTTTTTTTTTTATTTGGTTGATTTATTTTTAGTTGATTATATTTCTACAGAGCAATCAACAGGAAGAAAGTTTAAATCATACAAGTCTGATTTCACCAAAAGTAATATTTATCACACATTGAGAAAGAAATCTGGCAAGGACTTGAAATCGGAATCCTGGTAATAGACCGTTATCTCTGTAATTTGGAAGTATTTCTTTTACCTATATACTTTTTACCTGAATTTTTATTTATGTTTTTAAACCCTGGATAATGTTTCTTCCATAATCTGTTTACTTAAGTAAATAATGTTATTTTTTTAAAATGTGTTTCCCTCATCCAAAAAAAAAAAAACAATCTAATAAAATGTATCCTGTTTTATGCCAAAAAAGAAAAAAAAGTTTAAAATGGGTCAAGACTGAAAAAAACTCCACAAATTATATCAACTCTGGAGTATAAAATTCTGCTGTCTGCTGTCCAACAAAATTTTACTGACATGTTCTAAGTGGACACCGATTTAATTTAAATTAAAGCGTGTTACACACCAGTCTCTTAAAGGAGAGGGGGTGCACATGAACCATATGTTGGTCCATCAAACGGACTGGCACACATTGCACAGGATGGGAGTCCTTGCTAATGATAAATTCAAAGCAGGAATCCTGTAAGCCACTGAACTGCATCGTCAACAATGTAACAGTTCAAGGCAGCAGTCAGGGAGTCCTTGCATATATTTTTGTTATTGATGCATAGGATCCCTATCCTGTGGAAGGTGTTCAGTCCATGGCAATGGATAAACATACAGGCCCTTTTCCACAGCCTTACACATATTGTACATGAAAATATAAAACACCAGGCGCCGTATCCAAACCCTATATGGAATTATCACTTTACTCACTTTAATTAATTCAACCAAATATCAATAAACTGTTCGTTGTTAACTTATATATTATTTTCTAGTGTTGGTAGTACATAGATGGTATGGGTGGTATGGGATTTAACAATAAGGTAAAAAATGTAGTTTAAAGAAAGTTATTCATTCTTAAATTAAAACACCTTTTATAAATGTGATATTTTTGTTGGAAGCAGGAAAAACCTTACAAGTGAACAAGGCTAAAACATTAACCCCTCGAAGGTGAAACAGGAAATGAAACAAAGTTTTGATACTTAGCCAGTGATGTACCATTTTAAAACAATAAAACATGGGGGGAGGGAGGGGGAAATATATGCTCATATATGTCACAAGAAAGCATAAGTAGAAATATAAAGATATTAAATAATGGGGTAGATGGGCCAATAACACCAAGATGACAGACTGGGAGATAAAAACACCAGAGCTTTCTCAAGAGGGGACCCCTGTGAGGCAATCTACACGTTCCAATTCTTTCGAATTAACGGGAGGGAAGGTGTCTGTCCTAGTCGCCTCAGTCCAGAGGTTTATCCTATTCTTTATGATGTAAATGATAAGTTGGTTATTTCCATTTTCCACTCTATTAGGTTCTGGCCGCTAAGTCTATAAACTGGATTAAACAAGGTGCTTTGTTCTTGACCTTTGCTGGTTTAACTCCCAGTAGAAGAACAGCTGAAGTCACCCGTGTTGCATTAACGAGTAAAGATTGGATGAGGGTTCTGACATTTTTCCAGTAGAGGCGAAATGTGGGCCTGTCACCCAAGACATTACAGCCTCGATAGAGCAGACGGGGATATAATTACCTAGTGAGCTCTCTGTTGAGACTGTTGGACTACCCTTTGCTTTATGGAGTAGCCAAGACCCCAGTGGGCCCCGGTGCAAAATTTGAAAACAGGCCCCCCATGTACCTAAACCCTCGCGCTGGCTCCATACGGCAGTTATCTTCAGAACACAATATACAATATATCTTTGCACAGACATAGCACACAAACACTACATATGCAAAATACATATAAATAACCACTGCACCATATAAACTCTACACACACTATATACATGCTACACAACAAATACACACACAGGGGCGGACTGGGGTTGAATTTAAAGTGGGCCTTATTCTGTGGGCGGGGTCAAAACAGTAGGTTTGGACCATGTGATGTGGGTGGAGTTACTAAACTCCACACAAACTGTTTATAGATGGTCTAATATTCAACAAGTACAGCGCCGTGAAAGAGACTCATACTGCCACGAATAAAGTCTTTTTTAAAAGAACATAACTTAATACTGACTATATATAAACACAAAAAAACTACTACAATACCTTTCTGTAAACAAGTATGTAATACTATAATACTGACCTCCTATTACAAGAAAATAACTCCTATACTACTGCCACTAGTACAAGAAATAACTACTATATAACACTGCCCCCTATGTACACAATTTCTACTATTAATACTGCCCCCTATGTACACGAATATAAACTACTATAATACTGCCCCTATGTACAGGAATATAACTACATAATTACTGCCCCATACGATATTACTTATCGCCCTATGTACAAGAATATAATACTTAATACTGCCCCCTATGTACAAGAATATAACTACTTAATACTGCCCCCTAGACAAGAATAGTAACTATATAACGCCCCTAGTACAAAATATGAACTACTATAATACGCCCCCTATTACAAGAATATAAACTACTATAATACTGCCCCTATGTACAAGAATATAACTACTGAAATACTGCTGCTATGTTCAACAATATATCGACTATGATACTGTCATAGTACAAGAATATAACTCTATAATACTGCCCCATGTACAAGATATTACTAATGAATACTGCTCCTACGTACAAGGAATATAACTAGATAACTCCCCCTATGCAACAAGAATATAACTACTATATACTGCCCCCTAGTACAAGACTAAACTACTATAATACTCGCTCCCTATGTGCAAGAATATAACTACTATAATACTGCCCCCTATGACAAGAATATAACTACTATAATTGCCCCCTATGTACAAGAATATAAATACTATAATAACTGCCCCCTATGTACATGAATATAAACCTACATAATACTGCCCCTATGTACACGAATAAAACTACTATAATACTGCCCCTAGATATGGAGATATACCCACTACAGCCCAGCCAGCCTGCCCCTGCAGTTACAGCCAGCAAGCTTCCCCCAGCATAAGCCAGCCAGCAGGCCCCTGCCAGTATACAGCCAGCAAGCCCCCCCCAGTATACAGCAGCCAGCCTGCCCCCTGTATACAGCCAGCCACCTGCCCCTCCCTATATACAGCCAGCCACCTGCCCCCTGTATACAGCCAGCCAGCCTGCCCCTCCCTAGTATACAGCCAGCCAGCCTGCCCTCCCTAGTATACAGCCAGCCTGCCAACATTTTGTTAGAATAAGGCTTGAGTCTATTAGTTCTCTTTCCGTTCTTGTTGTGAAAAAAGCCTTGAGGTGGAGTTTGCATAAGTTGATCAGTACCTTTGAGCAGATTTTTCATGCATAGTGTAGGATTACACTAATCCCATTGATGCGGATTTTTGCTCTACTGCACTTAGTGAAAGGGCTTTTGCCAAAAAAAAAAAAAAATAGGAGGGTTCTCCAGGTTGTAAGATTGTGGATCTGGGACCCATGTATATGTCATATATGGGGTAAACCCTTTAGGTTTACAAATATGAAACTATTGTACAGTCTTAGATAATTCTGATATTTTATTTGACATTTATGTTTGTAATATTTATTTTTTTATTTGTTCTTAGTGAATAATGTTGGAATGCTTCCACAGTCCTGATCCTTGCTGTTTCCTTGATGCTCCAAACAATGATGAGGTGCAGTAGTTAATGCATACAATTCATATTTTTAAATGAAAGCTATGGACGATGTTGAAGAGAAAATCCATAAACACATGTTGTTAACAGTTCTGTAGTAAAATAAGGTACACATTAGATCATCATTGCACATATTATCTATGTAGGTTTGTATCTTACGGAGCAAGCACATTTTTCTTTACCTTCTCTATTCATACTGATAATTGGTATCTTGATAATACCAAGTCCTGCAGTTCTGTTTTCCTCTATCATAGTTTGATTCACAACAATTTTTTTCGCCTTCATTGTAAGTATACACTCACCGGCCACTTTATTAGGTACACCTGTCCAAACTGCTCGTTACACTTAATTTCTAATCAGCCAATCCACATGCGGCACTCAGTGTATTTAGGCATGTAGACATGGTCAGACAAGTCCTGCTGGTCAAACCGAGCATCAGTATGGGGAAGAAAGGTGATTTGAGTGCCTTTGAACGTTGGCATGGTTGTTTGGTGCCAGAAGGGCTGGTCTGAGTATTTCAGAAACTGTATCTACTGGGATTTTTCACGCACAACCATCTCTAGGGGTTACAGAGAATGGTCCGAAAAAGAAAAAACATCCAGTGAGCGGCAGTTCTGTGGGCGAAATGCCTGTTGATGCAGGGGTCAGAAGAGAATGGGACAGACTGGTTTGAGCTGATAGAAAGGCAACAGTGACTCAAATACCACTCGTTACAACCAAGGTAGGCAAGAGCACTCTGAACGCACAGTACATCGAACTTTGAGGCAGTGGCATAAGCAGCAGAAGACCACACCAGGTGCCACTCCTTTCAGCAGTAAGAACAGGAAACTGAAGCTTACAATTTGCACTAGCTCATCGAAATTGGACAGTAAAAGATTGGAAAAATTTCCGGTCTGATGAGTCTCGATTTCTTGCAACATTCGGATGGTAGGGTCAGAATTTGGCGTCAACACATGAAAGCATGATCCATCCTGCCATGTATCAACGGTTCAGGCTGGTGGTGGTGGGTGTCATGGTGTGGGGAATATTTTCTTGGCACTCTTTGGGCCCCTGGTACCAATTGAGCATCGTTGCAACGCCACAGCCTACCTGAGTATTGTTGCTGACCATGTTCCATCCCTTTATGACCACAATGTACCCAACTCTGATGGCTACTTTCAGCAGGATAATGCGCCATGTCATAAAGCGAATCATCTCAGACTGTTTCATTGAAATGACATGAGTTCACTGTACTCAAATGGCTCCACAGTCACCAGATCTCAATCCAATAGAGCATCGTTGGATGTGGTGGAACGGGAGATTGATCATGGATGGCAGCCGACAAATCTGCGGCAACTGTGTGATGCCATCATGTCAATATGGACCAAAATCTCTGAGGAATGCTTCCAGCACCTTGTTGAATCTATGCCACAAAGAATTGAGGCAGTCTGAAGGCAAAAGGGGGGCCAACCCGTTACTAGCATGGTATAACATAATAAAGTGGCCGGTGAGGTACATCAGAAGAATTCCATCATAACCCTTACATATTACATTAGCCCTTCTTGTTTTTGCGTTTCTATTTTTTATACTCTCCTCATTCCAAAAGCAATATTTTTTATCTTTACGTTTAAAGGAGATATGTGGAGCTTGTATTGCGGGACAAATTGTATTTTTAGTGTGTGCCATTTAATATTCCATTCAATGTACGAAAGCTGGAAAAAAAAATATATTTTATTAGGTTTTAATAGATTTGTAAAATTAAAATCTTTTGTACAAAAAAAATATTTTCCATTTGCTAAATTCTGAGCCAATACCTGTTTCACACTTTCGATGTAAGGTGTTAATTGTTTGTGGTACGTGCTGACATCTTCATTTATATCAAATTTGGGACCTATATGACCATTTGATTGTTTTCCATTCAAAAATGATGGAGAAAAATGGGGAAAAGTGACAATTCGGAATTTGGGGTGCTATTTTCCATTACGTGTTAATGGACAGAAATAATCTTTTTATATTTTGGTTTTAGAACGGCATTTGGGACTTGGTGATAACCTAACATGTTTATGATTTTATGAGTTTATTTATTCACATGTGATCTAGGAAAAGGGGGGTGATTTAAACTGCAATGAGACTGTAGGCTGCCATGGAAAGTGATCGACACCTTCCAATGACGTCACGGGGCGGGCGATCGTCCATCCAAGATGACGGTTGCCCATGAAATGGCCGACGATTCAGTAACAGGCGGCTGTCAGCTGTACAGCTGCCACCCCTGTGTAAGGAGAGAGTCAACCCGTGACCTTCTCATACACCCCCTGCAGCACCAGGACGCTATAGTACATCCCGTGCTAGGGGTTAACTTACAAGGAGGGTTGCAAGGTATCCCACTGTATGTTTGTTTTAATCGTGAGATACGTCTTCCTGTCAGGTTCCTCCCTTTGATGAAAGAAGGAGGAGGAGCAACATTGGACAGATGAGTGTTTCCAAGGGATGTAATTGTACATACGTGGACAGGAAATCATACCAAGGTACATATTGAGCTGAGGATGGATACATTACACTGACCATCCAGTTCCATAGGTTACATGTCTCAGGGGAACCATCTATTTTCTTAGCCCATTGTTTACTATTAGGGAGGGGAAAGCGGCTTACTGAGCTGTAGGACTTGCTGGAGGTGTAGCTGAGAGAGGAGAGAGAGGAGGTTGTGATCATGAATCTTAGACAATATCTATATATCTTAGATATATAGCCATATGTGCAAACAGTGTTGCACAAAGGGTAAGGAACTTTTGATATGGGCAAAAAGTGGGGAAAAGGAAGTAATATAACTTTTATATCTATTTATATATTTATATGCGCTCTTAACCCCTTCACGCAACACAAACATCTATAACAGTGGTGGCGAAACCTATAGCACGTGGCTAGAGAGGGCACGCGACATCTCCACTGACGTTCTATAAAACTGGCCAGACAGGAAAAGCTGCCTATCACCAGAGCTCCAGCGATCTGCCCCATCCCTCCACTTGGATTCAACATCCTTCATATTGACCTGTATGGAGCTATTGTTCTCACTGTATGGCGGTAGTGTCCTCACTGTATGGGATAGTGTTCATGACTGTAGGGGGTAGTGTCCCCTGTCTTATGTCAATGTATGGGTATGTTCCTCACTGTATGGAGGTCAGGGGTAGGGTTGGGTTAGTGTTCTCACTGTATGGCAGTAGTGTTCCTCACGTATGGCAGTAGTGCCTCAACTGTATGGCGGTAGTGTCCCTCCTCACTTATGGCAGAAGTTTCCCCACTTTAATGACGGTAGTGTCCTCACTGGTATGGCGGTAGTGTTCCTACTGTGTGGCGGGGGTAGTATTTCTAAATACATGGGGGGTGTGTCCTCAATGTATGGAGGTAGTGTCCCTCACTGTATACGATAGTCTCTCCGATCGGTGTATCAGTGGCGTATAGTGTTCACTCACTGTTGGTGGTAGTTCCTCACTGTTGGGGTAATAGTGTTCTCAATCGTATAGTGGCAGGCATTCCTCACTGTATATGGGGGTTGGTTCCTCACTGTATGGCGTGTTCATACATGTATCCATTCACTTGTATGGGGTAGTGTTCCTTTCACCGTATGTTGGTAGTGTGTCCGACTCACTGTATTGGCGGTAGTTCCCTCACTGTATGGCGGGTAGTGTTCATCACTGTGTGGCGGGTAGTATTTCTAACTACTGGGGGTTAGTGTTCCTCACGTATGGAGGTAGTGTCCCTCACTGTATGGCGATAGTCTCCCTCACTGTATGGCGGGGGTTATTGGTTTCCTCACTGTATGGGGTAGTGTTCCTCACTGTGTGATGGTAGTATTCTCACTGTATGGCGTAGTGTTTCCTCAATGTATAGTGGAGATTCCTAACTGTATGGGGTAGTGTTCCTCACTGTCTATGGCGGAGTGTCATCATGTATGGCGGTAGTGTCCTCACTGTATGGTGGGTGAAGTGTCCTCACTGCTATGGCGGTAGTGTCCCTACGTATGGCGGTAGTGTTCCTCACTGTGTGGCGTAGGGTAGTATTTCTACATACATGGGTAGTGTTTACCTACGTATGGAGGTAGTGTCCCTCATGTATGGCGATAGTCCCTCACTGTATGGCGGTAGGTGTCCTCACTGTATGGGGTAGTGTTCCTCACGGTGTGTGTGTTAGTATTCCTCACTGTATGGCGTAGGGTGTGTTCTCAATGTATAGTGGCCGATTCCTCCCTGTTGGGGGTAGTGTTCCTCACTGTATGGCGGTAGTGTCCTCACGGTATGGCGGTTAGTGTTCCTCACTGTATGGTCGGAGTTCTCAGCCTAGGGTGGTTAGTGTCCCTCACTTTATGGTGGTAGGTTCCCACTGTATGGCGATTAGTGTCCTCAACTATATGGCGGTAGTGTCCCACATGTATGGTGTATTCTTCACTGTTATGGCTGGATTCTTCACTGTATGGGGTTAGAGTTCCTCACTGTATGGGGGGGGAGTGTTCCTCACTGTATGGGGGGAGTGTTCCTCACCATATGGCGGTAGTGTTCCTCACTGTATGGGGGTAGTGTTCCTCACTGTATGGGGTAGGGTGGCTTGGTAGTGTTCTTCACTGTATGGGGGCTAGTATCCTCACTATATTTCTCCTGCTTGTGATATGATTGTGTGTGTGGTCTTTCTTTAGTGGTCGTTATTAAAAGTATGGTGGTATTATCTTGTTGTACTGCTAATGGTCACCAGGTGCAGTATTATACACTCACCTTCACTTTATTAGGTACACCTGGCCAACGCTCGTTAACACTTAATTTCTAATCAGCTAATCACATTTGGCAATCAAACTCAGTGCATTTAGGCATGTAGACATGGTCAAGACAATCTCCTGCTGTTCAAACCGAGCATCAGCATGGGGAAGAAAGGTGATTTGAGTGCCTTTGAACGTGGCATGGTTGTTGGTGCCAGAAGGGCTGGTCTGAGTATTTCAGAAACTACTGATCTACTGGGATTTTTACGCACAACCATCTCTAGGGTTTACAGAGAAAAAGAAAAAACATCCAGTGAGCAGCAGGTCAGAGGAGAACGGGCAGACTGGTTCGAGCTGATAGAAAGGCAACAGTGACTCAAATTGCCACCCGTTACAACCAAGGTAGGCAGAAGAGCATCTCTGAACGCACAGTACGTCGAACTTTGAGGCAGATGGGCTACAGCAGCAGAAGACCATACCGGATGCCACTCCTTTCAGCTAAGAACAGGAAACTGAGGCTACAATTTGGACAAGCTCATCGAAATTGGACAGTAGAAGATTGGAAAAACATTGCCTGGTCTGATGAGTCTCGATTTCTGCTGCAACATTCGGATGGTTACGGCGGCCGTAGTATACGTCCCATATAGTTGTGCCCCTTGTGTGAATGTAGCCTAAGTTTTCATCAGGTGAAGGTGCTTGATCATTTCTTGAGAACTTTGTGCCTTTATCCGTGCTAGACTGCATGCCAGCTTCCGATCGAGCACCTCTAGTGAGCGGTGATATTGCCATTTGGGACTGGTTACTGTATGGTCAGATCCAGCTACTAATTATTGTAATTGGTATATGTAGATTTTCATGTGTTACATTTTGTCTTGAAAGAGTTTTTTCAAATCTATTTTCTTGATCTCCACATAATTTGGGATGCAAAATTGTTTGCTTCTGTGGGGATTATTTACTATTACTAAAATATAATTATGATCCAGTTATGCAACTTGTGGCTTTGAGAGATCAGTAAAAATATTTATCACCCTTAACTTTGTTTGTAGTTGATGTTTTATAAAAACTTTGCACAACAGGACTTAAAAATGTAGATATATTCCGCAATGTCCCTACCTCCACTGTTAGCAGGCATGAATACCACTTGCCACGGTCACTCAAGAGATCGTTTAGAAATGTTTATATGTGTGTGTCGACGGAATGTGAGTGACAATGTTTCTAGTATATTCATTACATTTTCTGCTTATCGGTAGTTTGTAGCCCCCATAGAGATGTGATTCCAGCCGGTACCACGTGTGTCTATGGAGAGACTGCATGAGCACACACATCTAATCCCTCCCGTGTTTAATTAAACAGCAATGAGATTTAACTCCTTTACTTATATCCAGCTGTATTTTGAATATAGTGGTCATAGCATACTATACCAGAAGAGAAGGAGAAAGGGTTATTAATTTATTATTATTTTAACAGCATACGGAACAGAGTAACATTGTAACAAAGGGGCACCTTGCCAGCCTGGTTCTTACAAACTAGGGAGAATTTTCAAGAAGTATAGATTATGCGAAATGTTCCCAACACTAACACCCCTCACAATATCAGATCATCTGAAAGGATGTTTATGCTTAGGGGCTGTGGAGCGTTATAATCGAAGATTAACAGAACAAAGTACTGTAGAATTAGGGGGACATTGAGTAAACACTCGGCAAAACCCCCCAAACATTAGATCCGCTCTCTCTACTAGTGAACATAGTATAGATACCCTTAAGGAAAACCAATTCAACTACAAAGGTAGATGTCCACTTGCAAACAGTTCACCTTGGAGGTTTTCCCTTCACAATAATTATGATTTGTTACAAAGATTTTTCAGGTAACTTTGATTGCTTAAAAATGAAACATCTTGCATCAATACACACAGAAGATACTAAAATTGTTGGCATGCAGTCGGTTATTGAATTATCGGGGATATGTAAAACTTTGGTACAAAGGCACTGTATATTTCCTCTAATGTTGTTTCTGCTTTATTACCAATAGGACACATACCGTTTTCCTTCTGTTGATGATTTAAGAGGCAATTTCGCTTTTAAAGTAACAATGTAACCTCACGCCAAGTACATAAAGCATATATTAAACTGGAACAAAAGTAAATGGAGTTTATGGTAAAAAGACACGAAAAGTGACTTGGGGTTGTTTTCAGGTCTTTATGTATTGTTCTTCAATTATTTTTAGGTGAGTCTGATTAATGTAAGAAAATTCTTCGTTTACATATTGAAACTTCAGAAATGGCTAACATTCACAACCAGAACCTTTTTCTGCTGAAGCAAGGCAGCTGCAATAGATAGTATATCTGGTTCTCCCTAGTGGTGTGACTGGCGCTGGAAGAGGTATCGGTAAGCATATTCAATTGAGGTAAGAGCGGACTATTCGCGGAATCGGGCTCTGTATTTCCAACTAGATTTTATTGGGTCAAACCAGGGGGTTCGCTTTCCTGCTATTTACATTTATTGGAAAGAAGTTTTTTTGTTAACAGATAAACCCACTTTATAATTTTTATTTATAATGTAAAGTGTTGTGGATATATATCTGTCTCTATTATATATAATATATATATATATATATAATATATATATATATTAAACTTTGGCAAAAATAACCCAGCTGTTTTTTTTTCTGAATGTGAAAAAGTTGATGACGAGAAATGGAAAAAAAACTGGCCACCAGATAAAACATAGACAAACAATGATGACACAGAGAATGAAAAAGGATACGTATTATGTGTACGTACAACGTCCTAAACTAGTGTGAAAGAGCGCTGAGGCATTGCCGATATACTTACCATATAATGTATCTTCTCTCACATGCACATTGGTACAATGTCTCATTTTGCCGAAGAAAGTGGGCTGCCTATGCAAGTTTAGGGCCAGTTTATTATTATTTTCATCAGTCATTGTGGGCCACAACCAGAAGTAGAGATACACATATTGTGTTTATTTGAAATATTTGTATCTGTGCTGTGTTTGATCACACCTGAGTCATAAAAACAGTTCTCTCTGTTACTTTACCTTATGGTCTATAACAGCAGTGGTGGCTAACCTATGGCACTGGTGCCAGAGGTGGCACTCAGAGCTTTCTGTGGGCACTCAGCCATAACAGAGATGGACTCCAGGTATCTTCCTGCAGTTCCAGACAGCCCAGGACTTGCTGTGCACAGAGCTATTTTAAAGTGACAGCGCTGCCTGGGACTACGGGAGGAGTGAGACAGATCTGGATTATCATTGTAGCTCTGTCTTGGCCCTGACAATTCTCCTGTTTATGGGACCTGGAGGGAAGCTACAATCATCATCCCACATTTCTTCTATTTTTGCTCTATGGTTGTCCTCAGGGTGCTGATATCAATGAAAGCTGTATAAGTCACAAATTAAATTTCTTTGTGGCAATAATAAGGGTCATTGTTGTAGTTCGGGCAATCTGTCTCAAAAGGTTGGCATCACTGGTCTATAGAGTGTGTACTATTATATCCTACATGTACACAAAATAAAAACTCTTGTAGCTGCCTTTTGTGTTATCTCTTTTTGTTTGACAGAAAAAAAGATCGTCATCTTTTCGTTGCAGTTGGCAAGTCGTGGCATGAATGTTGTGATGACGTCGCACTCTTGAGAAAATGCAGAAAGTTGCTTTGGAATTGGTATTTTTGACATATTATGCATTTATATGGTCTCTGATTAGATAGTTTTAAAATGTATTATAGCAAAGTTATATAGGTAGCCACGTATAATGATATGTGAATGTGTCACTTAAAGGGTTTCCCATTAATTCAATTAGGCCCTATCTAGAGGATCACGAAAACGAGGGGTCCATGGTTTCCCATGTACCCAGGTGTACCGTCATTGCTCGGAGAGTAATGTATCAGATGGCTGTGGAATGACCGGTCGTCCATTACATCTTAATGATTGCTGAGCGCCACACTCTGTGATTTCAGTCAGTTCATAGGGATGAATGGAGCAGAACGGTTCCGATGCTTGGCCATCTGGGGTACTGGGAAACATAGGACCCTTGTTTTCATGATTGGGGGGTCTAATCCCGTGGAGGATGGGCCTAACTTGAAGTTGTGAGAAAACCCCTTTAACTACTTTTCTGATTTTATGAAGACTGGCATACACACCACTGAGGGGGGCACTTGAGGTTCAATAGGGTTACTAAGGGTTCTACAGTATAGCACTGGTATATGCAGTGGCGTAAACGAGGAGACAGGGGCCCCAGCAGGCTACTGCATGGGGCCCCCTTCCCCTTTTCCAAATGTACATATTAGATACTCAACATGCGAGTTACAATCAAATATAAATTCACTCATGTGCATTGTGGGGGAATTGCTCTGGTAGATGTCTTGAACAGTGCAGGAAGCAGGGACACACAAAGAGTTAAAGTCCAAATCAAGTGTTTATTCACACTTCTCTTGTCAAAACACAAATTCAGCCTTGGCTTAGGCACATACAAAATACACCCTGCCTGCGGGCATGCCTAATACAACAACAACACCTGAACTATACATGTACCAGGCTGCTGGGACACGGTCTTGGCCAGTGTATAACAGGAGGCACTCAGTTACCTTGCTGTGTTAACACGATCCAGCCCTTCAGCTCTCCAGGTATGCCTCACCTACTGCTTTTGACCGCAGTCTAAATCAGGCTCTAACAAGGTCTGTGACCCACACCGGTGGGCTATACAGAAACCCCCGGACCAAAGCCCGGATGGAGTAGGGTCCACTACCAAGCACTACCCCTACTCCATAATAAGCAGCACAGTATCAGAGTACAAAGGTGTCTATGCGTAGCTAGGCCAACACAGATGACGGGGCCCCTGAAACGCAGGCCCCATGGCTGCTACCACTGTAGTTACGCCCCTGGGTATATGGTATATAAATTCTTTATTAATAATAGCAGGGCTGGATAGACTGCCATGGGCCATAAACTGTATGAAGAGGTTCCGTATGCATTGGTCAACAGCTTGCACACATGTATGAAAAACAATGGGGAGGTAGGTATAGGTGGCTTAAGTTGCTTCTCAATGAGATAAGAGCAAAACCTCAGCTAACCACTAACCACGGCACAATAGAAAAACATAAGGCGCGCGTCACACGTACCGTAGGCGTCCTTCATAACGCGATGCAGCGCACAGGGGGAGGTCCTCGGCCGAACACACATGGTTTTCCAAAAGCATTTGTGTTGCTTTGGCTGAGGAAGCCCCCCTGTGCACTAGTGTCGCGTTATGAATGGACGCTAGTGGTACGTGTGACCGCCGGGCTAAGAGGTTAGCTGCTGTATAATCACAATGGCTCACTTCCGCAGTTGGCAGTGTATGGATGTATTACAGTGGATGTAAGAGTAGTGAGGTAGTGGATGTTGATAAGACCAGTGCAAATAGAGGTTAAACCACTCACAGGTGAAAACCACAGCATTAAGTATCTCAGTAAGGGTGGTGGCACACGTGCCGTTTTGTCTGCATTGCAAATGCAACGCAGACAAAGCCGACCCACCAAGGCGGGCCGCGACTGATCGCATCGGCGTTTCTATGGAGACGCATGCGATCGGAAACGAGCCGTGGTGTTTTGCATTTAAATTAACGCAAACAACGGGGCGCTGTTCCCGATTGCAGGCAGTTACCATAGAAAACGTGATGCAATCTGGCCGCGGATTGCCCGTGGGTGGCGGCTTGGTCTACGTTTGCATATGCAAACGCAGCCAAGAGGGCACGTCGACATCACCCTAAGGGTGTTACCACACGTGATGTTTTTGGTCGTTTTTAAACATCGTTTTCAGTCCGTTTTTGGCTGTTTACCATGCGTTTGGCTGCTACAATCTGTTTAATTAAGACAATTGGGAAAAACGGATAAAAACAGACCGAAAACGCATGATGTGGCACCACCTAAGAGGAGAGATTAAGAACATAAGAGTAGTGTGTTTACTAAAAAAGTTTGAAGTAACTAAACGCTTTAGTAAAAACACACTGGTCTTATGGTTTAAATATAAACAATAAAAGTACATTTTAATCTTTTCACTAACAACGTTCCCTCTTTCCCCAATCTCTCCTTTTACTGACAGAGTAGTGGATGTATTTGCAGTGGTAATAATAGTGGATGGATTACTATAGGGAATATATTACAGGGGCAGTGTATGTGTACAATTACAGTGGTAGGCAAGGAGTATACGAGGTTAGTGATGGATGCAGTGGATGTGTTACATTGGAGGGTTAGAGTAAGTGGGTTGTATTACAGGGGTACTGTAGTGATGTATACAGTGGTATGTCATGGATGTATTACAGTGGTAATGTAGTGTATGTATACAGGGGTAGTGTATGTATTACAGTGGTAGGGTAGAGGATGTATGATAGAGGCACGTGCAGTGGATGTATACAGTGGTAGTGCAGTGGATGTCTACAGGAGCACTGTAGTGGATGGTATGACAGGGGCAATGTAGTGGATGTATGACAGGGGCACTGTAGTGGATGAATACAGGGCACTGTAGTGGATGTATGACAGGGGCACTGTATGTGAATGAATTACAGGGGCACTGGTAGTGGATGTATATGACAGGGGCACTGTAGTGGATGAAATACAGGGGCACTGTAGCGGATGTATGACACGGACAGCATAGTGGATGTTGAATGGGGGCAGGGGACTGTATTACAGTGCAGTGTAGTGGGTATATGAAGGGGGCAGCATAGCGGATGTATGACGGTGCAGCATAGCGGATGTATGACAGGGGCGCATAGCGGATGTAGTGTGGTGGGTGTATACAGGGGCACTTTAGTGGATATATTACATTGCTAGTGTGGTGGGTGTATTTACAGGCACTGTAGTGGATATATTACATTGGTAGTGTAGTGGATGTATGACGGGGCACTGGAGTGGATGTATGACACGGACGCATAGTGGGTGATGATGGGGCAACTTACAGTGGGTGTATACAGGGGCACTGTAGTAGATGGTATTATAGTGTTAGCATAGTGGGTGTTACAGCAGGCATTGTAGTGGGATGTAGGAGCAGGGAGGAGGGTTGTAACCGTAAAGCCAGTTCAGAGAGGGGTGCCCCTCAGTATATAAGCATAACAAATTGATTTAGAAGGAAGGGGGCCATGTATAACAAAATATAAAAGATTACCACAGTCAAGCTGCCTGGATCTATGAGATAAGGCTGGGTTCAATTTATTCTATACGTTGTAAGGACAGTCTTGCTATCCCGACATGTCCTTACAAGTATGGCACAGATGTATTCCACGTATGTCTATACATGTATACATGCTTGGTGAACCCCTTTCCCACCTCCCAAATGCAGGGGGCGAGGAGTGGGACAATGGCAGCAAGCAGTTATTCACTAATTGCCCATGTCAGGAGTGTGTCCTTATATGGACAGTGAAGGGCGGACAAGGGAAAGACCAGATACCACTCATAGAAGAGGGGGGTATTTGTCAAGGCTGGCGCACCAGGTATTCAAGTAAAAGAGAGATGTATTGTAATCAATTGTTTTACTTGGTATCTCTGGAACAACGATTCGGACTCAATATGACTCCTTTATTAAGTGGAAGAGATGCAGGTGGGTGAGGGGCTAATTACCTGAGCTCCTACCCCCCTCACCCACGCTACAGTCTCTTTCCACTTGATAAGAAACATATTGGACTCCGAATTGCATTGTGTTCAGAGATTGCCAATAAAACAATTGTTACAATACATCTTCCATTTACGTGAATACTGATTGGCCGACTGTGACAAATACCGCCCCCCTTAGGACAGTGCACATCTCTGGCATCCTAAGTGAGGGAGGTACGCACTCAACACGAGGCTAGGGATGCTGTACTCCACTCCCCATAGGCTTTTCTTGCTTCGCATCCGATTATATTCTGACCGATGGAGGCAAACAATATGGGGATTTATCTATCGCTGGCATCCGTGATAGCCCCGCTGCAAATTCGCAGCGATTCATTTCAGGGCTCTGCGCCACTGGCGTTGCGAAGAGGTCCTGATAAATATCCCCTATGCCTATCTGCCATATAGGGTGTGTGCTCAATGAATGCATTGGAGTTTTCTTAGTCTACGCTAAGTGTTTACTAAAATATGGGTGTGAACCCAGCCTTGTGTCCTGGTTTATCATGCTTGATTAGATGCTAGATTGTCTTAAAGCAACTTTTTTTTTTTTTGGTTGATTTATTTTTAGTTTGATTATATTCTACAGAGCAATCAACAGGAAGAAAGTTAAATCATACAAGCTGATTTCACCAAAAGTAATATTTATCACACATTGAAAGAAATCTGCAAGGACTTGAAAATCGGAATCCTGGTAATAGACCGTTATCTGTAATTTGGAAGTATTTTTCTTTTACCTATATACTTTTTACCTGAATTTATTATTTATGTTTTTAAAACCCTGGATAATGTTTCTTTCCATAATCTGTTTACTTAAGTAAATAATGTTATTTTTTTAAAAATGTGTTCCCTCATCCAAAAAAAAAAAACAATCTAATAAAATGTATCCATGTTTTATGCCAAAAAGAAAAAAAAGTTTAAAATGGTCAAGACTGAAAAAAACTCCACAAATTATATCAACTCTGGAGTATAAAATTCTGCTGTCTGCTGTCCAACAAAATTTTACTGACATGTTCTAAGTGGACACCGATTCTAATTTAAATTAAAGCGTGTTACACACCAGTCTCTTAAAGGAGAGGTGGGTGCACATGAACCCATATGTTGGTCCATCAAACGGACTGCACACATTGCACAGGATGGGAGTCCTTGCTAATGATAAATTCAAAGCAAGGAATTCCTGTAAGCCCACTGAACTGCATCGTCAACAATGTAACAGTTCAAGGCAGCAGTCAGGGAGTCCTTGCATATATTTTTGTTATTGATGCAAGGATCCCTATCCTGTGGAAGGTGTTCAGTCCATGGCAATGGATAAAACATACAGGCCCTTTTCCACAGCCTTACACATATGTACATGAAATATAAAACACCAGGCGCCTGTATCCAAACCCTATATGGATTATCACTTACTCACTTAATTAATTCAACCAATATCAATAAACTGTTCGTTTAACTTATATATTTATTTTCTAGTTGTTGGTATGTAATAGATGGTATGGGTGGTATGGGATGTAACAATAAGGTAAAAAATGTAGTTTAAAGAAAGTTATTCATTCTTAAATTAAAACACCTTTTATAAATGTGATATTTATTGTTTTGGAAGCAGGAAAACCTTACAAGTGAACAAGGCTAAACATAACCCCCTCGAAGGTGAAACGGAAATAAAACAAAGTGTTGATACTTAGCCAGTGATTGTACCATTTTAAAACAATAAAACATGGGGGGAGGGAGGGGGAAATATATGCTCATATAGTCACCAAGAAGGCATAAGTAGAAATATAAAGATATTAATAATGGGGTAGATGGGCCAATAACACCAAGATGACAGACTGGGAGATAAAAAACCAGAGCTTTCTCAGAGGGGACCCCTGTGAGGCAATCTACACGTCCAAATTCTTTCGATTAACGGAGGGAAGGTGTCTGTCCTAGTCGCCTCAGTCCAGAGGTTTATCCTATTCTTATGATGTAAATGATAAGTTGGTTATTTTCCATTTTCCACTCTAATTAGGTTCTGGCCGCTAAGTCTATAAACGGATTAAACAAGGTGCTTTGTTCTTGACCTTTGCTGGTTTAACTCCCAGTAGAAGAACAGCTGAAGTCACCCGTGTTGCATTAACGAGTAAAGATTGGATGAGGGTTCTGACATTTTTCCAGATAGAGGCGAATGTGGGCCTGTACCCCAAGACATTACAGCCTCGATAGCAGCAACGGGGATATAATACCTAGTGAGCTCTCTGTTGAGACTGTTGGACTACCCTTTGCTTATATGGAGTAGCCAAGACCCCAGTGGGCCCCGGTGCAAAATTTGAAAACAGGCCCCCCATGTACCTAAACCCTCGCGCTGGCTCCATACGGCAGTTATTCTTCAGAACACAATATACAATATATACTTTGCACAGACATAGCACACAAACACTACAATGCATAAATACATATATAACCACTGCACCATATAAACTCTACACACCACTATATACATGCTACACAACAAATACACACACAGGGGCGGATGGGGTGAATTTAAAGTGGCCTTATTCTGTGGGCGGGGTCAAAACAAGTAGGTTTGGACCATGTGATGTGGGTGGAGTTACTAAACTCCACACAAACTGTTTATAGATGTCAAATTCAACAAGTACAGCGCCGTGAAGAGACTCATACTGCCACGAATAAAGTCTTTTTTAAAAGAACATAACTTAATACTGACTTATATAAACACAAAAAAACTACTACAATACCTTTTGATAAACAAGTATGTAATACTATAATACTGCCTCCTATGTACAAGAATATAAACTCACTATACTACTGCCACTAGTACAAGAAATAACTACATATTAACACTGCCCCCTATGTACACATATTATCTACTATTAATACTGCCCCCTATGTACACGAATATAAACTACTATAATACTGCCCCTATGTACAGAATATAACTACATAATACTGCCCCTTTCAGATAATACTAATCGCACCTATGTACAAGAATATAATACTCTAATACTGCCCCCTATGTACAAGAATATAACTACTATAATACTGCCCCCTAACAAATAGTAACTACTATAACGCCCCCTAGTACAAAATATGAACTACTATAATACGCCCCCTATTACAAGAATATAAACTACTATAATACTGCCCCATGTACAAGAATATAACTACTGAAATAATGCTGCTATGTTCAACAATATATCGACTATGATACGTCATACGTACAAGAATATAACTCTATATACTGCCCCATGTACAAGAATATTACTAATGAATACTGCTCCTACGTACAAGGAATATAATAATAAACTCCCCCTATGCACAAGAATATAACTACTATATACTGCCCCCTAGTACAAGACTAAACTACTATAATACTCGCTCCCTATGTGCAAGAATATAACTACTATAATACTGCCCCTAGTGTACAAGAATATAACTATATAATATGCCCCCCTATGTACAAGAATATAAACTACTATAATAACTGCCCCCTATGTACATGAATATAAACTACTATAATACTGCCCCTATGTACACGAATAAAATACTAAATACTGCCCCTAGATATGGAGATATACCCACTACAGCCCAGCCAGCCTGCCCCTGCCAGTATACAGCCAGCAAGCTTCCCCCAGCATAAGCCAGCCAGCAGGCCCCTGCCAGTATACAGCCAGCAAGCCCCCCCCAGTATACAGCCAGCCAGCCTGCCCCCTGTATACAGCCAGCCACTGCCCCTCCCTATATACAGCAGCCAGCCTGCCCCCTGTATACAGCCAGCCAGCCTGCCCCTCCCTAGTATACAGCCAGCCAGCCTGCCCTCCCTAGTATACAGCCAGCCTGCCAACTTTTGTTAGAATAAGGCTTGAGTCTATTATTTCTTTCCGTTCTTGTTGTGAAAAAAGCCTTGAGGTTGGAGTTTGCATAAGTTGATCAGTACCTTTGAGCAGATTTTTCATGCAAGTGTAGGATTACACTAATCCCATGATGCGGATTTTTGCTCTACTGCACTTAGTGAAAGGGGCTTTTGCCAAAAAAAAAAAAAAATAGGAGGGTTCTCCAGGTTGTAAAGATTGTGGATCTGGGACCCATGTCTATGTCATAATGGGGTAAACCCTTTAGGTTTACAAATATAACACTAGTGTACAGTCTTAGATAATTCTGATATTTTATTTGACATTTATGTTTGTAATATTTATTTTTTTATTTGTTTTAGTGAATAATGTTGGAATGCTTCCAGTCCTGATCCTTGCTGTTTCCTTGATGCTCCAAACAATGATGAGGTGCAGTAGTTAATGCATACAATTCATATTTTTAAATGAAAGCTATGGACGATGTTGAAGAGAAAATCCATAAACACATGTTGTTAACAGTTCTGTAGTAAAATAAGGTACACATTAGATCATCATTGCCACATATTATCTATTGTAGGTTTGTATTTACGGAGCAAGCACATTTTTCTTTACCTTCTTATTCATACTGATAATTGGTTATCTTGATAATAACCAAGTCCTGCAGTCTGTTTTCTCTATCATAGTTTGATTCCAACAATTTTTTTCCCTTCATTGTAAGTATACACTCACCGGCCACTTTATTAGGACACCTGTCCAAACTGCTCGTTACACTTAATTTCAATCAGCCAATCCACATGGCGGCACTCAGTGTATTTAGGCATGTAGACATGGTCAAGACAATCCTGCTGTCAAACCTGAGCATCAGTATGGGGAAGAAAGGTGATTTGAGTGCCTTTGAACGTTGGCATGGTTGTTGTGCCAGAAGGGCTGGTCTGAGTATTTCAGAAACTGGTACTACTGGGATTTTCACGCACAAACCTCTCTAGGGTTTACAGAGAATGGTCCGAAAAAGAAAAAACATCCAGTGAGCGGCAGTTCTGTGGGCGAAATGCCTGTTGATGCCAGGGGTCAGAAGAGAATGGGACAGACTGGTTTGAGCTATAGAAAGGCAACAGTGACTCAAATCACCACTCGTTACAACCAAGGTAGGCAAAGAGCACTCTGAACGCACAGTACATCGAACTTTGAGCGATGGTAAGCAGCAGAAGACCACACCAGGGTGCCACTCCTTTCAGCTAATAGAACAGGAAACTGAAGCTTACAATTTGCACTAGCTCATCGAAATTGGACAGTAAAAGATTGGAAAAAGTTTCTGGTCTGGATGAGTCTCGATTTCTGCAACATTCGGATGGTAGGGTCAGAATTTGGCGTCAACAACATGACAGCATGGATCCATCCTGCCATGTATCAACGGTTCAGGCTGGTGGTGGTGGGTGTCATGGTGTGGGGAATATTTCTTGGCACTCTTTGGGCCCCTGGTACCAATTGAGCATCGTTGCAACGCCACAGCCTACCTGAGTATTGTTGCTGACCATGTCCATCCCTTATGACCACAATGTACCCAACTCTGATGGCTACTTTCAGCAGGATAATGCGCCATGTCATAAAGCGGAATCATCTCAGACTGGTTTCTTGAAATGACATGAGTTCACTGTACTCAAATGGCTCCACAGTCACCAGATCTCAATCCAATAGAGCATCTTGGTGTGTGGAACGGGAGATTTGATCATGGATGTGCAGCCGACAAATCTGCGGCAACTGTGTGATGCCATCATGTCAATATGGACCAAAATCTCTGAGGAATGCTTCCAGCACCTTGTTGAATCTATGCCCACAAAGAATTGAGGCAGTTCTGAAGGCAAAAGGGGGTCCAACCCGTTACTAGCATGGTTAACATAATAAAGTGGCCGGTGAGGGTACATCAGAAGAATCCATCATAACCCTTACATAATTACATTAGCCCTTCTTTGTTTTTGCGTTTCTATTTTTTATACTCTCCTCATTCCAAAAGAATATTTTTTATCTTTAGTTTAAAGGAGATATGTGGAGCTTGTATCTGCGGGACAAATGTATTTTTAGTGTGTGCCATTTAATATTCCATTACAAATGTACGAAAGCTGGAAAAAAAAATATATTTTATTAGGTTTTAATAGATTTGTAAAATTAAAATCTTTGTACAAAAAAAATATTTTCCATTTGCTAAATTCTGAGCCAATACCTTTCACACTTTCGATGTAAGGTGTAATTGTTTGTGGTACGTGCTGACATCTTCATTTATTCAATTTGGGACCTATATGACCATTTGATTGTTTTCCATTCAAAAAATGATGAGATAAAAATGGGGAAAAGTGACAATTCGGAATTTGGGGTGTATTTTCCATTACGTGTTAATGGACAGAAATAATCTTTTTATATTTTGGTTTAGAACGGCATTTTGGGACTTGGTGATACCTAACATGTTTATGATTTTATGATGTTTATTTATTTCACATGTGATCTAGGAAAGGGGGGTGATTTAAACGCAATGAGACTGTAGGCTGCCATGGAAGTGATCGACACCTTCCAATGACGTCACGGGGCGGCGATCGTCCATCCAAGAGACGGTTGCCCATGAAATGGCCGACTGATTCAGTAACAGGCGGCTGTCAGCTGTACAGCTGACACCCCTGTTGTAAGGAGAGAGTCAACCCGTGAGCCTTCTCATACACCCCCTGCAGCACCGGACGCTATAGTACATCCCGTGCTAGGGGTTAACTTACAAGGAGGGTTGCAAGGTATCCCACTGTATGTTTGTTTTAATCGTGAGATACGTCTTCCTGTCAGGTTCCTCCCTTTGATGAAAGAAGGAGGAGGAGCAACATTGGACAGATGAGTGTTTCCAAGGGATGTAATTGTACATACGTGGACAGGAAATCATACCAAGGTACATATTGAGCTGAGGATGGATACATTACACTGACCATCCAGTTCCATAGGTTACATGTCTCAGGGGAACCATCTATTTTCTTAGCCCATTGTTTACTATTAGGGAGGGGAAAGCGGCTTACTGAGCTGTAGGACTTGCTGGAGGTGTAGCTGAGAGAGGAGAGAGAGGAGGTTGTGATCATGAATCTTAGACAATATCTATATATCTTAGATATATAGCCATATGTGCAAACAGTGTTGCACAAAGGGTAAGGAACTTTTGATATGGGCAAAAAGTGGGGAAAAGGAAGTAATATAACTTTTATATCTATTTATATATTTATATGCGCTCTTAACCCCTTCACGCAACACAAACATCTATAACAGTGGTGGCGAAACCTATAGCACGTGGCTAGAGAGGGCACGCGACATCTCCACTGACGTTCTATAAAACTGGCCAGACAGGAAAAGCTGCCTATCACCAGAGCTCCAGCGATCTGCCCCATCCCTCCACTTGGATTCAACATCCTTCATATTGACCTGTATGGAGCTATTGTTCTCACTGTATGGCGGTAGTGTCCTCACTGTATGGGATAGTGTTCATGACTGTAGGGGGTAGTGTCCCCTGTCTTATGTCAATGTATGGGTATGTTCCTCACTGTATGGAGGTCAGGGGTAGGGTTGGGTTAGTGTTCTCACTGTATGGCAGTAGTGTTCCTCACGTATGGCAGTAGTGCCTCAACTGTATGGCGGTAGTGTCCCTCCTCACTTATGGCAGAAGTTTCCCCACTTTAATGACGGTAGTGTCCTCACTGGTATGGCGGTAGTGTTCCTACTGTGTGGCGGGGGTAGTATTTCTAAATACATGGGGGGTGTGTCCTCAATGTATGGAGGTAGTGTCCCTCACTGTATACGATAGTCTCTCCGATCGGTGTATCAGTGGCGTATAGTGTTCACTCACTGTTGGTGGTAGTTCCTCACTGTTGGGGTAATAGTGTTCTCAATCGTATAGTGGCAGGCATTCCTCACTGTATATGGGGGTTGGTTCCTCACTGTATGGCGTGTTCTCCATGTGTCCTTCACTTGTATGGGGTAGTGTTCCTTTCACCGTATGTTGGTAGTGTGTCCGAGTACTGTATTGGCGGTAGTGTCCCTCACTGTATGGCGGTAGTGTTCCTCACTGTGTGGCGGTAGTATTTCTAACTACATGGGGGTAGTGTTCCTCACTGTATGGAGGTAGTGTCCCTCACTGTATGGCGATAGTCTCCCTCACTGTATGGCGGGGGTTAGGGTTTCCTCACTGTATGGGGTAGTGTTCCTCACTGTGTGATAGTAGTATTCTCACTGTATGGCGTAGTGTTTCCTCAATGTATAGTGGAGATTCCTAACTGTATGGGGTAGTGTTCCTCACTGTCTATGGCGGAGTGTCATCATGTATGGCGGTAGTGTCCTCACTGTATGGTGGGTGTAGTGTCCTCACTGCTATGGCGGTAGTGTCCCTACGTATGGCGGTAGTGTTCCTCACTGTGTGGCGTAGGGTAGTATTTCTACATACATGGGTAGTGTTTACCTACGTATGGAGGTAGTGTCCCTCATGTATGGCGATAGTCCCTCACTGTATGGCGGTAGGTGTCCTCACTGTATGGGGTAGTGTTCCTCACGGTGTGTGTGTTAGTATTCCTCACTGTATGGCGTAGGGTGTGTTCTCAATGTATAGTGGCCGATTCCTCCCTGTTGGGGGTAGTGTTCCTCACTGTATGGCGGTAGTGTCCTCATCGGTATGGCGGTTAGTGTTCCTCACTGTATGGTCGGAGTTGCTCAGCCTAGGGTGGTTAGTGTCCCTCACTTTATGGTGGTAGGTTCCCACTGTATGGCGATTAGTGTCCTCAACTATATGGCGGTAGTGTCCCACATGTATGGTGTATTCTTCACTGTTATGGCTGGATTCTTCACTGTATGGGGTTAGAAGTTCCTCACTGTATGGGGGGGGAGTGTTATCTACTGTATGGGGGGAGTGTTCCTCACCATATGGCGGTAGTGTTCCTCACTGTATGGGGGTAGTGTTCTCACTGTATGGGGTAGGGTGGCTTGGTAGTGTTCTTCACTGTATGGGGGCTAGTATCCTCACTATATTTCTCCTGCTTGTGATATGATTGTGTGTGTGGTCTTTCTTTAGTGGTCGTTATTAAAAGTATGGTGGTATTATCTTGTTGTACTGCTAATGGTCACCAGGTGCAGTATTATACACTCACCTTCACTTTATTAGGTACACCTGGCCAACGCTCGTTAACACTTAATTTCTAATCAGCTAATCACATGTTGGCAACTCAGTGCATGTAGGCATGTAGACATGGCAAGCATCTCCTCTGTCTAAACCGAGCATCAGCATGGGGAAGAAAGGTGATTTGAGTGCCTTTGAACGTGCAAGGTGTTGGTGCCAGAAGGGCTGGTCTGAGTATTTCAGAAACTACTGGATCTACTGGATTTTTTACGCACAACCATCTCTAGGGTTTACAGAGAGAAAAAGAAAAAACATCCCGTGAGCAGCAGGTCAGAGGAGAACGGGCAGACTGGTTCGAGTTGATAGAAAGGCAACAGTGACTCAAATTGCCACCCGTTACAACCAAGCGTAGGCAGAGAGAATCTCTGAACGCACAGTACGTCGAACTTTGAGGCAGAGATGGGTACAGCAGCAGAAGACCATACCGGATGCCACTCCTTTCAGCTAAGAACAGGAAACTGAGGCTACAATTGTGGACAAGCTCATCGAAATTGGACAGTAGAAGATTGGAAAAAACATTGCCTGGTCTGATGAGTCTCGATTTTGCTGCAACATTCGA